>JAZFAV010000008.1:7822500-9072500 GCA_037954035.1 Rosalia funebris
CTATTGTTTGGTTATCTCCTCGGAGATTCTAACTATTAAAAATAAACTAAAACAAAGATGTACAGATATTCTTGTGGAAACTTAGAATAGAGATATTGTGTTTAGCTATAGATTTATTTGCGAAGGTTTAGAAAACAAATTAGCATTTAATTGATTGTACCAAGGGAATTATTTAAAGCATATTTGTCTTGGAATAATTCTGTATCATGGGTACTGTAAGTTCATATTTGAACTGAGGTTCAATTAAAGAAAATATTTTATATTTGGATTAATTATTTAGTTAGATTTATTTTAGATTAATTAAGATCAATTTAGTGCAATAGCTTATGATTTCATTCTTATGTATTATTTTGTTTTACTCATTTCTCCTTCGCTGTGTGACTGGTGATGAAAAGTGGATATATTTCGAGAATTCTAAGCGTAAAAGACTATGGGTAACTCCAGACAAACCATTGACATCGACTGCAAGGCCAAGTCGCTACGGACGGAAGGCAATGCTCTCTGTTTGGTGAGATTAGAAGGGTGTGTGTGATCTATTATGGGCTGCTAAAGTCTGGCCAAACCATTAATACTGAATGCTACCGGCAACAGATGATCGATTTGTATCAAGCTTTGCGTGAAAACGACCAGAATATCAAAAGAGGCAACACACAATTATTTTGCTTCATGATAATGCGCTATCATACACAACAAAGCCGGTCAAGGAAACGATTGAGGCGTTTAGTTGGGAAATACTTTCGCGTGCGGCTTACTCCCCAGACTTGGTTCCGTCCGATTATTAGTAGTTATTTGCATCGATGAGACACGCACTTGGTGAGCAGCGCTTTACTTCTTACGAAAATATACGAAAATGGCTCGATGACTGGTTTGCCTCAAAAGGGCAAGACATTTTTTGTCATGGAATGAAGAAATTGTCAGAGATATGGGAAAAATGTATGGGCAATACTTCGAATAAAATATTTTCATACAATAAATATATATTCTCTATACAAAAAAAAATCTGTTTTATATTTACATACCTGGTATATGTAATATAGTAAATTCCCGGTCTATATGTAGGTTATATCTTTAATTTGCGTTTAGTTTATTTCCACAAACACACCCTAGTTTCCTGTGCATTTGGCTTTTGCCTAGTTAATTACTGGATATAGGCCATGGTTTGCATATGAATATCATTAATAAATCACTGGTGCCTATTTGGAAATCAATAAGCTCCAATACGACAAGAGAAATGGAGGAAATGCGATAAATTGTATAGATATTATACAGAATAGTTCGAAAATTAAATTTATGTCCAGAGTTATTTACTGGTATAGATAGTAATTAGGTTACTATTGACGTAGATGTTGTCAAAATGGGTGTTCTCCATTCTGTACCTATATATTTTTAGTATACTAGTATTCTGATAAAGCACAATGCTATAGTAACATTTTTATTTATTTACTTTTTTTATTCCTATACTGTTCAACACGTTATACCCCATTATAGGACAGGAGAACGTGAAAATATTTTACTTTCATAAAAAATGAGTAATTTTATTAATCTCTTTATCTACACACGTATAAATGATTGTTTACACATGACATGATGTTATTAAAGTTGTAATTATAAATATCAATTTCCCTTGAATATTTCCCTAAATATCACAAATAATGAAGATTGGAGAAGATTTGAAATATTTAATTCACGCCAATCATCATTGACAAACATAATTTCATCAATGAAAGGCGATGCCAACTTGATTGGCGAAACGTGATCCGAGAAACGTTTGATTTTTCTGTGTACGTAGAAAACTTGTCTCCTGGTTTTGTTGCCGCATCGAAGGTTCCAGTTCCTTCCCAGAATTATCTGGTACCATAAAGATAATAGCAGTTAGTATTACCAAATAGTTAGTATCTTCTCGTAATATAAATGTAGACTAAGGTGTAACTGTATCGAATTCTGTACACATAGGACAAACTGAACATATTATACAGTTTCGAGTAAAACACCATAAGAGAGACGCCAAATATGACAACAATAATGCGATAGTTGCTAAAAGTTTAATATAAATTAAACTTTTTTAATTTATAAGTTTAATATAAAAACTGACAATAAACTGTCATCGAAATATGGGTTGAACGAAAATTGAATTAAGAAATTGGAGGAGCAAGTGTACTATCCAGTCTTAGAAGGTCATTTTGAAGAAGCTGATTTATTTACTATTGTTATTTATTCACCTTTAGTTTTTTATCGTTTAAGAAAAAATCTATTATAAACTGAATAAAATTTTACGTGCTAAAGTATCTTGTACCATTTATTAAAAAATTTCATGGAACAATTAGTAATAATGTAATAAAATGATGTTATTATTCCACTATTATTTTTATTTAATAGTAGTATTTCGTTTTGACTAAATACAATAAGAGAAACACGTAATTCCACCACAGTACACAACGCTTCATCAAAATTAAATTTTCATTTATTTTCAGTGAACTTTCTATTATTTTTCTCTGTTGCGGATAATTTAAACATAACAAGAGCAGTAATGTGAAAAGCCTTTCGTGTACATTTCATGTACATGAAATAGTTTTTTTATCATAAATGTAAATTTGTGTAACAAAATAGATACTGTCTAAGCGTGTTATAATATTTTTCAAGATGTTAGTATCTTGGGAATTATACAGAGTTCATAAAACGTATAGAAATTATACGACATATATCAGTTTAGTTTTCAATATATAATATTTCATTAGTACTTTGGAACATTTTTATGAATTACTATCTCATGTTACTGTAAACATTTTTTTCTAGAGTTGATTTTTCGTTTTTCGCTTTAAAATAATGGATTTTAAACCATTTTGTGTATGTATCGTTGTCGTTGTCGTTGGTATTTATTCTTGTTAGCACGATAACTCAACTAAATCGTGTCAGGTCGATCGGGTTTTGACTGATTCTGATCGGGGACGTCTCCTAGATGACACCTATTGATTTTGAGGTGAATAGAACACACTCTACCATGTTCATGGATCATGAGAAAGCACAATGGTGGACTATTAGAGAATTTTTTTTGTTAGCACGATCACTCAATTAAATCGTATCGGATCGATCGGGTTTCGGCTGATTCTGGTTAGGGGCGTCTACCAGATGACATCTATTGATTTTGAGGTAGATAGGACACACCCCACACACCACACCCATGAGAATGCACGATGGTGCACTCTTTGAAAAAAGTAAAACTGTCGCATAAAACATATATTCTGCATTTATGTGTTGGTTTATTTTTTCTCGGCCACTCAATTTCGAGATAGAGATGTTCTACGCGCGGTGTGCGCGCGAGTTTTCCCTTTTTTATCAGAAAAACACTGGCAGATTGAGTTTTAACAAAGACACGTTTATTTTCCTTTAGGTATATATTAATGTAAAAAGATGACAAGTGAAACCGTATAATACATGTGAGAAACTGACTAAAACTATTATCTACTCTGGGCTTAAGTATAAATCTTATCTAAACGACGAGGGTTGTTTATGCATTCCGATGTAAGGGCCACGTACGTGTTCCCATATCGATGTGAAACGTCCTGAGTTGATGCTGATATAATTATATATACACTATAACCTACCACAATAAGTTCGTTAGTACTAAAAATGGACCGTTGCGGCTGAAGTTGATGACTAGGCTTTGTTTTGAATTTAACAATTTATTGATCTAACGGCTGCTCTAAATCCAACGGCCAATGATATTAGGTGACATTAATAAGCAATAGCATAAAAAATACGTTGAGGATTGCACATTTCCTCCCCGCCTTTGACATATTATAATGTCAAGATTTAAATAACATGAAAATAAACTTGAATAAGACTGGTTAGCATTAAACATAAAAATACAAGTATATAACGAATCTAAATACTAGTGTCTTTGTAATTATAAATGTTTTCAACTTTAGCCATTCACAGACGCGCACCTACACGGAATTGACTTTTTTTTTCACTCACAGACACTGGTGCTGCGTCTCGTCGATGACTCCTGGCAAAACCGCTAACTTACGAATTGAACGTCTATAGGTTCCTTGGGTAGTACGAACATTTGCCACACGGACAAGTCCGTCAGGTCCTGGAAAAATCTCCTCAATACGTCCCAGCTTCCAAACCATGGGTGGTGCGTTGTCATCCGCCATGAGTACGAGAGATCCGACCTTTACGTTACAGACAGGTTGGCACCATTTTCGCTTTGATTGGAGTTGAGATGTAACTTCCAGGCTCCAACGTTTCCAAAAGTGTTGCTTTAATTTTTTAATTCTCTCCCAGCGGCTCAGTCGTGACTCCGGGATATCACTTACGTTGCATTCTGGAAGAGCTGTTAGACTTTCTCCAATAAGAAAGTGGGCTGGGGTTAATGGTTGAAGGTCTGAAGGGTCATTGGATAGGGGGGTGAGAGGACGGGAGTTCATGACTTCTTCAATTTGGGTCATAAGGGTTACCGCCTCTTCAAAAGTAAGGTTAGCGTTCATGGTGATTCTATTTAAATGGTACTTAGCTGATTTTACCAGTCTTTCCCATAGACCTCCAAAATTAGGTGATCTGGGTGGAATAAATTTCCAGATTATGTTTTCCCGTAATAAATGAGACTGTACTTCCTTCTGTAAATCTTTATTAAGCGAAAATTTAGAAATTTCGTCAATTTGATGTTTAGCTCCCACAAAAGTCGTTGAGTTATCACAATAGATGTGCGAAACCTTGCCTCGTCTGGCACAAAATCGATTTAGTGCATTTAAAAAACATTCCGTGGTCAGGTCACTGACTACCTTTAAGTGTACCGCTCTTGTTACTAAACAGACAAACAAAGCGACCCAAGCTTTGACAATTTTTGGACTGCGCTTGCTTCCTTGTTTTAAATATATTGGACCGAAGTAAGCCAAACCGACCTTTGTGAAGGGTCTACAAGGTATTAACCTATCTTTCGGCAAATCTCCCATCTTTTGTTCTAATAATCGTGGAGACACACGAAAACATGTAATACATGAATGTATTACCTTTCTTATTTCGTCGCGGGCCCTAAGAGGCCAATATTTAGTTCTTAAGGAAGCTAGAGTTTGTGAGGCTCCAGCGTGAAGTAAGGAGATATGCTCCTTTTTTATAAGAAGTTTAATTATGTGATGTTTACTGGGTAGTAGGAGGGGAAATTTTACATCGAATTTTAAAGGTGAATTACGTAATCTGCCGCCGAGTCTAATTAGCCCCTCGTTGTCGATAAAGGGGTCGAGCGAATATAGTTTACTAGTTTTTGGAACCGGCTGGCATTTTTGAAGTAATAAATATTCCTCCGAGAAATCAGACTTTTGTACGATTCGAATAATGGCATTATGAGACTCGATTAGCTCTTGATTGGACAAATATCCACTACGTTTAGTATTTCTTTCTCGAATATTATTTACGAATCTGAGACAATACGCTAGGACGCGCTGTAGCTTGGTAAAAGATGAATATTTTGTGAGTAATGAAAAGGGAGTGACGATAGATGCTACTAGTGTATGTTTCCGCTTTTCTGGTAGAGAATTTGTCTCTATTGATGGCCTAAAACGATTTTCAGGCCAATCAGATATGTCTTGTAATAGAAAACTAGGGCCTTTCCAATATAACTTGTTGTTCATTTGCCGTGGATTAGCCCCCCGAGAGATTAGGTCTGCGGGATTCATTTTGCCTTCTACATGATACCAATTTTTGATATTACTAAGATTTTGAATTTTTGACACCCTGTTAGCCACGAAAACTTGCCAGGCATTTGCATTACTATTCAAATAATGTAGGACGATCATGGAATCTGTGAAATAGTATTTATTCTTGATGCTTATATTTATTTCCCTGCATACATTATCCATTAGTTCGGTTCCTAGCAATGCCGCACACAATTCTAGACGTGGTAGAGAAAGTACTTTGAGCGGGCTAACTCGCGATTTACTACAAATTAAGTTAATTGTAAATACGCCGTTTCCAATCTTGGTTCTAGCGTATATTACGGCGCCGTACGCCCGTAAAGAAGCATCACAAAACATTACAAGATCCGTTTCTGCATTTGCCCTTGGAGTTATTAGTCGCGGGATCTTTATTTCCGTTAAAAATTCGAGTTCTCTAACGTATTTAATCCATTCATTTTCAATATTTTGTGGGACTGGTTCATCCCAGTCTAATTTTAATGCCCATAGTTCTTGCATTAAGATTTTAGCTTTTATAACGATAGGCGATATAATACCCAGAGGGTCGTAAATTTTTGCGATAGAACTAAGAATTGATCTTTTACTTAAAGTTTCAGTAGATATATTTGCTTCAGTGCGATAGTTAAGAATGTCGCTAGACGGATCCCACCATAAACCGAGTATCTTAGCCTCTTTTGTTTTATTGAGATCGATCATCTCATCCCGATCGTATATCGATGAATGTGGCACAATTTGCTGCGACTTGCTTTTCCACTTTGATAATTTAAATCCTCCGCGACCTAGGACATCTACCAGCTGATCGCGTAATTCGATCCCGTCTCGGGCGTTGTTTGACCCTGTTAAAATATCGTCCATAAATCTATCGTTTTTTAAGGCTCGGGTAGCCTTCGGAAATTCATTTTCTACTTCTGATGCTAATTGTTCTACGCAACGCATAGCCGTGTACGGAGAGTTAGTAAGTCCGAAAACAAGTCTAGTTAGCCGGTATTTCTTTATTGGTTCGTTCTCGCTAAACCGCCAAAATAATTGTTGAAAATTTGTGTCTTCCCGATCAATTTTTATTTGTAAAAACATGCTTTCCATGTCACATGATATGACTACCTGATAAGTACGAAATCTGATTAATATCCCAAAAGAATCGTTTTGTATGTTTGGACCTGTCATTAGATTATCATTGAGACTCAAACCGTTACTTGATTTAGCTGAACCGTCGTATACTATTCTAATCTTAGAATTATTGGGGTCGCGTTTAAATACCCCATTGTGTGGCAAATAGAAATGATTTTCGTTTCGTTTTCGGTATTACCTCTTCTAAATACCCTTTTTCAAGTAAGTCGTTTATTGCTTTGGAATACAATTGTTTATAAGTGTCGTATCTCCTAAATTTTCTTTCTAAAAAGGTGAATCGTTTCATTGCATTTTGAGACGAGTTTCCGAGATTAATTTTGTTACCTTTAAATGGTAGTTTAACGATAAATCTTCCGTCGTAAGGATCACGGCGATAAGTATCTAAAAAGTGCTCTTCGCATTCGATTTCTTCACTAGTCATATTACAATGGACAGGTGCTATGTTTTCCTGAACCCAAAAGCGTTCTAATAATTCATTTAAGTTGTTCGTGTGGTTTTGTTTTATGATTACGTTACACGATGCAATAGGTGTACGATTATCGTTAAATGCACCGCCTACAATCCATCCTAATAAAGTTTTTGATAAATATAAATGTGGTTCCGATAACTTTATTCTATCGATACATAAGAGAGACCAAAAGCGTTCGGCCCCCAGCAATAGATCAATAGGACCATTTTCATTAAAATTTGGGTCAGCCAGCTGTGTATTTTCCGGAATATTTAAACTACTTTTATCAAAGGACTCTGTTGGAAGATTCGCTGTTACACTTTCTAATATGCAGCAGTCAACGGAAGTTTCATAATTTTGATACAACGATCGAAAGACGACTTTCGCTGTTTGTACAGTATTGTTACAGGTTTCGTTTACACCCGATATAGATACATCTTGCCTTTTCGTCCTTAAATTTAATAATGTGCACATTGATTTCGACAATATATTAACTTGTGATCCCATATCTAATAAGACGCGGCATTTTCTTGTTCGACCCGTGGAATCTATAGCCAATACGATTGCAGTTGATAAGACAACTTGCGTTTTTGACAACGATGCACAGCAGTCTAGACTAGAAGATTGCTGCTGTTGTCGCACAGGTTTAGATTCGTAAATTAACGTATGATGTTGGCGAGTCTGACACGTTTGGCAGCCCGAAGCTCTACATTCTGAAAGCTGATGATTTGATCTAAAGCAATTTAAACAGAGATTGCGCTTATTTATTTCGTTTTTTCGTTCGCTTACGTTCAATTGTAGAAAGTTTTCACACTGACTAATATAATGAGGTCCTTTACAAAAATAGCAAGGAACCCTCACAGCAGCTGCATTAGACATACGGTTAACTAGAGGTTTTCTTGTATTAGCATTTGTTTGGTTAAAGGGCGATTTATCGAATGACCTTTGTTTTACATTCTGATTTAGAGATTCAAGAACTACTCGCTTCTTTTCCAAAAAATCCATTACTTTTGTTAGTTGGACCGGCTCCGAATGCAATATGTTTTCAAGCTCGCGTCTTGTATGGTAATCTAGTTTACCCATAATTACCGTAGTTAGGATAGCATCCCAACTGTTTACCGGGATACCTAAAACCTTGAGCGCTTCTAGATTATTTGTAATATCACCAATGAGTTTTTGTAGTGAATCAGACGAACATTTACTTATTTCTGGAGAATTTAGTATAGCTTGTACATGGGCTTGTGTAATAAGACGTGTGTTTTTATATCGTTTTTTCAAAATTGACCAAGCCGATTGATAATTCTCACTTGATACTGATAACGACTCAACGGCGCGTGCTGCTTCGCCTTTTAAACATGATTTTAGGTAATGAAATTTTTGACAATCATCTAGTGAGTTATTTTGGTGAATTAAACTTTGGAATGCATCGTAAAATGGCAACCATTCTGTATGTTTGCCCGAAAAGGTTGGTAAATTTATTACCGGTAGCTTAACGTTAAATTGAGGAATAGTTGTAGAAGCATTATTATTTGAGATATTATTCACCCGGCTGTTAGATAGGATGGGAGAATTTTCTTCAAGTAGAGTTTGCAGTTGGCTAAGAGTACTAAACCATGATTTTCCGAAAATACTTACTTCAGAAAGATCGGTTTCAGATACGTCGGATGCATTGCTAACCGATGCATCTCCTTCCGAAGTGTCCTGACAACACATTATGTCGATGTTAATGTTTTCAAATTCTTCACGAATTTTATGCATTTCGTTAATACGATTTTTAATTTCGTTGAGATCATTTCCCGCCACGAAATGCCTTGAAAATGACTCAATATCTATTAGTTTCGATTTTATTTGGTTTTTCTTTATTAACAAACGTTTTAAGTCTGCTAGTGATGACATATTTGTTTGTAAGAAAGTAAAACAATAAAAGATTCGATAAATGGGAACGCTAAACAAACTTTTAAGAAGCGAAGGTTCTTTATAGTAAATTTATAGTAAAGGACTGGTGAGAGTAGGATGCCCACTTACCTTTCGTTGGTGGTAACGGCTTCCAGTATTCGTTGTGATGTAGCCCCTGAGATTTTCGTTAACGTTGGCTTTGTTACGGCTTAATTTTGCTTCATTTAGTATCCGCTTTTACGTTTACGCGGCGATGCACTAAATTTTTCTTTAGCGGTCAAGACGTTATTATAGTTTTGTTTCACTTGACATTACTTAGTGTCCGCTTTCGTTTGCGCGACGATTCACTAAGTTTTTTGTTTTGTTTTGGTTTCACTCCACTTAATGTCCGCTTTTACGTTTGCGCGGCGATGCACTAAGTTTACACGATTCGATTTTCGAAATTTTCGATAGACTTTCTATTAATCCGATACTCGAAGGACCATATGTGCGCGCGAGTTTTCCCTTTTTTATCAGAAAAACACTGGCAGATTGAGTTTTAACAAAGACACGTTTATTTTCCTTTAGGTATATATTAATGTAAAAAGATGACAAGTGAAACCGTATAATACATGTGAGAAACTGACTAAAACTATTATCTACTCTGGGCTTAAGTATAAATCTTATCTAAACGACGAGGGTTGTTTATGCATTCCGATGTAAGGGCCACGTACGTGTTCCCATATCGATGTGAAACGTCCTGAGTTGATGCTGATATAATTATATATACACTATAACCTACCACAATAAGTTCGTTAGTACTAAAAATGGACCGTTGCGGCTGAAGTTGATGACTAGGCTTTGTTTTGAATTTAACAATTTATTGATCTAACGGCTGCTCTAAATCCAACGGCCAATGATATTAGGTGACATTAATAAGCAATAGCATAAAAAATACGTTGAGGATTGCACACGCGGAAAAGTCCGTTTTAAGTTTTTAAGACTGTTCATTTTTATTTTTAAAATGTTTTGTTTTTTTAAAAGAAAATAAAAAAATAGGTTGCTTCTGGAAATAGTAAAAAGTACCTATTTCTCCATGAGTATCTATAAATTTGATTCTATTTACAATATTATAGTGGGGGTGTTATTATAGTCGAGGCGCTCGCGATCAAATAAATAACGACAATTTTAATAAAGTCTCCTAAAAGATCCAGAAAGTTGCTTGAAAAAATTGAAAGTGTAAATGAAGCTCGTCTTATATTCTTTAACAAGGCGTACACGTTTAAAGACCCTAACAACGTCTTTATAATTAATACTAAAAACGTTTATGCTTTCAATTTACCACCATGTAAGTCAGAGTTGGAAAAATAATTATAACGCACCACCTATATTTCAAGCATCTGGAGGAATCGACGACTAGAATGTAGACAATGGTTGACTAACAATGGACGAGCGGTATGATTTCAATCGGTACGAAGGAAAGTAGCTGCCCAATGTTATCAGTGATGTTTTGGTTCGATAATATTTAATGCGATAATGAAATATTAAAACCATTTTCGTAACACATCACTAAATCTTGAATCTTTGTTTATGTACATATATTAAATCAGCTATAACAGACGAAATAGGAGAAGCAGAACAAGAATTGAATGAAGCTCACGGAAACTCAGATGACTCAAGCAACCCGACAGCAAATGAATCAATGTGTCCGGCGTCCTCCGACAGGCCCTGTAGTTGACATCAGGGACCTCCATACCCAAGGCCCGACTTTGATAGACGAGCATGTTAAAATACACCATCTTGGTAAGCCATAATGAATCCCTCGGTCTCAGAATTTAGCCCAGCTAACCTTAAGAAAAAAGTCCGTGAGCTTATCCAAAGGTCAGCCTTTCGTATAAGCTCAGGGCTTCCATATTTTTAACGAAGACTTTGTGCATGGACTTATGCTTGTGAAGCTGCAGAGCTCTTAAGTGCTCTGCCGCTTTCATTTGAGATTTTAACCAAGCGGGTTCCATTTCGGTGACAGAGTTGTGATTGACCCGTTCGGTATCGAAGACGAGATCGGGTTCATCGGCTGCTCTACGCGCTGCCTTAAACAAAAACTCTCCTATCCCTGCATGTTCGTGATCTCGGACCATGCAGAGAAGAGGATTCGAACTCCTGTTGACTTCACAGACTCCATTCAGAGTCAACTTGTTATGAGGACACTCCAAACTCAAGAGTTCACTGCCTCCGCGATGTCGTGGGAGATATAACCGCGGAACGGACGATCTGGAATGCAAACTTCTAGTGAGATGCATCTTTTTTCGGGTTACTACGTCGAGTTGTCGCAGCCCTTCCTGTGTCCACTTGAGTACTCCGAAGGAGTAGACAAGGATTGGAACGGCAAGCATGTTAGTTACTGACATCTTGTTCTTTCCCGACAGTTTTGAAGACCATATCTGTCGGAGGCGGTGCCGATACTTGCCGCTGAAAGCGCTTTTTACGACACCTACCTCTTGGGTGGAGCGTTGTTCAACACCCAAGTAGGTGTACGATTTCCTGCCATCTAAATAGTGTAAGATGCTTCCGTCTACGAGCTACGCATCCTCTGTGTATTCTTCATCCTCTTTTGAGATGAACTAGTGCACATTTGTCCAACCCAAACTCCATCCCGATGTCCTGCGTGTACTCCTGAACCACCCTTAGGGACTGGCGTAATTCCCTTTCTCCGGAGGCATAATATTTTAGCTCACCCATGTAATGGATGGGTGACCTATATTGTTACTGTTACTAATATTATTATTATTATTATTATTGATACATTGTATAGCGGAACTTTTTATTACGTATCGATTCTGAATAAACGAATACATGTCATTAAACTTCCTAGATTAGCGACGGCATTACCTCCTTTATGTGCCAGGGTGCATTCCCGCAATCTCCAGTCATTGAAATTTAACAGGCCGGTGAGCGTGAAATCTTGCATCCGCCCGACAACATACAACACTTCGATCCCGCACTAAAGCCTTTTAAAACCTGCACGACACATTAATCAAGCCAGGGGATGGCAACGCGCGTCCATTAATTATTATTAGGTTCCAGCTTATCTGGAGGAGGGAATCTAACCTCTAGAAATAGAATACAGTTAAACCGATGGAGGAACTTTAATTCTGCGAAGGCTTTATCTGCGTCAGGGTTTATATCACGTCACAAAGAATAAACCTTTATGCCTCGTAGAGCGTTATATCTTAATGTTATCGGCGGGACAGGTCGCGGTCGAATTCCAGCGCTAAGATCCGCACCAAATGAGTTAGTTAAATTACGGAATATCTTTGTACTATTGCGCGGATCTAGTTCTTATGAAGTAATCTGGGAAATTATCTCGCAAGGGTGAGGGTGTTTCGTGAAGACGGACACTTTGATGAGAATTTGATATTTGGATGTGGAAATAGCCGTTGAAATGTAGAATAAATACACCACAGTGGGTATTTACATAGATAAAGTTTAAAATATATTTAGACGTTAGTACGTGATATTTCATATGATTTCATTACTATTCCAAAAGAAACCGAAATTATTTTTTTTAATTTTTTTAAAAAAATAATCCCTCAAGTCCCTCAAAACCCTCAAGTCCCTTCAAAGTATTCTCTACTGGCACTAGTACACTTGTCTAATATTTTATTCCATTGTTCAAAACGTTTTTGAAATTCGTTTTTTCTGATGCCCGACAGCGCCTCCGTCGTTTTTTTCTTCACCTCAGCAACGTCAGAAAAACGCTTTCTTTTCATGTCTCTTTTCATTTGAGGAAATAAGAAAAAAGTCGCAATGGACAAAGTCGGGTGAATAGGTGGGATGGGGCAAAGGGGTCATGCTATCTTTGGTCAAAAATTGGCACACCGATAGGGCTGCCGATGCACGAATTTGGCAGCCACCCATTTCATCCCTAAATCTTCAGTTATAATTCACTGAATTAAACTCCAAATAGCCCCACAACTTCGTCAATGGTGCATCGTCTATTTTCTAGGATGATTTACCGAATTTATTAAACATTTTCATCGGTCGAACAACGGAAAGATGACCAGGGTTTGTCAGCGATCGAGGTTTGTCATCAATTAACATTTCACCTCTTTTGAAACGGGAAACCCAGTCAAATATTTGAGTTTTCCCAATAGAATCATCCTTGTAGACCGTTTTTAATACTTCAAGAGCTTCTATAGCAGTTTTTCCAAGCAAGAAGCCATTGCAAAAACGATCACCACACAAAGCAACTCTCTCAAAAAATTCACACAAGCCGAATGGAACCTTCTTTAGCGACGACGCTTGGCTTACTGACTCGGGAATGGTAGCTGTATATGCTCCTAGCGACACAACGCGGTCTAACAAATATTCCGCCCAATACAACATCAGTCGGTTTCTTTTAGGAACCCCTTCGTATGTAAATTTATGTAAATTCATAGACAAATGTTTTTCTTTGATATAAAATAAAAACAGGATACCACAAACACTGAAACACTGATTGTATGCTGTTCTATGCACGTTTCATCAAGGTATCATTTGATACTTGTTGATGAAATTAACTATGAAGTTATTAGAACTACCTTTAAATCTTCCTAGTCTTTAGTATCATATTTAAATATAATATTACTTTCAAGCGATGAATACTGAGTGTGATTCTTTGACAATTTTAATTAATATAGTTAGTTCCAAAGTTCTGATAGCATCATATAATGTTGTTTTAAATTATTATATCACTTTCTTTGCTTACTTTACTTTTTATTATGTCGTGGACGAGGGAGGTAAAATTGTAATAAGACGTTTTTGTTTTACTCTAGAAATTCTTTCAGTACCCCGACCAAGTCATTATCCATATTTTTGAACTCACTGTTTTAACTGAAATAACGTTGTTATTTCAAAACTGTATTCTGAAACAGCCCTGTGGTATAAAGATAATTTTCTCCGAGGATATGAGTTTTAACTTTTAGAGAGGACAACAAATTTTGTTTCGACAACAAGAAAAAACGACTACTCTTGACCAAGGTTTTTGATATTCGAATAAAAGTCAAAATTGTGAAGAATCTTAATGCAATTGAAAAATTAAATTTATTGCATCTTTTAATGAGTTCACAAGAACTGAATAAGGGTAATGATTGTAAAAAGGGAATAACAATCATGATATTGTCCTGGATGACATCTATGTTACAAATTAGGATATAGTTTCAGTACTGAATACTCAGTCATTGAAAAGCAACTTAGAATAGCCATGAGGTAAATCGTCGCTCATAAGTACTTATGAGCAGGAAACGAAGTTATTATTAGAACACTTACAAAACTCGCCTGTCTAATTGCGAGAAATATAATTTACCAACCCATTGCGTCAACCACATTTGGTACCCTCGGAACCGATGTAATATTGAATAGCATTGAGTTTTGACCTGGAAGTTCAAACCCGCAAATAATTTACGCCAGCAAAAGCTATCAAACTATTCCGCTTCACGTTACATTTCCGTTCTTCCCCTTCAAATATTTCTAGTTATCCAGCTAAGTGGAGGCGTTTATCTTGAACCACTTAAAATGATATATTCCGCGTGAGGATCTTATATTGTAGTAAAATTAGATTTTGTGGAACGTCGGTTAGACATACGTATTTCCAGAAAAGGAGTTATGTTGTTGTTTGTCAGATAAATAACCTAGTAACGCAGGATAACATACTACTTTAAATGTGCTCGTAAATGGATTTGAACAGAGGAAAAGCTGTCGTAGTTGTCATTCAGGAAAATAATTGCATTTAAAAAAAGTTAAAAAAATCTTACGTGTATTAAATCTATTTGAAATTAACGTATAATGTTTCTACTGTTATCTACTGGTAAAAATACTTTTAGCACTGGAATTATTCAAAACTTCAAATAGTTAAATTTTAATATAAGCAACATAAATCTGTAAGTACTGATACAAATCTGTAAAATCTGTAAACATTCATTTGGAATAATAAAGAGATATGTTACAATTATTTGGAACATTTAAATACATGACTGGTAGTTTTGATAGTAATTGGGCTGTTTAGCAGGAAGTTAGCGAATAAATCGACGATATTTTTTTCCTTGTGTAAGATTGATTCTATCTCCCTTATCCTGGATTGTTTCACTAAAGACATATTGGTAGCTTATTCGAAACAACTGCAGGAGCATCTCCTCGATATCTGGCGCTGTGTATTCCAGCAACTGTTTTATTGTGTTGTAAATGATAGAATGCTAGTCCTGCAAGTCTTTGAATCACCTGCGTTTCCCCATCAATTTCCTATAGATTGCCATGGAGAAGTTGACGACCAGAATGACGTTATTGTAAATAGTCAGACCGAGGACGATGACTACGAGGGTGATCGGAGCTTTCGAAGTTCGTGGGGTTGAACAAGTCCACCTCCTCTCCGGCTGCAAGGTGAACATGGCATAGTCGGGATTGAATATCTCCTCGATGACTAGTTGAAAGAATTCATTGGAGACGCCTATGGTCCTCTATGCCCTGGTCCCCCTCGAACGCCACCACGAGCTTCTCTTTAAGGTCGTTGGGGTTCTCTAATGGGAATCATCTCCAGCTCGAGAAAGTCGTTGATGTTATGGTCCCTTCGGACCTTCAGCCTTAAATAGGGCAGCAATGGCAGCTCCGTAAACGCCTGTAGGATGTTTATCCTCCATTGCAAGTATATTGTCGAAATGGAGCCCCATTGTTTTCGTTGCAAGAAAGCTAAATTTACCTAATTCGCGTTTAATTCGTCCTGTCCGTCTCTACTGCATTGTTCATTATAAAATTATATAGGAGCTCATTATAAAATTCTGAGAGCGGTAAAAAGAGCTTTCTATTTCTACTTTCTACATTATAATTTCCGGAGCAATTATCTCTTCCCCCCCACTAGTTTAATTATTGGTCCACTAGGTACAGATGCAATTAACTGATCTACCCACCAGTTTTTTATTGGTCCACCCCACCACTGACCACACCCCTACCTCCACCACTTATAATCACTACCCAACAAATTTCATATATTTGACAATGAAGGAATTCATAAAATGTATGAAAAAACAAACGACTTACAATACGTCTGTATATTTTATCTCTTAATGATAAGTCTCATCCTGGAGTTATACTAATACTTTTTAGTTATCGATTTCTATGCGGAGATTGGATATAAGGCACAACATCGTTAAATTGCTTCCTGAATTAGCAATCAATGGTTTCCTGCCGATAAGAGCACCATCGATCATCCACTAGAATATTCACATAGAGTGTTGAAAGGGTCGCAGTCGGTAATTAGTTAAAGGTCAATCATAACGTGATACTATATTCCATGGCTTTATATACAGTCTCCGAGAAAATTGTGGAAATGTTGCATTTTGTCTAAACATGTTTGGACTAGCAGAAAGGCCCTTTAAAGAGTTTTTGATTTTTGTGTCTTCTGTATTATCTCTACACCTTCTTAAATTTTATATCATTGTTGTAAAAGTATCTCTACCTAAAAATACAGAAGCTTATAGAGTCATTTATTTAACGAATGATCAGTGATGTGATTTTGGAGAAATGTTGTAGCTGATGACAACCGTAATCTCTGAAAAATTATAACAAAATGTAACTTATTTTTTTAATTCTAATTCTACTAATTTATTGTGCTTGTGTTCACTGTTGTTCTTAAGTTTATTACTTGTCTAAAATGCTTGTAAAAACTGTCTATAGTATTTTGGACTAAAATATACATAAGGCTATGGGCAGTATGCAAAAATATTGTGACTGGCATAAAACACGTTTATAGCATATAAACAGCAACCTACACAGTAATAATAAAGAGCATTAAAGAAGTAAACAACAAGTCTTATATTTTATCAAAATCCTTTATATAATTCACCATAAAACACACATATACAGTATGGAATGGAAAAATGCAAACATCATAACAGGGAGGAAGTTCGTGAACGAAATATAATTCTTTCTACTTTATGTATTAATAAGCTTTCTGTTAGCTGTTCAGGATAGACAGGTATCAGATAGACTACATTCTGGTTAGGAAGAGATTTAGAAATCAAGTAAAAGAATGTAAGAGTTATCCAGGAGCAGATGTAGACATCGACCACAACTTGGTAGTCATGAAAGCTAGATTAAAGTTCAAAAATCTGAAAACCCGGAAGGATAAGAAACGTATAAATGTAGACATATTGAGGGATCAGAATATGAAAGATAACTTCCAGGAGAAAACAGATCAATTAATAAATAAAGCGAGTAATGACGAAATCAAGAAAGCAGAAACTGAGTGGGAGGGTATCAAGAATAGTCTAGATTCCGCGGCTACGGACGTTTTAGGACACGAGAAAAGGGAAGCTAGGAAGCCCTGGATAACGAACGAAATCTTAAACTTAATGCAAAAGAGACGAGGCTACAAAAACAGACGAGACGAGGAAGCAATGAAAACTTATAAGGCAATAAAGTGGGAAATCATTAGAAAATGTAGAAAAGCGAAAGAACAATGGATAGAGGATAAATGCAAAGAAGTAGAAGATAAGCTGCAAGTAGGTAAGACCGATGAGACTTACAAAATAATTAAGAGGAACTTCAGGGATATAGGAACAATAAGTAGAAACGTTAGGAGTCAATCGGGGGACATACTGATCGGAAGAGAGGAGAAAGCGGATAGATGGAAGCAGTACTTAGGAAATTTATACCTGGGTCAGGAATTAGGAGAGATATTAGAGGAAGAATCTAGCGTCGATAGGGAAGATGTAGGAAAATCTATATTGAGAGAGGAATTTGAAATAGCACTGAGGGGGCTAAAGAACAATAGAGCGCCGGCTGTAGATAAAATACAGGCGGAAATTTTGAAATGTGCGGGACAGAAAATAGTAAATAGGATGTTTGAACTGGTAAAATACATATACGAAACGAGCGAGATGCCGGAGGATTATAAGAGGAACATTATCGTTACTATACCGAAAAAGAGAGGAGCCGACAAATGCGAGAACTTTAGAACGATTAGCCTAACCTCCCATGCGTCAAAAATCTTAACCAGAATAGTGTAGAAGAGGATGGAAAATAGAGCGAAGGAAATACTAGGAGAAGACCAATTCGAGTTTAAGCGAAATAGGGGAACTCGTGAAGCTATTCTAGCGCTAAGAGTAATGTTAGAGAAAACAATAGAAAAAGGAAAGAACGCTTACATAGGATTTGTAGCTTTAGAAAAAGCTTTTGATAACGTAAGATGGGAAAAAATGTTCGAGATACTAAAGAGCGCGGGAATGAAGTATAGAGGTAGGAGAGTAGTACACAATCTATACAAAGAGCAAACTGCTGTTATAGAAGTAGAAGGGAAAATAAGGGACGTAGGTATTAGGAAAGGAGTAAGACAAGGATGTACGCCATCATCACTAATTTTTAATTTGTACATCGAAGAGGCGATTAATGTGGTAAAAGATAGTGGATAGTGGATTTCGAGATTAAAGTACAGGGACAGAAACTAAATGTGCTGAGATTCGCGGATGATATAGCAGTATTAGCATCTAGTAAGGAGGAATTAGAATCAGCATTGAACGAAATGGAGGCAGTGTTGACAAAGGAATATGGAATGAGGGTGAATAAAAACAAAACTAAAGTGTTAGTGTGCAGAGGGCGCGAGAGCAGAGCAAAAACGAAAGTACAAATTAATAATGAAAGATTGGAGGAAGTTCATTTATTTAGGAAGTAAAATAAATTGGGATGGAAGAAGTGATAAAGACATAAAAGAAAGAATAGCGCAGGGTCGAGTAGCTTTTAACAAAAAGAAAGCACTTTTATGCTCGGGGGTAATAAACTTAAAAACAAGGAAGAGATTTTTGAGAACATATGTATGGAGCACGGCACTATACGGTTGCGAAACCTGGACGGTAGGGGAAGCAAGTATTAAGAAATTAGAAGCTTTTGAGATGTGGTGTTACCGAAGAATGGTGAAAATACCGTGGACTTACAGGGTTAGAAAAGAAGAAGCATTGGAGAAAGTCGACGAGAAAAGAAGTATGTGGAAAGACATAAAGAAGAGAAGAGATAGAATGGTGGGCCATTTGCTGAGACATGGGGGAATAGTCCGCGATATTTTGGAGGTAGAAATAAGAGTGAAAAAAGGCAGAGGTAGGCCTAGATTAGACTACTGCTTGCAAATAGTAAGGGATATAGGTTGTAGCACAATTAGCGAAATGCGTAGGTTACCACAAGATAGGAGAAGCTGGAGGTTAGCGTTCAACCAGTCTTAGGACTGATGACCTCATGATGATGATGGTATGTATTAATAAACAGTTTTAAAACCTTAAAACGGACTTTTCCGCACGTAGAACATCTCTATCTCGAAATTGAGTGGCCAAGATAAAATAAACCAACACATAAATGCAGAATATGTGTTTTATGCGACAGTTTTACTTCTTTCAAATAGTCCACCATCGTGCTTTCTCATGACCCATGGGCAGGGTGTGGTGTGTCCTATCCACCTCAAAATCAATACATGTCATCTGGTAGTCGTCCCTAATGAAAATCAGTCGAAGCCCGATCGATACGACACGATTTAATTGAGTGATAGTGCTAAAAAGAAAAAGTTCTCAAATAGTCCACCATTGTGTTTTCTCATGACCCATGAACATGGTAGAGTGTGTTCTATCCACCTCAAAATCAATAGGAGACGTCCCCGATCAGAATCAGTCAAAACCCGATCGATCCAACGACAACAACGACGACAACCACTACGACACACACACACACACACACACACACAGACAAAAAGTTTTTAAAAACAATTTTTTTGTTTTTATGTCGAGAAACGAAAAATAAACAATAGAAAAAAATTTTATTTCCATTTTTTTTACACGATTACATTACTTTTCCGCTCTGGTACAGTTGAGCGCGGAAAAATAAAATGTATGTATTAAATGTTCTTTTACAATGAATTCTTCTAGTTAGTATAAAATTTATTGGACTCAACTTATCATAATTACCATATTAATTTTATTCAAAATATGTTAATAACTATTTGTTCTAATATTACATTTTCAAATACGTCATGATGGATAATGTCTTGCAATAGTGGTTAAAATTTTTAAAGTACTTCGCAGATGTACCACTGAGTCAAAATAAAACGAGGCACTTTCGGTAAATTTTTCTAGAACATAGGATAATTATGAATTAATTTTAGAGATAATTAATAATAAATAATGGAAGGTACGGCATCACTTAGAGACCAAGAATATAATTCCAAAAATTCACTATTACTTACTAATATTGCTTTGAAAGGACATAATTAAAAAAATCATTATTGCTAGTACTCATCACGTTCTTTTTCAGTTGTACCTAAAATAGAAATACTTTGACATAGAACTACCCTTTTGCGTAAAGTGCCAGTTAGAAATCTATCACAGTTTATTACGTATTTTAATATAACCACGATTTATTACATATGCATTATAGGGTGGTCCAAAAAATTAAAATTAAAATTTTCTTTCTCCACAACTTTATTTTTATTCTTTAGTACATAAATCAGGAGTACATGAAAGCGGTTTCCAAATAAACAATATTTAGGGGTCGCTCATATTAAACTTTTGGGTACCAACTAACTAAAATTTTAAATAATTCGAGAATTTCATAATTATGAAAGAAGGGATGCTTCGGATGGGGCAAGAAGATGTTCTCTATGATTTGATACAAGACGAAGAATAAACTGCTTTTGTTCTTCGTCCTTAGTAAGGGACTGGTTATATTTTTGAATCAAACTGATGACCCGTTTGGCAGTGTCGTTCACAACCCTCGTCTTACAGCAAAATTCGCGAAATTCAATGAAAACTGGATTATCCTTCCACTGCTGGGGTTTCATTTTCAGAAATGCTTTAGATTTAATTTTTCCACCAAGTATAAGCGCATCGAAGAAGGAGCTTGTCCTCTCAGCTACAAAACTTTCGAGACTAAGCTCTTTTTCCTCAGATATTTTTATACGTCGAGGAAAATCAGGCAGCTGAGGACGTTTCAGGTCGTGTCCTAGCGCCTTTGCTACGGCTCCAGCAACAAATACTGCTCCTCTATCTGGAAGATTGACTCGATCCAAAGCTCCGACGACTTCTACTGACGTAAATATATTTTTACGGCGTTTTGATGGCAATAGTGTAGAAGGTGCAGCAGATGTTGAGGCCACTGGTTGACAGTCAGCTTCACTTTTGGAGCTATGTGAAGGTGATGAAGACATTTCTACAGTTTCCCCAGGAATGAACCTGCTTTCTCTTTGTTTATATTTTTCTTTCGCCTTTTTATCTTTTTCTTCCCTCTGTCTTTTCCTAGTTTCTTTTTCTGTTGTTTTTAAGTCAGCACCACTCATACTCTTCACTCATATCTTCTCTTTGTTTTTGGAGGAATACACGGTCTTCGTGATTTTTTATTTGCGTCATAGCATCTTTCACAGCGACATCAAATAATTCTTCTAGATCGCTTTTGAACATATCCTCGCGCACGCTATCATTTTCTCCTTGGCGGGTACGGTGCTTCTTAAGAGCCAAATAGTGTTCATAAAGTTTTGACAGTTTTCTCACACACGAATCAGCCCGCTGCGTAGGAATCCTCGCACGCTGCCAAACTGCCACAACTGCTTCACAGGTCAATTTATAACTGACTGGCAACGTCTTAGCCTAAGAAATTGGCTTTCCAAGAAGCCAGTTGGTGGGGGCAGATCTCAAGCTATAGGCCATAATTTTTTATCACTGAAAAGAGAAGAAATTTATGTTAACTACTAAAAACTGCACTTCTGGGCGACCACTAAACTGCAACTTTTCAAGCTAAAATTTGGTACACAAATTACTACATCATAATGGACAAAAATGCGCTATGTGCAGGCATCATTTGATTACCTTTATTTTGTTCTATTGTAATGTGGACCACCCTAATATGCAATAAACTGAAAGCTTCATATGCACTATTTATATTTTCCACACATAATTGAATTTTATGATGTCATTAATGTGCCCTGTGTTGCATTTAAAAGTATGGAATTTGCATAGGCTTACCTGCATATAACGAAATATGAGTTTTATCACGTAATTTTAAATACTAATTAAATCAAACATGCATTTTGCTACTCGAATAAACATTTAATTCGAGACAAATGTTTATGCGGGTCGAAAAATAATATAAAAATAATTATATGATAACATGCCTGGAACACATGAAAGGGTAATAACGGAAAATGAAAAATATCATGACAATGTTTATTTATAAACATTGTCAATGTGTCTTAAATCTGGTAAGCGTGGCAGATACATAAAACTGTTTGTGGTAGTTAATACTATTTTGTTATACATTGTTATTACTAATTATTAATAGTAATGTAGGTGTTTTATTGTTACCTAGGGATAATTAGCTGCATAACTGGGTTGTTAAAATAATGTGTGTTAGTCGGTGAAAACGGTGTTAATGAAAAACTTTAGAAAAAAAAGGGACAGGTATGTGGCGCTTAACTAATCATTTTAGCGCATTTCATAGATGCTCTATGGGGTTTATATCTGGACTTCTTGGTGGCCACTCCATAGTTGAAATATTCACAAATCGAAGGTAATCTAGTACCTCTCTAGCAACGTGGGGTCGAGTGTTATCCAGTATAAAAATAAAATCGTCCCCGACAAACGGGGGGGATGGCATCAAATGTGGTTCTACGATGATTTTTACGTAGAAATGGAAATTTATGGATCTCTCCCGTATAGTAACCAAATCCGTGCGGCCATAGAAATTAATTCCTCCCCAGAACATTATTGATCCACAAAAAATGGGATTCTCGGAGAGATATTACGGGCAAGAAATCTCTCCTAGCCTCAGCCAGATTCGATAACGTCCATCTGGCGAGTCAAGACTCTTGTCTCGTTTGAGAACGAAACTCGGATTCAGTATTTAATGGTACAATTTAAGTATTCTCTTTCAAAACGCAGTCTAGTAACTCTATGTTCTCTGGTGAACAGTGGTGCAATACCTGATTTTCTACTGTCCAATCCTCCTTCAGTTAGCCTTCTCCCGACCGTTCGTCTAGAAATTGCACATTTCGAGCTGCTGCTAGGGTTCTGCCTAGCTCTAAACTGGTAGAATATCTGTTTCTTAAGGCAACTTGCATAAGCTTTCGCTCATCTCTTGCATCTGGCCTTACTGGACTTCTTACGATCTTGTTCTAGGGTTTTAAAATAGCTTCCAAGTTCATTGAAACGTCTAACTGTTCAAATAATTGTTGATTGTCTAACTCCTAACAAATTAACGACATATCGCTGGCTACATCCCTCGTTAACTTCTAGAGTTACCGGTTTTACTACTTCATCTTCTCTTAAGTTGCGTGAACAATCCATTTCTTTTACATTATTAACAAACAATTAAAAAATCGCATTTTACATCTATCAAACAATTGCAGTTGTTAATCAGTAGTGACAACGGATATCCTAGGACACCTACATAAAATATTTAAGGATTGAGAGACTCGAAAAATTTTAAAATATATGGTTCTAAAATTTTTAACGGACTTTTCCGCACGTAGAACATCTCTATCTCGAACCTGAGTGGCCAAGAAAAAATAAACCAACACATAAATGCAGAATATGTGTTTTATGCGACAGTTTTACTTTTTTCATTGGCGACTGCTTCAATGCCATATCAATACGTTTGTGATCGAACGAATTTTTTTTTTTTCATTCATTCGTATATGATACAGGCCGAATATATGTTTTTTTCGTTCAATGCAAAATCATCATCGCGTTAAATGCTTATGTTTAAAATATCAGAATGAACATAGACATTTACATCGTGCTCTCTCATGACCCATAGACCGGGTGGGGTGTATCCTATCCACCTCAAAACAAATAAATGTCGTCTGGTAGACGTTCCTAATCAGAATCAGTCGAAACTGGATCGATCCGACACGATTTAATTGAATAATCATGCTAATAAAAAAAATTTCTCAAATAGTCCACCATTGTGCTTTCCTTATGACCCATGAACATGATAGAGTGTGTTCTATCCACCTCAAAATCAATAGGTGTCGTCTGGGAGACGTTCCCGATCAGAATCAGTCAAAACTCGATCGATCCGACACAACTTAGTGAAGTTATCGTGCTAACAAGAAATTTTATTAGTGCCGACGACAACGACAACGACAACGACAATGACAATGATACACACACAGACACAAATTTTGTAAAAACCTTTTTTTTTTTTGTTTTTAGGTCGAAAAACGAAAAATAAACGCTAGAAAAATTTTTCTTTGCACTATTACACTACTTTTCCGCTCTGATATAGTTGAGTGCGGAAAAGTAAAATAATGAAAAGTTTTAGTAATGCGTAAATTTTGTCCAGGAGTGTACATATATACAATATCAATTTCCTACAATAATATAAATTGTCCTTTCTTACTTCTATATCAATTATTCCTAAATCCAAATGTGGTGCCAACTATTGCTAAAATAATAATGTAAAACTGATACCCAAAATAAAAGAAAAATTGAAAGCACCTTAAAGCATATAATAAAAAATAAAATGCTTAAAATAAAATTATTGTATCTTTCAGATCTTAAAAGTTTATTTTCGTACTGTAAAAGTGGCAAAATAGTATCCATCCACGCTTAAAACATTTAATTGCTGAATAATTATAATTATCCCTGGAAAAAATTCATACCATCGCGTTACAGAATCTGCAATTAATGAATAAATCGATCTTTACCTAACATCAATATTTACCCTTCGACATCCCCCATTTGTCGTATTTACCTTACCTTCCAGCTTAATGATTGTTAATTCATCATAAATAATTAACGCCAATTTCGCTATATTGGCGCAGTACCTATCGCTGACGCTGCTAAATATTGAATTATTTCCTGCGGAACAGACAGTCGAGCATTATTAACTCTCCACCACACTCCCTCTAAATTATTCAGAGGTCTCAGGAAAGATGCACTCTCTCCCAAATACGTATCTGATCTAGTTTCTACGAAACATCGCCCAGGGGGGAAGCATTTCGGAATACATAATGATATCGACTAGAAGTGCTAAGGAAAGTATTAATATTGCAGGATTTCTAACGAGAATAATTCAATGAATAAGGTAAGGAAGATTTTCTGCAGAAATAATAACACAGGCCCACAAATATTGACATTTTGAAAGTTGATTTGGGTTTGATAAGTGGTTATAAGTGAGGTATTTACGCTGATTTCATATCTACCTTCCGTTCTTGCCCCTCACGTAAGGTTTTTATCAACTGAATAATGAGAATAAATTAAAAACTAAAGGAAAAATTACATTTTAATAAACATTATATTTAATAAACATTAAAAAACAGGAAAAAGCAATAAAGCAAATTGGTTTGAGTCTCTAATTTCTTTTCTTCTTTGAAAATCTCTCCCATTTTAATAAAAAACTTCGTTTTGTAGTTTTTCTCGTGGAATCATTCGTTGGATGTTCTCTTTCCAGCATCCAGCAGTAATCTACCATCATCACCACATCCTATTGAACCTGGTACATCGTTTACATATCCTTTATGTCTTGATGGAACCTTTCACCTTGCTCCTCACTATCAACACCAAGATTTTTTGGAAAGTGGTCCAGATGAGCACGCAGAAAATTAATTATATTCCACCTCGTCTCATAAATAAATGACATGTAGTACCTCCTAGTACCTAGAGGAAGAATCTAGCATCGATAGGGAAGATGTAGGAAAACCTATATTGAGAGAGAAATTTGAGATAGCACTAGGGGGACTAAAGAACAATAAAGCGCCGGGTGTAGATAAAATACAGGCGGAAATTTTGAAATGTGCGGGAGTAAATAGGATGTTTGAACTGGTAAAATATATATATGAAACGGGTGAGATGCTGGAGGATTATAAGAGGAACATTATCGTTACTATACCGAAAAAGAGAGGAGCCCACAACTTTAGAACGATTAGCTTACCTTCCCACGCGTCAAAAATCGTAACCAGAATAGTGCAGAAGAGGATGGAAAATAGAGCGGAGGAAATACTAGGAGAAGACCAATTCGGGTTTATGCGAAATAGGGGAACTCGCGAAGCTATTCTGGCGCTAAGACTAATGTTAGAGAAAACAATAGAAAAAGGAAAGAACACTTATATAGGATTTGTAGATTTAGAAAAAGCTTTTGATAATGTAAGACGGGAAAAAATATTCGAGGTACTAAAGCACGGGAATGAAGTATAGAGATAGGAGAGTAGTACACAATCCATACAAAGAGCAAACTGCTGTTATAGAAGTAGAAGGGGAAAGAAGGGAAGTAGGTATTAGGAAAGGAGTAAGACAAGGATGTACGCTATCACCACTAATTTTTAATCTGTACATCGAAGAGGCGATTAATGTGGTAAAAGATAAAGTGGATTTCGGGATTAAAGTACAGGGACAGAAACTAAAAATTCTGAGATTCGCGGATGATATAGCAGTATTAGCATCTAGTAAGGAGGAATTGGAATCAGCGTTGAACGAAATGGGGGCAGTGTTGACAGAGGAATACGGAATGAGGGCGAATAAAAACTAAAGTGTTAGTGTGCAGAGGGCGCGAGAGCAGAGCAAAAACGAAAGTACAAATTAATAATGAAAGATTGGAGGAAGTTAAAGACTTCACTTATTTAGGAAGTAAAATAAATTGGGATGGAAGAAGCGAAACAAAGAATAGCGCAGGGTCGAGTAGCTTTTAACAAAAAGAAAGCACTTTTATGCTCGGGGGCAATAAACTTAGAAACAAGGAAGAGATTTTTGAAAACGTATGTATGGAGCACGGCACTATACGGTTGCGAAACCTGGACGGTAGGGGAAGCAAGTAGGAAGAAATTAGAAGCTTTTGAGATGTGGTGTTACCGAGGAATGATGAAAATACCGTGGACTGATAGGGTTAGAAACGAAGAAGTATTAGAGAATGTCGGCGAGAAAAGAAGTATGTGGAAAAACATAAAGAAGAGAAGAGATAGAATGGTAGGTCACTTTCTGAGACATGGGGGAATAGTCCGCGTAATTTTGGAGGCAGAAATAGGAGTGAAGAAAGGCAGAGGTAGGCTTTAGGTCCAACCAGTCTTAGGATTGATGACCTCATGATGATGTAGTACCTCCGCCTCTGGCTAGAATGTCCATAGCCAGAGGCGGAGGTACTACATATCATTTATTTATTTCGACGAGGCTTCACATAATCAAGATCGAACTTCACTTAAGATAAGTTCGTTTGACCTTATGATTTGTATGCTCATATTACAACCAAGTTACTTAAACGTATCCAGCATTTTGTTGACAATTTCCTCATACTGCGGATATTTATAATTTCCTAAAAAAAATTCTGTTACATTTTTAAAGCATATCCAAGACTCTTTTTCAATTTCTGTCATTGTTTCTTCAAATTGTTGGTCCTGCATTAACTTTCTGATTTGTGGTCCTACGAAAATGTCTTCCTTTAATTTTGCTTCAGAAAGAGCTGGAAATTTGCCACAGAAGTACTTAAAACAATTCCTACTTTTATCTATAGCTTTTAAATATTGCTTCATCAATCCTAATTTAATACGAACTGGCAACAAGAGAATTTTTTGCGGATCAACCAAATTTATTAGGGGTATTTTTACAAGTTCTAGGCATTCTAGGCTTTTTGACTGCGGACCAGAAGTTGAGACGTTTGGGGGTCTGTCAGAGGCTTACAGCAAGGTTTGCGCAAGAAGGTGATGCATTTTTGATTCGGATTGTCACCTACAACGAAACATGGGTCCACCACTACACGTACAACTACACCACAGAATAAGGAACAACTATTCTGTGACTACACGATACCAGCGCAGAATAAGAGTTGATCCTTATTCTGTGATACCAGGACGTATAGGGATTTGTGCGTAATTAGCTCCTGACGCAAGCAGCTTCATTCCTCGATACTGAGGTAAGTAACCTTCCTCACCGCTGAGAAATATGTATTTATAAAGCGGGAGACTATGTAGAAAAGTAAAATATATTTGTATTTTGTTTCTCAATCAATAATTTAAAAAAAGTCTCATTTATATTTAATCCGCCCTCGTATATTGTTAATTTTAACTTATTCTGAAAATATGTTAGTATTTCGATCTCGAACAATATTTGTTATATTCCTATAAAATTATTCTATACAATATTTTATTTCGTTTGATCATTATTTCTCAGCAAAAGAGATATTCAGCAATAATTCTATAGAACGTATACGTATTATGTAAAAATAAACACAGCAAAAGTGGTTTACCTAATGACACAATATAAAATATAATATGCAATTCTCATAAATACAGATACCAATAGTGTTCAAGGATTTTAAAATATATTGGGTGGCTTTTAACATTAAGTTGAAATCAATTTTTGAAGTGAAAGCGCATCATTAGGTAACTGACGGAATGATAGGACTACTCAGAATGCGTTCGTGGCCTTCTAATTTATCTCTTCGGCAATCTTATTATGTTGCAGTGAATTTAATAATTGTTTTGTATTTTGGTATTCTAGTTAATAAAAACAAGCAGTAAATTCTCGTAAGCGATCTACAAGATAAACAAACATATTGTTGAGAAATTTGCGTAAAAAATGATAGCGCCAGATTAATTTTCAACAACGTTAGTTAAATTGTTTGTGTTACGAATTAAATTGTTTCTGAGCAAACACGCGAAGTCAGTGCGCGATGTTTATCTCGCTGCAAAGAACTTTAAAGTTATATCTAACCCACCGACTGATGCAATTAAATTTACACAGATCGCCGGTGATTGCTGACTACAAAGTTTCCATAGAAAAGAAAAAGTAGGAGAAGGCAATTTATGTATGCAAATATCGGGCTGAACTTACTACAAGATATATTGACTTCACTGACGATTATATTTAAGGATTTCCAGGAAGTTTAAGGTAGAGGTAAGGAAGTGATGACGCAAGAGTGTACAGGGATCATATTCAAAACGTTACAAAAATATGTTGGAAATAGTCACTTTATTAGACAATTTTATTGAGCATAAACTACAGAAACATAGTTTTTTTGTTTTCATCATGCACCAGTATTTGTAAATGTTCATTGTACAATAATGCAGTTTTTAAATTCGAGATTCTATAAAACTAAATTTTGCCTCAATCTCTGCCTCGCCTCTGTATTTAATCGGTTTAAAACGTTCACACAAATATGGGGGTTTTACCGAAACAGAGTTGGCCAGTGGGGATATTCCGGTTTTATGCTATCCGGGTATTTACATAGTCGCTGTAGTACGTTTTTAATGTGTGTATGTTTACTCGTGACATCGCGTCGTGTGTTTTCATTTTGTTTTAAAAGTGCATAGAAATTGTAAAATACACCAAATATATTTTGCTATAAACTTAACACCTGATTCAATAAACCTTATTTGGCAGCAAAAAAATCTTTTGCTGCCACTTCGTATTAAATTAGGATTAGTGAAGCAATATATAAAAGCTATATATAAACGTGGGAATTATTTTAAGTACTTATGTAGCAAATTTCCTGCTCTTTCTGGAGCACAATTAAAGGAAGGCATTTTCGTAAGACCACAAATAGGAAAATTAATGCAGGATCAACAGTTTGAAGAAACAATGACAGAAATTGAAAAAAAATCTAAAAAATCTTGGATATGCTTTAAGAATTTAATTTTTTAGGAAATTATAATCATCCACAGTATGAGGAAATTGTCAATAAAGTGCTAGATAAGTTTAAGCACCTTTGTTGTAATGTGAGAATAAAAATTCATTAACTGCATGCTCATCATGGCACTACTTTCCAGAAAATCTTAATGCTGTTAGTGAGGAGTATGGTGAAAGATTCCATTAAGACATAAAGGAAATGAAAAGGGGGTACCAGGGTTGATGGGATGTGGCGATCATGGCAGATTATTGTTGGATGCTGAAAAGAGAGCATTTAACGAATGATTATATAAGAAAAACCACAAAGCGAAGTTTTTTGTTAAAAAGGAAGAAATTTTCAAAGAGAAGAAGAAATTAGAGCCTCAAAGCTATTTGTGTTGTTGCTTTTTACTATGTTTCTAATGTTTATTATATAATATGTTTATTAAAATATAATTTTTCCTTTAGTTTCTAATTTATTCTGATTACTCAGTTGAACAAAAACCTTACATGAGGGGCAAAAACGGAAGGTAGATATGAAATCAGCGTAAATGACTCACTTATAATCACTTATCAAACCCAAATCACTTTCAAAATGTCAAAATTGGTAGACCTGTTTTATTGATCCACTCCCCTACACGATATTGAGGCAAACTGGGAATATTCGTGATGTTCTTGAACCTTCTAGAAAAAAGCAACATTCCACAAATCTATGGTACAGGATTTGTGAAAATTAGCATATTAAAACAGAGATTGCTCATTTCTCGCAAAAAAATACTTCAAGTTTGAGAATTCCGGTGTATATTCCTCAATAAACTACCATATTAATTCATCTTCACCAGTAAAAAGTTCACTACATCTTTCTCCATTACTGTAATATCGAACATGATACTGATAGATCGAAACACGTGCAGTAAGGGCATAAAGGTCGGAAAAAATTCATTTAAAATTAAAGCCTTTTATTAGCTGGAAAAATGCTCAGACTCGTCAATTTTCTATTTGTTACATATATTAACCTAAGAATATATTCATCACAAATTTCATTTTGTTTTTAATAGTTATTTTATTCTCTCTTTATTTATTGAATTGAAGAATTATTAATAAATGGCAAATTTATGTAAAAAGTACGTGGAATAATGGAACTGATGTCCATCAACGTCCGGGGAATACCCGAGATGGTGTTGCACATTATGAATTACTTGAAGTTCTGTTAACCTTATTTCATTTTATACTGTTTCAAGTTTTTAGTGTTTTTGCTCTATTGATATCTACTTTGGAGTTCAAGTAAGTCTACAGGTAATCTTCTAGGGGATCGAATCAGACCTAAATGGCCATTTTATTAAACCGTGTGCCAATCTGTCACTCAAGACTAATTGGTTTTAAATATACATATGTTGGGGGAGTACTTTGTCTTTTTGACACCATAAAGTATGTCCAGATTTTTCAAGTTTAAATAGAATCAAACAAGTGCAGGTACAAACTCTTGTAAACATTCTAAATATCTTTCCTCAATTAAAATTCTTTAAAAAATAAACAGTTTTAAAACCTTAAAACGGAATTCTCCACACGTAGAACATCTCTATCTCGAAATTGAGTGAACGAGAAAAAATAAACAAACACATAAATGCAGAATATGTGTTTTATGTGACAGTTTTACTTTTTTCAAATAGTCCACCATAGTGCTTTTTCATGACCCATGGACAGGGTGAGGTGTGTCCTATCCACCTCAAAATCAATAGATTTTGTCCGGTAGACGTCCCTAATCAGAATCAATCGAAGCCAGATCGATCCGTCACGATTTAATTGAGTGATCGTGCTAACAACAAAAATTTCTCAAATAGTTCTTCATTGTACTTTCTCATGACTCATGTACATATTAGAGTGTGTTCTATCCACCTTTAAATCAATAGGTGTCGCCTGGGAGACGTCTCCCATCAGAATCAGTCAAAACCCGATCGATCCGACATGATTTAGTTGAGTTATCGTGTTAACAAAAAAAATTCTCAAATAGTCCACCGTCGTGCTTTCTCATGACCCATGGACAGGGTGGGGTGTGTCCTATCCACCTCAAAACCAATAGGTGTCATCTGGGAGACGTTCCCGATCAGAGTCAGTCAAAACCCGACCGATCCGACATTATTTAGTTGAGTTATCATGCTAAGAAGAATAAATGTCGACGACAACTACACACACAGCAACAATTTTTTTTTGTTTTTAGGCCAAGAAACGAAAAATAAACGCAAGAAAAATTAGTTTTTTCAATTTTTCTTTACACGATTACATTAGTTTTCCGCGTATAGTGGAGCGTGGAAAAGTAAAAGAAGGTACCTTTCGAGAGTCGGACGTACTGTACGAACAGTTGCTTCGCTTTGTTTGGAGCACGTGTTTGGAGCCAGCTGTTCGGCGACCCATTACAGCTATCCTACCGTTGTATCTCTTATACCTAGTCATCGGTATTTGTATGTAGCTTCGCGCTCCTAATTCACGTACATTTTGGATGTTATCCAAAGAGTTTATGTAAAACACTACTACCAACTCTGAAAGTAACTAATGACGGTAATTAAACGTTCTGTCAATATGATTTAAGACAGTTGATAGGTAACACTATTTTTAACAATGTTCAATAGCGGCTTGTACATATATCAGTGAACCTGACGAAAACACACATTTAGTTTTGTATAGAAGACATGCCATCCCTCAGATAGGATGTAAAACCGTAGATTCCTTGTCTGTTACATGTTAGGTAGTAAAATACAAGATCCATAACTACAATAATGTGGCTGACAAAATTTCCAATTTAAGATAAGCTCGTCTCGTTATAATTTAAATATAAAAATAAAACAAAATAAGTCTGGCATTATATACTCTTTTTATGTTACCCTGTACACATGGAACTACTTTAAAAATTGTGTCACTCAAATAAAAGCAGAGAAAAAATGTTTCAATTTTAAGTAAATTAATTCTCAAGGAAAAAATCCTTATAATAATCTCCCAAAGATCAATTTGGCATCTCAATTAACCAGCATTGAACTTATAACTCATAAATGTATACTATTGCAGTATACTATTTATGATACTTCGGTTGTATTCCATCGTAAAGATTTCCGACCGAAAACGAGGACAATGCAGTCTCATAAAAAATGTATATGCCTGTTTATGGATCCGAGAATAGATACGAATGGAGTGTGTTTTCCCTGGTGACGTTAAAGCCGTTGTTATACCTTGTACGTATTGGCATCATGATCTTTTATGATCCCGCTTTTATCATTCGCGAAATTACTTATTGTGTTCGTGGTATTAATTACACATACTGTTTGCGTTTCAGATGGCAAAATCTCGTACCAGTCGCCCTTATCAGGGATTTTCAACTCTGCACATACTTGGCGACTATATTCTGCGTGTAGAAAACAAAAGGGCACCTTAATACTATCTTCTAATAAAGAGGGGAATGTACATACTGGCCTATCCAATTTTTAGGAATACTGAAAACAAACCATAACCGTGTCCCAGTTAGCTTTGTGTTTGCTATAAGGGATTATCTTTTCCTGTTTAGGTTATATACAGAAATAGGCTGACTACTAAGCGTATTACTAAATGAAGAGCAATTAACGAGTGGTCTCCTCAGATAAGCACAAACCTGAGAAATATTTCCAAAAGATCTAAATAATTAGGTGAAACGATCGACGAAATTAAATAGATTTTTAATATTATCCCCAAACAGGCATTTTCCATTGTTGAAAATAATACATCATTTTATAAAAAACTTTGAAAAATATGGACGTCTTTATAAAAGACGTCCAAGTCATAAAAGAAGAGTCGATATAAATATTTTGGCTACTGTTAATGAAAATCCGATACTTTTCTATAGAATAATAGCTGAAGTGGTAAATGAACCCTGATATGAAGTCTTATATTAGACAATGTTTTTATGATCGATTATGTCTCTGTTAGTCTTAAGAAAAGGGTGTATTTGAATGTGTGTTATAATTGGCTTTCTTTTTTTTTAATTATATTTTTATTGTTTTAAAGAATGTATTATATGTTAAGATATATCAAAATAGGTGACTAAAAAGTCTAATAAAAACCTTGAAAAATTTGTTAATAAAATTTGTTGAAGTAATGATAAAGAAGCTTGTTATCAGGCTGTATAACGTCACACATTTACTTCGCAACATGTCGTTGGTTGAATTCTGGGGCCAATTGCTTTGCTGTCTTTGTTGAAAATTGTTGAAACACATACATTATCATCAAGGATAATTATTTTGGATAACATTTTTATATAACAACAACATAACAAGCAGCCTACAGAATGCATGTTAGCGGCACCATCATAGGCAGAGTCATAAACATTAACAATTGGTTTCTTGAAAGATGAAATTGTTCTAATATATTGTATTACCCTCGTACTTGTTTTTCCAACACGTTTTTGTAATAGTGTACTGGTTAATAAGAATAATATGAAAGTTTAAAATACTTTACTTACGTGTTCCAACATTAAAAGCAGAATTTTTTAGAACCCATGGTCTCGTCCACACGTAACCACAGGTTCGATTGCTTCGAGCACAGATAATACCCTATTTTGCAACGTTGTATGCAATGTATTTAAACAAATGGGTATTTTGTTTTACGCCAGTTTTTTTTTTTTTTAGAAAAGTGCCATGCACTGTTTACTTGTCTCCTATGCTCTCTTTTGTCCCAGTATAGATATACACTCGATATAATTATTAATAATGTACAATTGTACGCCACTGGACAATGCGCAATGCGCAAAAAATATAATATAACACAATAATTATTAATTAATAAATAATCAATAAGCCTTTCACTTAAGGCATGCGATCAGTCAGCGTAAACAGCCAGCGCGAAGAGTTCGGTCGGCGCCATTGGAATTCCTGACCAAAATTTCGCGCTCTAGTAGAAACATTGATACAAGATAGTTAAAAGGTTAGGATCCTCTATTTTGCACAATGAAGAACTTTTCATACAATATCGATCAAGTATTATACAAAACATTGATAAAAAGGGACTAGTAAATAGTTTTGTGTATTGTAAATTATACATTTCTCTTTGTATAAACAGTTATGCATTAATTTTGTAAGTATATTTTCCTCATAATTTAATAACCCTCTTTTATAACGATAATTTTTTACTTTTACAACTGTGATGGATACTACTGACAGCTGTAATATGAAGAAGTTGTATCATATAGACAGACATCGAGTCTATATAATTAATATTTACTGTTAATTGAATGCAGATCTTGAAAAAGGAAGCGAACTGACTGAATACTGATATTTCATTTGGTGAAAGGAGTCGTTAATAAGACTAGATAGAGTCTATAGAATGAGGACTTACTATTAACTGCATGCAGATCTTGGGAAAAGAAGCAATGAAAAGAGTTTTGATAATGTTAAAATGAAATGATATGTAATTAAGATATAAGATAAATAATTATTATATAATTAACATACTAGTATTAAAGTTACGTGCAATGCATTACTACGAATAACACCTGATATACAGCCATTAATGAATCAGCTATGTGAAATGGGCAGAGATATTGTTTAAACTCCATTTTCTTATCTGTAGGCCATCAGGTGTTGGATGAGTTGCTCTAAAATCTACAGATTCGAATTTAATTTTGTGCAATTCCTTTTCTTAAAAGTGAAAAAAGTCAGAATCAAAAATAAGGGGCTGTTTTACCACCCTGTATACTTGTTAAATTTTATCGCTGTCTGATTCCTGAAATTCCTTGGAAAGTCATTGTAAAGGAAGCGGATTAGACCTGACTTCACAATATCGAGCTTTACTACTACGCCTTTTCGCAAAGTTTAGTAAAAACCGAAGAACTGACATTCCTAAACTCATTTTTCATAGACTTATTTCCGCAAGATAACAGCATGTAATCATGTAAATCCCTTAATCCGTAAATCCACCCCATTCGCGCCCTCTAGTTATAAATTTATAAGGGATGTTCACCGTCACCAAAACAAGGATTTTTGTTCTACGTTTTAAGACAATCCCTGCTTATAGGCAATTCATTCTATCATACTTTTATCGCTTATCCCTTCGAGCAACTCCATCGACAAAGTTAGTTTTGAAAGTCACAAAGATGTGTATGAATTTCTTTAGCACGTTATCTGTAACTTCTTCCATTCGCAGCATTAATTGAACTTTAAAACGTTAATGTTACATATATTACTACATATTAAGTTAATAACTTTCGAATCTGGAAGAATATGTCTTAATTAAAGTGGAAATAATATAGCTTACTTGATATCTTTGACGAGTCTGAGTAGAACTCAATTACGACTAATTTTACGATCTACAAAACTTTGTCTTTGTTCACATTATCCCGAAAGTCTCGCAGCTGCACTCCAATTAAACGAATTCGTTTCAAGAGATATTATCTACTCTCTTTGTTAGTTAAAAGGAAGTTGTACTTAATTTGCCGTCGCGATACCCTCGAGAAACTTCAGGAATTTAAAAAGATATATAATTAAAACAGATTTTTATAAGACTAAATTGTGCAGTCTCGTATCCACAATGCTATCACAAATGAACGAAACTACGTGACTCGCAGAAAAAAATTTTATTTTCCTTTGGTTTCATTGAATACGGTCAGTTGTTCAGTTCAGCCGCGCTGGATCAGTTAAGGGCATGTGGATGCAAAATAGGTGCATTAAACAATCCTGTGCAGAGACTAGTGTCTGAGAGAAGGCTGTAGAAATAAATACAATTGTGCCATGAAGAAAGACATAGATGTAAATCAATAGATTATATAGGATGTTTTATTTACCAATGAAACCACTTTTTTCCTTCGTGGCCAACGCATGCTTTCAATTATTACTGGCTTAGAAAAAAGTAACACTCAACTGTATCTATACCAACATATACGGTGTCTCAGTTGGAAATATAGGGTTTGAATTGCGCGCCACTTATTATGTTCTGTCAAACATAGGGTATCGATATTTAACGATTGTCATCTACAAACCACACGACGTCAGCATCCCATGATTAACAGCTTAACAACAAATCAGTTGTGTATAACTGTTTTATGAAAGTGAGCGTTCGTTTACCATTGCATTGAGAAAAACTCGTACCAAATTAGGACAAAACGAAGCGGCTAAAGAGTTAACAGTATGTAACTTAATAAAGAAATTTGAAGAGATGGGTTCAATTATTGACAAGGTACTACTAATACGTCCTCGTCGTGGTCGGTCAAATGAAAATATTGCTGCAGTGAAAGAAAGCATACGGTAGTATCCAAACACATCAATTCGACGTTGTTCATAACAATTGAATTCATCAAGAGGCACCACGCATCGGATTCTAAAGAAAGATCTGCATCTACAAAAGATAGAAAGTGATGTTGATTTTTGCAACACGCTGCACCACCTTCTTTCTTTTCTAACACTCAATTAACAAATGTACGAGATAAATAATCAGTAACTTTTAATTGTTGTGACAACTGAACTTTGTATGCTGACAGATGCAGATCTTTTTTTAAAATCCGATGCGTGTTAGCTCTTGGCAGATTCAATTGTTGTGCACGAAGTCGAACTCACTTTGTGCTTAGAACTAATTTATGATGATATCCCGGTCACATTCATTCAATTTGTTCAAAGAGAGCATAGATGTTAGTATTTATTTAAGATTGATAAATATTACTAAACAGTTTATGAAACATTATAAGGCACATGCATGTGTTATAGAGCACAAGATTCATTGAAAGACGATACGGAGTGTGTACGGCAACTTATTTGATATTATCCTGTTCATTTTTAGTATAATTTGATAGATTTAGAAGCTAACAGTCTCACGCTTTACAATTGTAGAAGTTCCCTTATAATTATTGCCATTATTTTGCCGACCATGTATCATTTTCTCGAGAGGACGTAAACTTCCTATGGAAATATTTAACGCAACAAAAATTATGTAACAGTTAAAATAAACCATCTCTATATAAGTCTGAATTTAAGCATAAAGTACTCTCCATATAGACGTAAATAATAAAATACGTCATATTCTGAAAACATAGATAAGATTTATATTAATTACGTTGTTCATCAAATTCAAGGTGTGACAAATTTTTTATTATGTATGCATTTCTTAGCACTAAATTATGATTTCTGCCACCATGATTTTCCATTGAACTGAAATACTGCGTACAATAATCTAATATATATTAAGTCATCACCAAAAATTAGATAGTAAAATTGGAGGAGAATGTAAAATAACTGCTATAAAGTAGATTATAATGATATTGACAAGATGACTCATGCAGAAGTTGTTAATGATGTTGTCAACGTATAGAAGAAGAACCTATAAAACCTCTGAAATGTGTATTGTGAAAAATTAGAATTTCTTATGGAAAATTCCGAAGATTGTAAGAAAGAACTCGGACATAACTTAACAATATTTGACAGACTTATTTAAAAAAAATTATGAAAGCTAAGATAGATATTTTCCATTTCCTATCTACCTTCCGCCGACATAATACCTCAATATTTTTAAACAGAACAGATTTCTTTTCATAGAACATTTTTTTGTGGGTATTACTTCCTATCAGTATATATGTATAGGACCTGATTTGGTTCTTTATGTACCGTACCGCTTGGTCCAAAGTGTCGTCTCATGGAACTGAAATGTTTTTCTTCTATCTCTCCTTCTCTAGCGATTCTTCCCATTTCTTAAAACTCTTTCATAAAATATAACCATAAACATATTATCGAGATTGTTATATATTGAAAATTTAATAACGTGGGAAGTTTTCAATTACATATCTCGATCTCAGTAAATGTTCAAAACAAAAAGAAATTATTCTAAGAAAATATCTTCCGTGGTGTGATGGCTTTAAATATACAAAGTATAGGAGCAGGTGATCATGGGACATTTCCGAAATTAATAGTATATTAAGACGTTATTTAACTTAATGCATCTGTCAGTACCTAAATAAATAATAGGCAGTGAAGGATCAGATACTTTCGCTAGGAAAATATCTTTCTAGAGACGAAATTTTAGAGGATTAGAGTTCAATATTCAATATACTCGTATATCTCAATATTTGGAAAACAATATGACCATGCATACTTCTCAAGACAATAAAGTCATGTATAACAGAATTAGATAATCATCATTTTCAAGGACACTTGATTATCTACACGGTTTATATCTACACTTGTTTATAGCACTTATTAATGGTAGGTAGTGCTTCCAAATACAGGAGTAAAGGAGTATCGACATGTTATCTTTTCGAAATTCACTCAAAGTAAAGGAAGCGAAGTGAACTATTAACTATAACATTGAAGTTAATCACTAACGATAAATCAAATCACTAACACTAACGATAACGAATCAAAACGCTAACGATAATGTATCAAGTGTATTGACAACTTCCGTTCTCAATGGTAAAAATTAGAGCATTATCTAGAACCAGTGGGGAAGAGTCGATTTAAGCTGAGGGTAGGCTGTCCTGAATTAGACGAGGGAGGGGGGCTGCTGCTCATTTTGAACAATATATATATATATATATATATATATATATATATGTATATATATATATATTGAATAGTTGAATAGCAAAAACAACTTGCCTATATTTTTTTATATCTTTTGTTGTTTTCTTTCTGCAAAAACATCTATAGTTCTTGAAATAAGTTGGTAGATTTTGCCGCTTTAATTTTTCAGTTTATCTTCTAAAGATAAATTATTAAAATAATCACTCTTATTAATTAAAAAGTCTACTAAATCCGCAGTGTCTAGGGTCGCCATTATCCTTAAAAATAACACTAATCACTACGACTAACGAAAGGTCTGTTGAATTGTTACTTTTACTTGCGATTTATTTTTACTTGTTTCTTAAATGAAACTCTTGAATGCAGACTAAACAAAATATATTTATTTTCTATACAACTACTACTATCGAGTGCAATCACAGAACATACACACTCGAATGCAATGACACACATACATGGCCCCATAGATTATAGACTTAAAGAACTGAACTTAACTGAACTGAGCCAACCAGAGTTTACTTCTTCTAACAAGGTCAATATTATAGCCACTGTATTACGCAAACTCATCGATCAGGCTCGCTAAATTGCATATAATTTTTCGCGTACTCCTCTCTCTTCTCGTGCACTACGGATCTCTATAAAATCCAAGGCGGTAGAGAGTCAGCCCAGATTCTCAATGCGCAGGCCTGCCAAGGTTTGCGCACTGCCGGTTGCCAGCATGCCGGCGCTTCAATTTAAATGGAAATAGGTATGGTAATATGAATAGAAAATCTTTATTATTTTGGCAAACGCTAGTGGCAATATAAAAACGGAGTCTACCATCTAAAGTATATAGGGTATACTGCGCTTTACAGCCTTAATGTACGCTTCGTCACTGTCTAGAACATAGAAATCTGGCAACGTAGAAGAATATTAAGAATCAATATTACCAATGTTTTGATTTTTGTAATCAAAGTCATTTATCATAAATAAATCTCATATCCTTGAACGTCAAAAAGTTAATATCAAGACCTAATCAACCTACTTTAGGTGAATCAAAAACTTAAACATAAAATACCTTTTATAGTGATGTTTATTTACCTGGATATCGTTAGAGATTAATCATTGATTAAACATCCGGTTAGAATATTAAAGATTTTGGATATAAAAAATAATCTCATAGTGAACTTTGATGTGGAATTACTGTTTATAAATTTACAACTTGGATGAATCATTAGTTGATAACTGATTGGTAAACTTGTATACAGTGTGTGTAGGTATTATCGATGGATTCTGGAAAGGAACTAGAACTTTCGATGCACTAACAAAAAGAGTAAAAACTACATTATTTATTTTAAGTTTACAAGGGAAACTACAATTTTCCTGAACACTAATCTTATCATTCTCTTATAATCAGTGATAACACAGAACAGTTGTTATTAATTAGAACGAAAATATATGCGAGCTTAAAAGCACGATGGATTAAATATAGCCCAAATGTTCTGGAGAAGAATATTCAACAATAATAAAAAGCAGAGAAGTTAAAATAACATAGAGATGTTTTCTTCTAAAGCAGCTATATCCGTCAGGCCGATAGTAATTAATGAACACCAGATAGACACGTATATCTATTGAAAAATATCTAGCAGGTCAGCAGCAGGTCCAGTAAGACAGCAGGAAGCAGTAGCAGGTTGATCAAGTATTACTTGACCATGTAGTATTAATAGCAGCAGTAGCAGTCACAGCAATACAACACTATATAACGAAATATAATACTAAGAATTAGATTTTAATATCAACTTATTAGATGCATAATGACATTTAGCATTAGAGAATGTTATAACTCTAAGAATAGTGATCATGCCAAGTCAACACGGTGGGGCTTGTAAGATACACCGTTCAACAATGTGGTATTATTATATCTGTCTCAATGGTCTCTCGTGACATTAATAGATAGAAGACATCCACGTCGAAGTAAAGTTTAAGAAACTAGGTTACTAATTTGGCTAAAAAATTGTTTGAATATTTCTTCTTGGGGGCTCGGCTTTGTTTGCTTCGATACTTATATTTGAACAATAAAACCCCAATGAGATTTCCATATGTATGAGGATGATCACCATACGTGTCCTCTATTTTCGATGAACCCTTGCGAGGCTGTGTTTTGTCATAATCCATTTTGTAGAAGCAAATCAGATGCAAGGAAATTAATCCATCTAAGGAACATTCTCGTTTCATTTTACCTAATCGTGCACAAATACCTTGAATTACGGACAACGGCAAACAGAGTTCGGTACATTCGACTTAAGGGATTAGGTGAGTATTAACACACATTCCTAAAGTTAATGTCAATATCGTAAATTTTTATTTGTTGCTCACTTATGTCGCGTGAATGTCGTCAATCTTGGCGCATTCTAGATTTAAAAATTAAAAAGTATTTTACAGCATTGATACTTTGCGGAAGTAATCCCGTGTAATAATTTTTATCTATGTTGGTGATAAATTGTCGGCTGTTTATTAGTTTTCCGGGCTCAACTATACCAGAGCGGAAAAGTAATGTAATCGTGTAAAGAAAAATGGTAAAAAAATTTTCTAATATTTATTTTTCGATTTTCGGCCTAAAAACAAAAAAATTATTTTTAAAAATATTGTCTGTGTGTGTGTAGCTATCGTTGTCGTCGGTATTTTAACTTGTTAGCACTATAACTCAACTAAACCGTGTCGGATCGATCAGGTTTCGACTGATTCTGATTATGGACGTCTACCAGACGACATCTGTTGATTTTGAGGTGGATAGGACACACCCCACCCTATCCATGGACCATAGAGTGGGTCATATCCCACCCTATCAGAAAGCATGATGGTGGACTCATCATCATGAGGTCATCAGTCCTAAGACTGATTGGACGCTAACCTCCAGCTTCTCCTATCTTGTGCTAACCTACGCATTTCGCTAATTGTGCTACATAATACATCCCTTACTATTTGCGAGCAGTAGTCTAATCTAGGCCTACCTTTGCCTTTCTTCACTCCTATTTCTGCCTCCAAAAGATCACGGACTATTCCCCCATGTCTCAGTAAGAGGCCTACCATTCTATCTCTTCTCTTCTTTATGTTTTTCCACATACTTCTTTTCTCGCCGACTTTCTCCAATACTTCTTCGTTTCTAACCCTATCAGTCCATGGTATTTTCATCATTCTTCGGTAACACCAAATCTCAAAAGCTTCTAATTTCTTCCTACTTGCTTCCCCTACCGTCCAGGTTTCGCAACCGTATAGTGCCGTGCTCCATACATATGTTTTCAAAAATCTCTTCCTTGTTTCTAAATTTATTACCTCCGAGCATAAAAGTGCTTTCTTTTTGCTGAAAGCTACTCGACCCTGCGATATCCTTTGTTTTATGTTTTTATCGCTTCTTCCATCCCAATTTATTTTACTTCCTAAATAAGTGAAGTCTTTAACTTCCTCCAATCTTTCATTATTAATTTGTCCTTTCGTTTTTGCTCTGCTCTCACGCCCTCTGCACAATAACACTTTAGTTTTGTTTTTATTCACCTTCATTCCGTATTCCTCTGTCAACACTGCCTCCATTTCGTTCAATGCTGCTATATCATTTGCGAATCTCAGCATTTTTAGTTTCTGTCCCTGTACTTTAATCCCGAAATCCACTCTATCTTTTACCACATTAATCGCCTCTTCGATGTACAGATTAAAAATTAGTGGTGATAGCGTACATCCCTGTCTTACTCCTTTCCTAATACCTACTTCCCTTTTTTCCCCTTCTACTTCTATAACGGCAGTTTGCTCTTTATATAGATTGTGTACTACTCTCCTATCTCTATACTTCATTCCCGCGCTCTTTAGTATCTCGAACATTTTTTCCCATCTTACGTTATCAAAAGCTTTTTCTAAATCTACAAATCCTATATAAGCGTTCTTTTCTTTTTCTATAGTTTTCTCTAACATTACTCTTAGCGCTAGAATAGCTTCGCGAGTTCCTCTATTTCGCCTAAACCCGAATTGGTCTTCTCCTAGTATTTCCTCCGCTGTATTTTCCATCCTCTTTTGCACTATTCTGGTTAAGATTTTTGACGCATGGGAGGTTAGGTTAATCGTTCTAAAGTTCTCGCATTTATCGGCTCCTCTCTTTTTCGGTATAGTAACGATAATGTTCCTCTTGTAATCCTCCGGCATCTCGCCCGTTTCGTATATGTATTTTACCAGTTCAAACATCCTATTTACTATTTTCTGTCCCGCACATTTCAAAATTTCCGCCTGTATTTTATCTACACCCGGCGCTCTATTGTTCTTTAGCTCCCTTAGTGCTATTTCAAATTCCTCTCTCAATATAGGTTTTCCTACATCTTCCCTGTCGATGCTAGATTCTTCCTCTAATATCTCTCCTAATTCCTGACCCTCGGATAAATTTCCTAAGTACTGCTTCCATCTATCCGCTTTCTCCTCTCTTCCGATAAGTATGTCCCCCGATTGACTCCTAACGTTTCTACTTATTGGTCCTATATCCCTGAAGTTCCTCTTAATTATTTTGTAAGCCTCATCGGTATTACCTACTTGCAGCTTATCTTCTACTTCTTTGCATTTATCCTCTATCCATTGTTCTTTCGCTTTTCTACATTTTCTAATCATTTCCCACTTTATTGCCTTATAACTTTTCAGTCCTTCCTCGTCTCGCCAGTTTTTGTAGCCTCGTCTCTTTTGCATTAAGTTTAATATTTCGTCCGTTATCCAGGGCTTCCTAGATTCCCTTTTCTCGTGTCTTAAAACGTCCGTAGCCGCGGAATCTAGACTATTCTTGATACCCTTGATGGTGGACTATTTGAGAAAAATTTGCCGGTTTTGCATTGAACGAAAACAACATATATTCGGCCTGTATCATATACGAATGAATGAGAACAAAAATAATTTCGTTCGATCACAAACGTATTGATACGGCATTGAAGCAGTCGCCAATGAAAAAAGTAAAACTGTCGCATAGACACATATTCTGCATTTATGTGTTAGTTTGTATTTTCTCGACCACTCAATTTCGAGATAGATATGTTCTACGTGCGGAAAAGTCCGTTTTAAGGTTTTTAAACTTTAGTTTTTACTTTGCTTGGTAAGCTAGACGACCGTTCACCTCGATCGGTTAAAATATAATTTTGAATCAGAACATATATGAATTGTTTATATATTAAATAGTAATATATTTAATAACATTTTCGAATAATGTCATGAAAATTGTTGTAGTGAATGAACTTAAACTCATTTATTATACAGTTTCGCATAATGTTCATTTAAATTTTGTTATTAAAAGATTTTTTGAAAAACTGTAACACCTACCTTATTTAATCTCTATTAGCGCCTATCTTATTAAAAATAAGACATTGACCAAAGTAACAATGTATTGTTTTAAGACGTTGTGTTTAAGTTGAGACGTCATTATCGTCTTTTTAAATTTTAACTCTTTTTGAGATCATCAATATAATGCAAAGTTTTACTATCAGAGGGTAACATTAACTAATTACTATCAGTACTACAGTGCAGTACTACAGTTTTACAGTAACTAGTATCAGAGGGTAACTCCTTATTTCTGTAGTTTAACTCTTTTTGTTTACAGAACTTAATTCGTTAAAGTTTTATGAATATAAGGCTTTCCCCAATTGACTTTTTCTTCGAATGAAAGATTACATCGTTATAACTACATAGACTGGTCTCAAGAGAATCCTCATTATCTGGAACAACTGCAGCGGATGAAATCAATGTAAATAGGCTAGTTTTGCGTGGTCCATATATCTCACAGTTCATCAACTATTGTCCAGAATGAATCATTAGCATTAGTCTGTAACTGTGATTATTATAATTAATAGTTATGTAGGTGGCCGTTATTATGGATTTGTTTATCAGAGGTTCCGAAAGTTTGAAAGCGTCAGTTAACCTATTATATATTTTTTTATCGTTTATTCAATTTAATACTCTATAAATTACCTTATATGAAGGGGTTAGGTCCATATATGGAACATAATATTCTTAAATTACAAGCATATTTTTAAAAGTACAAAATGAGGGGGTACACTTTCCATATGAGAACGGCCCGATTAGTAAAGTTACATTATTTTTAATGACTACTTAGTTCAATATAAACGAAAATATGGTGTTTAATTAGATTTGTTTGAATATTTTGTTTACATTGATTTGAAAATACATAAAATGCGTTCAAAATCATGGTGCAATTTCATGTAATTATGTGATACTTTTACATTTTCACACTAATCAGTCACTGTCTTCATAAATATCGGATGCTAGAGTAGGCTGGATAATGCTAGAGTTGGTATTATCTGGAGATGATTAAAACTCAATGAGTTTTAATCATCACCAGATGATTAATATGATACCAACTTTGTTGGCGAAACGCGCGTCTAGTGTAGTGTATACTGTTTTGTTGTTTTGTGGAAAACTAAGTTAGTGTTATCAATATCGGACTGTTCCGTTATGGCAGCATCCATCACGTTTTCACCATAATTGATATTTGGTCGTTTTTTTTCAATATACCTATCGTATGCCAAAAACCAAATCACCGAGGCTATATTAGCACAGTATCCGATGGTGTGAGCTCCAACTTTACATTGGCAGTACCAGGATAACACAGTTGAGATACTGTACTCAATCCACATTTTATATTGCTCTGAAGATGTATGACGAGACTAAGTTTTGATTCTCAAAATATTTCAAAAAAGAGTTCTCCTTGTGGACATATGGTTTATATAAACCTTCACTTTCGTTTTTCATATACTCTGTGAAGTGTATGAACGAAATTACAAAAACTTATTTTTTAATATAAGCGAAGCGTAAAAGCAACTTAGTTTTTGGTATGTTGTGGATTTTACCATTTATTATAATAATATCACAACAAAATTGTGCTTCTTCCCTTCGCTGTGTACGAAAATATTACAAACATATTAAAAAATAAGCGATTTTTACTGGAAATCATGAAATAGGTCGAATTTGGCACTTTACTTTTCCGCACTCAACTATACTAGCGGAAAAGTAATGTAATCGTGTAAAGAAAAATGGAAAACATTTTTTTTCGTTTTTCGGCCCAAAACAAAAAAGTGTTTTTTTTTAAATGTTGTTTGTGTGTGTGTGTCGTCGTTGTCGTTGTCGTCGTCGTCGGCTTTAAAATTTCTTGTTAGCACGATAACTCAACTAAATCGTATCTGATGGATCGGGTTTTGACTGATTCTGATCGGGGACATCTCCCAGATGACATCTATTGTATTTGAAGTGGATAGGACACACCCCACCCTGTCCATGGGTCTATTTGAGAATTTTTTCTTGTTAGCACGATAGCTCAACTAAACCGTGTCGGATCGATCGGGTTTTGACTAATTCTGATCGGGGACGTCTCCCGGATGACATCTATTGAGTTTGAGGTGGATGGGACACACCCTACTCTGTCCATAGGTCATGAGAAAGCACGATGGTGGACTATTTGAGAAATGTTTGCTGTTAATATGATAACTCAACTAAATCGTATCAGATCGATCAGATTTTGACTGACTCTGATTGGAAACGTCTCCCAGATGACACCTATTGACTTTGAGGTGGATAGGACACTCTCTACCCTGGCCATGGGTCATGAGAAAGCACGACGGTGGACTATTTGACAATTTTTGTTTTGTTAACACGATAACTCAACTAAATCACGTTGGATCGATCGGGTTTTGACTGATTCTGATCGGGGACGTCTCCCAAACGACACCTATTGATTTTGAGGTGGATAGAACACACTATACCATGTTCATGGGTCATGAGAAAGCACAATGATGGACTATTTGAGAATTGTTTTTGTTAGCAGGATCACTCAATTAAATCGTGTTGGATCGATCGGGTTTCGACTGATTCTGATTAGCGACGTCTGCCAGACGATATCTATTGATTTTGAGGTGGATAGAACATCTCCACCCTGTCCATGGGTCATGAGAAAGCACGATGGTGGAAAAAGCACCTTTTGGAAAAAGCAAAACTGTCGCATAATACACATAGTCTGCATTTATGTGTTGGTTTATTTTTTAATTTCGAGATAGAGATGTTCTATGTGCGGAAAAGTCCGTTTTAAGGTTTTAAAACTCATTTTAATAGCAACGTTGCAGCAGATACCGTTTATTTAATGGTGGATGTAAAGATCAATTCTTCTTTTACCAAAATACATAGATTTCTTTTACACTCATCACGTTTGATTTTTAATGAATCATTTGGGCGAATTTTCTATAGAAAGTGTACCCTCTCCTTTTTATATACATATAAAAAAATACATGTTGAATATATGGATGGGAAGAGTAAAGAACAAAAATTAGAAAAACATGCCAATTATTGAAATAATATAAAAGGCGAAGTTATATTATAGTAACCGCAGAATAAAACCACACATCAACTTTGCTTTAGAAATTGTGATATTGTCGAGCATATGTATAAATCAGTCATAGTTTTCCAAGATGTTTAAAATTTCAGGACTGCTAATATGGTCATAAATCGGACACAAATATGTTTCAGGATTTGCGGTATATTTAGGTTATTTCGTTGGAATTTATAGTGGTATAGATTCTGATGAAATAGCTTAGGATATTGCTTAGGGTGATTATTTATTGATTTCACTTTTTACAAATTACATGTAGCAGTTCGGCAAATTCTATTCTTTAGGTAAAAAATTAGAAAATAATCAAAATAGGTCAAACAAGGGACCGTGGATAAAAATTCAATTTATGATTGCAAAATTATCAGTCGATGTCAAAAATTCTTATCGGAAAAAACTATATAGTGTCTCTTGTTGTATCTGCTTTACGTTATAACTACAATAAATTCAGTCGAAACTCTGCATTGATGATTCAGTTTTAAAAAATGGTATATTATAAAAGTTTTTAAATATTCAAGAACATTTTGATAGAGTACTTATTTTGAAAAATAACGGGGACCAGAATCTGAACAATTTGCATTAACTTTTTATATAAAAAGGGCTATTTCAAATATTTCTGCTTGTTCTGTGAGAGGGCTTGAAGCTTTCCATGCAGCAACAAATGGAGATAGCAAGAAATCAGTTTTCCACAAACACCGAAAGATTATCATTTCGTGATGAACCCAACTTCGTTGACATAATTAAAACTAATCTACGTTTATTCATCTCGCGATGATGCCAACTTAGCTGGCGAAACACACATTGAACGACATAATCTTTCGCTGTTTGCGTAAAGCTAGTTCCCTGTTTTATTTATCTCTTCTGCATCTATACACCTCATTTCGATTAATTGATAATTGAAATTGTCCAACAGTAATGATGTTATCTATCACAGCATCTTGAGTCACAATTTACTGAGTATTACGTAATAATTACTATGCTTCCATCGGTATCTAAAAAATTCTTGAAAGAACATCACACGTGGAGCATAATTTATGTACGCAATGTTAAAAACTATTACAGCTAGATCTATCAAGCTTTCTATATCTAACATCGAGTAATAAAAGTCTAATAGAAAGTGCAAAAATATCCAGGATGTTCAATTTAAAAAATCGCATTATTTTTCGCGATCGCATATAAAAATACCCAGCCATGCTATTGTTTTGAGTTAGTATTTAACAAAATATATAGATGTAACCCTACAATTATGTTCTTTGTTCTGTAGGACTATGAAATTTCAAAACTTAAACATGAAACTTACGTGTATCATCGTATTTGATGTTAAAGAGTTCAGAAAAGCACTTTATCGTCGCTGTCTCATTCACAGGTGTCGGTGGCCAACACAGAACACTGTCAAAAGTAACCCGACAGAAGCCTTCGGGGTATAACTGTTTCAATGCGGCAGTCTCATTGGCGTACTGAAATTTGCACTGTTCCAAAGTCAGGTTGGTCTTGTAGGGCTCGTCGTCGAACAGAGACCCGTTCATGTTGGAAATCGGATGGTACACGTCGCTGTATGTATCGTGGTCTACTGGGGTCAAATCCTGTTGCCAGTTGGAATCCCACCAAATCATCACAACACTTTTTCCAGCACTAGAAAGTTACATCACGTCTCTGGACGTTCCTCGGCACTTCACTAGCTGCACTATCGAGCGTTTTGCGCATTTTGCTCCTCTTTCTCAGGCGCGATCTTCTCCACTATCTGTAACAAGGCAACGGTGAATTTACTTTACTAAATATACATACATATTGTCTTAGTAGCATATCTTCCATTTTATCATTGTTTGCTCGCGAATATAATATATGAGCATAATATTCTGTTTAATTATGCGTGGGACAAGTAAGAACAATTCTTGTATCGTCTGATTGTAAACAGATATTCCTTTGGTTATTTTTAATATACAGTAATGTAAATACATAAAGGATGTACTACTTCGGTACTAACTTCGTTTCATTACATTTTCCGCGGCGTACGTTAGGAAGCAATTAAATTTTATTTAGTACAATAACAACGTACAGAGGTAAATATTTTGCGCTTGTTGATTTTAGCGCTGTTCGAGGTCGAAGCAGAGGTCACGACTTTCGTTGCGGTAAGAGTAAAAATATATTTTCTTGCAGAGAAGAGCGCAAAAGTTTTAATCGCGAGGACGGACTTGTTTTAGGTTTCTATTGATGTCAATAACGAACATCACTGATAAGGTTTTACGAATTTATGACTCAAATATGACAGTGAGTAATGAGGATTCTCGTATTTTTTGTCGTCCCATCTCCGAATACCGCATTTCTCTGAGACCCTGGTCCAATGTTATTTATTAACAAAAATTATCTGAAATTGCTTAACAAAAAAATAATTTAAAGAGTTGTCGATAATTATATCGAAAATTATCGATATTTATAAGCCGATTATTTATTCTTAATTAGATTTTTATTATACTGGGTTATTCCTGAATGTTTAATTTTTCCAATTTATACTTACTGTAGGAGTATTTATTAGCTTTCCTATATAAAGATTTTCAATTTTTTAAAAGAACAATGATGATGCTTTTCAGTTTTGTTAATAACACGGGGGAATATTCAGTAATTTAGGAAACGATTTTGAGTATATTTCTGCCCCTGAATCTGAAAATGACATTACTTTTTCTTGTTCGGCTTTAGTTTCTGAAATAAACAAACTATTCATTTCATCGCTATTAAAATGAAAAACCCTCTTATTTTGCCGATAAACAGAACAGTCTACCTGAGCCCAGCCATAAAAATAAGCCACGGTATGCTTTGAGATTTTTTATTTGGCAAATAGAGATGAAATAAACTATACATGATAATTATTACTGCAAAGGAAGAAAAACAAAGTAAAATAAGTAATTTAATTTTCAATTTTATTTATATATGAAATCTAACAAGAAAATAAAGAATAATTGACACGAAAAATATTAAAAATTATAAAAAAATATTTGTACGATTTTCTTGTATATTTCTTCTGTGTATAGTCCCTTTGCAGCCTCCAACAGTAATCGATCATTATGTCATCATCATGAGGTCATTAGTCCTAAGACTGGTTGGACGCTAACCTTCAGCTTCTCCTATCTTGTGCTAACCTACGCATTTCGCTAATTGTGCTACAACCTACATCCCTTACTATTTGCGAGCAGTAGTCTAATCTAGGCCTACCTCTGCCTTTCTTCACTCCAATTTCTGCCTCCAAAATGTCGCGGACTATTCCCCCATGTCTCAGCTAGTGGCCTACCATTCTACCTCTTCTCTTCTTTATGTTTTTCCACATAGTTCTTTTCTCGCCGACTTTCTCCAATACTTCTTCGTTTCTAACCCTATCAGTCCATGGTATTTTCATCATTCTTCGGTAACACCACATCTCAAAAGCTTCTAATTTTTTCCTACTTGCTTCCCCTACCGTCCAGGTTTCGCAACCGTATAGTGCCGTGCTCCATACATGTGTTTTCAGAAATCTCTTCCTTATTTCTAAGTTTATTACCCCCGAGCATAAAAGTGATAATGCAACGATCCCATTTTCCTTAATACCTTTCTTCCATTATTCGGATATCCTAATGAAGCCGTTCACCTTATTTCTCACTAGAATCTCCTAAGTTAGAAGGAAATTTGTCTAAGTGACTATGCAGAAAATGTAATCTAGAGCTCATATTGGCACTCAATTTTTCAAAACATTTCAGCATGTTATCTACTAATTCTTGGTAGTTATTTGACTTGTGATTGCCCGTGAAATTTTTAATTGCAGATACATAACTATACTATGCATTAGATTCCCTACTAAATTTTTCCGTACTCAGTGCTGGAAATGTTTGGCAAATGCATTTAACACAATCACCTGCCTTGTCCAGTGATTTTACAAACTGTCTCATCATACCCAGTTTGATATAAAGAGGTGGAAGAATTAGTTTTGCTCTCTTTATTAATGGTTCGTGAACAATGTTGGCTTTTTCAACTTGGCTGTCGAAGAAGTATAGTGACAATTTTTAAATGGACACCAACAAACTACTGATGCTGAGAATAAACAATTACAGGAGTCTCCATTATTTTAATAAACGTGATCAATTTAAATCAAAGAAGATATAATGTGATATTAGGGTCCTCGAGCACTCGGAAATCAATGTTAATTTTTTTTGTTCCTCAGTGTAATTAATAAAAATAGAAAATTGAAGGCGATAGAATATGGACGAAAACCTACAAAATAATTAGCTATCTATAGTAAATGTATGATATTCTTATTCAAGAGTTCTTAGCCTAGGCCACCTATTTTCTCTATAGCTATTTTGGTTCCACAGTAAAGGTTATAGTGCTACGTCATAAAGGTTATAAGTCATGGCGCCACTTAAGGACGTATTATCCTTTTATTTAAAAACAGAACGACAGAAGATCTGTTTTAAACAAAAACAATTCTGCAAACACAAATAAATAAAGAATTAATAAATAAAGAATTGGTGCGAACTCTAAACAAAAAATATTACATAAATAGTTAAATAATCATTCCAGGGGCGGCTGGTGTATAGGTGCTGCAGAACTGCTAAAAAAAATTAGATATTTGTATATTTTCGTGACATAATAATTACTAAAATTTATTAATAAAATAATTTGGTTAGTTGGTGCAGCTAACCAAATTATTGCGTTAAAGTCGCATTCTGCCCGCCGGGCCGTCCTCTATTGAGTAGTAGACCAGATGAATTATCTGGGTCTCTACGCGAGCGCGTCGCGGTACATTGAACTGGGCCACACGAGGTAGTTCTCAGCACGACTCGGCACACCCGTCCTCCCCCTCAACTCCCGCGACAATCCACACTTGGCGCTCGTAAATGCGCGAATTTACACAGTCAGTGAGCTGTATTTTTTCCAGCTAAGACAACATCAGTGAATGTTTACTCCTTCCTACTCCTCGTGACTCGTACAGTTGGATAGTGACTCGTACACTCGTAAATCGTACCTATTTCGTATTTCGTGTTAATTTGAGATTTTAAATACTATTTTGTGAATTTGTGTAGTGATTTATTGTACTAATTATTAATATTTATATACTGTGATAGTGACAATGGATTTAGTTTATAATTTAGTTCATGTAAAGCGATTTTATAAATACTCTTATGAAGAAAAAATTGATTTAAAAAACAATGGTAGGCCATTGCCCGATATTGTTATTGAGACTGCAGGTATTAGCCGCGGAAAAGCATATAAACGTCAATTTAATAGAGACATTTATTCGAAGAAAAATTGTATTTGTGGGTGCAACAAAAAAAATGCGTTATTTTGTTTTCCTTGTTTACTATTTGGCGGTGATAAAGCGTGGACGGAGGTAGGGGTGACAGATTTGGTGCACTTAACTGAAAAAATAAAAAAGCACGACATCTCCAAAAGCCATCTACATAATACAATGGAATGAGCTTTTTTAAGATATATATGGTGAACCGATTGAACGTTATTGGACATACCTGAAACCTACAAAATGTGACGCTGAAACTCTTTCGGAAATTATTTTAAGTATTGTAGACCCTCTAGTAGAAAATTCACCTTACCAAGCATTTTCTCTTAACCAAAGAATATGACGGCAAACATGAATGTTCTTCAGAAAGGTATTAAATCCCAAAATTTTTTTTTTGTGAAAGTCTATATTTTTGTATAAACGGATTTTACATAAAAATTCTGAAGTATCAGGAAAACGCGTGACCTTGAAAATTTTCAAAATTTTCGCCTGTGGCGCAATTTTCTTGCGGCCCCTACGGCGCCAGTAGTTTGGATACGTTTGAAATTTGCACACGGGCGGCCAATACCCTAGGATCGGCCCTGTGCAGAATACCCGTTTCATTTCATCACGAGCCGCCACTGAATCATTCAAATTGGATGTTTAAAAAGGGCCCTTTTTGTATAAAGCCATATCTTAATATTACAAAAGGTCCTTTTGATATTTCGCAATGTCAAAACCTGAGATATTTTTATTCGTGGATCTTCTATAGTATTCGACCTACTTTCGTGTATTTAAATCGTTGATTTTCGGTGCCTTTTAAAGAAAATCAATGAAAGTATTAATAGCCACGCACTAGTTTCTCTGATTATAATTAGGCGATTTGGAAAAATAATATTTATTTATTTATTACAACTACTCTACAGGAAAACCCACCTACAGAGCAGGAAAGTACAGTGAGTATTCGCATTCTAATTAGATTAATAAATTTGACAATCATAACAATCCAATTTAATACAAATACGTATATACATATTTAATACCTAGGTATATGAAACAATATATGAAAAATAAGAAAAACAAAGATGCGTGTCAAGCATAACAATGTTTAATAAACAGAATAGTGCAGTTAAATACATCGAATTTGCCACAGTTGTTGTATTTAGTACACATTAAAAACAGGGGTAAAAATTTTAGAATATTAGTACGCGGAATAGAGAGGTAGAAGCTTTTGGATGATGCAATTGGGGTACATAAAAAATCAGCTTGCATAATAGGTTTTGACAGTCAATCATATTGTGTATAAGCCTATATAGAAATATTTGAGAACAAGATTCCCGCCTCGCGTCAAGTGCTGTCATCGCAAATCTTGCGAAAAGACCATTTTGAGGGAAACCAATAGGTGGATACACAGTATCCGATTTGAACCATAGTAGTTTCAGAAACCTTCTCTGAACCATTTCCAAGCTGTTAATTTGGCATCGATAATAAGGATTCAATACTAAAGATCCGTACTCAAGTTTATATCGGACAAAATCAAAGTATAGAATTTTCAATGTATCGGTGTTTGAGAAATCCCCGCTAGTCATCAGTGTATGCCACGCTTCAGATACTACTTTCGTTACGTGGGAGGTAAAAGACAGATCTTTTTCAAAAATTATGCCGAGGTCTCTGAATGTGCTAGGTCTTTGAAGAATTGGGTCGCCTAACCTATAATCGTATATTATTGGAGATGATTTAGTGGAATAAGACATTAGACAGATTGTTCTGCAGAAGTGCACAATCATTCAGGGAAGTAATAACCTTAAATAATTTAAGGTCGTCAGCGTATAACAGATAATTGACAGATATTACAGTGACAATGGCATCAGTGAATATGTTAAACAGCAATGGACCGACAATAGAGTCTTGAGGCACACCTCAAATCAGCAAATGTGTTGACAGTATCCAAAGGGTTGTCCAGAGTTTGATCGTAATAATGCATTTGAGATGGTATGTTTCCAGATGTTCTTTTACTGTTTACAAAAGCCCAAAATTTTTTTGGTTCCCTGGATATATTGACTGCATTTTTAACATAATTGAAGTAAGCAACATCGATATCGTTCTTTACTAGATTCCGAAGCCCTTTAAAATTATTATGAGCCTCTTCATCACTGTGGTTTTTATATCTACGCCAGTATCTAGCATTAAATCTAATATTTTTATAATAGTGCTGTTGAACCAAAGAGGATATGCTCTCTTACGATATTTAGTGTTATACTTAGGCACTATGATATCAAATAACTAATACAGTTTATCATAAAAGGCTTGACATGCAGATTCAACGTCTGAGAAGACGGTAAGAGAGGACCAGTCTATATCGAGTAGAGCGTTATAAAGTGTCTGAAAGTTTGCTTTCCTAAAATTATAACTGACATTAGAATTTTTGGGAAAACAGGTTTTTGAATCAGAGTCACCACTTATTTCCACAGTAATGTTTAAAGCAGGGTGGTGATCATCCTAACCTGTTAAAACTTCATCAGAATTCACTAAATTGGTTCTTCTGTTACATAAAATTAGATCTAGAAGTTTATCGTCTGTGTTAAAAATAAAGTTATACTGCTGGAGATTAAGTAGATCGAGCAAACTATTTAGGACATGTACTTTACCATTAGGCTGATGGCCAGCTAAGTAGATTATTTACACATTCTTGAAACTAAACCGTAACAAAATTATGGGAGGACCATCATAATAAAACCAGATCACATCAATTCTTCCCCCCCCCCCCCCCCCAAGTCGATACATTTTCCCATAATTCCCTTATTATCCCCCAAATATTTAATAGTTGGAAAAATTGGATCTGAAGTATGAAAACTGACGTATCCTGGGTTAAAATTTCATGGATCTTTCTCATTTTCTAAGGCGACATCCATTCTTCTTTAAAGGTTATCTAATTTATTACATCAGCAATTTTCTAGTTATAAAGCGCCAGTTGTTCGATAATCACAACGAAAAACATAATATCCAACATTTCCCTGTCATTTCACACTTGTATCGTTTCCTTCTTGGATTTGTTTCGCACTAGTCTGTGGAATTATTCTTACTGATGAACAAATTTTTAAAATATACGTTGGTTGTCCCTGATAAATTGCTGGGATCTTCCTACGCCAACCAAAACACATTGTTCACAATCAGTTTAGATGTGCACAGTCTCCACATTTCGTAACAGAGTATAAAACCTAATTTTCTTTCGAGTTTGTAATTATAATTATGTATTAAATTTGTTAGTAGTATCGCAACGAGAGTTCTGTCACAAGCCAAAGTAACCTTTAATGAAATGTGAAGAAGGCATGGCGATGACAGTGTTAGAAGGTGTGGCATTAATATGTGTGTCGGTGCGATTTGGTCACTGTATGTATCATATGTCGATTGTGATCATCTGACGAGATGTCCCACGTTCATAACTTTTGTAGCAGGTAAACGTGCGCTACTATATGTCTCCTTCATACATCATGAATAATATATATTTGTTACTTTTCCCCACTTCACAATACGCGGAAAAGTAATGCAATCGTGTAAAATTTTTTGTTTCTAACCTCTATTTTTCATTTTTCGGCCTAAAATCCAAAAAAAAAGGTTTTTAAACCATTGTGTGTGTGTGTGTGTGTGTGTGTGTGTGTGTGTGTGTGTGTGTGTGTGTGTGTGTGTGTGTGTGTGTGTGTGTGTGTGTGTGTGTGTGTGTGTGTGTGTGTGTGTATGTGTGTGTCGTGGGTCATCGTTGTCGTCGACATTTATTCTTATTAGCACGATAACTCAACTAAATCGTGTTGGATCGATCGGGTTTTGACTGATTCTGATTGAGGACGTCTCCTAGACGATACCTATTGATTTTGAGGTAGATATAACATACTCTACCATGTACATGGTTCATGAGAAAACACAATAGTGGACTATTTGAGAATTTTTTTTTGTTAGCACAATCACTCAATTAAATCGTGTCGGATTGATCAGGTTTCGACTGATTCTGATTAGGGACGTCTACCAGACGACATCTATTGATTTTGAGGTGGATAGAATACAACCTACCCTGTGCATGGGTCATGAGAAAGCACAATGATGGACTATTTGAAAAAAAGTAACTCTGTCGCATAAAACACATATTCTGCATTTATATGTTAGTTTATTTTTTCTCGGCCACTCAATTTCAAGATAGAGATATTCTACGTGCGGAAAAGTCCGTTTTGAGGTTTTAAAACTGTTTATTTAATATATCTATTAATTTCCTAATTATATGTATCGATGTTGTACTTTCAGAAGAAAAGATCGTTTTAATAAATGTGCTAATATCTGTCGACTTAGATCGTTCATATTTTTGAAAAAGACTTCTGAATTTTTGATTTCGCACCAAACAGGTATTAGTTTATATTATGCAGATGAGGTCTACGGAATAAACACTTTCAAGTTTTTAAAATAATTTTATTTTAAATTCTTTTTAAAATAATATTTCATTTGTTTCATGTTCTTGCTATTTAAATACACCATAAAATTTCTTTCCACTTTAATTTTCTCTCCAGTTAAGTTCACAGCCTGACTGTTAAAGAAATGTTATTAACAAACAAAAAGCCATCTGTTTATTCTCGTAAATTAAATTGTAACTGAATTCATAAAAGACTAATTTCTCGATTAAAAAAAGAAAAGTATTAACACGCGTACGAAACCAGTTCGAAATACTTTTTCGTCGATTTTCTTTAGTGGAATTCAACTATGTCGGCGTGGAAAAATTCTTCTATGGGAATGTAAGGCAATAGCAACGTCCCCTCCTGATTTCGATAAAAGTTTCGAGACTTTTATTGGTGATTGGACACATATGTTCGCACACTATGGTCTATTTTTATTGCACATTACCTGCGCCTTTTTCCACTGTATATTGAAATAAAGGCTGGATTGCGTCCTCGATTTCCAGTATTTTTCCTACGCAAGGGAACATCCTATGAAGTTATTCGTAAGAGATGTAGCTAAATTTTAATAGATATTTATCTGCCCGCGTTGGCTGTTTTATTCTAAATGGAAATATGGTGAAACGGATGTGGGGAAGAGTTCGTATGCTGATTTCAGAAATACGACGTAATAAAGGATCTATTCTTCGTGGGACACACAGAATAAACATCATTTTTATAAAAGAGCACGCTCTAACGAAGTGTGTTTGTATGATGTGTGGATGAGATAAGCAAATGAAGTAGAAATAAGTTACCCCTACAGTTTATTCAAAGTTTTATAAATAAGCATTTTTTGTATATTATGTAAAAACTACACAGACAATTATATCTTAATATATTATTTACCAAAACTAGCACACAACTATTTGTATATGCTATGAATATACAATTATTTATATAAGAATTAAGTGACTTCGTGTACTGGAGGCGGCAGCCTACCGACTGAGTAGAGGATTGATAGAAGCCTATGAAGGGAACTGTACAACTAAACGAGCTAGGCCGAAAAGCCAGGTAAGATGGTGAAACAGTAAGGTGGAAAACCTTAGATGTAAGGTAAGAAACCTTCTCAAGGGAGCCAGAAAACGTAACAGCCGTACAACCTGGGAGGACTATAGGACTGCCAGGGATCAGTATAGGGCTGAGGTTAGGGAAGCCCAAATAAGTAGTTGGGTTCCTTTCTGTAATGAGATAAATAAGGGAACTGAGGCAGCACGGCTGAACAAGATCCTAGCCCGCAGCCCGGAAGCGATACTGGGATCGCTCGAGCTCTCTAATGGTAAATTCTCGGAATCGGATGAGGAAACCTTAGACCATCTCATCGAAGCACATTTTCCGGGCTTTTATAGACCGGAGACTGGAGACATTTCCGACCCGCTAGTGGGGGCACATAGGACCTGGGCGGTAAACCGAGAGGGGGACGACAGGGAACTTGTGAAGGAGATAGTCAGACCGGCTAAGATGAGGTGAGCCTTGAGGTCTTTTGATCCATATAAATCGCCGGGACCGGACGGCATTTATTCGGTACTTCTGCAGAAAGCAAAAGAGATAATCCTTGGTCCGATTATAAGGATCACCAGCTTGGGACTGAAGATGGTCCGGAAAGTGTGGTTGTTGCACAAGGGTTGTTTTTATACCTAAACCGGGCAAAGTCGGATACACGTCCCCTAAGGACTTTCGGCTGATTAGCCTTACTTCATTTTTACTAAAGACGGCCTAGTAGCTGATAGGTACCTTCGGGATACTGTCCTAATAGAGAGACCGCCTCAAGGGAACCAGCATGCTTATCAAGCTGGTAAATCAACAGAAACAGCTCTAGATAAGGTTGTGTCATCGATACGGTCACATCTGGACTCCGGAAGATACGTTGTCGACACCTTCCTTGATATTGAAGCAGCCTTCAACTTTACATCCAGGGAGGTGATTAGCGAAGCACTAGGCATATGTTACATCCCCAGAATAATCGCTGAATGGATAGACCAAATTGGCTATGCCGATGACTTAGTAATAATAACGAAGGGCCCTTTCCTGGAGCCGATTCTCGATTTAATACAGGGAGCACTAAACAAGGTTGGGAATTGGTACAGGGATAGGGGACTCTAGGTCAATCCCTCTAAGACTGAGGTGATGGTGTTCACCAAGAAATATAAGTGGAACAGAACATGACCGCTGAAACATGATGGCCAAAAACTAAGCGGGTTGTCGAATAACCAAACTCTTCATCGAATACTCATAGATTGAGAAATGGGCTTAAGAATTCATTAAATTGAACAGGCACAAATTCAGAACCCTGGTGGGAATCATAACAGATCACCATAGTAGTCTGAATGCATATAAGCACAAGCTGAGGCTGATTGACAGCCCAGCCTGCAGATACTGTAAAGAAGACGAGGAAACCTCGATTCATCTTCTTTACACCTGCCCCGCACTGGAGGAGAAGAGGTACCTTATATTAGGGACCACTGTTATCCTAGAGGAGGCGAGGCTTAAGGCGGGGGACGTGCCCAAATTGCTCCTTTTATGGGATAGCATTTTTGGATAATGACCCGGATAAGAGGGGATCGCCAAGATACTACCCATGAAATCAGTGGCTGATGAGGCCCAAACCTATATAACATAATGTAAAGTAACTTCGAAAATAAAATATATGTATGTATGGTATATGCACCTACAGTGGGTTAAAAAATTATTCATGCTTATTTTGTTGGGCAAGAATATTTTTAATAATGCTTTTAACACAAAATAACCGGTTATAATGATAAAAAACAACATTCTGCTTTATTTACGTTACTGAAAATAGTCGACTCGGCAGAACGGTTGTGGCGAAGATAAAAATCACGTAATGTGCGGAATATTTCTCGAACGGAGCACTAATTTTGAAAATAAATTTGATGATTTGCACACGTTCTAGAACTCTGTAATCTTTTATGATGATTTGCCATATGTTGCTAAATAATTCGCAATAAATTCGTGAGATATTACTTTAACAATATAGTCGTTATAATCTAGCAAATTTCGAGCGTTCCTATTGAAAGACCCCGTAGTGATTAAGCACGTATCTAATATGGTATTATACTGCACAGATGAAAACTTTGCATTACTTCGGAGCTGATTTATACATAAAATCTTTATAAAAGTCTTCGATAATCTCCAGCACTCGCTCACTATGTATCTTTCAGAAAGTAACCCACGACCCCTATTTAAGAGTGAATTTAATTAGTTGGCTTCGATAATCAAAGTTTTATACTTGACGGTTATATATCTGTCGAAGTGGTTAGATTAAATCCATAAAATTACTTTATGGGTTTGGGGAAGGGGCGGGGCATAGCGTAAAGACGACATAAATTTAGTTATAACGCTTTTCATTCTCGATTAATTAATGCGCCTCGCATAAAAGTCTTTAAAAGTTTAATTATAATTAAAGAAAGTTAAAAGGGTCATATCGCCGCGTCACATTAAATATAATCGTAATTTTATAGGCTACGAGAAATATAGAAAGGCAATATTAATTGTTTTATTGCCTATTTCAGTTCCGAGTGTTCCATCTTAGGAATTAGGGAAATCCGTAGGAAAATATATTATTTTCTAAATATTCTTATTGAGTATTGCCCGATTACATCTACAGAAGATACGAGGCTTGTTTCAAAAGTAAGGTTACCATTGCGATAGCTCCGCAAGGAGAAGTATTAGGTGAAATCTACACTGTCAACACTGTCATACGCGCCGTTTCTCCCTCTCTCGGTCCTCACCTTCGCTGTCTATCTACGCCGCGCAGTGTTGGCCTGACAGCCGTCTGCTATAGACCTCCTTATTTCTGTCACCGCCAGGTGCGAAATACGCACAGTGATCCGATTTTTGAACGCAAAGAAAGGTTCCACCCATAGAGATTCATCATCAGTTGTGTCGCCATCGCCAACTTCTTCAACAATGTGGCAACAATAGGGAGGAATTGTTGGATTCTATCGTCACAGGTGACGAAACGTGGGTGTTTCATTTCACACCCGAAAAAAAAAGGAACAATCATGCGAATGGCGCCGCCCAATTTCGCCTAAATCGAAAAAGTTCAAGCAAACGCAATCTGCGGGGAAAATCATGGCAACTGTGTTTTGGGAACGTAAGGGAATATCGTTCATCGACTTTATGCCTCCTGGGACAACAATAAACTCAGAGAGGTATTGTGAAACACTAAAGAAACTCAGACGAGCCATCCAGAGCGGTCGAGGAATAAAACTGAGCAAAGGTGTGAAGTTGTTGCACGACTACGCTTGTCCCCATGTATCTCGGCAAACCCAGGATCTCCTGAGCAAATTTGGTTGGACTGTCATTCCCAACTGTCCCTACCTAGCCCCTAGTGACTACCACCTGTTCCCAAAATTAAAGGAACACTTGGGTGACTTGCGCGTCCAGAACAACGATGAAGTGAAAGAAGAGGTTAATTGCTACCTCAACGGGTTGGCGGTGGAGCTCTATGACACGAGGATACAAAAGTTGGAAGGAAAAATGGCCATTATGTAGAAAAATAGGTTAATGCTCAAGCCTTCCAACCATATAAATAACTTTGATAATAAACAATGCTGTCTATTTAAAAAAAATGTGGGAACCTTATTTTTGAGACAACCCTCGTAATATGTGTAAGTGTAAAAATTTTTTAAAAATGTTGGAACCGTGTCGCAAATGAAAAGCAAAGAAGATAACATTTTCTCGATATCACTTGTCGTTTTTTCATATTTTCTTGTTTAAAAAACGAAAGAATCGCATTGATAGCTTATCAATGCGATTCTTTGGAATCTGGAAACGTAGCAATGAGGAGAGACAGAAGGTGTTTTTTCAAAAATGTATCACGAATTTAAGCATGTCACAAATGAAAAGCAAACAAGTTAAAATTTTCTCCATATCATTGATCGTTTCACCGTATTTCATTGTATGAAGAAGTAAATAATCATCTTGCTTGTTTGTGCTTTCTCGAAAATTTGCAGTGAAATTAGAAGCCTTGCAAATGAAAAGCAAAGAAGATATAATTTTCTCGATATTATTGATCGTTTCGCCATTTTTTTTGTCTGAAGAGCCAAAAAAATCGTCTTGATAGTTTTAATCTGTGAAACGTAGCGTTGTGAAGAGACAGGCGGTATTTCCTCAAAAAATTACCTTGAAATTAAGCGTGTCGCAAATGAAAATCAAAGAAGATAATTTTTTTTCTATATCATTGATCGTTTCGTCATTCTTTGTTGGATGCAAACTCCAAGAACCATCTTGATAATTTCAATCTGTAACACATTGTGTTGAGGAGAAACAGGCTGTGTTTTCTCAAAAAATTATATTGAAATTAAGCGTATCGCAAACGAACAACGAAGGGGATAATATATTTATTTTAATAGCACTATGGAGAGTACTAAAAGGATTTATATTTTGTCCGCTTGCTCTTCCATGGGGGAAGACGTAAATCAAACCTATCTCCAAATTCTATTTGAAAAGATTTATCAGGTAGACTGAATCTCGATGACCCTTGTGAACAGGATATTTCAGTTTAAACTGATGGTTAAAAATAATATGAAGGTATGGGATTAGAAAGATCTAAACATTGAAATTATTGAGTCACCAAGTACCCTCGCCACAGTCCTCCAAGCTGAAGTAAATGGGAGCACTAGAGGAGACCAGACAAATCATTAATCAAAAATAGTGTTCATTGGGTCTTGCAGTGAACTGTCAAAATACTGTTGGAGCACATATTTGAACGAGGTTATTCAACTACAATACAGCCACACCGCTTTTCATAACTTCATTTTGTCTTTCCAGCACTATTGCGTAGATTTCACATTTTCCCCTCGCCAAGACTGACATACGAAGCAGTATATATTGGTGACAGTCTTGATAAAATCAGGGCGTGATTGGATTGGTCGATAAATCTGTTAAGCGAAATTTATCTTCGATAACAAATATTTTCTAGTTTTCGGAGCCTTGTATAGCACAGATCTAATTGATCTAAAGCACTTGTAAATTCTTCCCCCATTAATAGGGGATTGTTAAATTTAGGGACGTCTTTTAAATTGTTCCTGTTATTTAATACACTTATCGTTTGTGCATGTCCTTTGTTGAAAAAGACAGAAGTGGTATCGCCACCTGTATACGCATGGATGAATAAAGCGAGGGGTTTTCAAAAACACTCTGGTCGTGCAAAAATACGAGAAAGGTGTCGAGGATCACTGTTAGGTATAATTCAATGCCTGGTGGGGCTTTAGCACGAGGAGTAGTTATTTCCTACAGCGATTATATAATAGCCTTGCTATTCGGGAACCACTTGATAACCACTTTGCGGTTTGGTGGTTCCTTTCTCGATTCCCGACTTGTAAGTTATAGACGAATAGTACAGTTGCTTTACTGTTTTCAAAACTTTTGAAATATTTAAATTTCCGAGAATTGTACGCCCTCTCATTTATATTTCTTTGAGCAGCTCAAACATCGAATGTCTTAAGAACCAAGAACAATATCGAGCGTCAGAAGATATACTTCCTACCTATGTTATTATTCATGTTTCTTTTAAAACCGTCTGATTTTGAAGTATTTGCTCTGAATAACAGCATTTGACTGACTTTTAGCTGAACCCTTCAAACTACCCGCAAGTTTGTATGCTAGTTACAAGGGTTGGGTAGGAATTAGTTGAAAGGTTAATAGAAGGGTTTTCTGTAAAATTTAATGACAAATACTTCCGTACTTCATTTCCTGTCCGAATGACGATTTATAATAAAAATGAGAGACATGTAGTCCTCACTGTGCATAGATTTTCGAAAATGTGTAACCCATGGATCATATAGAAACTCTTCGTATCCTTTTTATAACCTAAATATAAACTTTTTATAAATAATTTCGTCTATTCGCCTTTTTAAAACTAATTTAAGTATATGCTTAACGGTGAGTACACTTTTACTCAAAAAAATTCGAATGTAGGCTTTCTTTATACCTTCCTTTATATACATAGATTATAACATCGAACGATTTTCCGTAACAGCATATAGAAAGACATTTCTGTCACTAAAGAATATTGTGACTATAATTCGATGAAACCAAAAAACATATATTGAAAAATGTAATTGACAATTTGCAAATTATTCAAGCAAGTCGATTGTCACAGAAATGTGTAACGTATTTGTTTACAATTTTCTACATGTCATATAATATAGGTTATATAAATAAAGGAATATATTTATTTTTCAATAAAAAAACGTCATGCTTTACATGAGAAATGGGGCGCAGAGAATATCGATATAGGACGTAATTGAAAAAAATCTCACAGATGTAGGAAGTAAAGTAATTGGGAAAACTTGAATTAGAGAAGACCGATTGAGATTTATATCCACACAAATTAGTTTCATAACGTAACGTTCGCCAAGGTATTCATAAAGTTACGAAATTATAGGGTAATCGTAGATATTAAAGAATTGTTCATGTGCAGATGGAATATAATTCAATATTTATGAAGTAATTTGCAGTGGAATTAGAAACCGTATATTAAAATGCATGCGGAAGAATATCTCTGGAGAATCTAATTGCTATCTAAAATTATAATATTAGTCATACGCGGAACACACGAAACTTTGCGAGAAACGAAAAAGAAATAGCGAATATGAGATTTAACGCTTCCATGGCTTCCAATTTATATTTGCATGGAAATAAACTAATTTGCAATTTATTTTATTTTTTCATTTAAACTGCTCAATAATTACCTTTTACTGTGTTCTTTTTTACATTTCTTGACATGGACGGATTTAACGTCAATTCACGTTTAATTGTTCATCAGCTATTCAAATTAATGGTCATGATGGTAACCAAGTTAGTTAGAGCGCGTTATATGGCAAAACATGACTAGCTACTGACTTTGGTAATCTTAAATTCCAGGCGTCGGAACTCGCAATGTCACTGAGAATAGACGCTGTCTGCGTTTGTTCAATGCGTATTCTCCAACCAGACAACTTCAGCTTTGTATATGGAAGATTGTTTAATTTATGTGGTGTGGTTTATGTTATTTTTAATACAATTAAGTTTTGTTCGGTGATGAGAATTATGTTTCAAGTAGTGAACAAAAAATCACTGAAAACTATAGATCAAATCAGACTAAATTATAGCGGATGATCCAAATTGAACTTTAGGATTTGAATTACGCGCCATTTGCGTTGTGTAAACATTAGGAGTTTGCATTTTTACAGTTGGTATCGGTTACACATGGCAAATTCATCATGGCGCCGTACACTGTACACCAACACGTAAATATCATACAAATTTATTATGAAAATAGGCGATCAGTTACGATTACATTAAGAAAACTTCGACCACTTTTTGGACGCAATAATGTGCCAAGTGAGCGTGCAATTCGTTATCTAGTGCAAAAGTTTGAAACAAGTGGTATGCTTATTGACTAACCAAGGATCCGGTATCAACGCAGAGGTCGGTCAGATGAAACTATTGCTCGCGTAAGTGATAGTGTGCGTGAAGAATCAACCACGTCAATTCGTCGCCGTTCGCAGCAATTGACTCTTTCCATACATCACTACGCAACGAATTTTAACAAAAGATCTGCATTTAAAGGCGTATAAAAATTTAACTGACACAAGAACTTAAAGAAAAGGACAACCAGAAACGCCGTACATTAGTGAGCTGGGTTTTAGGGAACACAGAAATTGATGCTGATTTTTGTAACAGAATCGTATTGTCCGATGAAGCCCATTTTCATTCAAATGGCTTTGTGAATCGCCAATATTTTCGCATTTGGGGTAGTGAAAATCCCCATATTATTCAAGAGAAACCAATGCATTCACAAAAATGCACTACGTGGTGTGTACTATGGGCTGGAGGAATCATTGGCCCATACTTCTTCGAGGACGAAGGTGGCAACGCCGTTACTATCAATGGTATACGCTATCGGGAGACAGTAAACGGCTATTTCTTCAATAAAACCAACGATTTGAACTGTAATGACATGTGGTTTCAACAGGATGAAGCCACATGTCACACAGCACGTGAAACAGTCACTTTACTTCAAACCAAATATCCTGGTCGTGTTATGTCTCAGAGGGGTGACATCGATTTGCCACCGAGGTCTTGCGATCTATCCCCATTAGACTTTTTTCTGTGGGGTTATTTGAAGGAAATGGTTTATGTCAACAAACCTGCTGCGATTCTAGAGCTAAAAGAGAACATCAGACGTGCAATTGCCGAAATAGAGCCGCATTTATGAGAAATGGTTATGAAAAACTTCACTAAAGGAATGGTATCATGTCAGTAGAGCCGTGGAGGTCACTTGACTGACATTATATTTCACATCTATCTTCTAAGTTTGTATTTTATACTGATAGCAATAAAATTAGGATTTTTCCAATATTTTAATTTTTATTCAGAAAGCAAATCCTAAAGTTCAATTTGAATCATACGTTACTAGGATTTTAGTCAGAGCTCAAACTACACATTCAAAAAAGAAACAATTTCAATGTCGATTCTCTTTTAGTGCATTCCTTGGCCGGCCTTGTATGGGCCATACCCGGATATGTCAGATGCATTGCGCCTAATTACGTCATTATTTTCACTTTTATATTTGATTATCTTTCTTTTATTATTTAAATTAATAATATTTTTTGGGATCTCTACACTTATTCTGGCTTTTTTATGGTATTATTATTCAAAATTAACCCATTTCGATGTTAAATTATTGGTTTATACTAAATATCGTTACCAATAATGTGACGTTTATCTCTGTTTAGAATATGCTAAAACGATGAAGAGGATTTATAATTCTTCACACTTAAAATAGGCAGTTACTTTTCTTTGTAACACTTAAAATAGTTATAACTTTTCTTTGCAATTCATGTCCAATTTTTTTTATATATAACTTTATGACTTTTAGATTAAAGAGGTGTTTTTTTCTGTATTCAAAATATTGTTCAATACTAATTTATATTTGTGTTTTGTCCTTGAAATGGAAAAAAAACTTGTGTATAGCTGGTTCTCCTACACAAATCTTGAACTCTAAATGAGTTTCTTTATGTAAATTTAATTATTACGATTAAAAAACTAGTGTGAAATATTTATTATTGTATTGTATTAATTAAAATAAGCGTTTAATTAAGTCTCCACCTCATTGAAATCTAAATTGTGTAAGATTGGATTATGGGGTCTCTCAGATGCATTGCGCCCGAATGTGTTTGGATTCATACTGCGCCCGACGATAGGTTAAACCGAATTTGTCTCATTAAAATCGTATCCTAATTAACTTAAAATATTTCTTAATTATCATATGAAATAAATAAATCATTACTCCCCTCTTGTGTATATGAGCAATACAAAGTTTGTACATAAAGTATAAAATAAATTCGTTATTTCGTAATTCGAACATATCTCAACCCTTACAATAATTAGGACTGTTAATTATTGGCTAGTTGAAATTGTTAAATGAAACAAAATAAGTGCTTATAACAACGATATTAAGAAAGCTGTTGATGATTATACGAAAATGTAAACTTATTTTGAAGAATATTTTTTATCATAAAAATAATATTTGATAAAAGTATAATGTCAATTTTATATGGGTAGATAAAATTTTAGATTAGGTAATGAAGAGGAAAACTTTTTATTATATTACGTTTTATTATTTTCACTTCAAACTCGAGATTGTAAGTTCTAACCGGAGAATATCAAACTGGAGATTTGATGACAATGTTTATTAAATTACTAGCTCAATTTAAACATAACAAATCGAATTATAATAAAATATTTTGAAGTATACGAAAAGACAACTATTTTATGACAAAAAATAGTGTATTAATATTAGAATTAAAATCGGACTGTTTATAAAATTTGTTTATGTTATAAAATTATATTCTGTGATTTTCGGTAGAAAATTAATTACTATAGTCTTGTATTTCCGATAAGACAGTGGATATTATACAACAGACATTATTGAAAATAACAGGGTACAGAGACGATTATTATATTTACCATGGCCTTTCAGAAGCTCCATTATAGGCTTCATTATTAATTTAATCGATTCTCTAGGATAAAATTGCTTTTTGTCACAATTATTCTATTAATTTTAACTTTATTCTATAAATACGAATAAAACATGCTTGTAGATTGTGTTGAGAATACATCATTACCTAAGTTGGTTAACCAAAAATAAAGTGTGATAATGTGGTAGTATAAAATAAAAGTGCGCACCTCGATATCAAAAATTAAACACAAAAAAAAATTTCAGGCTACGATGTTTTCCCGCATTATTTCTTATAGTCGAATTTAGATAATGAAAATATTTGAGTTTATATTCCAAAGTTTAAAAGATTATTCGTCTGAAAAAATTAGGAATTATAACTTTACAAAAATTTATGTGAAAGAATATTTCAAATTAGTGAATTGTTTCGAAAATTATAGAAGTCATTTTTCTAGTATTTTTATATACACTTAGCGTTTCACATCAAGTCCGTGTCAGAAATTTACCTTGCTTTAAAATGTAAGTTAATAAATTTTATTTTCATTATACCATTACCTAACTTTTGCAAAGATTGTACGTTATTGGTTAATCTGTAATTTTTGTAAACATTGCAGATATTAATTGAAGTCATATTTTAGGAAAGGGTAGAATATGATATATCAGTGGATTTGTTCCAAAATATTACTGAATGCTTTGTACAAATATGTAGCAATGACATCAAACGATATGCAATTAACAACCTCATTTAGTGAGTTTTTATCAAACCTTCATTAAAACCATTGAACTGAATTGGATGTTCGAGTTACTCAATTTATATTTGCCCAGTTTTGGATTGGTTATGTTGTATAAAGTACATAACATAATTTTTTGTTATTTATTATATTACAAATATTTCATAATCACTTAAAAACGTTTTCTTAACTTATAACCTTAGCATAATGTTCCAAATATTCTCGTCTATATATTTATTTATGGGCCCAAGAATTCATTAAATTGAACAAGCAAAAAGCCAGAACCCTGGTAGGAATCATAACAGACCACCATAGTAGCCTGAATGCATATAAGCACAAGCTGAGGCTGACTGACAGCCCGGCCTGCAGATACTGCAGAGAAGACGAGGAAACCTCGATTCATCTTCTTTACACGTGCCCCGCACTGGAGGAGAAGAGGTGCCTTATATTAGGGACCCCTGTTATCCTAGAAGAGGCGAGGCTTAAGGCGAGGGACGTGCCCAAATTGCTCCATTATCGCTATGGGATAGCATTTTTGGATAATGACCCGGATAAAAGAGGATCGCCAAGGAATTACCCGTGCGATCAGTGGCTGATGAGGCCCAAACCCACAAAACATAATAATAATAATATTCATTTATTAAATTCAACGTTTTAGAAAATGTACTTTACAAAAAACTAGTTATTCACATAGATCTTTTTTAACGCTTTGAATGGAAAATGGATAAACTTCCGATTGTTTTCAAATCTACTCAGGTGTGCCACAAGGAAGTATACCTTTTCAATTTGTACTATATACATCTGATTTACCAACTTCAGGGCAGATTACTACTGGAACATTCGCTGATGACCCGGTCCTAATATCTAGAGATACAGATTCCATCATTGCAATACACAATTTTCAATACCATCTGGGAATACTTGAGGAGTGATTGGAAAAGTGGAAGATAAAAGTAAATTTGTCCAAGTCTTCCCATATAATATTTACCATTAAAAAAGAACATTGTTATGCACCAGAAAGTCATTAAATACCTTGGTCTTCACCAAGACAGTAAACTTACCTGATATGAAACCTTACACACATCTAAAAAGAACAAAAAAATTTACTCGAAAATGAAAGAAATAATTCAACCCCCTTTAGAAAATCGAAGTCGATTGATTTATTGTTATATATAGAAACAAAAATAAATTAATTTAAATATAATAAGTTTAAAAAAAACTCACTTAAAAAAAGTAACTTAACTAAAAAGTAAGAAATAAATGTTTTCTACAACAATTTAATACTTATTTGTTGTTCCGTTTAATGTAATTAAGAAATTATTTGTTTATTATGTAATTATTATTAATTGTTATATATAACTTTGAAGTCGATTAAAAATAAGAAACAAATACATGATGTTTTCTAAGGACTGTATTCAATGAAAGTAGGAGTATGTGTAGAATCGCTACAACAGACTTAACATAGATAATTTTTATGTTTCTTTTAATATTTTGCACACATCACTTGTGTTTTGCTGATATTAAAATTGATAGTCACATTTTATCCTTTTGGCATTTTAACATCTTCATTAATTTCTATGAATAACAAATCTGTCTATTCTTAATAGCGTTTCTATCTCCAAAAAAGAGATTTCCTTTCTGAGACAATTATTCCCAATACATTTTCGCAGACCTCTCTCTGTAACTTACTTCACATTTTTTCAGAGACATTTATTTTTACACCGTTCACAATGGTCGTAACAGCATTCACAATTCCTTTAATATATGCTCAGTTGTAAGTGACATATTTGCATTGCACTAGCAGCGACCTAATTGTGCTCGGGTAATGTAAATTATGCGTTTGAGCAGGTCTAACAAGTCTCCTATAATTTATTAGCTTACTCAAACCGACCGATGTCAAATAGAATTATGTATTCGAGGTGCATTGAATATAATCATTCTATTTGGAACAGAAGAGGGGACACATAGCTCTGATATTAGATGCATTTGATATGTTAAAGGCTCTTTGACTTATTTCAAGCATGTCAATTATTAAAAGTTGTCTACATATACAAGACCATTAGAAAAGACAGAAAAATATTTTAAACCTATGTTAAGTAGTCGAAGTAGAGAAAACAATAGAAAAAGGAAAGAACGCCTATATAGGATTTGTAGATTTAGAAAAAGCTTTTGATAATGTAAGATGGGAAAAAATGTTCGAGATACTAAAGAGCGCGGGAATGAAGTATAGAGATAGGAGAGTAGTACACAATCTATACAAAGAGCAAACTGCTGTTATAGAAGTAGAAGGGGAAAGAAGGGAAGTAGGTATTAGGAAAGGAGTAAGACAAAGATGTACGCTATCACCATTAATTTTTAATCTGTACATCGAAGAGGTGATTAATGTGGTAAAAGATAGAGTGGATTTCGGGATTAAAGTACAGGGACATAAACTAAAAATGCTGAGGTTCGCGGATGATATAGCAGTATTAGCATCTAGTAAAGAGAAATTAGAATCAGCGTTGAACGAAATGGAGGCAGTGTTGACAGAGGAATACGGAATGAGGGTGAATAAAAACAAAACTAAAGTGTTAGTGTGTAGAGGGCGCGAGAGCAGAGCAAAAACGAAAGTACAAATTAATAGTGAAATATTGGAGGAAGTTAAAGACTTCACTTATTTAGGAAGTAAGATAAATTGAGATGGAAGAAGTGACAAATATATAAAACAAAGAATAGCGTAGGATCAAGTAGCTTTTTGACAAAAAGAAAGCACTTTTATGCTCGGGAGTAATAAACTTAGAAACAAGGAAGAGATTTTTTGAAAACGTATGTATGCAGCACGGCACTATACGGTTGCGAAACCTGGACGGTAGGGGAAGCAAGTAGGAAGAAATTAGAAGCTTTTGAGATGTGGTATTACCAAAGAATGATAAAAATACCGTGGACTGATAGGGTTAGAAACGAAGTATTAGAGAAAGTCGGCGAGAAAAGAAGTATGTGGAAGAACATAAAAAAGAGAAGAGATAGAACGGTAGGCCACTTGCTGAGACGTGGGGGAATAGTCCGCGATATTTTGGAGGCAGAAATAGGAGTGAAGAAAGGCAGAGGTAGGCCTAGATTAGACTACTGCTCGCAAATAATAAGGGATGTAGGTTGTAGCACAATTAGTGAAATTCGTAGGTTAGCACAAGATAGGAGAAGCTGGAGGTTAGCGTCCAACCAGTCCATGATGATGATATATATATATATATATATATATATATATATATATATATATGTATATGTATATATATATAATTTCTTTTTCATTAACATCCCTGTCGAGTAATTTATCGAATCATCAAATAGATAACATAGATTTAAAAATAATGATCGAAAACAAAATTCCTAATTTAAAACAATATGTTTCGTAACTCTGCTGAAAACTTTTTAAATAACAAAAACCAGGCGTTTGAAACATTTTCCAGTTTCGTATTCTTGTGCTTATTGTCAAATAAACCACTTTAATTATGATTTGATCATAACAATATTGTAAAAATGTCTCACAAATAAAATTATAGAAAATATACCGACATAATCTTTATTTATCCTTACTGCAACGACAGCACAATATGCGTTATAGGTTCATATCGTGATCAAGTTAGAAATTGAGAGATGAAAATGCGTTTCACAAAGTTTTCGTAAGTGATAGGGAAACTGTAGAAAATAACCCATAAAAAAGTGAAGAGATATTTCGTTCTTAAAGGCCAGTTTTCAGGAATTTTGGATGAAGTTAGGGGAATTTAGGCCTATTAGGGAATCATACAACGTTCTTGGATGAGGAGGGGTAACCAAAAGTCATCTAAGAGTATTAGATAATTTAGGAAAACTATTTATAAAAATTACTGTGGTATTTGTCTACATTTATTCTAAGTTTTGTAATAATATGCCTACAATTAGCCACAGGAGAATTATTGCTGTATATGGACATGTTTCATCTTATTTTGTTTGGTTTTTATTTCTCTTTTTCTTTTCTGAGGGTAAAACGTTATTGAAAATATACTGAGATAAATGCCTAAATATTAATGAAACTTATATGGAAGAAAACAAGTATTTGTTCTCCATATCCTTCGTTTATGACTAAATAAGTCCTATTATTTCTTAAAGATAAATGGTTTTTCTAAGTTCATGATACCTGAGTAAATAAATTCAAATGTATCGATATATCTTTAATTTACAAGTAGCTAAGAAAAATATGTTGCATTTTATATAATTGTATTGTAGAAAAATTAGATTTAGTAGACTCCTTCGTACAAAGTTAATTAACATAGTCCTAAATATTTAAATGACTTCATGTATGTCACTGTAACAACAACAGTTTTTATTACGGGATGAAAATAATATCTATTTGAAGATAACAATATCAGAGAACATTCCGCTCTTTGAAATTGAAATATTATAGAAAAGAGCTTTATACGCAGAAAATAATCTCTGGAGGATAAATTTCCTTTCCAATACCAACCTCCTTTTCAATAGGGCCTTATGATTAATAGAGACAATATTTCTTTGAGTTCAACTTTGAAAGAGATGTAGATCAGTCGACGTATAATAAACCTGAAAATATTCAGGCGGCATTTTTCTAAACCAGGTTTAAATATTTTTCAGTAATTTTAATTTTAGAAAATTAATAATCAGTCACAGCTGTCAACAGAAAAACATTATTACGTATATTAACGGCAAACTCTTATTTGGGATGGATATACTGAGTATAGGTTCCTTGGCCCAACAAATATCCCTCAAGAGGTTCTATTATTCTCTTTACCCGTTTTATTTAATTTTAATTTATACGATAGATATCAGTATTTAAACTTAATTTACGACATCTGGAAGGTATACGCAGAAGAAGAAATTTTGTCTTTTATTTTCTAGTAATATTCATAAATCAAAAAACAGCATTCTCTGCCAAAATTATTATCTAAATATATTTATTTGCCTTTATATAAGGCAATTTAAGATACCATTATATAAGGCAATTATTCTGGAAACCCTTCCATTAATTCTAATGTGACTCGCAGTTTTGAAATTAGCCTCATTCATAGTTACACTCACAACTATTACTAAATAAATCATAATTAATTACTGAGTATGACAATATGTATGTGTATCATAAACTTAAGATATATGCACTACATTGTCGGACAATTCATTTTGTCCTAGTTAAGACGATATAAAGGCTATACAATTACATGTACAACTTATCAAGAATAGGAACAAGTCTCAAAACTGCAATATACGACCGCCCACGGAGTGCGGAGTAAATAGCCTGGATTTTTCTCAGTCGCATTGAGACCTTTGCAGTATGAATATCGAGTATATATGAATGTACGAGGGTGGATCAAATAATATAAACGAGCCTGTTCATCAAACAGAAAAGTTTCACAAAAACACAAATTTCTCTATTTTTCTACATACCCCCTTGTTTGTCTATACATTTTTCCCAACGGATTGGTAGTTTCTTCATCCCGTTTTCATAAAAAGAAGCAGGGCCGGTGTCTAACCAGGTGCGCACAAACGCTTCCACCTGTTCATAGTCTGAAATCGCTCGCCTCCTAGTGACTCTTTGAGAGGTCCAAACATGTGGAAATTACAAGGGGACAAATCTGGGCTATATGGAGGGTGTTCCAGCTGAGTCCAGTGTATTTCACCGATTTTGGCCTGCGTTAAAGCTGCGGTATGAGGCCTAGCATTATCGTGCAAGAGTTACACGTCACGAATGGGGTGCGTCCTCCTTTTTCGGCGATAAACAAGTTTTACCTAATTGAGGAGGTTACAGTAGTAGGCTGTGTTAAGGGTTCGTCACTCATGCAAGAAATCGACCAACAGCACCCCTCTCCAGCCTCAGAAAACCGTGGCTAAAACTTTGCCTGAAGACAGACGTGTTTTCGGCTTCACTGGGTTTTATTCATCTTTGCGTCGCCAGTCCATGCTTGCTCGTTTTGATGTTGAGGTGTAATGGTGTACCCACGTCTCATCACAGGTTACGATTTTGCACAAAAAATCTTCACCTTCCTCTCTAAATCGACTGAGAAGCGTTTAAGAGATGCGAACTCAAGCAGCTTTTTGATATTCACTCAGCAACTTTGGGACCCAACGAGCTGAAATTTTTCGGAATCCCAAGTCTTTCATTATGATTGTGTGGACACTCCCATAGCTGATGCGGAGTTCAATAGATATCTGAAGCACCGTGGCGTGGCGGTTCCCTTTAATAGTTTCTAACGCGTGCAATGTTAACCGGCGAAATGCTAGTGCACGGCCGACGAGGATGATTTACATTTTCAACGCGGTTACGCCCTCCGTTAAATGCTTTGCACCAAATTTTTACACATGACCACGAACGCGTTTCATTTCCGAACTATACTTGCAATCTGCGCAGTATTTCATCTGGTTTCACGTTTTCGCGTGTAAGAAACATAATAATTATTCGTTGCGCAACGCTGCTACGTACCTTTTTCTCATTCATTGTGATTGCTACTAATTAACCAAACACAGCAATATGACGCGTCGTCTCCGTGCCGCCTACTATCCCCACTTCAAGGTCCTAATACCCATATTCACCTTGAACAACTATCCGGCGCGAAATTTAAAAAGGCTCGTTTATATTTGATCCACCCTCGTATACAGAGTTAGATTTGGCAACGCGTAAAGTGCATCCTTTCCACTCTGAGTGTTGCCTCACTCTTTTGTCTATGCATACATAGAGAAATATTTTTCTATTCTTGACAAGTTTATACTATACAATAGCGATTGTACTATTTGTTATGAGTTTTAATTAGTTCTTATCTTTCATCAATAATCTTTTTCCTTAACATAAAATAATATTATCCCCAGCTCTCTTCAAGAAATTTAATCAACTAGGTAACATTTCTACTACCATTCGTATAAGCCTAAAGAAAGGATTTCCAAGACCATTTTCATGGTGTTCCATTAACAATTCCTTGTTTGATAATATATAGAAACAGTAGGTGACTCTTTCTTAAACAATCACATTAATTTACTTCTTTTTTTCCATTTTCATAGGAATTAACAGAAATTTTTAATTCATATCTTTGGTTGACTGGAAAAGTCTATTTAGGCATTTCCAGTTTTCTTGAATTTCTTGTTATTTCTTTGTTGATTCCTTATTTTCTTTAATCTCCATGAAAAGCTCTTCCTTTGACAAAAAACAGTGGCTAGCTGATCTCTATTAGAAATTTAAAAAAGACGCCTTCTAAAGAATTTTCATTTAGCCATAAGAACGGCCAGTATAATCCTATATAATCTAGCCTTTCACGTGCAACTGTAAACCCAAACACACTGTTGCATATTTTATCATTACCCACCTTTGTTCCAATTGTTTTCCTTTAGACTAGATTAAATACAGCAGGACTAAACAAACAATAGCTTGAAGTACAATGTACTAGATCCCACATAGACGTTGTGGGCGGCATAAAGCGCTTTTCTGTTTCGAGCCGCTCTGATTAAATTCCGTTTAGCTGGCTGCCCCTATGAATTTATTGAATAATGCATAATTGAATACAATTACTCCGGCCGAAAATTGAACACGCAGTATAGCGTTATGGGGCAATCAGATGTTGAATGAAACTAGTGGAGAATAAATGGTGAGGCAGCCTTTCGAATAATATCTTCCTTGGTACAGGTTTTTTCAATAGAGGCGCTCGAAATTTGTTAGGTTATAGCGGCCATGGTGTTAAAGCAACATCTGTCAAATGTATTGCAAATTATTCAGTAATAAATGGAAAATCACCATGAAATCCTATAGCGTTCAACAACGTGTGCAAATCATAAAATTTTATTTTCAAAATCAGTGCTCCGTTTGAGAGAAGTTCCGCGCATTGCGTGATTTTTATCCTCGCCACAACCGTCCCGTCAAATCGACTATTCAACAATTGGTGGCCAAATTCGAGTCAACCAGTTTGATAAATAATCAGCCAACATCCGTACGTCGCCTAAACGCAATATCTGCTGAAAACATCGCTGCCGTGCGTAAGAGTGTATGAGAAAACCCGAGGCAGTCAATTTCTCGTAGTTAACAAGAACTTGGCCTTTCTGCGACTTCAATTTGGCAAATTTTGCGTCGAAACTTGAATCTGCACCCGTATAAAATCCAAGTGACCCAAGAACTTAAAGTAAATGACCATAGACAATACCCTGTGTTCGCTGATTGGGCTCTGGAGGAGTTGGAAGTTGATCCACATTTGACCAAAAAATTATCTTTTGTGACGAGGCCCAGTTTTGGATGAATGGATATGTGAACAAGCAAAATTGTTAGATTTGGGGACGATACCAATCCACATGAGATACACCAGCTCCAAATGCATCCCGAAAAAGTCACTGTTTGGCGCGGTTCTAGTCTGGCACAATCATCGGTTCGTATTTCTTTCAAAACGAAACGGGCATTGCTATAACAGTCAACGGCGAGCACTACAGATCGGTAATAAGCAATTTCTTGTGGCCTAAACTGGATCATATGGATACCGACGACATGTGGTTCCAACAGGATGGCGCTACGTGCCACATGGCGCGTGCCACAATGGACATTCTGCACGAGAGATTTGAGGGCATCTCGCCAACAACACCTCTACATAAGGACAAAGCGCTCAAAAAATTTTAGCTCGTGACGTCATAAATGTAGGCCTTTCCGATATGGAGCGAAGATGTAGGAAGCTAGTTGCAATGTTGCAACGTTGCCAGACTACTACGATACTAGCGAATATTAGGATTCCAGTATATAAAGGATGTATCTCTTTCTCTTAAATTACCATTTTCTTCTTCAATATCGTAAAACACATATTTCCATAAGATGTTCTTTCCTCTTTTTTTAATGTGGTATTTCGTAATTTATTTATTTAATTACTTCCCTAACAAAAATACTTTCCTTACGGAGCCGGCAACAGCGCTCATCTGGTACGCTAACCTCTAAACCTAAAAGTTGCTATAATCAGCGTTATTTCTTACATTTTTCTGAAATCAGAACTATTTATGTGCTTTTAAGTGGGTGAAACTTGTACCTAATATTTCGTTGTATATTTAGGCATACAATTTATATTGTTAGGCGTATTTTTAAATACGTAAAACCATATATTTCGGACTTATAACCTGTTGCTTTTTTGGCGGTCCATCGGTTTGTTTACAGCACAGTTTATAAGTTTTCGTTCGTGTTTAATTGTATGTTTTTCTCTTGGTTTCGGCTAGTTTTGTGGTAACTGATACTTAGTGAAATTATGCCTCAAAAGTGTTGTGTTCCTCGCTGTAACGGAAACTATAAAAATGGACCTAAAGTTCATGTTTTCGGTTTTCCAAAGGACGTAAGTTTACGACAAAAAGGGCTAAAAGCGATACCCCGAGATAACTTTCAGCACACAAACAACACGAGAGTATGTGAAGCTCATTTTCCTGAAGGTAGTGTAATAAAAAGTACAACAGTTCAAGACTCAAACACTGGTAAGATTTTTACAATAGATTTATTAAAACCACGGCTAAAAGAAGACTGTATACCATCAATTTTTTTAAAGTGCCCCATTTATTTATCAAAAGATGTCAAAATACGGCCAAGTAAAGATGCAAAGCTCAAAAATATTGATGAGTTAAATTTGTCAAAAGCCCTTGAAATAAGCAAAAATTGCTCTCAACAAGACTTTTCTCAAATTAAAACGTTATTGTCTCAAATTTTAATAAATGATAATCACTTTCACGATATCAACGATGTATTGCCGTTAATTACATGTTTAGGTGGTTATTGTTGCTATATTACGTTAAAAAAATTACAGTGTGCCAGCTGTAAACAAAAATTAGTATATGACGAGCAATTTATTGTTGAGGACAATTTTGATCTCATTAATAAATTAAATCGTGGAGGACTTTTATATCCCCAAGGACAAGTTATAAATGTTGTATCTGTGACTTATATAATCTTCAATAAATTAATAAATGAATTTGAGGACACATTTCTAGAAATCTATAATAAAAGATCGTTCATGGTTCATTTAATTTTGGAATATTGTATTGAACAGAAACATGTCTCACATTTCGATGGATGCGCTAATCATAATGGAAAAGACATTTTAAAAATTATTATCAAAAGTATTTCCAATACCCTCTTAAAAAATTATTGCGCTAAAGATAACGACCATTTAAAAAAAGGAAATAAAAAAGAAAACTCGATACATTAACGAAGTAGGCCATATACCTATCTATACATGCATAAATATTTTTTATAACTAAACGTATATAATTTGGGATCTATTTCTTTAAAAGTTTAATTAATGTATTTTCATGGCTTGTGTTCTATAATATATTTTTTATACCTAAACTCTCACCTCAACACTAAGTTATGCACGATGTTAGGTAGGTAAATGAAATTTGAAACTGCATAACATGAACATGCATACCTATATTATACCTACTAAGTAATAATAATTAAGAGAAGGTGTGGAATAGTTCAGTATATGTATTTATGTGTAATAACCTCTTTTCAGTAGTGTGAAATGTTTATTATACATAAATACATATCCTGAATTTTGGCGCAGGTGTAGGGGAGTTGGGAGCCTGCACTTAATACTACACCTAGTATTAAACCAAAACTCAAACATAATTTTTGGGATTTGTCAAGAAGCCTGTCATATAACTAGCGTTCTTTAAAATAAGTTAACTATTGATAGTTTTCATAAATATTAGTGTATGTATCCCCTTATATGATTAAAATTGCACGGCCTACATTGATGACGTCACACGACAAGCACTAAGGCCTTGTTATTCAGTGGGTGTTGATCTCGGGCGGCGACGACGTGAACGGGACACCGAGATCATGCGATTTAACGCCTTAGACTTCTTCCTTTGATGCCATCTTAAATTGAAGATCTATGCGAAGAAACCGTAAACAACTGATGCCCTCAAAATCATAATAACGAACGCCATCTAGCAAATTCAGCCATATTTTTGCGACAAAGTTATCCAAAACTGGACCTCTCGAATACGTTTCACCAAGCAAAACCACGACAGATATTTGAACAGTGTTATTTCCATACTTAATGCCATAAAATAATCTTTCAAAAAAAAAGAAAAGTTGAATCTATATCTTATACACAACTTGTTTTATTTACATTTAAAAATCGAGCGTCCTTATTGAAAGACTCTTTAGTAGGGACATTTATAGCAGATTCAAAGCGACATATTTATTGTGATTTAAAGGGATATTCTGGGTGGTTTTTTTTATTTCATATTATTACAACCTTTTGTAGCCTCACATAATAAATGACTACAAAACTTTGGTCTCCATGTATTTTTTCCAATTCAAAGTGTAAATCAATTAAAACAGGCCTTTAACTCTATTTCACAATTCACTTTGTATTCACTTTAATTATTAATTTCAAGCCTGGTTAAATGAATTCCACTCCCGGACTTCTGTTCGTTTGAGTTCGCGAGAGCCAACTTCAAAAATTGTATAACTTAATTAATCACTTTCTGCGATAAAAGCGAGACGAGTGTGATACGAAACGCAGAGGTAAAAGCTAATTATCAATGCTCAAACTCCGGCAGAGCGACTGGATGTTTTTGTATGCTTTCGCGGTATTTTCAGAAGACGAAGTGAGTGGACTAGGCTAACATGAGGTTGGGTTCAGGGGTCTAATCCCAAAGAAAAATGCAACAAGCTGTAATTGTAGGGATAAGCTGTGGGTCGACGGTTTTAACGTTATACGAAATGTTCAATTAGATAGGACCTTGGCAATGTCGTTGATTTTTTGTGATACAGAGTTTAATGGAACTGTATCCCCGTGTAATGGAATTAAACGGTGGGTAAATCAACAGTATAAATGATCTCCAAGAGATTACTTTTGTATAACATTATACAGTGTTATAATAGAATACTATATACAGGACGTGCTATTGTCTTTTGCCGACAAAAATTGATATATGCTTTTATTACTTACGATTATTTCCAGTGTTTAATTTTAAATAAAAAGCCTTGTATAATATTAGTATACCAGGGGCGTAGCGTACATGGATACGAGTGATGCGTCGTATCCCTTAAAAATTTGGCAAATTAGTATTTTTTAAAAGTTCAATCGATTTATTCAATTATCACAATTTTTAATTATTTTAAACCGATCGCAAACATATATTATTTACTTTAAACGCTACCATGAATTTTTTTTATTTCAAATCGGTCGCGAAAGCGCCCGAAATTATTGGACTCCCGCGTTACTTGCTGCAGTGCTGAAATGCGATTGTCCACGTTACATCTAAGTTACGCGTCAGACGGCTGAGAAGGTTACTGATCTTATGTAGTCGTTAGTGGAACCTCGAGTAGGCGTTGTCGTTATTTTCGGATTCAGTTATGCGATTATGTGAACGCATCTTGGCGACTGTCGCCATAACATAACGATTTGGAAGCGCTGTTTCAGGTAATTGTGGGAAATAAAAATGAGGAATGGGACCGAGACACCGTTATTTGTACTAGAGGTCTTTTAACTTTATTGTGCGACTTTGATTTCAATTTTTTCTGAGTAGTGTTTTCTGCAATAGTCCCACATTCCGAGAGTCTGTTTAGAATTCCACAGACAAAAATATCAGATATTAGTTACTGTAATAAAAAGATCGCCGATTTCAAATTACATATTCAAAAAATGAGAAACGAGTTTAGTGACATTTGGGACCGTGTCGACAGATGTGTGTTAGAAAATCAACCACCAAGTAAAAGAATGCGTTTGTATTCAATTCCTGAAGAAGATAAGAAAAGCACCTACCCACGATTGTTTTATGAAATTTTTGACGTTATTACTTTGAACATTAGTCAACGGTTTAGTGAAATTTCTAAACTGAAATTCTTAAACCTTCTAGATTCCACACAATTTACATCATTCGTAAAACGTTTTCCTGACTAACTTTTTTCTTCTTTAGTAGATACATATGGAACATTCTTTGGCACAAATCGTTTATAAAGTGACCTTTCAGTGATTTATAGTGATCCCGATATGAAAAAGAGCACTGTATTTGAGCCTCACCAATATATTATGTCCCTACAATTACTTCTCTTTTCCCGGAGTCATCAAAATTGTGTAGTTTAATTTTGACTATTCCTGCCACAAGCAGTTCCGCGGAAAGATCATTTTCATGTTTAAAGAGAAAGACTTACCTGCAAAATTCTCAAAAGCAAGAAAGAGTGTCAGCTTTAGCATTAATAAATATTGAAAGTGTCTTGTTAAAATATATGAGATCGTCTCCAGCATTAGAAGAAACAAATAGACGTTTTCTCTGGACAAAAGAAGAATTGAACTTCATCTTAAAAATTAGAATATATACCTCGGCATAATCATTTTAGGTTAGGGTTTTTTTATTTTTACCATTTTCATATGGCCTACCATGCATCTGACTATACCTCCTCCCTTCATAAAATTTTTATCACATCCCTAGATTCTTTTCTCACGTAACGCCCCTGTAGTATACTTATTTGTAACGAATACACCGCGACCTTATCTTCATTATTTGTAGTATACATATGAACACTTACACAGTCGTAGTCCTTTATGAGAGTATGATGTTATCATTTAATTCTTGGAAATATATAACATCACATAAGACCCAAGAATTTCATTTTTTAATGGTTTTTATAATAAAAAACATTGAATTAGTTTATTATTATTACTATTACATAGTTGATGTTTCTCTTTATGACTAACGTGAAGAACAATAATAATAAGGTAAATGAGTAGGGAGACCAAGGAGAACGTCAGTTACCTGATCGACTCCATTTATGTTTAGGAGAGCAACAGAATATTTACGAACCCAGGCTCATATCGGTCAGTTCGGTCAGGCATAATTTTACAACTGATATATTTAAATAAAAGTAATAACACCCTCAAAACTATTTTATTAAAGAAAAATATTGGTAACAGAAACAAAGTATAAACTTTTAACTTAAATACAATGAAATATTATTTCGTTGTGATGTGTCAATGACAAGTTTGTTAATAAAAAACATTAATATTCGCGGTTGACAATAGTTCTGCAAGTTGCTGAAATGCGTAGTATCCTAAACGTTTGTAGCGTTTTAAAACAAAATAGAATCTCAATTGTTGTCAATGTAAAACAGATATTATAATGTGTGTTTTGGACGCGTCTGTTAAAATTTTCTGGAATATATGCATGGCGTGTATAAAAACTTGTATAAAAAAACTGGATGCACAGCTCAAAAGAAGAAAATTGGTCGACCATCCTAATTTTCTGGGCTCGTAGAAGAATATTGAGAAAGCAAATATTTGAGAATATTCTTCCGATGGTTTTCTTCTGATCACTCAAAAACTGCTTATGGTAAAAAATTTAAACTCAAGATATGAAAACTAGAAATTTGGAGCTTGAATTTTGCCTTTTTAAATTGCTCTACAACTATTTTTTTTTCAAGTTACTGCCCTCTGAAAATCACCTAAAAATTAAAGACTTTTTTACATGCCTTAATTTTTGTGGCTGGTGTATAACTTAGCGTATTTTCATTGAACAAATGAAGGTCAAATAAACGCGATTACGTATTATAATTAGATCGTTCTCGTGGTGTATTAAAGAATACCCCATTCCACCTCTCCAAAGAAGATAGCCATTGAAACTAATATTTTATTTGCAAATTCGCTTAACAGCTATCGATAATAGTTTCGATTGCAAGTTAATGTTTATTCTCATACGTTCTTATGCATAATAAGGATAAATTATAATCTCAAATCGAATAAAAAGGGGGGGGGTCATTATTACATCTTCCTACAAAACTTCGCTGACCCAGGATGTACGTTGAACCTTCTAAGATTGAACAGGTAGAATCGATAAAAATTCCGCATGCAACAAACAGATCAATTAGAGAACCGTTGTTTGACGCCTGTTTAATTAAGGGCTATATTTCGATTATTCCGCAAACAAGAGGTAATTTACCGTTACAGGTATTTGCTTTTGTTAGCTGGCAGTTTCCTGAACTCTAGATTGATAGAAATCGTGTAATCTGACAATAAAGAATCGCCTGTAATGGAACGTTCCCAGGGTTTACTTTTATTGGTTTCTGAAACCTACGTTGTGTAGAGTATTTAAAAACGTCCTGATGAACTCTTCAATAATTAATTTTAATAGGTCATCTCAATTAAACATGCGCATGTATAAAGATGACCTGGCCTTTAAGTCCGCACAATTTTATTATCGATGTTGGCCTAGGCAGTAGTGCGAGTATATCGCATTGCAGCAGTGGCAGCTGGTCAGGAGTGGCAGGGTGGGCAGTGCCCATCCAGCTGTTTCCTAGAAGAAGAGGAACACACAGTTCCAAAGGTCGTTATTTATCCTTTATAGAAATTAATGAAGATATAATTATGTAATATGTAATTAATTAAATACACTATATATTACATAACAACAATAATACAATGAAAAGTTCTAATTATATACTCGTACTAATACTAACAGCGCAACTGTGGTGGAAAATTGCAGTGCAAGTAAGTGCAACAGTTCACTCTTCTAACCGTGGTTGCCTAGCGTGGTAAATGCCGCGTCGGGTGGGCAGCCACGCTTTTTGCCTTCCTGGCTTTGTAAGTATATACCTACGAGACAGCGCCTCGCACAAATAAATAATTATATTTATTGCTTTAATAAATAAATCCATGTAAATAAGTGTCCACCAAGATTAGTTTTAAAATTAATATTGATATTATTGACATAGATATACTTTCAACATCCCTTGAAAGTTTAAATTATTTCACAATAATATAGAAACATGAGAAACTGGAATATAAAATTAAATAAACAGTAAACACATGAATAGAATTAATTAATTAATAGAATTACGAATGATTTGAAGACATAAAAACAAAATTATACACGTGTAAACTACATGAAACTATTTGAAACACGGGCACAGCTTACTCGAGTCTCGAGTAAGCTGTGACACGGGTGGGCTAGACCACCCTGCTGAAGAAGCCTTCGGCATAGCGGGGAATGAATCGAGAATTTCCGATCTCCGATTTCCGTATTTCCGAGTTTTCAGAGACATTGTAGAACGTTGTTTCTCAGCGAGGTCTGTACTCTGTAGGTTAGGATTTTCAAAATTTTAACGGTTCTTTAACAATAATTACAATAAATTAGTGCGGCGCGGCGGTCTGTCTATGGAAGTTGGTACATTACATTTGTGTTTGTTTAGTATTGTATTTATTTAGTATTTATACCATGACGAACGTGAGAGAATTTCTCTATAACAGTATTTGTTATATAATTAAGTAAAATTATTTTTTTTATTATTGTATTAGAAAATGTGTAAATATAAAAATTGTGTAGCATTCATAAGAGTCTGTACTAGTTTTATGCAATTTTAGTGCTATGCATTTTCAAGTTGAAAGCTGAAAGAATTTTAAATCTTAACACATACTTGTACAGTGACTAACATAGAGTGATGACTCATAGTTTTTTTATTTTACAATATTTTACTTCATTATTTTGCACTATATAACCTACTAATAGTTAGTTGTTGCTCACCCATGACAAGTCACCACGAGCTGCCACTGCATTGCAGTAGACTGGTTTATATCGCTAACATGAAACATTAATGGACAAGAGTTGCGACGTTGAACTAAGAGCGACAATCGTCAATGAGATGGTGTGAAAATTGATTTGATATTAGTAACAATGAAGGAACAGATATTCATGAATTAGTGAAAGTATTCAGCGAATCTATTGAAGGACAGTGAGAAGATTGGATGAAACAATTTATATTGTGTCATAAATAGATAGTGCTGAAGGAGACAAGAACTAGAGTCGAATTCTCTAGAAAGTCGTTCAAAATACGACATCGGTGTGCCATTTAGGAACCGTGCCTCGCTATTCCAAGCCAAGGAATATCCAATGGGGACCTGAATCAATATATTAAGACGAATAGATTTCCTTTTTCTCTTATAGCCATCTAGTCCTAACAGCAGTTACAACGTAAAATCGTAAATCAGAAGTGATTTAGGATTGTCTGACGGAATAATGAACGAATCTTTAGGATCAAATTTCACACACAGACAGAACGAGTTTGTCATTGTGAGGTATTCCAAGTGACAAAGATACCAATGGTATTTTCCTGGCGCTTTACTATCTTTCTCGGATATATTTAATACTGATGTTTGCAATAACTTCTCTTTTCTTTTTGTTGAAATAGAGCACATGATGTATATTTATATTTTATTCGTGATCTTTCAAAACTTGAACTGATTATATGAATACATTATAATGCATTATACATATTCCATAATATTTATCGAATGATATAATCAGGAGTGTATGGAGGAATTTCCCTGAGACAACAATAGAGAAAATAATATTTTGCAAGACTGTCAGAATAACTACACAGTCTTAGATCGGTTAAAGTAATCGCAGATTTAAATAGTTTCCTGAGGTCAAAAATACAAGCCCTTAACCAATTTTAAACCTTCCAGCAATTTGAAGCTAACAATATCAAACCTATGTTTTAAAATGTGAGAGAAGGGTTTTTTATTTTCACAAAGAAAATAACGTTGCAAACATAACGAAGTGCGTATTTTCTAATTTCGCTGCTCCAACTCAGTAAGTACTATCAAAATAAGACACTAGCTTAATATTTGACTTTCCACATGTCAAAAAAGGATGTTGGATTTAGTAAGAGAAAGATCAGTGTAAATCAATAGTCAGCAGGACACGGAATATCAACGTCCCCTGCGCTAGCTATTTTCGTTGTTTAATCCGACTTCCAGTGGCGCTGTTGTAGTAAGGGGCATGAGGTATAGAATAATCCAATGTCCCTTGCTTTTTATTGGATTGCCTTACAATTTAAATTTTAAGTCTACAGTAGTGGAGTTACTGCCCTGCTAAATTTATGTTAGAAACTATCCTGAAACCCTATATATTTTCTCAGAAAACTTTCTTAAACACGTTAAAATATTCTAATTTAATGTCATCATCCTGTATTGAAGAATCACTTTGATTATTTTCTTTTTCTATTTTTATCTTAAGTTCTTTTCTCTGGAAGCGGTAACTTCATCGATATTCTTTAAACGACTTTTTTCAACGAGTCATTCTATATAAAAAAACATAAAATTCTATATAATTTGTATAGGGTATTTCAATAAGGACGCTCGATTTTTAAACACACAACTTATTTTATTATAAATAAAATAAGTTGTGTGTGGCACGTAGGGCCATCCTATTGAACCACATGTCGGTATCCATATCATCCAGTTTAGGCCACAAGAAATTGCTTATCATCGATCTGTAGCGCTCGCCTTTGACGGTTATGGCAATGTCAGTTTCGTTTTGGAAGAACTACAGACGGATCATTCCGCCAGACCAAAATCCACATCAAACATTGATTTTCTCCGGATGCATTTGGTGCTGGTGTATCTCGTGTGGATTGGTATCATCCCAAATCTGACAATTTTACATATGGAATGGATATGTTCACATGGATGGTTTGGATGAATGGACATATCCATTCATCTAAAAATGGGCCTCGTCGCTAAAGATGATTTTTTTGGCGAAATGTGGGTCAATTTCCAACTGCCCAATCAGCAGACACACGGCGTTATCTATGGTAGTTTACCATAAGTTCCTGGGTCAGTTGTATTTTATACGGTTGCAGACCCAAATCCCGACTAAAAATTCACCAAGTTGGAGTCGTAGAGAAGCCAAGTTCTTGTGAACGATGAGAAATTGAGTGCCTTGAGTTTTCTCGTATCCTCTTACGCATAGCAGCGATGTTTTCAGCAGACTTTGCGTTTCGGTGACGTACGGGTGTTAGCTGATTATTCGGTTGACTCAAATTTGGTCACCAAACGTCGAATAGTCGACTCGGCGGGACGGTTGTAACGAGGATAAAAATCACGTAATGCGCGGAACAATTCACTGTACAATTCACAACGGATTTAACAGACATAACCTAACAAATCTCGAGCATCCCTTTTGAAATACCCTGTATATTCACTTTAGACCCTATATATTCGAAGACGTATGTACTATAAATTCTACTATAAATTAAAATAATTTTGTATATTCCTGCAACCAATTTTTAATATTGACACTAGACTTCCCTATTAGTAATTTTCATATATTTCTTAAAGCAAATAATTCTTGCCGTTTATATGAAATATAATAATCACCTAAAGGAGAGAGAATATCTGAACCTTCAACAGAGATAATTTACCTTATTCTTTTTTGCATGTGCTCCCATTGGCATCCGACACACTTGTAATCACTTATAATTATACTTTAATTAACTATCGCGCTAAACGTCGCACGTTTCTAATCGAATTTCATTATCAACAGTAATGGGATTTGCGCGCAATTATTGCCTAGGCACTTAACTCGGCTGCCTAAAGACTAATTACGAATTAATTATAACAACCGTTCAATTACTGCGCGAGGTATGAGACAAAATTAAGATCACGCATGTGACACTCTCGATTGTGCCCCAATTTGAATTAATAGAACGTCTGTTGTACAGCCATCGTAACTCGTCTGACGGAAATCACATTAAGCACCATGTAATACATGGAACATCAAAGCGATTTAGACGTTGTTTGCAATATGGGGTTGCGGTACGTATCAAAGTAAACGATCTTGTATGCACTAAAACATTTTCTATGATACAATCACGATATCGTGATTTTCTTGACAGTTAATATTAATTTAAAAAAATAACAATGGAGTACGAATCTACAGACAACTAAATTTTATTTATAACACAAAGCTTCCAGATAGTAAGTTTTATAAACTATCGTGAGATGGAATTTTGTTTATACTCCAATCCATCTGCAAATTCCTTAAACATCAAGGATAAAACAAATTGAGCCAAAACAGCTATTCCCCCGGCTATATGCCGTCAACTATATAAATGACAGAGTTTTATTTCGATGTGGATTGTTTCCGAAACCACCGAGAGATGGCGCATGGTTTACGTTCTACAGTTCTACTATTGTAGAACGTGACGGTGTCTATGAGATGTGAAGCCTCGTTTGTCAAAGGTATACTCGCTTACACTACACTGACGAGACCCAAGATAGGTCGAAACCGGTCTGTAGTTAGCGGTATCCGGAGATAGAGGACGCTTTGCATCTTCCTTGTGATTTTCGAGCAATCCAAATTATTGTATTTTTAGTTCTATGTTAGAACAAGAATACGGCAAACTTTGCCACGTAATTCAACGCCCGTCGACGGTATATAGCCGGGGGAATAGGTGTTTTAGCTTAATTTGTATTATTCTTAATGCTTAAGGAATTCACAGATGGATTGGAGTATAAACAAAACTCCATCTCACGATAGTTTAACTAAATTTTATTTTATATAAATATTAACGCTTTGCTGTCCGTTGATAAATCCTTACTACGTCTGGCGCTATGTAGGACCTTATTTACATAGCGCTGCTACTGAATACCGCCAATGTACAACGCGAGATATAGCCGAGACCCGGTATAGTTTATTCCATCGCTATTTGTCAAATACAAAATCCCAAATGGCTCTTATTTATCTCATACAGTGGCTTGTTTTATTGCTAGGCTCAGGTAGACTGTTTCGTTTACCGGCAAAAAGAGAGTTTTTTATTTGGCAAATAGCAATGAAATAAATAGTATATTTTATATTAGACATGGGCTTTAAACTAAGATAAAGTTCATTTGAAAGTTTCATAAATTTTGGTTTTTAGTTTTTCTTTAATATCATAAAATTAAATATACCTACTAACACTAGTTATCCAGGGAATGTCGGCCTGCATGAGTCAATCGAAAGTATTGTCGGATATTAAGGTCTTAAAAACTATTAAAGCTATAAAAGAATAAAAAAAAAAACAAAAATTTAACCACATTAAAAACTAGCATGTTTATTTATTTTAAAAAATTATAATTTAATTTCTACTAATTTTTTTAATATAATAAACATGAAAACATGTTCCAACACGGAATCAGGAGGAATCTCACAATGTGTGCACATGAAGCAGGTTTCTCTCCTTTTATCGTGATTTCTGCAGACTTCAACGTCTTTGAGGAAGCTTTTCTCCCGCAACTATGAATTTTCACAAGCCTATGCTGTTTCATATTTTCTGAAATCCTAATTGGTGCATCTTCACGAGAAGGTCTCTTTGTTGCACTTCCAGAACTTTTTCAACGAACATATTGATTTTCAATCCAATCTTTTGCAACTTATAAAAAAATAGGAAAATCTGATTTCCGTTGCCTAATTCAGTTTCTTGTATACCACAAATGAATTAAGTAAAGCACAATTTAGCATAAGTATAAAAGCATCTTTTGTCCATTTGACAGTTTTTATTATAATGGGATTATAAGAAAGGTATCGATCTGCTAAAAATTTTGATTTAGGAGTGGTTTTTATTTAAATTTTAGTCTGCAAAAATCCTGTACTTCCTGTGAATCCTATACTGTAAAAATTCGTAGCATCTCGGAGAATAAATATTTGAGGAGTTTTGCCTTTAAACTCGAGATATAATGGGCCCCGTTTGGGATTCAAAGGACGCTGGATATTTTTAAGATGATAAATTCTCGTGCTTGTTTCATCTTTCTTAGCCCGAGAAATTTTGTACGTGTACATTATTACAATACAGTAGGAAAAAATGCATGAAACAATAATTCCTCAAGTTTGTCCCTGATTAGTTAAGTCGATCATTGTTCCGCGCCCGACGAGGGCGCTCATTGAGGGGCGCTAGTATCAGCATTAGCCACCCTCAACCGCATGACTGAAGTCGTTGTATCTCTGCAAGTTCTAAATATATCGACTTGAAACTTTCAAAATATATTGTTAAGCCTTCATGCTATAATATACAAAAAAAATATCGAAAATTTTGAAGATTTTAGGTAGATGTAGCCCCTTAATTATGCAAGTTCTAAATCATCCCCCCTCTTGGATATTTCTGCGGACGCCCATGATAACTACATACATTATCAATGTATATATGTAAAAAAATTTAATGAAGGAAAATTGTAAAATTCTACATCCACTCACATGTATTACCGTCCACCGAACTGTCAGGCAAAAATTTCATTTTCAGCCCCGGAATGAACCCTACAAGATTAAAGTGCCAAATCCCTTTAAATTGGGTTGTATAAGTGTGTCGCAGGTATTTAGTGACAGCTTCTCCCTTTATCAATTACTGCGAACAGCTAATCCATTTCCACAGCGAACAAATCATATTGCGTGGAATATTTCAATCTACGCCTGAATTCTTCTAATGATTCATCGGTTGCTAAATGACAGCTCGTCGTGTCCGGCGCGACGACCTAATTGGGATGAATGCCGGGGCACGCGGGAGTCGTATATTTCTGTTTTGTTGTTTCTCTTAACCTACATTAATCTAACTCTCTGGAAAAGCGATAATAATTGATCAAAATAAATATTCTAGACATATAGAGTCCCGCAAATGAAATTAAATACGAGGAGAATATGGTTTATTAGCAGGGGCGTAGCGTACATGGATGCGAGTGATGCGTCGCATCCCTTAAAAAATTGGCAAATTAGTATTATTTAAAAGTTCAATCGATTTATTCAATTATTACAATTTCTTAATTATTTTAAACCGACCGCAAACATACATTATTTACTTTAAACGCTACCATCAACTTTTTTTATTTCAAATCAACCGTGAAGGCGCTCGAAATTATTGGACTCCCGCGTTACTTGCTGCAGAGCTGAAATGCGATGGTCCATGTTACATCCAAGCTAGATGGGCGTTACATAGGCGAAACTGTCAGTGAGCCTACGCAGTCAACATTGGAACGTCGAGTAGGTATTCATTATTTCCGGACTCAGTTATGCGATTATGTAAACGCATCTTGGCGACTATTGCCATAACATAAGGAAGATTTGGAAGCGCTGTTTCAGGTAATTGTGGAAAATGAAAATGAGGAATGGGATAGAGAAATCGTTATTTGTGCTAGAGGCCTTTTAACTTTATTGCGCGACTTTGATTTTAATTTTTTCTTAGCAGTGTTTTCTGCAATATTCCCACATTCCGAGACTCTATTTAAAATTCTACAGACAAAAATATCAGATATTAGTTACTGTAATAAAAAGATCGCCGATTTCAAATTACATATTCAAAAAATGAGAAACGAGTTTAGTGACATTTGGGACTGTATGGACAGATTTGTGTTAGAAAATTAAGTAAAAGAATGCGTTTAGATTTAATTCCTGAAGATAATAAGAAAAGCACCTACGCACGATTGTTTTATGAAATTTTGGACGTTATTACTTTGAACATTAGTGAACGGTTTAGTGAAATTTCTAAACTGAAATTCTTAAATCTAGATTCCATACAATTTACTTCATTCGTGAAACGTTTTCCTGACGAACTTTTTTCTTCTTTAATAGACACATATGGAACATTCTTTAACGCAAATTATTTAAAAAGTAAACGTTCAGTGATTTATAGTGATCCTGATATGAAAAAGAGCATTGTTCTTGAGCTTCACCAATATACCAACAACGTCGCTTCAATTATCTTGTTTTTCCGGAGTCATCAAAATTGTGTTTAATTTTGACTATTCCTACAATAAGCAGTTCCGCGGAAAGATCATTTTCATGTTTAAAGAGAATAAAGACTTATCTGCGAAATTCTCAAAAGCAATAAAGACTGTCAGCTTTAGATTAATAAATATTGAAAGTGCCTTTTTAGAAGATATGAAATCGTCTCCAACATTTGAAGAAACAGTGATAGACGTTTCCGCTGGACAAACAAAAACCGAAGAATTGATCTCCATTTTAAAAATTAGGATATATACCTCGGCATAATCATTTTAGGTTAGTGTCTTTTTTTATTTTTACCATTTTCATATGGCCTACCATACATCTGACTATACCTCTTCCCCTTATAAAATTCTTATCACTTCCCTAGATTATTTTCTCACGCTACGCTCCTGTTTATTAGACAGAGTGAGCTTGATTCGCAGATTTCTAAGCAACTAACAAGGTGACAACCGTTTTTTAATTTTTTAACAATAATTCATCCTCTTCGTTATTCATTTCTTTATTGTCACATAATTTATTTTTGTTCATTTCGAAATAATTGCTAAACGTTTTTGTATCTCATATGGCCTTGTATCTTACGATATAAGTAGTAGACTTATGTATGTTATGATCCTCTTCCACCATTTTCGAGACGTCATATGACCTTGTGTGACGCTCGACCTTGAATGAACATACTTTGTATCGGATGGGCAAATTTTAACATTTTTTCGGCGTTTATGATGGTCACTTTGGCCTTGTCTAGACCATTGATCCCTATTCAGTTGCCTCCAAAATTGGTAGTAAACAATTCGAACATCATTTCAGTATTATGATGTGGTGGTCCATCTTGATTGAATTGATTTACCTTACATTCAATGTGACTTATGTCTTTTTGAGACTTATATTGAGGCGAATTTTGTACAAAATTCCCTTACTGTCCATATATCTTTCTTTGTACGAAAACGTCTTCTCAAAAAAAAATCCAGAAAAAACTTGTGAACGTAAGAAGGAACGATAAATCCTTCGAATTTATCCTAAATCCAAAGGTATTCTAGGTAGATATAAATTTTGAAGTTACTACTTTGAATTTGCAGTTCGGAAAATTATTTTCCGTTTTAGGAGAAAACCGATAGGTTATTATTAAAAAGAAAATTGTTATCATATCCAGGAGGCTAGTTACATTAAATTCAATGTAAGTTACGTCGTTTTTGAGTCTTTTGTAATTTTTACAAAATTCCTTTTTTATAGTCCATCAATTTTCTTCTAAAATAAAAAATGTTTTCGAGAACAAATCTGAAAAAACCATATGAATGGAAAAAGGACTGAAAAATTCCCCGGTGCTTTCAGATATGCCCTAAATCCAAAGGCAGTCTAAGTAGGTATGAATTTCGAAGTTGCTTCTTTAAATCTACAGTTCGGAAAATCTGTTTGTATTTTACGAGAAAATCATGAAACGACAGTTTATCACGAAAATGGATATAATTATCATGTTTAGAAGATTGACTTACGTTATTTTCAATGTAAATTGCGCCGTTTTTGAAACTTTCGTATTTTTATAAAATTTCCTTAGATTTCTCCAGCAAGAAACATTTTTTTCGAAAAAAATCTGAAAAAATCTTATGGAAGTAAAAATAACCATTAAATCGAACGATCCCTTCGGATTTGCCCTAAATCCAAATGTATTCTAGGTAGGTATGAATTTCAAAGTTACTGCTTTGAATCTGCAGTTCGCAAATTTCGCTTTTTCGGATTTACCAGAAAACCGATAATGCATTATTGAGAAAGAAATTGTTATAGCGTTAAAGACATCAGTTTATGTTTACGTAAAGACGAAATTTACGTCGTTTTTGAGTCCTTAGTAATTTCTACAAATTCCGTTGCTATAGTAAGGGAATAGCAAGGGAATTTTGAAAGAAAATCGATAAACTAAATTCTTAATCTATTTAATTCTAGTTTTCCCCTCTGAGCTTCCTCTCATCAATGATAATGAGATGTATATTACTACAAATCAATAAACGAAGAACGGGTACGGTTTTAAATCGTATAAAACTAAGAAAGAAGTAATATTTTTCATTATACATATACTTTAAATTCTTCATACTTCTAATCTCATCAATCATTCCGAAATCGTAGTCCTTGAAACCCTTTTAAAAATATACTTTACAGGCACCTCTTTTATATATATTTAATAAGAATTTACTTTGTAAAACTTTTCTACGTTATTCCCATTATAAACATTATGAACTCTCTTTAAGTTTACGTTGATCGTGAATTATTCATTTAAAAATGAAGCATTTGAACGTACAGTAAATTATACTTGCTATTTTGACAATGTCCTGCAAAACGGAAAATCAACACGGTTTGAATTAAGGCTGTGTAGTGGAAAACTCAGAAAGATATCTTTCAGAGTGGTACAAATCCTAAATAAAGTAAGCTCTTTGTCAGGATATAACATTTATCCATATCTCAGCAGAAATGAATACTTCACGCTGTTCTCTCGTACAATATATTCTTATTTAAGTGCCTCGTTAGGCCAAATAAAGAAGATAATACTCTCCCTGAAAGTCTCAGGGGTGTACTAAAGCGTGTTTGAGTTGTAGGAGGGATTTTTACGCGTAACCTTAGTTTCTATGAAATATCTCCGCACTTAATTTCAATTCATCGAACGGAGATAGGTAAAGGAGTTCCATGTGAATTATATGGCAACTAGTCCTAACAACAATTACTACCGATTCTTCCGCATAAGGAATAATTTAATGATTAAAATTAATTTTTTTTATTATAAAATTGAACGTTGTTAATGGTTGATTATTTCGAGATTTATTTTTATTTTAAATTTTTAAGAAATATGTAAAATATGTCAAATTTATACCTAATTGTAAAGCCTCCTTCAATCAATGAAAATCTAAGAGCAACATCACAATTTCCTTTTTTTATGTGTCTTCTTTTCTGCCCAATGGAACTGCGCGAGAAGATTTTGGTAACAATAATAATGGAGGCCACTATCTAAGCTATCTTTGTTCTTTCGAGTTAGCGACTTGGTTGTTGCTAGTGTTGATCACAAATTTAGAAAAGCGGTATTTGTGTTTTTAATAAAGACATTGTTATGAACATGCTAGAGATATATAGGTACATAAATATAGTGTTGCCAAATTTACAAAGTTTCCGTAGACATTAGATGTCTACAGAATTTTGAACGATATAACAACAACGCATCTAAACATTTGTGCGATATGACATCAAAACAAGAAGTGTCTACCTAAGGTAGCTTCTGTGACCATGGCAATGCTTAATAACAAAGAATTTCCAAATGCACATGCCAAGAACGTCAAAACCAACCGCATGAACATATAGTGATAATGACGACAATATTATTATCATTTTGTTATATCGGTTTGTGCCTCATCAGCCACTGATCGCATGGGTAGTCCCTTGGCGATCCTCTCTTATCCGGGTCATTGTCCAAAAATGCTATCCCATAAAAGGAGCAATTTAGGCACGTCCCCAGCCTTAAGCTTCGGCTCCTCTAGGATAACAGGTATTCCTAATATAACGCACCTCTTCTCCTCGAGTGCGGGGCAGATGTAAAGAAGAATCGAGGTTTCCTCGTCTTCTCTACAGTATCTGCAGGCCGGGCTGTCAGTCAGCCTCAGCTTGTGCTTATATGCATTCAGGTTACTATGGTGACCCGTTATGATTCTCACCAGGGTTCTGGCTTTGTGCCTGTTCAATTTAATGAATTCTTGGGCCAAATTCTCAATCTCAAGAGTTTGGTTATTCGACAACCCGTTACTCCTCGCCATCTTTTGTTGTACTGGTCTCTTACCCAGCCATTGGTGCGATCTCTGATCAGATTCAGACTTATTCCCACTGCAGGTTCTGGTCCATAGAGGTTTTCCCTGGTCTCTAGTGTTGCAAAGTCATCTGCAATTAAATTTCTCTTCATGCCATTATGCCTAGGTATCCATAAGAGTTCCACCGGTCCCTTCCCTGCCAAGTGGTTCAATGCTTCATAGCAATTATAGACCAGCTTCGATTTTGTCATTGCTGAATTCAGGGCTGCCAACGCCGCGCCGCCCTGCTATCCGAGCAGATACATACCTTCTCCTGGGTCCGATTTTGATCGGCCCCCAGGACACCGCATATAATGACAATAAATAAAACTACAAATTAGAGAAAAGAGGATCCGTATTATATTGCATAGAAATAACCCCACTTCATTCAGCAGCTAGAGTTAAATAAATTGATCCGCCAATCACAGTTCATTAGAAAAGGTGCAAGTCTCGCTTCCAGACTATGAAAATAGATCAAAGGAAACAAATATTTAGTTACATTCCTTGGACAGAGATACTTTTTAATTATCCCTATTTTTCTTACTTACCTTAATGAATTTTGGCAATAAGGTAAGGAGTTTTTAAGGTTTTGGTAAATTAGTTTTTATTAATGTAATGCCGTGAAAAAGATTAAAGACGAATTTAGTTTAAGGCCTTCTTTCTCCAGTTGCACGCAGATTATTGGTTGTTCAATTATGAGCATTGCATCAGTGGAACATCTAGCAGTTTTTAAATCAAATCTCATCGGTCTGAATCAGTTTTGACGACGATGTATATAAAATTCCAATCTTCTACATAAATCGTTGGACTGAAGTCCGTGAACTATTTATAAAGTTCCTGAACTATTTAAAACGATAACAATATAAACCGATTGTGATTTCCTACCATAAATGAGATTTTAATACATGCAGCTTAAATTATAAACACACAGTATGTTTTTGATTCCATAAGGGTGTGTTAAATCGTCTCCCTTTTATATATATATATATATATATATATATATATATATATATATATATATATATATATATATATATATATATATATATATATATATATATATAAATATAGATGCTTTAATTTATTTTGGACATCTTCTGGCAATCCGTACTAAGTGGGCTTTATTTATTTATCGCCACTACTTTAAATTCGACCCGGCAAAATGAAAGCCAAAACTTATCCGCGTTCGTTCATCATTAAAGCCATTAAGAAACACAATCATGTAACCGATAATGTCATTAATACTATCTTCACATAAAGCTGGAGCTAAATCGTTTATGAAATCTCTTTTAAAAAGGATTTTCCAAATCGGACATAATCCCCCCTGGAAATCAATCGAGTTATCTGGAAACTCTAAGTGCCCATAACTGCCATTATGTCTGCTTCGACCAGAACCCTATCGTATTGATTATACGTGAAAGGTCATTTAATGCTGATATTTCTTTCATAAGGGTGAAAATATCGTTCATTGTTAATAAGGGTGTTTATATTTTACGGCAGGTAGAATCTCCGGAGTGATATCTGACTGTCAATAGGTCACACGTACTTTTATTTTATTATACTAAATTCCGCTGTCGAATATTCGGGCAGGAGATAAGAGGGACAATAGAAATATCCAGCAAATATTATAAACAATAAAATGTCAAAATCCACGAATAATAAAAAAATTATCAAACGATTACGAGAGGATGACTGTTTTTATTTAAAAGCTGATAAAGGCAATAAGGTTGTTATATTTGATAAAAAGGACTATTATGAAAGGGTAGACAACCTGATTAGTAAAGGTCCTTATAAAAAACTTCCCAGAAATCCACTGCCAAAAAATGACCAATGAAGTGAGAAATACTCTCAAATCTTGTAACAACCTTATTACTCCAGCTCTCAGAAAAAGGTTGCATATATCTAATCCAAGTATATCCAGACTGTACTGCTTGCCTAAGATACATAAACCAGGTAAGTCGCTGCGTCCTATTGTGTCTGCAATTGGATCACCGACTTACCATCTATCGAAATGGTTAACAAAGGAAAGGAAATTTTGATTTCCTTTGATGTATGCTCATTATTTCCAAGTGTTCCGATACCACAAACCTTGGACTACCTTAGGGATTTACTGGAATCAAATAATCTTAGTCCAGATCTAGTAAAAGAATATATTGAACTCACTAAAATTTGCATGAAACAGAATTGCTTCCAATTTAATAACAGTTTTTTTGGACAACATGAAGGGACTGCCATGGGTAACTCATTGCCACCTTTCATTTCCAGTCTCTTCGTGAATAGATTTGAAACAGAAGCAAAACAAGAAATGGATTACTTCCCTAGGGTTTGGCTTAGGTATGTGGATGACGTGTTCGCAGTATTTGACACAAAAGTTATGAACATTGATAATTTCGTTTCCAAATTAAATAACCGTTTCGCGTCAGTAAAATTCACATACGAAATTGAAACTAATGAGCAACTACCATTTTTAGATGTATTAGTTATTAGAAATAGCGAAAATAAGTTGGAATTCGATATATACAGAAAAGGCACTAGTACTCTCAGATATATCCCTAATGATTCCCACCATCGTGTTCAACACAAAATGGCGAGCCTCAATTTTCTAGTCCATCGCATTCTAAGCTTTCCTCTCAATAAAGAGAGGTTTGAAAAAGAAAAAGCGCTAATCAAGGATATAGGTGAGTGTAATGGATATTCTATTGATACAGTTGAAAAAATGATTAGGAAACGTAGATATAAAGAAACAGTTCGAAATTCCTTGACCTTTCAAACTGAAAGAGAACATCCAGAAAAATATGTATCTATTCCTTACGATCCTCAATTCACTCGCGGTATTAGTAAGATTTTTAAAGATATAGGAATGACGGTAGTTCAGTCGTCAAAAAATAAATTAAAAGAACTTTTAGGCAATCCAAAAGATAAAATTAACACAAAGGATAAGTCAGGGATTTACGAAATCAGATGTAACGACTGTAGTCAAAGGTACGTTAGACAGACCAGACGATCTATTCAAACCAGGTTCAAAGAGCACATGGCGTATCTCAAATATAGTAGAATTGATAAGTCTAGTGTTGCCCAACATGCCTTCGAGAACAACCATAAGATAGATATTAGCAACTTAAGATTAATTAGGAATGTAACAAATGCATGACAGCTAGATGCATTTGAAAGTTTAGAAATAGAAAAATGTAAAAAATAGTATGAATAGTGACAGAGGGCCTATTCCACATAGCCCGATTTATTGGCTAGTTACTCACGATTCACTGAGCCGCGGCTCTGACGGTCGTAGTTCAATGAGCCACAACCGTGACTGTCAGGATTCACTGAGCTATAGTCAATAATTTAGGTATAAATAGGATACATTGTTAGAATAAGATTAGTTTTAATCATCTCCAGATGATGCCAACTTTGTTGACGAAACGCGCGTCGAGTGTAGTGTATAGTGTTTTGGTGTTTTGTGAAAATCTAAGTTAGTGTTATCTTCACACCAAAGGTTCCAACCTATTCCAGGAGAAATAGCCAGATCAATATTTATGAAAATGAAGAACATTTTAGCTAATTGGGATATTAAAATAAGACAGGATGAAAATGCTACCTACGTGTTATGTATTTTTCACGCTTTTCTGTGGAGGTTCTTGGAGGCATGGACTCTCAAAAAGGATCACATGGACAAATTGCAAGCCTTCGATATGTAGTGATAGAGCAGAATGTGACGTATATACTGGACAGGTAGGGTCATTAATACCGAAGTCCTAAATAAAATACAAAGAGTGCGAAATTATCAATATAATTACCAATGATATTAATAAATAATTAAGAAGAGAGAGCTTTAACATCCATAATGAGAATCCCCAAATACAGACTTCTCCAGCTGATAGTTCGAAGAAAGATTACGGGAAAGAGGAATATTGGTAGGAGCTGTGTGTCCGAGCTCAACAATCTAAAGGGCTGGTCTGGTTGTAACAGTCAATTATTTCGAGCTGCCATCAATGAAGTCCAGATAGCTGTGATGATAGAGAATCTATAGCGAGATACACTATAGGAAGAAGTGATAATAAAGCAATTATAATCGTTCGTTTATGAAAATTGTATAAACAAAGCTACGCATATTTTACATAACTTTCAGTTATGATAATTATGATAATTCCCAGTATTATTATTAAAGACAGTAGAGACATTTAAAATATATATGAGAAAACTGAATATATCCAAACTGTTTAAGAAACCAAAATGAAACAACTATTTAAGAACAAGAATTATATTGTACTAAGTTATTGTCGCCCAGTATTAGTCTTAAATTACGTTCTCTATCAAAAAAATTAAAGCTATTGTGAAAAATCAAATAAATATTACAGCTTAGCAAGAATAGGAGAAAGTGTAATATTCTCTCTGTATGCGTAGAAGAAGGAATGAGACAGCATACGGAGGGAAAAGGATGCACTTTATGCGCGGCCAGATCGAACTATGTGTGCATTCGATGCACTTGATATTCACTCTGCAAAGGTCTCAATGCGACTGGGTAACATCAGGCTATTTACTGCGCACCTCGTGGGCGGTCCGATATCGCAATTTTTAAACTTGTCCAAATTCTTGCTAAGCTGTACTTAGAAGAACATAATTACAAGATCTTTTCGATATGGTTATTGCAAAGAAGGGATGCAGCATATTTCCGCAGCATATTTTATATCGTACCTCATTTAATAAATCATTAAATGAGGTACGATTTAAGTCATTTCTTCTGTACTTCCAGTTTCTTCATAACTGTCTGCATTCACTCCAAGCAAGTCATTTCGGTCTGTTTCAGAAATGCATTATTTAAAATAATATATATTTAGCAAGTACATTCCATTTTATTTTCATATATTAGTTACTTAAACAGGTACAATACAATTTTAACTTGTTCACTCCTAAAGCAAATTCTCGTGTCATAATCATAAATAACATATAAATTAATTGCCGTATTTTGATATTTAAAAGATGTAATCTAGTCGATGAATTAGTCACAGTTTTTGTATATGCACTTTTATTTTGTTCTAAAATAAATGTGAGTTTGTATAGAAAGATGCACCCCACGTAAACATTTCCTGAGCCGTGTAGACGGGAAAGTGCCAGCGGGGCTTCCCCGAAGTCTATTTACAAAACGTAGATAAATTAACATGTATACGAGCCAGCGTGCCATAAAATGCCCAGTTTTTTTCTGCTCTCATGACAGATCATTTTTGTAATGCTACAGACGTAACGTCTGGACTATTATTATATTGTTGTTGACGAAAGCTCCGGCAAGGAGGTCGAGGTATCTTATCACCAGTTGCATGAGTTCTCGCCCCATAGAACGCTGAAGCTGAATAAATACAATGCTGCGTTTCACGTCAAATTTACTTGGAACAATAAGAAGGTTGCTTGTTATTACTGCACGAATAAGGTGAATGAGATAATTGAAGTAAATGTTTGTAGAAATCATCATTGATCTTACTAAAATATCTACCATGACAATGTAATTAATACATATTCTGAAATGGGTCTTAAATTGATTAATGCATATATTAAATACAATAGAAAGAACTAAACTATTTACAAAATGTACAGCCTATGACTAAAATTCATTTTCTCGTATTAAGGATTTTTCGTGTGGAACAGTATATTGATATTTCTCCATTTATCCATTTCTCCATACATACAATTTTTAGGTGATTTTCAAAAGGGAGTTTCAAAACTTGGAGAAAAGATGTCGCAGAGCAATTAAAAAAAAAGGAGATTGAAGCTTCAAGTTTCTAGTATTCAGATGTCAGCAGCTTTTGAGACTTACTATCAGAAACTTTTGAGTAATCATAAGAAAACCATCGGAAAATAATTTTTCAAATTTTCTCTTGCCTTTCAAAAGGTCCACGGACTTTTTTTCAATAATTTCATCATAAAGCTTTTTTAGATAATTGTATTCTTTTTAATCTGAGTGGAATCTTTTATCAAAAACCAATAACTAGGATATATATATATATATATATATATATATATATATATATATATATATATATATATATATATATATATATATATATTTATATAAGTATGTAAATAATACATTACAGTTTCTAAACCCTACTTGAATTTTCTATACGATCATTATTTCTCGAGTAATTAATTACCAAAGTCAAAACTAACTTTTTTGTTTTGAACGACCATAACTCAGTGAAAAATCATCGTAAAAGGTTTTTAGATAGCTTAATTCAAAAAGAATAAAATTATCTAAAAAAGCATTATGATGAAATCACTTAAAATAGTTTATTAAAGTCCGTAGACCCTCTGAAGGGCAAGCTAAAATTTGGAAAAAATTGTTCCGATGATTATCTTATGATTACTCAAAAACTGCTGATAGTAACACATTTTTAATACAATATATGAAAACCAGGAACTTGAAGCTTCAATTTACTTTTTTTTATGTAGCTCTGCGACTATATTTCTCCAAGTTACAGCCCTTCGAATATCGCCGAAAATGGCTTCGTTAACGGTATTTGTAAAAAGTGAGCTGACACCGATGCTCACTATATCTCAATTCCTTTCCTGTACTACTTTGATTATCTACAAAATATCTATTTGGAAGCGTATTTAAATAATAAGAGATACTTCACATCGCCCCGAATTGGAGATTTTCCAAATCCGATTTTTTCACGTTTGGAAAAAAATCGATAGCACGTCAACCAGCCGTAAAATACAAGTCCGTTGCTATAAAAAGCGATAAAACTAGATGTATATAAAAGAGAAGTAGAATGTAAACCCAAATAAAAGAACCAGTTGTAATTTAGAACGCCGTAATTTAGAACTAATAGTTCTGATTTACATTTATTTCTGTTTCATATATTAGCGGATTTGCATGACGACCACCAAATAGGACAGAATTCACCTTCACTTCATGGTCTAATAGCGCGAGACTACTTGCTATTCAGACTAGGCTATTGTTTATATATTTTATGCTGTGCCTGACATTTCTGAAATCAACTGACATTTTTGAAGAGTGTTGTGCCGAAAACACATTTTAGGATAACAGTTAGTACAATACAAATCTGACAACTTATGACAGAGTAATGAAAAGGTTCTGCACAAAAACATTCAATGGAAATAATATTTCCATCAAAATAAATGAAATAAATTCAACAAAAATCAAAATAAATGAAAAAAAAATTAAATAAAATTTACAGAAATATTGAGACTCCAATGAATCAAATTAGACAATAAAGTTAAGACGTGACTTCATAATTGCATTTTGTTCGACAAATTATTAACTGTTTATGTCATACGTAGTTAATTTAAACATATGTCGCTAGACATACGTGCTGGTAATTGTGGCATATTAGTAACAATTACGAGTGGTGTAGCATGTGATCCGTGCGTCATCACTAAATTGATACAAGCGCAGAGACCAATTATACAAATGTATATATGACCAAGCATTACAAAAGTAAGTAAATTTATTTATTTTTTGGTTATAAAGAATCCTAGTAAGCGCCCCTATATTGGATAAAAATTAGTTCTTAATTATAATAATTATAAAAAAATTAAACACTTCATCTTTTTCAATTCTCATGTTATCCTGCCTTGGTATACGAGATTCACGAGTAATTTACTTTTACAATGCAAAGTGATGGATTAACTACCCAACAAGAATGTTTTCAGGAGATTTACGGGACCTGCAGGAATAAACTTACAAGAAGTAATTGAAGTTAATATGCCCGTAAACAGGTTTTTACTGTTCGTAGTAAAAAAGTCGTGTTCATTTCGTCTTAAAGTGAACAACATCAAAACGAAGGAGATGGTTGTGGTTATTTTTTGTCACTTAATAGAATTAATGTCACCGAAGAGGGAAACCAATTTTATTTAATTTATTGAAGAAGCATTTCTCGAAGGCAGCGCAATTTAATTTTTATGCACTTTAAGCTTAGAAAATTGAGTGCCAGACGTACAGGCAACTTGGCATGTTTACTAGTTCTGATAAAATATAGAAAGCAAATAAATAAACGAATATATACTTTTCAGTATTTCATCACATATATGTTTACTTTCTTGATATTATTGGTATTGCGTTTAATGAGGTGTATATTCAGTTATAGATGACGTTAATAATTAGTGATTATTACCGATATTAAGTTAGATACACAGCGATAATCTAAAATATGTATTGATATTCTATTCCAAACTTTTAGATGTTTATGCACAACTAGAAAGAAGACGATTAATAATTAAAGTAAGATAATAATAATCGTTTATTAACTAATACAAATACTACAATATGTATATGTATACAGAGCTGGCAACTACAAATCTTGAATGGACTTATACTTATGTGAGAAATAAAATAAGAGAAATAGCAAGCCCATGTTAGTGATATGGGCCACACCTTATTACTAGATCACGATGCCATTATATATATATATATATATATATATATATATATATATATATATATATATATATATATATATATATTACGTTTTTACAGCTCTATTAAAATACAGGTCATGTATTTGAATCCACATATGCTATGAATAAAATTTATAAAAAGGATAAAAAAAACACTAGATAAATGCATGTTTGAAATTACAAGCTATGTTTGTTTCACTTTCTACGTTTCCTATTCTTGGGGATAAAATACATTTTAGTTAATTCTAGAATAGTATTTTGACCAGATAGGTGTTTTTTGACGTTATATTGTTTGTGGGATGTCCTCGAAATAATCGAGGTACTAAAAAATAACTAGATAGATATATAATATTTTTGAAATACTGAGAAAAACATAACGCCTGCAAATTTATTCATTATTTCCTAGCAATTGCTATTTTTATGTAAAACATAACACAGCCGATGTCTTAAAAATAGGAAAACAATAATCATTTTTAAAATAAAAATGTATTTTAATTATTAGCTGTTTCACAATTAACATTGCCATTTCCCTTGGTCATTGCTTTCTTCTAATTTTTATTCCATTAATTTCGACTTTTTCTACTGTTTGGTGTTATTTCAGCCTTTATCTTAATCTACTCTATTCCTCGTCATTATACGTTCATGTAGGTTCTGTTCTGTTATTACTATTTTCAGTATACAGTATAGGTTATGTTACTAATATTCTGAGTATTGACATTACCTCTTCTTTCAGACCATCTCCTCTTTCAGATGGTGAATAAAAGTCCTTTTTTTAAATGTATCCGTTTTCGAAAAAGATATTCCTTATGTATTCTGTATGACTTTCATTTCAGCTCATCTGTCATCTTTTCCTTAGCCCTTGGTTCTCCGCATTGAATTTTTTTATATATGAAGTCTAACAAGAAAATAAAAAATAACTCATGCAAAATAAATTGTAATTTTTTTTGTACGATTTTCATTTATATTTTTCTGTGTATAGTTCCTCTGCAGACTCCAACAGTAATCAGTCATCATGTGACGAGCTCATTTTCTTTGATACCTTGCGTCCATTATTTGGATATCCTGATGAAACGGTTCACTTTGTTTTGGCTCCCAGTTTTTCAAAACATTTTAGCATATTCTGTATTGGTTGTTGATAGTTGTTGCCTTGTCATTACCCAAAAAATTTTGAATTACACATACATAACTAAACCAAGAATCAGATTTTACAACGGACATGTATATGTTAAAATTTATATCTTTTACCAGCTTTGGAATTTGTGAATTGTCAAAAATTCCTGCTTTTAATGTTTCCATATTCAGCGCTGAAAGTGCCTGGCAAATATATTTAAAACAATCACCTGACTTTTCCAGTGCTTTTACAAATTGTTTCATTAAACCCATTTTGATGCGAAGAGATGACGACAGTATTATTATTTCTCTCTTTATTAATGGCTCGTGAACAATGTTGCCAACAGTTTATTGCCAAACAGTTTTTTGACAAAGCTTTTCTTTTGCACGACTATCCCATAAACAGAGTTACAAGGATATTTGGTATATCCACTTTGCTGCCCAAGAAGTATGGTGGCCATTTTTAAATCGATACAAACAAATCACCGATGCTGAGAATAAACAATTTCAGGAATCTCCAGTATTTTAACAAACGTAGTTAGTAACTTATAAGTCGGAAATCGAGAAAGGAACCACCAAGCCGCCAAGCGGTTATCAAAGTAGTTCCCGAATAGCAAAGCTATTACATAATCGCTCTAGGAAACAACTACTCCTCGGGCTAAAGCCCCGCTAGGCATTGAATTATACCCAGAAGCGATCCTCGACCCCTTTCTCGTGTTTCTGCACAATCAGATAAGGTTTCAAAAAATAAAACCCGCCACAGGTACGATTCGACATTTGTCCCGGATCGGAACCGAACGACATAACGAACGACTTTATTGATCGATAAAGATGTATACGCCATAAAATTCATTCGGCATTTGTCCTGAATCGGCGTACCGTGTGCGACACTGATGAGAACTAACAAGTTCGAAACAGCTGTATGTCGTTCGGTTCCGATTCGGGACAAATATCGAATCCTACCTGTGGCGGGTTTTATTTTTTGAAACCTTATCTGATCGTGCAGAAACACGAGAAAGGGGTCGAGGATCGCTTCTGGGTATAATTCAATGCCTGGCGGGGCTTTAGCCCGAGGAGTAGTTGTTTCCTAGAGCGATTATGTAATAGCTTTGCTATTCGGGAACTACTTTGATAACCGCTTGGCGGCTTGGTGGTTCCTTTCTCGATTTCCGACTTATAAGTTACTGACAGAGATCGTATCGATAAAGATGTATACGCCATAAAATTCATTCGGCATTTGTCCTGAATCGGCGAACCGTGTGTCGAACAAGTTCGAAACAGCTGTATGTCGTTCGGTTCCGATCCGGGACAAATGTCGAATCCTACCTGTGGCGGATTTTATTTTTTGAAACGTAGTTAATTTAGTTAGAATGAAGATATAATGTGAAGTTAGGGTCCTCGAGTATTCAGAGACTGATGTTATATTTATGGCACCATGAAATTCTTGAAAATTAAAGATAAATGAATAACTTATGGAGTTACTAGCAGTGGTGTGAAAATGACTGTATCCATTGGTCATACTAATTAACCAAAATCATTCACTCTTTAACTAAGTTTAACTAACACTTATTCAGTCGTACTTTTCTATCCAAGTATATTAATCACGGACGAAAACAACGTAGTAATCAGAGAATAATGAACCACCTCGTATAATATTAATATCAAATCAGTTGTATCGCATTCGGGCATCTAACTACCTTTAATCCTAACACAACTGAGCAAGGGAATTTGTGCTGATATTCCCCGCATGCACTCTGCTTAATGCGGCAGAAAACTAGAGTACATTCAACTGGTAAATTTGAGCGCACTGATTTACTTACGTTGAAAGATTTTAGATGTGTTCCCAGGCAAACCCATCCACGTGTAAGCAGTAACAGAGCTTTAGTAAATGTACTCCAGTACGCCAGATTTTGGCAGCAACGTTTACATTTGAAAATATTGAACTTTTACTGCCGATACGTAAAGCCTTTAAGAAGCCTTTTAGTAACTATAAAAAAGCCTTTAGAATTTACTATAATATACTCGTATATTTATATATCCAATCGCCATATTACAAAGATTCCAAATAATTAAAATTTAATTAAGAAGCGTTAAGGGAGGGAGTGAAAGAAGAAGCTATATAATAGGCGACAAATTAAATATACATTAAAGTATATTTTTTCTTTTATTATTAATATGGTAAAAAATATTGTTAATATGACTAAATAAATGAAATTTTCAACGTGTTTTTAGGGTTAATTAAATTTGAGATATAGTTTAATTAATTTTGCATTTAAATTGAAGTTATATCAAAGCGCAACTATTATTAAAACAGGTATGGTAACCTGTTTAAAGACATCTTGTTTTTTTCCTAATACCACCATACCTGTTTTAAACCGGTACAGACCTGTTTTACACCTGTACAGACCTGTTCTATACCTGTACCAAGAGTTCTTCAGATCAACAATGACCACATGCCATCCGCATCAAATGTCCGCGGACAAATCCGCGAGTGAGCCAGAACCGGCTTTGCTATACTACTGCCCTGTTTATATTTTTTATTAAACAATTATATAATACGTATTATTTTTAAAGATTGATGTTTCTGGTATAATATTTTTACACATATCTTCTTAGTATTCTCATCTGTCCGCGCAATTACACCTACAAAGTCTCCATTATGGAGTTATTCCAGGAGAGGAGTTATTTCTCTTAGACTGTTCTAATTATCATTATTATAACTTTCTATATTTTTTATAATTTCTGCATTTTTCTTTTCAGAGCACTAACATAACCACTTCTCTCTCCTTTTCAGATGGCGAATATAAGTCCTTCTTTTTAAAGGTATTCTTTTGCGTAAAATGTATTTCTCTGTGTATTCTGTATGGCCCTTTGTTTTCTCTCACCTATCATCTTTCCTTTAGCAATTAATATTAGAATATCCCTCGATATTTTTGCTGCTATTTTGGGTACTCATAGAAAATACTTGCATATGATGAGATGACGTTTCCTTCTTTTTTTTTTGAATTTGGAGAATCGCTGTCTTAAATAATGAATGCAGATGGATTTCCGTGTCTGACTCTAAAGACATTTTCAAAATATGTCTTTAGAGTATTTTGTTTCAGAAGTCTTTCATAATCTTTAATAATTAATACTTAAAAGATAGTGTAATAATCTTAACGTTCTTCCAGACTGATTTAAGAAGTTTTATGCAAATTTAAAACGTCATGTTCTTCACATAGAAATGGGGATTCCCATACGGGAATCCTGAGCACATTGTAGGAAGAACTACCGTCCTAGAACATTATTTATAATTTTCTATATTTCCTTTTGGTTTCTTGATAAATTCCATGTCAATGTGGAAGTTACTGCCAATGATCAACCATTGCAGGTGACTATTTCAGATTGTAATTGTAATACTTGACCGAGGTTTCTGATCAGTTGCGATCCAATTAAATATCTTCACGATTAGTATCTGAAAAAGTTTATTTATTCTACTAGAGTCGGCAGTTCTTTTGTATTTTTCTTAATAAAACAGCTACACTACGACCAATATAGACCACAATAGAATTCTTGCCTGAACTCGTTTTTTGTCTGACGCTTTGTGGATCTGTGGACTGGCTCAATATTAGCAGCGCAGAAATAAATTTTCCACTATTTAGTGAAACCATATCCAGTTCACGTCTACATTCCCCGATGCTGATATATTAGATTTCATGTTATGTGAGTCAACTAGATTAAATTATGGCAGCCCGTCAGCAGCAGGACATAGATGCACATCTAATTCTGCAAGGAGAAGTAAGTGGAGGTGTACAATTTCTCCCTGCATCACGGAGAACTGGAATATTTCATATCATAATATAGCTGGTGAACATCTACTTGGACGCATTTAATTACGACTCGACTTCCGACAGGAATACGGAAATAGCATTTTATGTCATCCTCTTACGTGCTATGGACACGATCTGGACTCGTATCAACATTAATTTAACAGAGATGTGTAGAAAAGCTAATATACGATTTTTACGTAATATGTAGGAAGTAGCTTATTTTGATACTTTTAAAGAATATCGGTTATATAGGAAGTCGTCAATAGTTTCCAGGAATATGATGGGCGTTTAGAACAGTTACCCGACGAGGGGCTATGAAAGTACAGCACTTTACTTCGCACCACTACATGGATGGCTGACTTATCATATGCTCTTACAGAGGCGGCTGCAATAGTAGTGTAATCCGGGGTAGTGGACTTGGCCTAGCATTGGGTGTGCCATTGTATGGTTGGGCTCGAGTCTCAGTGGGAAGAGTTTAGCACCTCTTGCTGAGCATGGGTTTGTTTGTCCTCATCTCTACATGTAACTTTCTCCTATCAAGCCCAAGGCTCTGTTGTTAAATGGTCAACTACATTATTTGTTCCATCTTTAGATTTTACATAGGTATTTATAACTCGTAGTACTTTTATCAATGTCCCTAAGCGACATGAAACCAGAGATCAATTTCTTACAAACTTCGAAAGATTATACGCTGTTCAACGTAAATTTTCCAATTAAGTTGGCGAAATGCACGGCGTGTCGAAATGGACTGTTCGATATGGGATCCTTATTCATGCTTTTATTATATTTAGTAATCTTGATGTTTTCAAAAGTATCCGACATATTAATCGTTATATTTTTAATTAACTAAGTTATTAGAATATATATTTTATGATTGTAATCGAAGGCATCGTGGGGAAATAGAAAATTTTTATAATCCTTCAAACTTTAAGTAAGCTATGTGCTCATTCATACTAGTTACAATTGATATTTTGGTTTGCCCAACATATTCTTCATTGAAATATTGACAACTGAGTTGAACATTTTTTATCCCACTACTAGTAAATTGTGGTTCGAATAAAATGAACAATAAGTTTCGTTTTTTCGAATCTTCTAGTTAGGTGTTTCAGTTACCAACAGTTACCCTAAATCTACGTTTTCTAATTAATTTATTTACTATTGCAGCAGAATATCCATCCACTTAAAACTTCTAGTTCCAGCATTAAATATCCTGTCCTAAATATTTGTTGTGGAAACTACCGCTACTAAGTTGAAAATTTATTAATAAATAATGGACCAGATGTAATATTTCTGATTCATCCGAATCCACTTTTTTTGTGGTAGTTGACACTGACTTAGTTTTTCACAAAACACTAAAACACTATACACTACACTCGACGTGCGTTTCGCCAATAGAGTTGGCATCATCTGGAGATGATTAAAACTTTGATTAAATGAGATAATTAAAAGAATTTTAATCACCTCCAGTTGATGCCAACTTTGTTGGGGAAACACGTGTCGAATGTAGTACATAGTGTTTTGGTGTTTTGTGGAAAACTAAGTCAGTGTTATCTTCACACCAAAGGTTCCTACCTACTCCAGTGTAATTGATGGTTGAATGAATTGCTAATAGTGATCTATAGAAATGAAACGGTGACCTGAATCCCTAGTTTTATTCCACTGGACTTCTATCCCGCTTTAGTTGTAAACACAACTATGCATTGAAACTGTGAATGTGGAGAATAGTGCACCTTTATGTACATAGTCTAGAGTATTCAGTTACAGTTTTGGAACTGAAGCCTTTAAACTCGAAACAACAGATGGCTTCAACTCTAAAAGTTCAAAATAGCAGATAGTTACTAACTAAAAATTAAAAATATAGTATTGCCAACTTCATATAAAGCAATTAAAGAAGAAGGTTGACATATTAGTGAACATAATTTCGTTATTGTTTATTTGCACTAGTTTTATTACAGAATATTCCAGAGCTGGAATACATTGCTATTTGCTCCAATTTTTCCTATATCCACGTAGTAAACCCTACGATATTTAATATTTTACCATTCAGAAATTAGCTCATTGTTCTCAATTTCGCCCACCAACAAGAGTAAACATTCTAATTTTATCGTGAATTTCGAAGTAAACGCCTTCCGTGTGTACTCACTCACCCCGGAGAAAACGTCGGTCCTGTTCAAACACAGCAAAGCAACTGGCCAGGCCTGCCCTCGGTGTTAGCGGAAGATGAAGTTCACTGACGAAATCAGGATTGATGGCGGCAATCGATAATTGGATATCCTTAAACCTGGAAGAATTAGACACGGTTAGCGAAATATGTTTCGCAGATTGATTAATTGGGGTAAACACAAAATTAATTAGTAATGCAAACAAGTAGTCCGTTTCGAATGACGTACTTAATTGCACAACATCTAAAACAAAGTCATATTTGAGAATAAACAAAGCATAAAATGACAAAGGATTTTTAAAGTGCTACATATGGGAATGTATACAGAAGCTGCAGAAGTTTGGAACAAACTCGATTTGTGGAAAAGTAAAGTTGTTTTATAAAAGTGCTGAAGCAGGACGTTTTTAAATTTTGATTTTGGGTCGCTGAATCTAATTTTGCTATTTATGATGCCACTATTGGTTAAGTTGTGACTTGATCGATATTTTTTAAGCGATAAACCTTTATTTTTTATTCATTTTTTTTTAATCATAATCTTATGTATAATAATGTAAACATCGAAATGAAAGTCAGTAGAAATTTTTTACAAAAAAAAAGGTGTCAAAATCAATTTAGTTCTACGTTGTCTGAGATCTATATGAAGTTTAATTTCAGTCAGTTAGTTTTTTTGACAACAAAACCATCAAAAGTTTTTATATCTTAATGCTTCAGATACCTAGTTTTTAAATGAAAACATCGCTATATTTCAGATTGAGCGAATTTAATATTGGGAACGAAGAAATAGGGATTGTCATTTAAATAAAAAAAGTTGATGAAGTCGTTGGGATAACTCTTTGGGTCAAGTTGTCAACTGGGACAGAACACAATAGTAATAAAATCGTTTCTGGAAACAGATTCTATAAAGATTTCCATATTCCATATACTTCTTGTCAACAATAGGAAAAAGTATGAGACTCTGTGTGCGTAGGAAAAAAAGCGAGGCAGCATTCGAAGGGAAAAGGACATATTATAAGGATATATTATAATAAGGAGGAAGACGTACATTTTGGGACAACCTGTATATTATTCAGTTTTAGAATAGGCCTATTAGAACAAATAAATATGACGTTCACAGTGCCAGCTCAGTAATTCCCTATTCTGTCGTTCTCAGAGTTAATTTGTTAGCATGTCTAGGGAGTTTATGATACTTCTTAGACAAGAATTAAGGTACTAAACATAATTTATATTACTGTTAATAAGAGAAGGGAATAATTTATGTTAAGATACACTAAATTGCTCTTACAAGCTAAATAATTAGGACATAGCTCTGACATATAGGGCTGATACATACTCTATAAGTATTATAAATATATAAGGAAATTGCAGATAACATATTTAAAGAAAACAGACGGACAGAAGAGGACGCTTTGTATCTTCCTTGTGGTTTTTGAGCAATCTAAATCACTATATTTTAGTACTAACTCTGTTTCAAAGGCAAATTTCGCCATATAATTCAGGTCTCGTCGATGGCATACAGTCAGGAGAATAGCTGTCTTGGCCTAATTTATTTAATCCTTATTGTATAAGGCATTTGTAGATGGTGGTGGAGATATCTCCCCACTCCAGTAGCTTGTAAAAGTTACCACCTGCCAAGTAAAGCTTTGCAATATACTGATGATATCAAGTTTTACCTTGATTTGGATTGTTTCCGAAACTATCAAAAGATGGCGCTTGTTACGCTCTACTGTGGTAGAACTTACCGGCGTCTACAAGATGCGAGCTTCGTTTGCTAAAGGTATACCCACTTACACTGCACTGACGAGACCCAAAATAAGATCGAAACCGGTCTGAAGTTAGTGATATCCTGAGATAGAGGACGCTTTGCATCTTCCTTGTGGTTGTCGAGCAATCTAAATTACTGTATTTTAGTGCTAACTTTGTTAGACAAAATACGGCAAATTTCGCCATATAACTCAGCGCTCATCGATGGCATATATCCAGGAGAATAGCTGTTTTGGCCTAATTTGTTTAGTCTTATTGTATAAGGCATTTGCCATTTGAGTGGTGCGATCAAAATACCATCTACCAAGTAAACTTTGCATTGTACTGTTTATATTATTATGTTAAACGATTCATTAAATATTTATTTTACATTATTACCAATTCGAGTTTAGGCGAAATAGGGGAACTCGTGAAGCTATTCTGGCGCTAAGAGTAATGTTAGAGAAAACAATAGAAAAAGGCAAGAACGCTTATATAGGATTTGTAGATTTAGAAAAAGCTTTTGATAATGTAAGATGGGAAAAAATGTTCGAGATACTAAAGAGCGCGGGAATGAAGTATAGAGATAGGAGAGTAGTACACAATCTGTACAAAGAGTAAACTGCTGTTAAGAAGTAGAAGGGGAAAGAAGGGAAGTAGGTATTAGGAAAGGAGTAAGACAGGGATGTACGCTATCACCTCTAATTTTTAATCTGTACATCGAAGAGGCGATTAATGTGGTAAAAGATAGAGTATATTTCGGGATTAAAGTACAGGGACAGAAACTAAAAATACTGAGATTCACGGATGATATAGCAGTATTAGCATCTAGTAAGGAGGAATTAGAATCAGTGTTGGACGAGATGGAGGCAGTGTTGACAGAGGAATACGGAATGAGGATGAATAAAAACAAAAGTAAAGTGTTAGTATGCAGAGGGCGCGAGAGCAGAGCAAAAACGAAAGTACAAATTAATAATGAAAGATTGGAGGAAGATAAAGACTTCACTTATTTAGGAAGTAAAATAAATTGGGATGGAAGAAGCGATAGAGATATAAAACAAAGAATAGCGCAGAGTCGAGTAACTTTTAACAAAAAGAAAGCACTTTTATGCTCGGGGGTAATAAACTTAGAAACAAGGAAGAGATTTTTGAAAACATATGTATGGAGCACGGCACTATACAGTTGCGAAACCTGGACTGTAGAGGAAGCAAGTAGGAAGAAATTAGAAGCTTTCGAGATGTGGTGTTACCGAAGAATGATGAAAATACCGTGGACTGATAGGGTTAGAAACGAAGAAGTATTAGAGAAAGTCGGCGAGAAAAGAAGTATGTGGAAAAACATAAAGAAGAGAAGAGATAGAATAGTAGGCTACTTGCTGAGACATGGGGGAATAGTCCGCGATATTTTGGAGGCAGAAATTGAAGAAAAGCAGAGGTAGGCCTAGATTAAACTACTGCTCGCATATAGTAAGGGATGTAGGTTGTAGCACAATTAGCGAAATGCGCAGGTTAGCACAAGATAGGAGAAGCTGGAAGTTAGCGTCCAACCAGTCTTAGGACTGATGACCTCATGATGATGATGCATTATTGCTTTAATAATAAGACAATGGTGATTCTTCCTTTTTTTTTTTGTTGATATTATGATTGATATTATCGCTGGGCAATATTAACTTCACCTAAATATATTACATAAAGAAACAAAGAAATACTGGTAAACTAACTGAATAATCTCTATTCTGTATGACAAGAGCCTATGACAAGAGACTAACTGGGTTTCAAATTTACTACTGGGTTTCAAGTCACATTACCCACATATTATTGCATTTAGGTAATGCTTACATAAGAAATTATATGAAATGAAATTTCATACACATATGGGGAGATGTAAGCTGAACATTTTATATTTATTCTATTGAAAATAATTTACTGGATGTTATATTTTGCGGGTACGTCAAGAGTTTTATGTAATAGAACTTTTTTCTCGTACGTTATTGTATTTACGTGGTAAAGGATCAGCCCTTAAGAAACATTTATTATATAATGATGATAAATGTGATGAACGTTCCATAAAGAATGATCTTTCACCAACGTCTTTGAACACTCGCAAATTCGCGTTTTCTTTTTATTTCATACAATGTATCTACAAAAATTAACATTCAGTACGTGGTGTTTAACAATAATAGTGCAAACTCGTCAAGAATAGGAAAAAGTGTGAGATTCTCTATGATTCTTAGAAGAAAGAGCGAGGCAACTTTCGGAGGGTAAAGGATGCAGTTTACGCGCGACCAGATCGAACTCTGTGTACATTCACATTACACATATATCACCCTGTAAAGGTCTGAATGTGCTATTTACTGCACACCTCATAACCGGTTCGATATCGCAGTTTTGAGACTTGTACCTATTCTGGACGAGCTAGAATTCCTCGCTATGCGTATCAAATTGCGTGTTATTATCTCATTACTTGCGAAAAATATTACACAAAAGCTCTAAAATTAAAGTGAATTAGTAATAAATTAATACAATACTAAATTCTGCTTTCCTACAAAGGGATGCCATCTATTATGATGAGAAAAATATAAACTAGCAAATATATTATTTGTGTAATATTAAATTTTCTATTACTTTTATTGTATCTGTTGGAAACTAATACTTACAGCTACTGAGCCATCTTCTTTTAGTTTTGCTTATATCTCAGATGAACAGTAGCCCGTGGCTCACATAATTTTTCTATATTGCTTTTAATTAATCACGCTCAGCTTGCCTGAGCAACGTTAATATTTCTTCTTAAATAAGGTTACATAATGCTCATACTCTCGTTTATCACGGTCGAAGAACAGACGCAAAAGTTCCGTCTTTTAACGATAATAATGTACAACCCGTCTGGGTAGACTGATTAATATTACTGTTATTAGTTTTATGATTATTTTGCGTTACTTTAGTGATGCCAACGTGATATTAATGTAGGGATAAACGAGATCTCGGCGGGATCTAATAGATCTAAAGCGTATATGCTGACGAACCGCAATAGAGACCGACTAATACTCGATACATTGCCGATATCCTTTTCCATAGCAACGACATTGCCACCGCGTGTTACAACGAGGGCTTGTTATGTGTTTGTTTTAATCTCATCGCTGTTTTCACTGTTTGCGCAGCCTTGAAGCTTGTCTAATGTGTTTGAATTTATGCGTTTTTATTTGCGCGGTAACATGCAAATTAACATGTTACGAGACAAAAAATCCAGGCGAAAATTGCTGTAAACCTAGATTGACGGTGACTTGGACTTATTTGCAGACATGTGTATTAGAGGAAATTTATTTTGTAATGTGTGTGAACGAATTATTAATTAGAAGAAATTAATCGAGGAAGCCGTTACTTTGTGATAGTTCATAATCCACAACGGAAATGAGTAAAACAACTACTACGTTTTTATACCACTATATTTTCACAGAAACGTGACTGCAGTTTCGACAACTATGTCATTTTTAAACGACGATTCAACTAAGAATAAAATACAAATATTCTGTTCCTATAATATATACTATCCAAATACAGAGACTAAGTGTTATCACAATAAACAGGTAGTTAAAGTTTATAACAAACGTGTTTTCCAAATGGTGAAATCCCGACCGTCAAATTGTGGGAATTTCCATGAATATTATTAAGAACTATTACAGGGGGTTTATTAATTTAGGTAACAGTAAAAAGAGGAGAATATAGTATATCTACTTGATCATTTCAAGCTAAAATTATCACTATGGTTGTATTTATAGATTTATATTGCTTCTAACCAATTAAGTTTTAAACTTTTGCTGACATAGTGTAGGATTTTCATATTATTAATATCTGGGAAATTATGTCCACTTTACAAGATATGATTAGCAAAAGCAGAATATGTTTTCTGTAATCTGAAGGATCTATTATGATCAAGGTATCTAGCTCTAAATTTACGTCCTGTTTATTATTAATTCGTCTCAAAACAGTAATATAGAAACACCTGTGAAAAGCTATACTTCGCCAGACATCACAATCACTGTGACACTATATTTTTCTACGACCCCACGGTAGCCTTTTTGGCAAGCAATATTCCATTACATAAACTGAAGAATCCCACACTACGTTAGTTTCTAGAAAAATAGATATAGACCGAGAACTCCCCAGTCCAACTAACTAAGAAACATATATGTTGACCGGGTAAATGAAGATGTATTGCAAACTATTCGCAGCCACGTTGGGGAAAATTTTATGTAGTTTATTATAGATGGAGCAACTGACGCATGTGGACGTTCAGTGGCAATTTTCTTAATTGAGGCTTTAAAACCTAACAGTGATAGCGTCAGTAATTTAATGGCTTCTAAGATATTAGACACAGTCAACCACAAAACAATTGCAGATTCTGTGAGTGAGTGCTTTCACTGTGTGTGGCCAGATCAAAATAATTCTCAAAAAGTATTAGTAATGCTAACGTACGAAGCTGCGTGCATGCCTCAAAGTAGGACATCTGTTAACTGAAACTTTTCCAAATAAGATACGCTTTACATGTACACTTAACCTAATAACAGAAGAAATAAGGGACAGTTTCTCTTTAGCTAACGAAGTAATAGCAAATGTGAAAGGTTTTTTGTAAAAGCGCCTACTTTTTCGCGAAACGCGTTTAAAAAAGCTCTGCCAAACATATTTTTACCTCCTGAACTAGTTTTGACAAGATGTGGTACTTGGTTAGAAGCTGTAGCTCATTATGATAAGTATTTTAAGGAATTGCAACGTGTTATTTGTAGATTTGATCCCAACGAAATAGTAACATACATATACATAGTACAGAACTTATTGCAACTAAAAAAGGCACGAGGTGATGTCCGTTAATTAACAGTAACTATTCCATCTTAATTACTGTAATAAATAAACTAAATACATATATTTTATCGTTACAATAACAGTTTATGGTATAAGATGCTGTTAAAAAAAAGTAAATAACCACAACACACGTGAAGTCAGTACTGCAAGATGTGTTTACGAAAACTCTTGGATACGGCCATTTGGAACACGACTTCATTTTTAAAGGATACATGTCAAGACTCATCTCCTATTTTACTAAAATATAGTCTATGCATAATCAATTTCTCGTAATGTACTTTGGTCACAGCAAACGTTGAAAGGACTCTTTCATTGCTTAAACTACTGTTAAGTGATATACATCGAGGTCTTACTGCAGAAAACCTAGAAAAGTACCTAGTGGTAACTTTCATTATCGGCAACAGTTTCCATACGAGTGAGAAAGCGAAACCGACTGAGACATAAGTTGGTAATTTTTTTATTTATACATTGCTTTTTTCATTTTTCTATTTATTCGAGTATCTATTAATATGTATTATCATATTTTGTATTTTGTGTGAACTACTCGTATCACTATGTAATAATACTGATCTGAGTTCAACACTGTTGTGGTTGGTCCAAAATAGACGTCTTACAGGTCACATGTTGCACGAGTTTGATATACAGAATGAACTAACTATTATAATAAAAAAAAATCATTGTTTATTTTTAGTTATGTATCCACTGTCATGGGGAAGAACTAAACCCTTCTATGCAGCAACAAAACTAGGAGACCAGTTTTTCACTAATTCCGAAAGAAATTGTCTTATTATATCTTCTATGCCACGCAGATGACGGCCCTGTAGTCTCGTGTTGCTTAAATTTGTTTATCCACATAACTCTAAAAAACCAGTTTATATAACTTAAATAATAGTAATGAAACAAAATATTTACTTCTGTACGAGGGAGTACCCTAGAGAAACCGAAATGGTGTTGTGGTGGACGGAGGTTTTGTAGTACCGCGTTTTCCCGCTAGGAGCGTATGGAGTTACCCTTCTCGAGTTAGTAAACTGAGCGTTGTCGCGAAAGAAGATTCCGTTGGTCTTGTGTGAATTTTTTTGTGAGAGTTGTTTTGTGTGCTCGTCGTTTTTTTGTTTTTTCGATGTGAGAGGAGTTGTCCGTTCAGAGTTTGTTCTACAGGATCAGATTGACAAGATTGCGCAACAGTTTGCGGTACAAGGAGCCTTATTTGTGACAGGCGGGCGACTGGGTTTTCACCACGATAACGCCCCTGTCCACACAGCTCTGTCTGTGCACCAATTTTTGACCAAAAATTTCCACAACTTCGTCAATGATCCGTCGTCGATCTTTTAAGATGATTTCCTTAACTTTTCCAGCATTTTCATCGGTTTCGAGCCGCGAAAGGACAACCATAGCGAGGTTTGTCATCAATTGACATTTCACCTATTTTGAAACGGGAGAACCACTCAAATATCGGAGTTCTCCTGGACGATGGCATCATCCTTGTAGGCCGTTTTTAACATCTCAAGAGTTTGTGTACCAGTTGGTCGGAGTAAGAAGCAAAACTTTATGGCCGCGCGCTATTCATGAAAATAAAAAAACGACGAGCATACAAAATACCTCTCACAAAGAAATTCACACAAGCCGAACGGAACCTTCTTTAGAAATGAAGCTCGATGAACTACTCGAAAGTCGTAGCTCTATACGTTCCTAGTGGCAGATTTTTAATAGTGACGGTATTAAAGAAACTCCGCCCACTACAACTTTTGTTCAGTTTCTTTTGGGTAACCCCTCGTACATATATTTTTATACATGAGAGATATATTACATATACTGTTACATAAAACGCATAGTATCTTTGTACCTAGTTGCATTGAGCAACTCCGTGCCTCTACATCAGAACAGCTTTCTAATGTTCTGCTAAGTACACGTCGAAACTTACCTTTGATATAATATATTGTTTATTAATTGCCGTTCCATGTTAATTATCACTATTGGGGTCGGGTCATATTCGCCGTAGAATTCAAAGGATCTCTGGCCCTTCTAATTACTTGAAAGCAGTAGACTTGAGGACCCCGGCGGTAAAAGAGACCCTACAATTAACTTTGTTCATCGCAAAATTCCTCTTCTCGCCAAACATAACGACGGCTGCTTTCAAAGGGGGTAATTCATTTTCGATTTTCGTTGGACTCAGATTCTTGGAGTTCCCTTAATATGTCACTGATAATATCTACTATTTGACCCATATTATCATCTTGTCTTCTTTATGTAATTGTCCTTCAATAAATTGTTATGTGTTATGTATGCAATTTTTCTTGGAAGGCAGTAGAAAAATAAAACAGCTTTCATTTATTTTCAAAAGTCGACATGTCCCAGGACTAGCGGGACTATTTCTAATGGTTAGTGGCCCATGTATTTAAAAAAAAAATTGTATCGCGAGAGTGCGTGGGAAAGAAGATACCAAAGCATAAAAAAAGTTCTTCATGTTCGAATACAAAGACGATTTGGTTACAACACACAATATCATCGATAGCCTCAATATCAATACTTTTTTAATTAAATAATAACTAAAATTATTAAAAAAATCTGAAACCATTGTAAGATTTCCTAACTCGCCCATCAATTTGAACACTATCGATGAGAAAAAGATTGCTGACACAGAAAAGATGTAATGTACGAGTATACCTATCTCCAATAAATTCCTCGTATTTCAGGAGAAAATTTTGTTATGGAAGACCAAAACAAGTGAAGCAAATGACTCTGAAAATGTCATTCAGTCAGAATGAACGCATAATATCATTTTCTATTTTATTTATTTTAATTGACAGCAATTTTCTAGCTGTCTGATTTTTGTCTTATGTTTTACCTAGGCATTTATGTAATAAAAATAATATTTTCACTCAGTTAACTTTTTTAATGAGATAATAATAACAACATAACGACCACGTGATAAAAATGGTATTTTATGATAAAGGTTATGGTAAAATATTGCCCTAAATGGTATTTAACTCTCATCTAGTTTCAAAACATGACATGTCCACGTTGGTTTTATGGTTGTGTGAATCAACAGGTGGGGTAGAAAAACTCAAAAAATAATAAGCTAATAAGTAAGGTAATGCTTGCAATATAACGTGGACAATTGCAAATTTAGGCCCATGAATTCCATATTTAATTGGTTTTATATTTATTCTGAAAATTTTCAATTAATAGAAACGTTATATTTTGAAAATGAACGCTTCATATGAGGGACGTGTTTCATTTTTAACCAGGAGGCTTCAATGTTATGACCTCCATGTGATCCAGGGAAATTACATGGATTTTTAAAGACTACACTTATTTAGCAGCATATTTTCTCTGAGCTGTAATAAAGTATATCAATAATACACAATTTTATCCAGCTTGCATATAATTTATTTTTGGTATAAAACTTTTAATATCGAGTTATAACTCTCAATATATGTCGAGTATACCATTTTTCACGAATACTCGGTTACTAATTGTTTGCACTTTGCACAATACATCTCGATGTGGCAAATCTGCGTGTAAATAGAGTTATCTGTAGATGTAATTTACGCACACAAGACAACGCCGGGCTAAATACGCCCGGGGAATTTATAATACTCTGCATTTACAAAGCAAAAGGGTTGGTTTCACGGGGATCATTTATTCATCCCACGGCTTCAACAAGCTCCAGACAGTAATAGCCGTAAGACGTACTTCTTGGTGTCGCTTTTAGGGATGTTGCCAAATATATTCAATTGTCCTATACATTGTGAAATACGGTTATGTTCAAAATAAAAATATTTCGCAACTATACAGGTATCTCATCTTAGGGTTTCATATTGTACACGTCGTAATTTAAACCTGAAATTAAAAAAAAAATTAAATTTTACGTCAATGTCCTTTTAAAAAATAAGGTTTTAAAAAATAAGGTTTTAAAAAATCATTTAATAACAAAATTATGTATATTGAGCGAAAATTTTTCGACGTCTGTAGCAAACTTCACTAACTTTTGGTGTACTTTTCCACATTTTACTGTCCACATTGTACAAAGATGCAAAATAAGACGGCTTTGAAATAAAATACACTTTATTATATTTTTATTTTAATATACGAAGTTAATGCCCTTATTACATCCATTAAATATTGGTATATATTATATATATATATATATATCTACTAATGCAAATTTAGAAAGTATTTATGTATTCGTGAACAACGCAGCCAAATTGCCATATATGAAACCTATCCTATATGAAAATATCCTATATGAAGTAATTGTAGTATCGAGCTATCCAATTAAATACCGTCAACTGGGGTTACTTTGCCCAGTGGGGTAGCTTTACTCATTTTTGAAAAAATTTTGAGTGCCAAACATAGTTACTTGAATGGTTGCTGGATGCGCAGTAAATAATCAGGGCTACTAGTTGTGATGTTGGCGGCATAGGTTGCTGATGAGTTCTTCCATGTGGTGATAGTTTATCAGTGTGAAACTGTAAGCTATGTAAGGGGACTCCAAGACAGATAATTAGAGTACCTAAGTAACTTTCAGCCAATCAGAGCAGCCCATAAGGAAAGCTGGTAAGTTTTTTAAATTATTTCTATTTGTGGCGCATATAATAACGATTAGAGTAATATGATAGGGGTATTTTTATAACTTCATTTTCATGTATTTGTTTTGATGGCCAATCTAATCCCATGATCTGTAGGCAAATTGTGGTTATCTTGCCCACCTCTTAATGGGTATGGACGAATTATGAAGATTTTTAAGTAGGTTTCCACAGTGTCTTTCACGACATAGTTTTTATTCGTAGTGCACACTATATAGCTGGGTAGTATACCTCCCTCCCACCCTGGATCAGTATGTGGGGTGATTGAGGGGAGGTGTAAAATACAGCACACAATACATAGCTGCTAAACCTACCTAAATTTTGATATCTACCTACCTAAAGATTGATACATACCTAACTTTTTGTTCAGAATAATGCCACGAACATACACACCGAAGTTGAGGCGCTGTCAGTACAAGAATTACTTTCAACAGGATCTTGAAGAAGCTCTGAATTCTGTTACCAACGGAGAGATGGCAATAAGGCAAGCTGCATCAAAGTTCAACATCCCAAGAAAGGCATTTGATAAAAAATTCACAATAAAGAACACAAAGTCTGTTGGACACCCAACTGCACTTTCTCCAGCTGAAGAGTCTGAAATTCTCCACCAAATCCTTGTATGTGCTGACTGGGGGATGCCCTTAGGTGCTTTGGAAGTGATAATAATCGTGAGAGACTACTTGGTGAGATGTGACCGGGGTGTTATGAATGTTAACGGCTGTAACATACCAGGAGAATATCGGTACAGCTCATTCATTCAACGCCACAGAGATGAGTTACAGTCAGAAAATGTCAAAATATATCTCAAGAACGCGTCACTGTAGGGATTGATGATCTTACAACTTACTTGGATCATCTCGAAGGCGCACTGCAAGGCGTTCCACCAGATAATATATTGAACTACGATGAAACTAATCTCAAGAAGTTTATTACATCAGAGGTTGCAAAATAAACTTTGAATAAACTGTTCTCATGTTTGTTTTGGCTTATACCCTCTACAAAGGTAGTATTGCCCAGAAGAGACTTTGAATGCAGTTTTCAATAGAAAGTCAAAGATACCCCTCTTATGGGAAAAGTTACCCCTCTTCTCCAGATAAGTTTTCCCACCAGGTTCTTGAATTTTTACAGAAAGAGAGAGCAATGAAAATATAGTTTAACACAATGAGTCAATTCTACAAGCCCTCCCCCGATTCTTAGGAGAATTTTTCCCCTCTCCAACCGATAGAGAAGTACATGAATTCTTTGCTTTAAATTTAAAAGTAGACAAAATAACCCTGGTTTACGGTATTCTGATCTTAACCTAGAATTAATGTTCTTTCGGGTTAATAAGCGGAATCTAACAATCGTATATGAAATTTTACTTGTATTATCGAGCTTCCCAATTAAACGTTATGATCCTATCCTAGGACGAATGTTCTTTAGGGTTTATAAATGCATCTCGATAACATCTAGATGCCGTTGGATATTTACTAAGAGTTCTCCTTATAATAAAAAGATGTGATCCTTACTGAAAATAGAAATACTAATTTAAACAGTGTTACAGTAACACTGTAGAAACTTTATCAAAACTGTATCTAATTAGGTTCATTGTTTGATAATTGGGTACATTATTGCTAAAATTAATGTATTATTATTAGTTCTTATTAGTATAAGTGCACAATTAGACTAGCGAGTATAAAATATCACTTGACTTTTTACCCAGACATCTAATATCTATTAGCTTTAATAAACTTGGCCATGACAATGACTATGTTTGCTTCTTAGAACAGTCAATCAATTTGGGCATAAGTTGATTCTTCAAAAGTCATAAATAAGAGGTCATAAATTTCATAGAGAGTCATAAATTTCAGGTTTTAACAATTTCTAATAATGTTGAAGATTCAAGAAATTAATCGAGGGAGCCGTCACTCTGTGGTAGTTTATAATTCACAACGGGAATGAGTAAAACAACTACTAAGTTTTATACCACTATATTTTCACAGAAGCGTTACTGCAATTTCGACAATTTTCATGTAATTTTCAAACGATGATTCAACTAAGAATAAAATACAAACATTCTGATCCTTTAATATATACTATCCAAATACAGAGACTAAGTGTTATGACAATAAGCAGATAGTTAAGGTTTACAAGAAAACGTATTTCACAAATGCAATCCCGACCATTAAATTGTGGGAATTTCCATGAATATTATTAAGAACTATTATACAGGGGGTTAATTAATTTGGGTAACAGTAAAAAGAGGAGAATATAGTATATCTACTTGATCATGTAACAAGCTAAAGTTATCACTATAGTTGTATTTATAGGTTAAGTTTTAAACATTTGCTGGCATAGTGGACATAATATTTTTCCAGATTATAATAATATAAAAATCCTACACTATGCCAGCAAAGGTTTAAAACTTAATTGGTTAGAAGCAATACAAATCTATAAATAGTGATAATTTTAGCTTATGAAATGATCAACTAGACGTACTATATTCTCCTCTGTTTACTGTTACCCAAATTAATTAACCCCCTGTATGATAGTTCTTAATAATATTCATGGAGATTCCCACAATTTGATGGTCGGGATTGCACCATTTGTGAAACACGTTTTCTTGTAAACCTTAACTACCTGTTTATTGTAATAACACTAGTATATGTATTTGGATAGTATATATTATAGGAACAGAATATTTCTATTTTATTCTTAGTTGAATCACGTTTCTGTGAAAATATAGTAGTCTAAAACTTAGTAGTTGTTTTACTCAATTTCGTTGTAAGATTTAATTGTCACTGAAAATAAGAAATTGGTAATATACTTGGTAAAATTTATGTGTTATCATTAAATAAATAAGCAATAAATGAGAAATGACAGATACAAAATATGCATTTATATTACCTTGTTTATTTCATCGTCGAGAAAGAAAAATAGATTAGGTACAAATACATAATATGTATTCGGTGAAATCATCCAGCGATTCATAACATAAATTTGACTAACACAATTAATTTTTTCTTATTGAGACACATAACAATATTTGGGTTAAAAGTTCACAATTATACGGTGTAACATTTTACCAATTACGCTTGTGTTATTTATTTATTTATTTATTTATTACAACTACTCTACAGGAAAACCCATTTACAGAGCAGGAAAGTATAGTGAGTGTTCACATTCTAATTAGATTAATAAATTTCAGAAACATAACAATCAAATTTAATACAAATATGTATATACATATTTAATATGAAACAATATATGAAAAATAAGAAAAACAAAGATGCGGATCAAGCATAACAATGTTTAATAAATAGAAGAGTGCAGTTAAATATATCGAATTTATCACGGTTGTTGTTGTATTTAGTACACATTAAAACAGGGGTGAGAATTTTAGAACATTAGTACGCGGAATAGAGAAGTAAAAGCTTTTAAATGTTCGAGCATGCAATCGAGGTACATAAAAATTGAGAGGTTATGTTTCATACCAGAAATAATAAAATTTTAAACCATTTTCACACCATCAAAAGTAATAATCGCAGCAGATTTTCAACACTGTATTCCTACTTTTTGAGATCCACTGTGTAGTATAAAGGGCACATTTTCTTCATCTCTTTCACATCTTTATCTTCGAACATTTCACTGAACAAAATTTACATGTACATAAATAAATAAACGTTCGAAATATTCGTCTATAGGCGAAGTCATAGCCAACTTAAAGTCGAGCGACAAACCGTTTCCCCGTTTCAAAGATTTACATACGCGAGCAGTTATTAAAATTGAATTATAGGGGTCCGGGCAGATAAGTTGAAGTACAAATTTAACTTGCCGGAAACTTGCTACGCCAAGTTAATTTTGACTTGTCAAGCCCACGGGATGACGTAAGCTTTTGTGTTAGGGAGTTTAAGAAATCTCGTACGCTTTTTACCTGGCAATTTAATTAAACGGTAGAAAGTTCAGAATGTACATGGAATTATGAAGAGGGCGGTAGTTGTGCGCGGACTTGTATTCTTTCATTTCGCGCGAACTTATTTTATTAACCAAGGCATATGCCGGAGAAGCAAAATTGCTCTTATAAGGAATCCTGAGCTATGTGCTAAGTTTCAGGTAAACTGCGCAAAGAGGGAGGCAGTTCTACATTTCCACTGAACCGAACTCACAACTATTCATGTCCAAGAGAGCCTGGATAAAAATTAATAAAATCCGCAGAAACGAAACCTAGAAAACTCTTAGAAAGGTAACTATGAAACTTTTATTTTCTCTTTAAGGGTGGCTCAAAAGAATCCAGAAGTAATTACAGCCACTATCTTGACAATGCCATCTGCAACTCACTAAAACAAAGTTCTAATAACATGCAAATAAGATACAGTATTAGAATATAATATAAATAGCATACTCATAATTAATATGAAATTAAAGGAAAATTAGTAGCAGAGATAGTTTTCGATCAATATGATTAAATTAAGAAAATTATCAATACAATTTTATTTTCCAACTTTCTTATGAGTCACAGTTTTTAAATTCTGCAGGACGACGGAAAACCTTATCTATGACCCCTAGGGGATGACCCCTAAAATCGGAAGCAATCATCACAGACAACGGCGATTTAAATTAAATCTATACAACAGATGCCCCTAAAGAAGCAATTTGATATGTCCATTAGACTCTAAATTGGATTTTTGGAAAGCCTACTTATGCCCTTCCTGCACAGTCTGCTTGTGGACAAAATGGCATTTGTTGATCACAAAGGTTCGAGAATATTTCCAAATCGCAGTAGATAAAACAGGTTTACATATTAAAAGAATTAAAAAAGATAAAAAAAAAACGAGCAAACAACAATGAACAAAATAATGATTAACAACAGAAATCAATTTTCTTCGCAATCGGTGCTTACTTCGTCATCCCTTACCAGGCGAACTGTTGGGAGAGCTACCCAAGAAGTTTATCGTAATATTAAATGTACAAATGCTTTACGTATGAAATAATTTCTCTGATATTGTCAATTTCCTATGACTTTATTGTGTTTTCTACGAGACAGAGTTTAGTATTGTTAATTACGACTGTATTGTGTCTCGTTTTCGTAGATTTTTGTGGTTCGTATCTAGTTAGAACAAGTAGAAAGCTTTATAAACTTGAGTGACTTCACAATGTTTCCAATAAGGCTTTCAGTTTCAACTAGACGCAAAATCTCATATTGTGGCCATTCGGTACCTTACCATAAGAACCAAAAGAAAGGATAGTTTTTTCGTTATTGTTTTGATCTCCTACTACTGGAGCAGGTTGCAACCTGTGATGTGAAGATAACACTGACTTAGTTTTCCACAAAATACCAAAACACTATACACTACACTCGACGCGCGTTTCGCCAACAAAGTTGGCATCATCTGGAGATGATTAAAGCTCAATCATAACAAACTCACTTTTAGTCATCTGAAGAGATACTGCAGATGTGAAAGTGATTTTCAGTGATTTTAGTTGGGAATGAAATCACATATTGTTGTATGCCTCTTTGGGAAGAAAGTAATTCATATTTTATATTTTCAAAGTTCCTTGCATAGTTGCGTTTCTTTTTCATAGTAACCTTACGATGATATTTGATCTATTTGCAAAGACTTCATGTTTCAAATGACTCCAAAGTCCAGTGGACTTGCACTAGGCTTCCGGAATATAGTTTAATGCAAAATATTAAATGAACTACAAATATATTTTATGGAATGAATATACTCTGTATTAAAATAATATAAAGCGAATTAGTGTTAACAAATTAATAAATTAAGATGCATCAGTATTAAAACCAAAGATCTGTTTTCCAGTATTGTTCCTAAAAGAAATAATTCTGAAAAAGTCACTATTTAAATAAAATTTAAGGTTTGAAAAATCGCCAGTCATTGTTGACGTCTTATACTGGATACCTTGTTACAAGCCAACAGTCTATTTTAAGCTACACTACACTACAGTACACAGTCTATAGTAGACTACAAGCTTTGTAGTCTACTTTCAGGTTTATTTTAGCTATATTCGAATTTAAATCTGTAAACTATTTTTAAATCTATTGTAGAACATGGCAAAAACACATTTCACTGATTTATAAACATTTCAAATGCGAATACGCCAAGAAATAATTGTATGCTCATTTAAGAAACTGGCGAAGGTGCCGGTATATGATAAATATAGTTCTACTTCAACAAATGCGTAGACATAAAGGAATATATAACAAGGCCCTGAGCAAGCATCAGAGGTAGATCTCAGGCTATTCATGCATAATGTAATACATATGTTTCTACTACTCTACTTCTTTTTTATAGAGAAGAGATATATATGCAGTTGTCAAGCGTTTAAATTAGAGGTCACCATTAAACAGGGTTGCATCAGCACGAGATTAGAATCTCAGGAAAAATGTTCTAGAGAAAATCTGGGATAATTTGATTTTAATTCTGTCTGGAAGAATTCGCGTTATACAAATTTCAAAATTATTACTTGAACTACATTCAACTGCATTCTTGGTGTATTTATTCATAACACCTTGCTAGAAAGGAATTTATTAAAAATTTGTATAATTTCGATTATTATATACTAGCGTTATCGCTGTTTAACATTTACATTAAAACTAATAAAGTCCCTGAAATATGGAAATCTTTACCCCGGTAATTCTCAAAAAAAATCCCGAGTAACAATTAAAAGTATTACCCAAATATTTGTATACCATGAATATTGTTGCAACATCATTTATTGATGGAATGTGTTTCTCGATTTTCGACTTATATGTTACTGACATAGATCGTATCGATATAGATGTATACCGCTTGAGTTTTAATGGGCATTTGTTCTAGATCGGCGTATAGTGTACGGCTCTGATGAGAACTAATAAGTTCGAAACAGCTGTATGTCGTTCGGTTCCCATCCGGGACAAATGTCGAATCCTACCCATGGCGGGTTTTATTATTTGAAACCTTGTCTGATCGTGCAGAAACACGAGAAATGGGTCGAGGCCCGAGGGTCGTCTTTAGGTATAATTCAATGCCTGGCGGGGCTTTAGCCCGAGGAGTAGTTGTTTCCTATAGCGATTATGTAATAGCCTTGCTATTCGGGGACTACTTGATAACCGCTTGGCGGTTTTGGTAGTTCCTTTCTTGATTTTCGACTTATATGTTAAGTACAATATCCAATTTTCACCAAAAATGAGCTAGCTATGTGTTCTCATACCAAATTTGCCGATATCTCATGCTGTGAAGTCGTAGTTCTTCAAATCGAGCAATATCACCACTAAAACCAATGCTAAAGTTCGGGGTTAGATTCAAAACGTGCAATCTCCAATAATTTATTAAATTAATTGATTTAATTGTTTAAAATTACTTTATTAAAAAAATAATTTCTTAATATAAAGTGTAATTTTAAATATTTTTGGTTGATTTGGTTTTTATTTTCATAGAATATCATAATAATTCATATTTTAAAGTTAAAATAATCTAAAACTTATTACAACATAAGATATAAATTTTTTGAGTTTCCTATAAAATATTAGTTGATGGGGATTGCACAATTTGAATCTAGACGACTCATATTATTTATGTCAATACGGAGTTCAGGAGAGACGACAACGGATAGGACACGGAATATTAATATAAACTGCGTTAGCTATATAAGCTCCAAACCTAACAATTTATTGACTTGATCCAGTGGCATTCTGTTATACGGAACAGGTTTTCTATGTGTTATTGGATTACCTAACAATTTATGTTTTAGGCTTCTGATAGTGGGTTTTGAATTTTAATAAGTGGTTCATCTCCACTGCTTCATTTTAAGTATCAGAAATATTCAAATAGTATAAATTTAATGATTATTTTTATAACTTTACAAAACTTTTGCTATAAATCTCAGAGAGTCATTGGTAAAAGTTATTTGTACATTTCCTTTTAGTTCAAAACACATAATTTCGATAACTTTTAATTCCCCCTACTGCATTTAAAATTCATCATAACAATAGTAATGTTGTAGCATTGTACTGATTTCGGGGACATCCTGTATATCTCGATACGTTCTAGATCTAGACTCTAGACCATACATTGATTAAATACGCGTTTCTGCAAGTGATGACGGAAAACCAATTTAGCAGCAACATCAATCTACCATCGCCATCGAAAATCGCCATATCACATCTGATCCAATTCTGCGATTTTAATTACGTTCTCCCGCTCCGTTTTGTGTACACACTTTTTATCCAAGTTATGTTACAGGGTCAATCAGTCCCATTCAATAACGCATATCACCGAAACTAATTGAGATGGCGTTGATTTGTTTACACATATTAGGGTGGCATACTTTACCGTCGTAAACAAAGCCTAATTATTATGTATTTATGTGTGCACCGTTTAAGTGGAACTTAATTATTGGGACAAGATAATTATTCATTGTTGTAAACAATGGAAATGCAGTATAACACGCGAAGTATATCAGGGTGTATCAGTGTTCACTCAAATGTAGTCACAAGCTGTAAGGAAGATAAGGTTCAATTTAAGGATAGTTTTATTTATGAAACTTGCCTAAGAGTTATTTATAAAACCCTTGACACAATGCAAAGAAATGTGTAGACTTTCCATGAGGCATTAACAACGTAGGGTATACATCATGGGTCCGACTTAAGTCCATTCATTATTGTTTAACATATTTATAAATGACATCTATAATAACATACTTATAAGTATCATTAATATTGTCGTTATACTATAATATTGATCATTTTAACTACTGAAGTGCAGCTGATTCTACGACTTAGAATTCATTAATGAATTCAGAAATGAATGTAATTGTAAAATTACATAATATTTTAGAGAGAACTAAGGTAATTTATAGCCAATGATAAAAGATTACAGACATCTATAACGCTCATGGCCATAACAGTGACAGAATTGGACCAATACAGATTTCGTCATCTAAACAAAGGACGCCGTAAACACCTTCTATATCCAATGGAATGAGGCATTTAAAATATACATTTCTCTATTTCCAGTAACGTTACCCTCAGGTTTGAGATTTATATTAACGATATTAAGACAACTTCGTTAACTCTCTTACTTCACATAGAGAACACTTTAATAAAATTAGCTCATTAGTAAATGCCTTTCACTTAAGTACAGCATTGTTTATTTTCAAGATAAAAAAACATTATAGAAAAATTAAGTAACGTTCTTCATCGCCCTTCTTCCCGGACACAAACCTGGAGCCTCTCTTGAATATTGTTCGTCATTCTCATTTTTTAGTATTCCTGACTTCTAGGGATTTCTTGACTAATGGTATCATTTAGTTGTTGTATTGTATGGAGTTTTTCCGTACAATATAGACTTAAGGCAGCCCTGCAAAATAAATCACAAGTAGGCAAATCTGGAGAGCGTGGAGACCAAGAAATGCCGCCGGAACGGGAGATCATATGTTGACAAAACAGTTCTCTCTACGCTGTGCAAAACCCTTTTCGGCCAGATTTTGAACAATTACTATTTTATAGGGATGCAATTTCAACTCGTACAGAATGCGCTGTAGAGATCGACGGAATATACCCAGAGCTAAAGCCTGACGCCTAGTGGACCGCCCTGGACTATTAAGAAACTTCCTCTTTAACTATTTCAACATTTTCTGGTAGATAACAGAACAGAACAGATAAATCCAAATGGCTTCCACCTATCAGTGCCTCGATACTCAACGTTGAACTGTCAGTGGAAAAGCCGTTGGATAGTACAGATCATCAATAATAGGAACAAGTCTCTAAACTGCGATATAGCGCAGTAGATACCTTGAGGCACAGAGTTAAATCTGGCCGGGCGTAAAAGGCATCTTTTTTTCCTCCGAATGCTACCTCACTGGAAATATCTAGATAATTTCACACTTTTCCCTATTATTGATGAGCAATAACTACAAATCGCTGTATCGAAAAAACTGCTCGAAACTGGACAATGTTCCATATTCTACTATGCCATGGCTACCGAGACTACATTACCTGAGGTGTTCAAAGACAGTGTGAGGAGCTAGTTAACCCTTCCCTCGTAATATACTACCCATTCGAAAAATATACGTTTCCCCTACACTACTTTGTATAAAAAGCTTTTGTTAAGGTATACTCAAGGTCGTTAATAAGTAATATAGATAGAAGTGGCGAAAGCACTCATCCTTGGCAAATCCCTTATTCCATAGTCTGCCAGCTCCATGCGTTCTCTTTTAATATAATATTCATGTTACGATTGAAAACGAAGTATTCGATGAATTTATTATACGAATGTATAATTCTAAGATCATTTAATTTCTCAATCAAAAAAACTATTTTTAATGAATTCGAAATCCCTTGTAAAATCAAAGAAAGTGACATAATACTGATGATTAGACAATAATTCGATTTTATAAATAAATTCTGCTAGTCTATTACTTATAATTATTTTGGAAACAGTGTTTAAAATCATAGTAATGTTATTATAATATCTGTCTACGGTGGCGGCTTATGCAGGGAGGGTAATTGGGCAGTGCCCCCCCCCCCAAAAAAAAAACTAATTACTCAAGTTCTAAAAGGTCTATTTATTTTTATTAATAATTTAATTCAGGTTCTGCGTAAATGTTATCATTATGTCAATTGACGTTCTACTTTTTTATAATTATTTTAATTGAAATTTTATTTTAATTGGCCGCTTTGCTGTAACCGCGCAATTTGAATGAGAGTGTACTACTGATTACAGCGAGCGTACAGCGGGGGTGACATAGAAAGTAGTACCGCGCCACCCGGGATGGTCGGAGGTGAGAAGCGTAGCATGTGTAGTTAAAGACCGTCGAATTACGTCATGAGTTGGGCTAAAACCAAGTTGCCCCAAGCCAAGCGGCATTCAGAGAGTGTGTTGTGGCGGTTGCGTGTCGCACTAGATACATTCTTAAACCTTCTATATAGTTCACGTACGAGATAAAGGTTCAAATGAAAAATTTGGAATGTCCTCGGCCGAATATGACATTTTTTTCAACTACAGCAACGAGATATTGACAGTCTTAAAATTCAGTCCTACGTAACATCATTCAAAACATCAATTCAGCATGTGAGGAATGCAATTGATTACGATTATTACCGAGAAAATGAAAACAGTGATGATGAAGACCACAAGGGACCTTCCCACAGTAAGAGGCAGCGTTTTGAAGACAAACATGCAATGGTTGCTAAAGAAGCGTGTGATGTTATTATTTCTAATATTGATGACCGATTTATGTTTAGTGATTACTTCTCAATAGCTCATCTTTTTCAACCTCAGTTGTTTCCCATGTTTCAAGTAAATTTTCCCGAGATCGAATTTCAGAAAGCTATTAACATATACGATTTGGATCCAATTGCATTTAAACATGAACTAATAGTGCTTTATTATAGATCAGATTTTGCAACTGCTGCGAGTACCTTAACATTAATACAATATTTTTATGAAAATTACTTAACATTTTCGTTTGTGGAGACTGTAAAATTATTAAAAATTTTGTGTACAATGCCAATGACGACAGCCGAGATGTTTTGAGATGAGAGCAATGTTTTTCTACTTTACAAAGAATAAAAACATTTTCAAGAAATACCATGAAAGAAACTAGTCTATGTGCATTAGCAATGTGTTCAATTGAAAAAGAACTAATAAAGTCAACCACAAATTTAAATGAACTTGTTATCGACCCTTTCGCCCAACGCAAAGAAAGGCGTATGGATTTTTTTTTAATTAATTAAAGCTAAATAGGTATGTACCTAATTTAATAATTTTATTTTGATATTTAAAACCTGGCTGAAAACACTGCGATATTCCTATCGCAGAGTAGGTGCCTAAAAATATACATAAATTAATATTTATTTATTGTTCCCTCAGTTGTAAAACTCACGAGTCGCCACTGTCTGTCTATAATATTCTATTAGATCTAGATCGAATAGTTATTCCATGATCCATAAAGAAAAGTTCCAGTTTGTACATAAATAGAATAAGAACTTAATCGAATCCACTGATTGCATAATTTTGCATATTAATTAATGTTTACTTAACTTCTTCAGGTTTTCTGGCAAGAGAAGGCCAACAGGCTTAAGACAGATATTTCTATAGCCACCCTGTCTTTACGTATGTGCAACTAGAGTGATAAAATACATTCGTTTCATATTCCTTAAATAAAATGTTCATACAATGCTATAAAGAAGACGTATATCTGCTTTTCAACTCGTCGGAAAATTCTGTGAGAACGACGCGCCTGCAGAGATCAAAACAACCTTCCACTACTCCTATCCCAACTACGTCCATTAGTTCTTTTCAGTCTCCAGGCGGACCAATGCGGCTGGTTGTTTTAAAACTTGCAGAACTTGAAGGAAAGTTTTCAGAGAACGGCCGGGTTAAATTAAGTGAGATGTCATCTCAACTAGGAATATAATTCCAAGATTTACATTCGTTTAATTAGGCCAGAGCAAATAATATATTTCCACTCATAACAAACTTTTCGTAAAATCAAGATCTAGAAATACACTATTCTTTATCCTCCAACTTTTCGGTAGGGTGAACTGCACAATAATATTTATTGTAAGAAATATAGCTTTAATCGATAATTATGAAAACACTTACTGTAATTGATTCATGGCCAGTAATATTTACACACAATTGAACAAGTAAATTACAATATATTTTCTATATGAATTTAAAATCAACATCAAGATTAGGTAGTCTATAGACGTTTAATTCCATTGAATTGTATACTCCCGCACTGTCGTGTCGGTACCAATCCTCACCGGCCCTCTCATATTAGTGCACTCAGCGGCCCTCGCATATTACATTTTGTAATATTATTACATATAACAAATGTAGGTAACAAAATTTTTTGAGAAAACACTGCCTGTCACTCCTGAACGTTTCCCCCACTATAAATACCAAGCCATGTCTTTGTCTTTTTATTATTATGAAGATTATTACTTCATCGCTTTTCATTTTCATTTGGCGATACACTGAGTTTAAAGTTATTTTTTTAAGCAAACACTGCCTGCCTCTCCTGAATGTTTCTCCCACTGTAAATGCCAAGCCATGTCCTTGTTTTTTTATACAAGAAAATGTGAAGAAACGATAGATGAGATCGAGAAGATTATTACTTTGTAACTTAGGTATTTTTTTAAACAAACACTCTGTCTCTGTCTGTCTCTCCTGGGCACTATGTTTCTCCCACTGCAAATACGAAGGTGCTTCTTTGTATTTTTACACAATAAAGTGTGATGAACCATTGATGAGATCGAGAAGATTATTACTTCTTCGCTTCAATTTAAAGAAAAAATGTTGACAAAACACCGCCTGTCTCTCCTGAGCACTACGTTTCTCCCGCTGCAAATACCAAGGCACCTCTTTGTTTTTTTACACGAGAAAATGCGGTGAAATGCCGTGAAATGGCTGGTGATATCGAGAAGATTATTACTCTTTTGTTATTCGTTTGATGATATACTGAATTTAAATGTGAATTTTTAAGAAAACACCGCCAGTCTATCCTCAGTGGTACGTCTTTTCTACAGCAGATATCGACGTGTCTTTATTTTCTTGTACTACACAAAAATGTGATAAAACTAATGGTATTATCGAGAAGATTGTTACTTCTTTGCTTTTAAATTGACAATACGATGAATTTAAAGGTTTTTTTTTAGAAAACACCGTCTGCCTCTCCTGAGCACTACACTTCTTTCACAGCAAGCTCCAAGGCGTGTCTTTTCTTCTATGTACGAGGAAAAGCGGTGAAGCGATTGATGAGATCGAGAAGATTATTATTTCTTCCCTTTTCGTTTGGCGATATGTTGAATTTAACGGAAAATTTTTGAGAAAATACTGTCTGTCTCTCCTGAACACTACGTTCCTCTCACTGCAAATAATAAGGATGTCTGTGTTTTTTTTTATACAAGAAATTGTGATCAAACGATTAATGAGATCGAGAATATTATTACTTCTTCGCTTTTCATTTGGTGATACGCTGAATTTAATGACTGTAATGATAATACATTTTATGCTTCCACAGAAATATCTGTTCATAAGGATAACTAATAGGACTATCAAAATAATAACTTTATAGTTTTAAGTTTGGTTAACATAACCACCCTAATCATCTGAATAATCCGAGTTTAACGAAAGTTTAACGAAACAAGTAAATTCATGAGTATAGTCATTTTATTAAGTAAATATAAAACTTTTCACCCATTTAATAATTCTTCTGAAGTCGTCAAAATCTTCAATAATATTTCGTTGACAGATTTTTTTAAATGAATTTAAGAAACTTGAACGCTTTATAACATTTTATAATGAGAAACCTTGCCTGTAGGATGTTTTTTACATTGTCATTCAATGTTTTTCAAAGAAATGTCAGTTGTTGTTTAATGACTACTGCCGCCAGAAAAGGGGACGACCTTATCGAACAAAAAGTGGTTTGCATTTAAGAATAATTAACTAGGAATTAGTGGCGACAGTTAATTGAATTTTAATCAGGCACTTTTTGCTCTTAATGGAACACAATCTCACAGCGTGAAAAGGGGAACAGAATATCAGACAAAGGGATAAGACGCTTTGTATTGTGGAAGAGTAGTATGTTGAAGTGCGATTGAAGATAATGTGACGGTATGGATACTAGTTCAAGTATGGCCATATCATGGTGCATGTAGGATATAAGAATATCGATGAAATGCTTTAGGTCATAAAGGCACTGTGAGGAGTTGCTCAAGTAGTAGTAAGGGAATTTATCGTTTCAGTCTTTTTCTGGTGCCTGAATCTTCCATTTGATGTAAACATTTCAGTATTTTATGTGTAAATTTCAATATTTACATCAAGATATCAAAAATTATCTGAGTTAAATATGGCCCTACGTTTTAAGATAAGCGTCGAAGCTAGCTAGTACGGTGCATTTATGTACTACGATGCTATCATTCTTATTACCAAAGATTTGGTTTTATATTCGTTTATTTTACGAAAATATGTGTCTCATAAAAAATCTAATGGTAGACCAATCGTTTGTACAGAGGACGTTATTAGTAGAACTGCTCGATTTTATTAGATTTTTATTTTCTTAATCATTTTTACAAAATAAAATTTGTAGTTTACAATTTGGTCCTGAAAAAGAAACTGCTAACAAGGAAAGTCAAGTGATACTTTAGATCGACAAGTTGAAGTTTTAAAAAGGATTCATATGTTGCCAGTTAAAAATAAACGTATTGTGTTTCTGCTTCTACAGATCCATTACATAATTGCAACGATTATTTGAATTGTGCCAATATTACATCATTAGATGTCGAACGGTCATTTACTGTTATTTATGAAAATACGTGAAGGGTAGTATATTTTCTTGGCAAGGCATAATGAATAGGAAAATTACGTCAATAGGAAGTGAATGTTGTGTTAAATGCGAAAAATAACTTGTGACATTTACAGTTATTTTATAAAATGAAATTTAAGTAGAATTTTTCCGTATATCATGACAATTCAAAATATGTATTAATCGAACGTTACTTATATGTTTATATTTATACGTATGTTTGTTTTAAAATCTGCCTAACTAATAAGATCCTAACATTATATTTTTAAATTTACATAAAACTAGAGCAATGATACGTTAACAACAGCTCCACCTTTTTCTTTATGTAATTATTCATTATTATTTACATTTTATACTGTTTTAATTTTCTTGGAATTTCAATAAACAAGAGAGCTTTTCAAGGAAAATATTTTCATGTCGACGGAGACGATGGAAAGATTAAAGTTTAGAATAGGTTATTAAATCTAGCACTAAAAAATCTTCTAAGGAATTATGGAGGTAACGAGAAGCTTAAATTTGATGTCACCTGCTAATAAAATTAATAGTTACTATAAAGAAAATGTTTCATTCTCCTTTATTATAAAAATATAAATTTCACGATTTTACTAAATAAAATACGAACCTCGTGAATAAAAAATACGCAAGTTCAATAAAAATATATAGTTATATTAGAAAGCTCAATTAAATATTAAATTTATAATGGCCAGCTGTAAGATGACGAAAAAATCAGGCCTTGAATCATTAAGGTGAGTGGACATTTGAATACATTAAATAATGTTAAATATAAAATCGTCATGTAATATAATAACACAAAATATTTATAATCAGTTCCTTACTATTTCCACTTTTTTGTTTAAAACACATTTTGGTCGGTCATTTTTCTACTACCTGAATGCAAAATATCACTGATATGTAATGTCAAGTAACAATTATTGTGACATTTATTGCATGAACGCCTCTATCAGAGGATTGCACACAAGACATACTATTCCTCTGATATCCTTTAAGATCGTAGCCTCTGGTCTACTATATATGTCAGACAAGTAAGATATCTCACAAAACGAGAGTGTATATACTACGTGACATAAAAATGCAACCCAAAATACTGTATACAGATTATTCTACAAGCAGCTCTTCTTTAATTTTTCAGAACGTTGTCCAACGTTTTGTTTAAGTAAGATAACGTCAGACTACATGTAGCAAGGATAATTTTATATGTCTTGGAAGCTTCTTAGGTCAATCTTCTACCATGACCACTATGATCTCTCGAGATTTCCCCCGATTAGACATGTATGGAATATTACGAGGATAAAGCTGTTAAATCTACCACCTCACAAACTCTGGAGGCTTCTTGACTCGAGATTCTTCAAGATTTAAGTTGTTTAGAAGGAGGTCTCCCTCATCATCGATTATCTCATTAGATCCATAGTCTGTCGAGATTATGAACCCCTAGACATCTAACTCAGTATTGATTTCTACTAGATAATTTTAGTGTTTTTAATTAAAATTATTTACTAATTATTGGCATGTTAATATACAAAAATTGTGAAAACAGATTATGGTATTTACTATCTCATAAAGTCAGGAACTAGGGAAAAAGCACCTATGTGTGACCCGTGTGACCCAGGACATAATTTGAGCACAATTTTTTGACAATAGTTCTTTTGACTTAGTTCATCATTAATACTTATGAATAACATATGGTTGTAATATAACTGAATTTATGTATAAATGTGGAAAAAGTGAACGGATATATAAGTATCATGTTATTCATTATCAACATAATGTTCTATGTAAAAGAAGAACAGTGTGAGTAACCTCTAACAGGGAGCCTAAGTACTGCTACGATCACAAAATCTTAGTTAGCCTGTATAATGGCCAACAAAGATTTTGTGATCGGACTTTTCTTAACTTCTTGGGTTAGTTACATACCATGAACTACAGAAACACTAGTTTTTTTTTTCCATCACGCACCAGTATTTGTAAATGTAGTTTTTAAAGACGAGGTTCTATAAAATTATATTTTGCCTCAATCCTTGCGGTACCCCTGTGTTTAATTGGTTTGAATCGTACACACAAATGTGGGGAATTTACCGAAACGGAGTTTGCCGGTGGGGATATTCCGGTTTTATACTATTCGGGTATTTACATAGTCGCTGTAATACGTTTATAATGTGTGTACGTTTACTCGTAACATCGCGTCACTTTGTGTGCTTTTATTTTGTTTTAAAAATGCCTAGAAGTTGTAAAAATACACCAAATATATTTTGTTATAAACTTAACACATGGTTTAAAAATTTATGTAAATTTGGTTGATCCGCAAAACATTCGTTTGCCGCCACTTCATATTAAATTAGGATTAATGAAACGATATGTGAAAGCTATAGATAAAAAGTGGGAATGGTTTTAAGTACTTATGTGGCAAAATTTCCCAGTACAATAATGCAGGATCAACAGTTTGAAGAAACTATTACAGGAATTGAAAACGAATCTTGGATATGCTTTTAAAATGTGGCAGAATTTTTTTTAGGAAATTATAAACATCCACAGTATAAGGAAATTGTCAACAATCAATCAAGGTCTTTGAAAAGTCTAAGTAACTAGGTTGTAATATGAGCATAAAAATTCATGTTCTGCATGCTCATCTGGACTACTTTCCAGAAAGTCTTGGTGCTGTTAGTGAGGAGCAAGGTGAAAGGTTCCATTAAGACATAAAGAAGATGGAAAGGAGGTACCAGGATCAATGGGATGTGGCAACAATGACAGATTACTACTGGATGCTGAAAAGAGAACATCCAACGAACGATTACACAAGAAAAACTACAAAACAAAGTTTTTTATTAAAAAGGAAGAAATTTTCAAATAAAAAAATAAATTCGAGACTCAAAACTATTGCTTGTGTTGTTGCTTTGTGTCGTTGCTTTTTACTATGTTTTTTAATGTTTGTTAAATATAGTGTTTATTAAAATGTAATTTTTCCTTTAGTTCTTAATTTATTTTGATTATTTAGCTGATCAATAACCTTACATGAGGGGCAAGAACTGAAGGTAGATATGAAATCAGCGTAAATAACTCACTTATAATTACTTATGAAACTCAAATAAACTTTCAAAATGTCAAAATTTGTAGGCCTGTGTTATTTAACTCCAGCAAACCGAGCTGTATTACAAATTTAAATTTGCCGTAAAACATCGTTTGAAATTTTATGTCCGCTTTGTTTATTATATCAACAATAAATACTAGTACTTGTTAACTCTCCTAAATAAACACGTTCTCGCCTAAATATACTGCGAATTCATTACAATTTTGCATAATAACGTGCTCGGACGTTATGGTCCCCATTGTTTTTGTAATGGAAGCAATTTAAGCTGGTATGTTTTGTATAAAAACAGGAACCTCTGCAACGTTTGTATATAATATAATATACTCTATGTGCGGAGGCAGTACAAGGGCGAATGTTTGTGGATCTGGTATCCCCTTTCCGTTTACATGATGTTGTGTAACGTAAGTAAACATTCCACAGGTGGTTCTTTCTGGATTAAATGTGAATTAAAACCTTTCGTATACCTGTGGGGAAGGTCAGTAAACAAAATAAGGATGATAGATATATGTTTAGTCTAGTTATTGCTGTTCTAATTATATATTTAGCCCATAATTTAAAAAATCATTATAGATGTTAAATTAGTTTTCTTAAATTTATGTTACCTGAGAATGAAAGTTATAGAAGTTCAGAAGCTATTTTAAGTAATAAATGCAATGCAATAATTTTTATATAACATAGATGTATCCATGTATAACATATAATCAATATAATGCAAAGTTTTACTACCAGAGGGTGGTAACATTCAAACTACAGAAATAAGGAGTTTATAGTCCAACCCATCTGCAAATGCCTTATATAATAAGGACTAAACAAATTAAGTCAAAACAGCTGTTCTCCTGGCTATATGCCGAACGCCGAGCACTAAATTACATGACAAAATTTGTCGCATTTTTGTCTAACAGAATTAGCACTAAAAATACAGTGATTGTTCCAAAACCACCAAGAAAGATGCAAAGTGTCACCTATCTCAGGATATCGTTAACTGTAGACCGGTTTCGAGCTTTCTATCTTGGGTCTCGTCAGTGCAGTGTAAACGAGTATACCTTCGACAGATAAAACTCACATAGTAGACGTTGCGACGTTCCACCGCAGTAGAACGTACCAAACGCCATCTCTTGGTAGTTTTGAACAATCTAAATCGAAGTAGAAACTCGAGATCACCAATATAATGCAAAGTTTTACTACCAGAGGGTAACATTCAAACTACAGAAATAAGGAGTTTATACTCCAGCCCATCTGCGAATGCCTTATATAATAAGTACTAAACAAATTAGGTCAAAATAGCTATTCTCCTGGTTATATGTCAAACGCCGAGCGCTTACATGACAAATTTGTCATATTTTTGTCTAAAAACAACATTGTATAGCTGTTTTGACCTAATTTGTTTAGTCCTTATTATATAAGGCATTTGCAGATTGGTTGGAATATAAACTCCTTATTTCTTTAGTTTATATAACATATATTTTCGATTATTCTTTTCACCCTTGACACATTTGGAACATTATTTTTTCCGAAAATTGGACGAACTTTGCAAATCGTAGCAACTAAACTTTCGACATTTTAATAGTAATATTTAACAATAAGGACGCGTTATTGTGCACATAGTCCATTTTTACTAACTCCTATTTGTATCCTGTCGACCTATTGACGATCATTTACCTATCGAATCATAACAACCAAAATGGCATGCAATTAAAATGTTGCGCTCTTATTGTAACACCCTTTATAATATTAAATATATATCTACAAAAACTTTAAGCAATCGCTCAAAGTGATGTAACTCACCGACGATCTGTGATAATCTGCTGGTTAAAACTTGCGTGAAAGCCTCTTCTGAGTATAATTTCCAATCTACTATCTGAAAGAACAAGGTTTATCTCTTCTGTGGCAAGCTTTCGCAATAAGAGGATTTAACTTCGAAAAAAAGAATGCCATTAAGCGCCACAGAATTCATTTAAAATGGCGCTCTTGCCACTTTCTCGTTCACGCGAAAAGGTGTTTTGATTAAAAGGAATGGTCCCGTTATGCTGCAAGGCCATTGTCCTGCAATAGACGAAAAGAAAAACGAACTTTCGCGCCCGGTTTAGTTCTTTAGTGAGCAGTGTATTATCGAATAGTAAGCCAATATTTTTATTTTTATTCTGTTATACGAGCAGTGGAAGGTACAATTCACACGATAACCGAACAAAGGAGAAGTTTTCTTCAAGTTTAAATGTTCGGATGATACAATACGACAAAGAAGAATGGCTCATAAATGATTATCTTCTGTGTGGCATATGTTCATTTTATTATTATACACTAGAATAACATTTATTCCAAAAGTAATTAATAATTCTTTAGTGTAACTTGAGCGATCAACAAAAATATTCACGAATTGATGGATTGGCATAACTTTCTTGAACAAAATGAGCTATTCTCTTGTTTATAATTTAATAATAAAATCAGTCACTCGGTAATATTTCTGCATTACACAAATTCGTTACTGCTCTATTATATGACTCAATGAAAACGTATTAAATGGAGCACATAAATTGAAAATAGTGACATGCTCTGAAGATAAATAGCACTTTCAAGTTACTGAGGGTGGAAACTACGAGGACAAACCTATAGGACCTACTAATCAATAAATTACTTAATAAATTATTTGGACAAAATCATAGATAAAATATGTTGAATAGTACCGAAATTCAACTCAAAGAGTCAAACCCACGATTACTAGATTGATATTTGTTGGAATCATTATCGATCTAACGAAAAGAGAAGAGGTTACAGTAACAAGACTAAGACTAAAATATACCAAGACCACGTCTTTGCATATGTCTATAGAGCGAACAGGGGTAATATGCAATACATGTATTGCATATTCTTATACCAATAGAATAGCTTTCAAAAAATAAAACCGGCCACAGGTAGGATTCAACATCTGTCCCGGATCGGAACCGAACGACATACAGCTGTTTCGAACTTGTTAGTTCTCATCAGTGCCGCATACGGTACGTCGATTCAAGACAAATGCCGAATGAACTTTATGGCCTATACATCTTTATCGATACGATCTCTGTCAGTAACTTATAAGTCGGAAATCGAGAAAGGAACCACCAAGCCGCCAAGCGGTTATCAAAGTAGTTCCCGAATAGCAAAGCTATTACATAATCGCTCTAGGAAACAACTACTCCTCGGGCTAAAGCCCCGCCAGGCATTGAATTATACCCAGAAGCGATCCTCGACCCCTTTCTCGTGTTTCTGCACGATCAGATAAGGTTTCAAAAAATAAAACCGGCCACAGGTAGGATTCAACATCTGTCCCGGATCGGAACCGAACGACATACAGCTGTTTCGAACTTGTTAGTTCTCATCAGTGCCGCATACGGTACGCCGATTCAGGACAAATGCCGAATGAACTTTATGGCCTATACATCTTTATCGATACGATCTCTGTCAGTACAGATTTCCGACTTATAAGTTACTGACAGAGATCGTATCGATAAAGATGTATAGGCCATAAAGGTCATTCGGCATTTGTCCTGAATCGGCGTACCGTATGCGGTATGATGAGAACTAACAAGTTCGAAACAGCTGTATGTCGTTCGGTTCCGATCCGGGACAGATGTTGAATCCTACCTGTGGCCGGTTTTATTTTTTGAAACCTTATCTGATCGTGCAGAAACACGAGAAAGGGGTCGAGGATCGCTTCTGGGTATAATTCAATGCCTGGCGGGGCTTTAGCCCGAGGAGTAGTTGTTTCCTAGAGCGATTATGTAATAGCTTTGCTATTCGGGAACTACTTTGATAACCGCTTGGCGGCTTGGTGGTTCCTTTCTCGATTTCCGACTTATAAGTTACTAATAGAATAGCTGTCCATAGACTGTCTACTATAGTAACTATCTTATACAAACAAATCTCAGCAACAATATAATAAATGTACTAGCGAACAAAAAAGAGTATACAGAACTTAAAAAAGTAGGATATGAAGGATATAAGGTAAAACCAATTATTCTTCTATTAAAAAAAATGGTACTGTTACTGTTACATTGTGAATTACTGTTATAAGTATTATAAAAAATAGGATTATCCTAAAAAAATTAATGGTGGAAGATAACTATGGGCCAAAAAATTACACTTCAAAAGTGTTGCTTCGTATTTTATTAACTTCGTATTTTATTTTACATTTTTAAATGAATTGTAATTTATTGTAATATTAGAATAGTTAAGGAAACAATTTCGAGGAATCCCTTGCGTTTTATTTACTTTTTCAGTAAAATATACATTGGAGCTTGTAGAAATTAAGGGCTGTTTACTTCCGTTCGAAATTAATACTTGTGATTTTTCCTTAAATCTTCATCACCAGGTTCTGAAGACTTGACGATTTAATTAGAAATTCGTATTTCTAATGAAAAGTGCTATTTTTATCACTCACTAACTGACTCATCACAAACCTAGACCACTTCTAGGTGACTTAGATACTTGAAATCATAGTAAATCATTAGGTGTATGCAAGTGAAGAAATCTGAAATGTTTCACAATTATCGATGACCGGTGTCGATAAAGTTATTGTTGCGCTTAATTTCAAGTACTAACAATAACTATCAATCAATTAGTTTCAACTACTAAGTATCAATAAATCCAACAAAAAGAAAGGATCTATGTCTGTAACTTATAAGTCGGGAATCGAGAAAGGAACCACCAAACCGCAAAGAGGTTATTAAGTGGTTCCCGAATAGCACGGCTATTACATAATCGCTGTAGGAAACAACTACTCCTCAGACTAAAGCCCCACCAGGCATTGAATTATACCTAACAGCGATCCTCGACCCCTTTCTCGTGTTTCTGCACGACCACAGCTCTTTTTGAAAAGGATCCCGTCACGGGTAGGATTGGACATTTGTCCAGGATGGAATCCGAACGACAGACAGCTGTTTGGAACTTATTAGTTCTCATCGGTGCCGTACACGGTGTCCTGGATCGGTGTACCGTGTACGGCACTGATGAGAACTAATAAGTTCCAAACAGCTGTCTGTCGTTCGGATTCCATCCTGGACAAATGTCGAATCCTACCCATGACGGGGTCCTTTTCGAAAAAAGAAAGGACGTCACTATACTACGTGATTTGTTAAATTATTTTCTTCTTACCAAATATCAGCTTTGGAAAATTAAAGATAGTGGATTCAATATGGCAGTAGAACATCAGTACGCCATATTCAATCCATCCTCTTGTTAGTCCACATTTTAAAACAAAATGGCGCGTATCTTAAGGAATTTAACTTAAGTTAACCAAGTTTATTATCTACTTTAACGTGTACTTGAACAATTTTAAAAGCTTTGTGAAATTACCTGATATAGCAATTAAACATTGTGTTGGTGGCTACTTTAATTATATACCTCTCAAAAAAAAACAGTTTTAAACGCAATTTCACGCAAATCTGGTTTATTTTCAGACTTCTCACTAATGCACGATACTATAGCAGGCTTTTAAATGAATCCGCAGAATTTGCAATGATAATCAGAGAAAGCAGTCAATCATTTCGCATTTAGGGCGACTTCGAAGTTGGACGATCGGCTTTGCCGAATTTAAATGCAGAATATCCAATCGTATCTTCATTTGGTTTTAATTCAATGACGCTTTAGTTAATCGCACGTTTAATATATGCAAAATATCTCTATTGAGACCAGATTCGCTTTCGACGAAATTCACAGTTGCGGCAGTTTGGAGTTCAATAAAAGTTAACAAACCCACTTTTTGGTTTATACCCTATATTTCCATTACAATAATTCCATTAAAAACGGACCACTGTTTCTAAAAATAGTGTAGGAGAAACAATTAAATATAGGGTGTCTCAGTTGAAAATAGAGTATGTGAATTGCGCGCCGTTTGTGTTCTGTCAAAGATAGGGCATTAGTATTTAACGACTGTCATCTAAAAACCATACAGCTACAGTCCATATTACCAGTTTCATTTTCAAATAAGTATCGTCCAATTAGCCCACCACTCGAGAAAGTGCACCACACCATGCGTCTCTGTGGATGCTTTTCTCTTTCGTGAACAGCATATCGATTTTCAGCACCCCAACTTTGTTTGCTGACCGTTTGATATCCGTCAAGATGGAAATGTGCTTCATCGCCGAACAACATTTTTTTTGCAAAAATCAGCATCACATTCTTTCTTTTCGAACACCCAATTAACAAATGTACGACATTGTAAATGGTCTGTAACTTTTAATTGTTGTGTCAATTGTAATTTGAATTTTGTATGCTGACACATGCAAGTCTTTCTTTAAAATTCGATGCGTGATGGCTCTTGACAGATTCAGTTGCTATGGACAATTAAGTTGAAAGATTCAATGATTCAAATTTATGTCTTTACATACTCCCGTATATTTTGTCTCATTGCAGCAATATTTTCATCTGACAGACCACGACAAGGACCTATTGGTATTATCAATAACATAATCCGTTTCTTTGAATTTCTTTCTTAAGTCACGAAGTGTTAATTCTGTAGGTGCTTGATTTTGTCCTAATTTTGTGCGAATTTTTCTTAATGCAGCTATAAATAATAACACACTTTCATAAAACAGTTGTACACAAACTATTGTTGTTGAACTGTTAATCGCGGCATGTTGACGTCATATGGTTTGTAGATGACAATCGTTAAGTATTGACGTACTATCTTTGACAGAACACAAATGGCGAGCAATTCAAATAGTTTGAATTAATATCTGGGCTATACCGGCCGGTCATATTTATTGTTTTTAAAATACCCCTAAATTTGAATGATGTAGAACATTTTGGATCTAATCTTCTGATTATAATACCGGATACTGAATCAAAGAAACTAAGATAATTTGTGATAAACGATTTCTATGCCATTCTATGGAAAATATGTTGCCTGTCGTCCAAAAAAATTAAAAATTTTTTCTTCAAATATTCAAATGGGAAAAGTTGCAGGCAGGGAAAGTAGTGGGAGTGCATCAGTTTGGTAAAATGCCTTAACCGCTGCAAGATTTTTTAATTTTCCAAGTGCATATAACTACACAGGACTCATCAATCAATCAATCTGAATTTGAGAAATACAGATTGTCGGTTCTTTCCGACAATTTTCCCCTTAATGTTGAACATCTTTAATTGCTTTAAAGAAGCATAGAGGATGAAAATCCTCAAATGTTGACAAAGGATATATACTCGTAGAGGAATCTTTTACACGTTGATTTGAGGTCTCAGGTCAAATCCAATTAATTTGATGAGAAAATTAGTTCAGCAATAATTAATCCCTTATTTATATAAATAAAAACGGTCCCCATTTAAAGTACATGAAGTTCTAAAACCTATATCTAGCATAAACCAAGAAGCGATAAGATACTGGAATGACAAATGCTCATGGGATACAAAACACCCATTCACAAAGACCACACAAAGTAAATGCATGGGTGAGACAAATTGGAGATACAATTTTTAAACCATATTTCCTCGATTCATCCAGATGAATTTTTACAATTTGAATCATTACCTGCTTTAATTGTTTGTTCCCATGAGATGTTGAACTCGACTTGGTTCCAGAAGGATGGTGCTTCTGCGCATTATATTAGAAGATGATGAACAGTAGAATGGCCCCCAAGAACTTCCGATATAACCCCTTTGAAATTTTATTTATGAAGTTACCTAAAAACTAAGGTTTATATATATTGGAGGAGGTGTGGCATCTCGCCTAGCATTGCTGCCAACTGTTGTCAAAGATCAAATAGGTTTATATTCAATACTGAACTAGACAATATAGATCAAAATGTTGTCTAGTTCAGAATTATCACTTTACAAACTGTTCTATACATTTTATGGTTTTCCACTATTATGTCTCGTCCTGTATACAAGCTGATCTCCGCAGAGCAATTTAACTTTGCGAGGGCAATTTATGTAGGGTACACGACAAGGCAATAATTTAAAGATAAAATCAAGGAAAAAATTAAGCCGTTAGAATTTGATTCTCGCGTTGTTTTACAAGGTACCCGCCGCCTTGACAGAAAATAAGACAGAATTTGAATTAAAGGTGAGCTTTGATGTCCAAATACGAGTTGTAATTTTATCAGATGGAATGAGGCCCGCTTCTATTATTATTCCTGCTGAAATGAGGTATATAATCATGTACAATGTATAACATGAAATGGAAAATCCTTCTGATATAGTACTTGTTTACTTATTTTCAGTTGTACTTTGATATACAAGGTGATTTGATGTTGGTGTTCTGCCGATGGAAATATGAGATTATAGAAAATCAGGTACATTAAATCGCGTCTAAACTACTTCTCCTCAGTGTGGAATAAGTTGATATAGTACTCTGTTGTAACTGAACAACACACCTCGAACAAACTTCCAACCGAGGAGTAGGCAGATTGAGGCCTCAGCAAGAACTATGGGTAGTAACTAGCCCTGGGGAGTACGCGGGTTGAGACCTTGGCAGCAAGTTACATACCCTTCCTGAACAAAATTGCTCCCTAAAGTTCGAACCGGGGAGTAAGCAGATTTAGGCCTCGGTAAGAAAATTTTATTAAACCTTTAGTTCTTGGAAATGGCTCCAAAATGGGAGCCGAAACGTCGATTTAGCCGAACTAGAAACACTCCTATTCATTCTTCTTTCCGAACAACAATTTTTTCAATGTTATGATGGAATATTTTTTGGATATTCTTCATTTCTTGAACCATGTCAGATCTGATTCACAACAACCTCTTTGATTTTCAATCTTCATCTGTAATCTCATGTAATATATGTCCATTCTTCTGTTTTATTGTTTTATTCTCTATGTTACGCCTTCAGAAATACCACAATTCAATGAGCTTTCTCCACTGTTGCTGTGCCTATTAAGTCTTTAATTTTCTTATACTTTCTATGACTTCAAGTAACTTTTTTTTAATCCACCATTTCATTTATCGAAACATAAATTGAAAAGAAAATTGAAATTAATATGTTCTTTGAATTTCCTGTTTTATCAATCGCATATTCAAATATTCAATGTATATTTAAGCAATGTATATTTAGTTGATGTTATCAAACTTTTTTATCTTCTATATTAAATTTGTAATTCTATATTAAATATGTAATCACGAAACGGACGATTTTGAAATAACTGTTACACAATGAATTTGCAAGATAATAAGGTCTTATTAACATTATAATGAAGCGTACACAATGCCATTTACGATGTGTATCATGTGTGGAAGATTATGTTATCGAGATGGTGTCCACCACGTCGAATGCAGTTTTCGGCCCTCTTCACGAAATCGTGCATGACACGCTCCAACATCGCTCGATCGATACTCATAATTTCCTCACGAATGGCATTCTTCAAGTCGATCAAATTCTACGGTTTGTTAGCATATATCCGACACTTCAAGTACCCCCACAGAAAGAAATCACAGATTGAAAGGTCTGGAGACCTTGGAGGCCATGGCACATCTCCAAAGCGTGAAATTAGTCTTCCTAGGAACATGTTCCGGGCAACATTCATTGATGCGTTAGCAGTATGTGCCGTGGCTCATCTTGCTGGAACCACATATTCCTTAGATTTGTCCGTTTTCTGCGAAGTTCTGGCATAAAAAAATTTTGGACCATCTCAACGTAGCGGTTAGAGTTAACGGTGACGGTACGTCCGGCCTCTTCAGAAAAATAGGGACCAATAATGCAAGTAGGGCCAATGGCGCACCACACTGTAACTTTTTCAGAATGAAGGGGTCATTCATGGATAGTTCGTGGATTTTCAGGAGCCCAGTACCTGAAGTTCTCTTTATTAACCGTTCCATCTAAATGAAAATGAGCTTTGTCGCTCATTAGAAGCTGTATACCTAAATTATCTTCCAAAATCACTTGCATTCTAGTAGCGAAATCCTCACGAGTTTCAAAGTCTCTTTCCTTTAACTGCTGAACAATCTATTGTTTGTAGGGGTGGAATTTTAAGTCCTTATGCAAGATTTTTCTAACCGATTCGCGATGCAGGTTCCATGCCATTGCATGTTTTCGGGCGAACCGTGTAGGACTTCTGATGAGCGTCTCTCTCACTCGCTTGATGTTTTCAGGGGTTCTAACGGTCCTCTGTCGACCTTGTGACTTTCTCTGCATTATGCTGCCAGTTGTTCTCAAATTGTTGACCCATGTTAGGATGGTGTTGCGAGACGGAACAGCTCCCCGCCGACCAATATTTAAGTGAATGCAAAAAAGCCGCTGTGTAGTTATTACTGACTCGCCATTGCGAATAAACGTGTCGTATGCAAACATGCGATGCACTGCTGTCCATTGCTACACGGTTATTGAAATGGCACAACATTACGCAGGTGGTAACACCACATTTGCCCCACTCCAACTGCGCTAACCTCCGCACTACGCGTTCTAAAAACATCCGGTTCCCGGTGGTCACCCTATATTATCAGCATTTTTATATTATCACAATTTTTAGCAGCTTTACAGTTAGCGTAATGTAACAGTACGATTAACCAAACAATAAAATTAGACCAAAAAGTGTGAATTATATCTGCAGATCAAACAATATTTATGAAAACATATTTTCGTTCGCTTAAATTTTTTACATATACTTATTTTCACTTATATTTTTAGGATTATACTTTATACTTTAATACCTCTCACTGTTAGCTATTCGAATTAACAATTCGAGAAAATGCGGTAAAAACTTACAAGAGAAAATATTCATCTTAATATTACACGTCTAGTCATTGTCTCCTAAATTTTCAGCTTTTCATTATGTAAAAAATTCCGAACAAGGGGAGGATGACAAAGGCCCTAATAATACCGGTAAGATAATGTAAGAGGGTTTTGTTTGCGGAGTATCGCTACTTTGTTTACGTACTAATAAACCGCTGACATACCAAATTTTCCACGAAATAAGGTGCACCATTTTAGGAGGATATTATACTACGCGATATAATATACATATATACAGTGTGCTTATATTTGCGAGAGCGGAATAATTTAAAGGTAGTGATGAAGAAGGGGATTTACAAAATCAGCTGTAACAAATGTAATCATTTGTTACAGCAGGTATGCTGGACAGACCAGACGATCTATTCAAACCAGGTTGAAACAGCACATGGCACATCTCAAATATGGTACTAGAGAACTGGAACAGATAAGCCAGCGTTGCCCAACACGTCCTCGAGAACAACCATAAGATAGATTTTAGCAGCTTAAGATTAATTAGAATTGTAACAAATACTAGACATTTGAAAGTTTAATTTTAAAGTTTAAAAATTGAAAGGTGGAAAAACAATATGAATAGTGACAGAGGGCCTATTCCACATAGCCCGCTTTATTGGTTAGTTACTCACGACTCACTGGGCCGCAACTGTGACGGTCGAAACTCGATGAGTCGCAATCGTGTCGGTCAGGGTTCACTGAGCCGCAACAATAATTTATGTAAGTATAAATAGGATACACTCTTAGCATAAGATTAGTTTTAGTCATCTCTAGATGATACCAACTTTGTTATCAAAAAGCGCATCGACTCGTTTAGTCCTAGAGGGTAGTCCTTATCTTGGATTCCAAGATACTTACTGCAATATATCGCCGAAATGAAAGTTGGTCGAGGGTTCCATTATTGCTTCGGTGAAGTTGGCAGGCATTCTGAATAGCAACTTCTAAACAATGACTAAATATGGGAAAATACCATTTTTTTTTCACGTTGTTTAGTGGAAATATGGATGCAAAATGTGTGACAAGGCTAGTGACGTTATTGTCATTCCACTTACATATATGTAAGTATGTTGCTGTCTTCCGCTAAGCTATAGTTATATGGGGGGACATGACTATAGCTTAGCGTTGTGGTTGCTTCTTAAAAATTTTAGAATTACACAGTGGATCTAAAGGTATACGATTTTCGCGTATTGTTTCCGTAGCTTTGATGCACCTATTTTTTAATTCTTCCATGAGTTGCAAAGAGATAAAAAAATTATCGAAAAATAAGTGATACGGCATAGCAGGTCATACTTGAGTGAAGCTAGCACATCTGCATATTATAGGATGATGTTTGCTCCCAGACCCATATCATATTTTAATTGTAATTTGGCATTCTTTCCTTGATAGGGCTCCAATCCAAACAATATATCCAAGCCTTGTCTTCCCCGTCCACATCTTATATCCCCATCTAATGGGCTTACCACGAATGAATTGCTTGGCCATGACGCCCAAAATAATGCACCATAGCTTCATCAACGCTGTGATATTCATCAACAGGACTGTACTGCAAAAAGTTGTCGTTCATTTTGTTCAGCAGTGGCCTCATTTTTGCGTACTTATCAGTACAATCCAAATCTGTATTGTCACAACAGTAAAGAAATTTCATTATGGTAGAAAATCTACCATAGACATCTCTAGACATTGCAGCGGCTACAAGTTTATTATTTGAATCATCGGCATTTCCCCAGTACATCCTACGTCTTGGCACTATTGAATAACCACTAAGAATTAGTATTCCTAGGAAACAGTATATTTCATCGGTGGTTATATTAGGGGATTAATTTTTTTGGTTCGCGTATCTATCTGAATATTCTACTAACATATCGATCATCGAGTTGTCAAAAAAGCAACAAAATAGCTCATAAGGTGATTATTTCTTACCGAAGAGATATCAGACCACGAAGGAAAATTGTTAGTCATATCATTTTTTACACAGTTATATGTTATTTTCTTTTTTGTTATTGGTCGCACACGTTCATTCTGAAAATATGACAGCGGCAAATAGTTTTTACTGTCTCGAATATATGAAGCTGCCTCAACTTCAGCCCGTGGTTGGCTTCCTGAAAGATTATTTCTGCTCATTTCATTTCTTCCCCGGAATCCTCATCCATTAGGTCTTCGTGTATGTATACGTGTAGTGTTAACTGTTTTGGTGTTTTGTGTATATTATCCTCTTAAACTGCGTCTGTGTTATCTTCACACCAATGGTTCTAACCTACTCCAGCAGTGATAAAGGATAAATTAAAACGTATTTGATGTTTTCCTTTCATAGTAGCTTGCAATTTTTGTTACAAAATTACCAACTAATCAATATAATTTTTCCGTACTGTTATTAATCTGTTGGAAAATACACAAGTAAAAAAATTACATAGATATATCGCAATTTCCGTAATACTTGTTACTCGTTCCTGCCTGAGATCTCGGCACGATCTGCCTACTCCTTGGTTCGAACTGTTGTGTGGTATGTACTACAGGTTTTTTTTTTTTGGAAACAGAACATGTCAAACTCTTCTCCTAGTCTCTTCAGCACTTTAAAACCGATATATAAGGTTGTATATCTGTATATCTTATACTGTATATCCTAAGAACGCTATAAAATAATATATAATCCATATACTTCAAGCAATGTAGAATAATGTAGAAATAAGCACAGAGGACGAGGAAATATAAATTAAAACAATTAAAACAAATTGCTTTTGCCAGAGCGAATTACATATTAAGAATCAAATTGGCGTAAAAACGACATTCAGCTACTCCATTATTACCGGGATATTTAGAGAAAGTTAGTTGTTACTTGAATATTTAACTAAGCAACCACATTTAACAGTCTTATCAATAAAGACACTTAATTCAGGTACATCTAATTCGACACAGTTGTATCAAAACAATAGAATTAACCGCCATAATTAGTTTAAGCTTACAACAAAAGGTAACCTCAACTAACTTTATGAGCGTTAGGGATTTTAAAGGCATTGTTGGAATTATTATTCTCCGACACTTTAACGCGAAGTGTTGGTGACCTTTTCGCAAATTGACGTAATTAACGTTATAGTTCAAACTGTTGGCGTTAAGTGGAGACCGGCTTAATTGTAAGGAGCAACTAGTTGTAACTGAGTCATTTTTCTATGTACATAGATACCCGAAATTTTTATAAATCTTAAATCTGTTGCACATCTTAATTTTTTTCACATATTTTTCTGCTATTATCTAAAATATTTTTAGTCTTAAACTGATAAATAAATATAATTTTTATTATTTATCCTGCTGTTTCCTTGAGGACATACTGTCATAAAATAATAAAATAATTCTATCGTGTACAGTGTACAGAAGTGTTGTGAAGTCTACAAAAATTTTTATAATTTTTTTATTGATTGAATTTTTTGATAAACTATTTTCGAAAAAACTTTTTTTATAAACATTGACTGACTTAAAAGCTTTTTCGTATTTTTTCAGATTTTAGCTGTGATGAAATTTTTTTTCATAAAATACAAATAACACATGTGACTTTATTTTTAACAAATATTCATTCAAAATAACCTCAATTAACTAACTTATATTAATTACGCGTGTAAATATTTTGCATTGATTGCTACATATTTTTCGTTTCGATTTGAATTCGTTGATCAGAAATAGACTTGCCCCTAAGTATCCCACAAAAAGAAATCCAAGGGGTTCTAATCAAGTGAACGTGGTGGTTATTCTACTAGTCTTTGTTGTTCTATCTACCTGCCAGGGAAATGTCAAGAAATTACAGAATATCAATATCAACATGAGAAACTCCGTTTTGTTGAAACCAGACTATTTGGTGAGAAACGTCATCATTTTCATTGTTTGGATAAAACACCGTTAATGCTGGAACTACGTTCCAGTACGCCTACAACTATACGACTTCCTATAGTTCCAACTCATACATCTAGATTGCCTTGAACCTGGATATGCTATTCTGTTGCTGAATATACTTCATAAAGATGGAGCTGTTCCTTCTTCACAAGTTTTCAACTATGGAATAGTCTATATAATTGTTTTAAGCCAGTTGTCTGATAGAAGTATGAGGATATTCTTCTTCATGATCAGACTTCTTATATTATAGGATATTATTCATACTATTATATGATGAATGAAGTTCAGCAATGAGGTTTGAGGATCATCATATAACTATACGAATGCTCTTAAACTTCGTATCCATTCGGGAATACTTACTCCATCCTGTATAAACAGCTATTACGTTGGTCAACCCAAATAAATCACTATATTATGCAATATAATAATAAAGCGTTAATTTGGGTCATAACTACAATAACCTACAATCGAGATGCAAATTTTAACTAGCTATTGATTTCCGATAAATAAAAACCTAACCTATTGCTTTCTGCAAATAGAATATTAAGCTCAATTACCGTTATTCACTAACGGTATAACTATGTAAATCCCTAGAATAATTTAAGCTCAAAGAAACTGTGGTTAAACAAACCTAAATAACATATGTAGGTATGTATTTAATAAAACTATTCCTACAACGCAAAATGTGTGTATGTACTTATATTGTATAGGTATATTCCGCTTAACCAAGTTTAAAATTTATACTAAATCAAAATGTACTGTTTTACAATTAGTTGTTATAGTTTCCTTCACATAATTTACTACATACTATATATTTACTTTATTTATAAAGAAACAAATGTTGCAGAATACTTTAAAACAGTTTTCCCAGCGCCTTCTTTGAAAGAACTACGGTACGATATAAATTAAATTAAAGGATTTATGTATGTATTTATGTTTATGTTTTTAAAGATTTATGTATTTATAAATCTTGTGAGAAAGTAAAATATAAATTGAAGCGTTTTACTCCCTTTTATTAATAGCATATAATTCCAATACATTTCTAAAAAGTATATGTACAGTTAACTTAAGATAAAAGTTTCCAACGTGAAACGATATTTCCGTGATTTTATTTGATGTAAAACGTTCGTAAAATAAATGAGTGAGATATGAGTGAATTCTAGATATTAATATATCCGTAGAGACACGCCTCCTCATCAACTTGCATTTTCTAAGCCTTTCCCTACAAAGGTAAATTTACGCTAGGATAGAATCATTTTAGGTTGGAAACTTTAATTCTAATTTAACTGGACATATATATAATGTCGTAGAATTTTCTTTACAAGCAACATCTTCGTTATTTGACATCATAGAGAATTGGAATAAAAACTAATTTAACTAACATCGAATACCATTTCAGGATGTACGCTTTAACACCTCATGAGCCATTACAATCTCTCACGTATCACTTAATTATGTAATTTATTTTATTGTACATTCCCCATTACTCCATTTTATGATTGAATATCCAATTCATTATGAATATCTTGATATACCAGGTATGTAAATATGAAACCGGAATTTGCCTATAGATGGCCTACTTGCTAATGTAGTTACCATCATACCGCGTCACTGGCGCCATTTTCTTGTTTTGACATTGGATAAAGGTTTTTATCTTACAACAATACAAGTTTCATACAACAACATCGTTTTTAATAGTGTTGAAAATGTCGAATTTTGTTCCTGGAAACTACGATTTGCGAACAGCATTGATTTTATGTTACTATTTGAAGAAAATATACATTTGAAAGCCATGGGAAAGATCCAGAAGATGGGAAAATGGGCTCCACATGAACTGTATGAAAGACAGCAGGGAAATTGAAAAATCATTTGCAAAGTGCTACTTCGCCAGGTACAAAAGAAAGTCATTTTTCCATCGAATTGTGACTGGCGATGAAAAGTGGATATGTTTCGAGAATGCTAAGTGTAAAAGATCATGGGTAACTCCAGGCGAACCATCGATATCGACTGCAAGGCCAAATCCCTATGGACGGAAGATAATGCTGTGTTTAGTGGTATCAGAGGGGTGTGATCTATCCTAAGCTGCTAAAATCTGGCCAAACCGTTAATACTGAACGCTATCGACAACTACTGATGGATTTGAATCAAGCTAACACAAAGTGAATTTGCTTCATGATAATACGTCATCACACGCAGCAAGACCAGTCAAGGAAATGGTTGAGGCATTTAGTTGGGAACTACTTTCGCATGCGGCTTACTCGCCAGACTTGACTCCATCCAATTACTACTTATTTGTATCCATTTGATACGTACTTGCTGAGCAGGACTTCACTTCTTACGAAAATGTACGAAAATGGCTCGATGACTGGTTTTCCTCAAAATAGCAAGCATTTGTTAGGCATGGAGTCCACACATTGTCAGAGAGATGGGGAAAATGTATAGCTAGCAATGGGCAATACTTCGAATATAATATTTTTTATCATTTTCATACAATAAACGTGTATTTTCTGAACAAAAAAATCCTGTTTCATATTTACATACCTTCTACTTAATATTTTAATAGAACACCTGCTGTGAAAAAAAATGTTTCTCCTAATAATTATTGTCGACATCTACGATGATTTTACGTAAAAAATATTACAAATATCCCATGATGTTCCATACTTTATCGGTGCACTGTACGTATTTCAATCTAGGATTATAAATCTTCCCACAATTATTGTATTATTGAAGTTATTAACTGTGATTTTTGCTTAAAGTTCGTATCTGATCCAACTCCGGGTATAGCCCAAAGGCACGTAGGTGTTTCGGATACCTTGTGTAAATAGTTGCAAACTTTTAGGGAAACATGTGGTTTCCTTCCACAAAAGGGAGCCAAGCTTAAATTTACACCGCCACGCACGTTCATATTTCACATCCTCACGGGAAGGGTTGGTCTCTATTTATTGAGGCGTTAGCTCGGGAAACAATAGGAAATGGAATTTGCTTCTTAAAACTAATTTCCAGCATTTATCGGGGAGGGGGGGAGGTACCTTGGACGGATTTCCTCTTGGTGTTATTTTACGCACAGTTAAATCATGGGGATTGCTGAATGGAGGAGCGATTAACGACGGATACGCTCCTCTTGTTTCGTCTTGAATAGTCAGCAGACGTAATAGGCGTAAGTCGTTAAGTAGTCTAACAGGGCATACAAATGAGACAATTTGTATTAGAGGCAAATAGTTCCTTCACAACGAAAGTATGGGATCAATCTTGCTGATGGTTTCTTATAAGTGCCAGTGATCTAAAGGTTTAAATAACAAGCCTAATTCGGCGTCGTCATTTGTCCTTAAAGGAAGAGAAGGGACATCACCAGTGGCGGATCGTGATGAAATGAAACGTGTGTTCTGCACAGGGCCGATCCTAGGGTATTGGCCGCCCGCATGCAAATTTCAAACATATCCAAACTACTGGCCTCGTAGGGGCTGTAAGAAAATTGCGCCGCGGGCGAAAATTTTCAAGGTCACGCGTTTTCCTGATACTTCAGAATTTTTATGTAAAATCCGTTTATACAAGAATATAGACTTTCACAAGAAAAATTTTTGATATTTAATACCTTTTTGAAGAACATTCATGTTTTCCGTCATATTCTTTGGTTAAGAGAAAAGGCTTGTAAGGTGAATTTTCTACTAGAGGGTCTATAACACTTAAAATATTTTCCGAAAGATTTTCAGCGTCACATTTTGTAGGTTTCAGGTATGTCCAAAAACGTTCAATCGGTTCACCATCGAGAATATATCTTAAAACTACCACTAACTGAGTTTCTGCAGATACATCAGTTGTTTCGTCTGCCATAACTGCCAAAAATGAAGGTTTGTTAATTTATTAATTATTTCTTCATGACATACTTTTAATATACAGTCTAAAAGATCATTTTGTATTTCTTTAGAGGTTCCTTTAAATACTGAAGCATTTTGTAGATGCTCGCTTAAAGTTACATCAAGCTCAGCAGAAAAATTTATCAAACCACGAAATATCCCCGGGTTTTGAGAGGTTTCAACTTCGTCATGTCCTAGCAGCGCCAGTTCAAAGGCCCCACAAAACTTTATGCAGTTTATAATTTTTGACAAAACGTATCTCTTTTTTTGTCACATTATCATTATGCTTTTGCACATTTATCCAATAAGCTGAATCTAGCTGCGCTTTAATATTAGTTGTTCCTAATAAAGTTAATTCCATTGTATTATGTAGATGGCTTTTGGAGTTGTCGTGCTTTTTTATTTTTTCAGTTAAGTGCACCAAATCTGCCACCCCTACCTCCGTCCATGCTTTATCATCGCTAAAAAGTAAACAAGGAAAACAAAATAACGCATTTTTTTTTGTTGCACCCACAAATCCCATTGTTCTTCGAATAAATGTCTCTATCAAATTGACGTTTATATGCTTTTCCGCGGCTAACACCTGCAGTCTCAATAACAATATCGGGCAATGGCCATTGTTTTTTAAATCAATTTTTTCTTCAAAAGCGTATTTAAAAAATCGCTTCACATGAACTAAATTATAAACTAAATCCATTGTCACTATCACAGTATATAAATATTAATAATTAGTACAATAAATCACTACACAAATTCACAAAACTATTTAAAATCTTAAATTAACACGAAATACGAAACAGGTACGATTTACGCCCGCCCGAGTAGGAAGGAGTAAACATTCACTGATGTTGCCTTAGCTGGAAAAAATATAGCTCACTGACCGTGGAAATTCGCGCATTTACGAGCGCCAAGTGTGGATTGTCGCGGGAGTTGAAGGGGAGGACAGGTGTGCCGAGCCGTGCTGAGAACTACCTCGTGTGGCCCAGTCCAATGTACCGCGACGCGCTCGCGTAGAGACCCAGATAATTCATCTGGTCTACTACTCAATAGAGGACGGCGGGCAGAATGCGACTTTAACGCAATAATTTGGTTAGCTGCACCAACTAACCAAATTATTTTATTAATAAATTTTAGTAATTATTATGTCGCGAAAATATACAAATATCTAATTTTTTTGGCAGTTCTGCAGCTCTGCAGCACCTATACACCAGCCGTCCCTAGACATCACTATGGCCATATACCTGATAATTAGCAAAGCTACTTTATGCAGGAGAGATCATAGAAACCACTCACAACATAGTTTCTTCCTCTAGCGACTCATAAAACCGATGTGTAACAACCCAATGTGTAACAAAACCATAAATTTTGAATAAGCATACATTCTTTTAGAAGAACAGCAGCGGTTATATATAAGATTTGGGTATGAATATACCAAATCAAAGTCTATAAATTATGTTTCAAATAATCTGAGATTACTAACTCATTAAACATACATCACGAAAGTAATTTTATAGATCTTTTAGGAAAAGTAAATATGAACAATTCTTCTGCGCATCTTTGTTTAAGAAAATACCAAGCTTCTGCAAATATAACACTATCAAATAATGTGAATATTTAATTAAATAAATATGAATATTTTGAATATTAATTAAATAGTTTTATCAATACAATGCAAAGTGTTACTTGGCAGACGGTAATTTTTACAAACTACTGAAGAATTTGCACACCATTTATAAATGCCTTATAAAATAAGGACTAAACAAATTAGGCTAGAACAGCTATTCTCCTGGCTAAATGCCGACGACGAGCGCTGAATTATATGGCTAGATTTGCCGTGTTTTGCCTAACAGAGTTTTCTCTAAAATACAGTGATTCATATTGCTCTAAAACCACAAGGAAGATACAAAGTGTCCTGTATCTCAGAATATCACTAACTGCAGACCAGTTTCGCTCCTATCTTGGATCTCGTCAGTGCTGTGTAAGTGAGTATAACTGTGATAAACGAGGCTCGCATCTTGTAGATGCCGAAAAGTTCTACTACAGTAGAGCGTAACAAAGCGCCATCTCTCGACAGTTTCGAAAACAATCCAAATCGAAATAAAACTTGGTATCATCAATACAATGCAAAGTTTTACTTGACAGATCGTAATTTTTACAAAGTACTGAAGTGGGAAGATTATTATAACCCACACCATCTGCAAATGCCTATTCAGTACTCGTCGTCGGCATGTAGCCAGGAAAATAGCTATTTGTAAATTTATACCTAACTAGATAAGCTCTGGATTTAATTTCTGAATTGATTGGGCCCTTACTTGATGAAAATCCATATTTTTATAAAATTAAACCCTTTGTTCGTTAGATTTTCAAAATCTAACCAGCAAAGGTTTTAATTTTGTATAACTCTGGATTTAAGAAAAATTCGAAGGAACCATTGAATTTATCGGTCTTTTTTAAGTGTGTACGAATTTTTCGAGATTTTTCCTCGATAATACGTTTTCTTATGGATAAAATCAATGGACTATAGTGAGGAAATTTTGTCGGAAATAGGGGAATCTCAAATTCGACGCGAATTGCATCGAATACGATGAAAATCAAACAAAATTGTCGATGTCAGCAAACAAAATTGTCGAATTTGGTACGCTGAAAATCCACATGCTATTCATTAATAAGAAATGCATCCACAGAGATGCACAGTTTGGTGCCCATTTTAGAGTGGTAGGATAATTGTACAATACTTATTTGAAAATGAATCTGGTAATGCTATCACAGTAAATGGGGGACGGTATTATGACATATTAACGTCGTATGATTGTAGATTTGTCGTTAAATATTGACGCCCAATCTTTTACAGAACATAAATGGCGCGCATTTCAAATCCTATAGTTCCAACTGAGTCACCCTATAAGTAATAAATATACAACTAATTAACGTATTCCACAGAATTATTAAAATATTTTACAGGATTACTAAATAAAAGACAAAATACATTATCATACATTATCCTATATTGACATTCTTGCCTTGAAGCGCAGATACGGGAGTTATCTTATTATCGCCAAATTTCATTGATACCTTTCGTATATAAAGGCGTTCTCTTAAGCACTTTTACGAGGGTTCTCTTATCTCGTTCCCGGGGATTCATAGGTCCACTCTCGGTAACGACATACGAAAAATATTGTAAGCAGATTATATAACCCCTGACGGCAAATCCACTGAGTATTCAAAAAAATCAAATTGGCAATGTTTTGTTGAATCTCGTTTAATGAATTGACAAACAGAATAAGAGCTTTTTCGTAACTTAGGTACATCAAATATGCATGTTTCATATCCTTCAAATTATATTACCGCTGGAACTTCGAATATTTTGAGGTTGTGTGAAATAATATCCTGAGAATATTGAATTGCAAAAAATGTGGCGAATATGTTACATATCATCCTCTTTTAGTTAAAATAAAATTTTTATGTTACATATATAATTTAGGTAATGATATATCCATATCATTACCTAAAACACGATATTTCTAGAAGATATAAGAGATTTACTTATTTCTTAAATTATTAGAAATTTATCAAGTACATATGTAGGTCTTGTGCAATTTTGCTCATCATTAAATTTTATATTATTATATATGCTAGTTGTGTTTAGTTTGCGTGTAGTTTGTAGTTGTGTATAGTTTGTGTGTAGTTGTGTTTATATATGCTAGTTATGTTTTAGTGTTTAGTTACTAGTTTTATAATTATCATATTAGAATAAAACGAAAAAGTGTATTGGTTTTTTCCTAAATAAAACATGAATATCCTTTATATGTTTATTTTTGACAATAAACAAAGAATATTTGATCAAACTTGGTCCTTATGATAAATTGTTAGAAATGAAATAAGTATTTATAAATCATGTAAATATTGTATATTGTATGATAAAAAGATCAGCATGAAAAAAAGTATGACCTTGTTTCTTCCTAAATAAACCTCGAACAAAAAAACATATCAAAATAAAACTAGGTTAAACTTAGTCATTAAAATACAATCCTTGTATATTTTGTGTCCCTTTTTCGAAGTTTTCAAAATTTAATTCAGAAGAGATACTCACAGAGTTCAAATAAAGATAATTAATTTGCAAATTAAAAGTAACAGAATGATAGGATCTGTAGTTCCAAATCACCTAACCTCATTCTTCTTGTGAAAAGTGGAATAACTAATAAACAATCATGTTTTACATGCATAACCACTTGGGATATCGGTTTATTTTAGAAATAAGTAGAATAAATCGCTCACTAACTATATCCTTAAAATCCAAAGGCATTCTGGGTTGTTGTCTAATAATATTGTTTGACAATATTCATAATCAACAGAAACAACATTATGCACGATCACTGAAGTGGTTCTTTACCCCCTTATATATCAGGATACGCTGCTAGGTATCCTTTTTGGACAGATATCACTTGTGAATCCATCTATGGTGAATACTCTTGACAATCTACCTTAAAAGTACCAAATAAATCCCAAATTGTTGTTGAGTTGATGTTTCCAATGATTGTTGGAAGCAAAATAATGTTGCCTTTCCTAAAGGAATAATAAAATTTCTTTTAAATCCAATCTTCTTTAATCGTGTTAACCAAAGAAGCATTTCATGGATGATATTTTATGACGGTTACACTAATTATTCCAACATCTATGGGTTTTTATATGGTGCACAGAATTAAAGCACCTGGAATAGGAGAGATCTGAGATAAGATCTTTGAGAGATGGAAATATCTTCAGCTCTATTATTGGTGGCGAATCATCTCTAACGTTAAGAAGGCAAACGGATCTGTCTAGCAAGAACGCTGATTTCATGTCATAATACAGGGTTAGAGTAACCCGAAGAAAATATGTATCGACGATATAGAGAACAGAGACTGAGCAATTATTATTATTGGAAAAATTGAGTTACATATATTCATCAGATTATTTAGAGGATATTGTAGTCTGAAAATAATGGGCTGTATAAAGGAAACTTAAATGCAGACACTTCAATAGAAAGGCACAAGTATGAAAACACAAAAGTTGGAATTTTTTCCTTACAATTACGGGCTGCGAAGGCAAAGATTACACATAGAAATAAGGACAAATACTGCTTGTCAAGAATAGGAAAAAGTGTGAGATTCTCTATGCATGCATAGAAGAAAGAGTGAGGCAGCATTCGGACGAAAAAAGTTGTACTTTACATGCGGCCAGATCGAACTCTATGTACATTCACATTTAATTTATATTCATCGATATTCAACTCTGCAAAGGTCTCTGAGTAAAGATCAAGCTATTTACTGCGCACCTCGTGGGCGATCCGATATCGCAGTTTTTAAACTTGCTCCTATTCTTGACGATCTATACACTCGCAGGGAGGCATAAGACATGCTCAGAGGGAGACATCAAACTCCCCCTAGCTGAAACTGGCATCCGCTGAACTCCACATTGACATAGTGAGAATTTATACATTGGCTTCATCCTTCTTGATGCACATTTCCTAAATAAGGTTAATGAATTCTTGTTGCTTGTGTATTGGGAATTCAAATTAAGATCGCAGCGCCATGACGGATTATCCGCAAATTAATCTCTAGTACATAGTTTCCCAACCTCACTTTTTGGTCGTGTTATTTTCGATATTTTCCAGAATTTTTGGCTATTTTCCTGTATTTTAAAATTATTGTTATTGTTGTTATATTTATTATCCTTTTACACTGTTATAGTTTTTGTGACTGAAAAATTGGATTGTTCTGTCGGTTACGTCTGGTAAGTACCTACTTATTAGGAGTCTCTGTCTTAGGTATTATCATTTTTGTCTGTCTCAGGTATTATTATTTTTGATTAGAAAATATTTTTAATGTAAAATATTGTTATTTTAGAATGAACATGGCCCAAATAACTCTAAGTTTAGTAGAGTACATTAACTATGTTGGTGGAAATATAAATGCAAGATGTGTGGTTGAAGCAGAAGTTTTAAATGCTGGTCACATTATTTTACATAGCAGAACAGAGTGTAGCTCTTCTCACATTAAGTTGGTTGACATTTGTCTGCAGCCTCAGTGTTATTTTCAGACAACTTCAGATTGACCACATGGACCAACTGGATGAGCTTCCATCAATTGTCTGTTCCCGTATTTTTCACCCCGATACAAGTGTCAAGATTGTGCCTTCGAGGTAGAGGACGCTGTTGTAGGTGTCGGAAGGTCTTGAGAAGGAACCGCTGTTTTCTTTAATTCACGACCCCTACTTTCCGATTTTTGTCCTTACAAAAATAAAAAATATATTTTAAATGTTTGAAATCATAGATTAGAAGTTCTACCTTTGTTAAAATAATCTTCTGCCTTGAAGTGTAGAGAGAAAACTTTCATAAATTTGGTCACAGGCTTGTCAATGCGTAGTCTAATTATCCAGGCTTTTCTTCGATCCACTAACTCTTTTCCCATTCTGGATTCAAACTTGACTTTTCCTGAATATTTTTTAGGAAAAAGATGAAAATTCATTTTCTTTTCAGGGTTCTTTTTGGCCTAGGTATGGCATTGAGGAATACAACATAAAGGTTCGAAAGCTTGGAGGAAGACATTTCAGACATCTTTAATCGGCACTGCTTTATACTTTTCCCCTTCTTATTTGACCAGGCACAGGTCAATTGTTTTTAATATCTCCTCTAATTTGGACAGTTCATTCTAAAATAACAACATTGTACATTAAAAATATTTATAATAACAAGTACCTACTTACCAGACATAAGCGACAGAACAATCCAATTTTTCAGTCACAAAAACTATAATAGTGTAAAAGGATAATAAATATAACAACTAACGATAACAACAATAATAATAATTTTAAAACACAGGAAAATAGCCAAAAATGCTGGAAAATATCGAAAATAACACGACCAAAAGTGAGGTTGGCAAATCATGTACTAGAGATTATTTCAGCATTCGGTCGCCAGAGGTCATATCGCTTCTCTTGAATTATCTTCAAGAGGAATATTACATTAACTCTTTTATAAATAATACTCACTGGACGTTACATCATTCTATGTTGAATTCTAAATTCGATTAAATTTTGTTTGAACTATATACATATATAGGTATCGGGTATAGAATATAATAATTTGATAAATTTTAAAAAGGCATCTAGTTTTAACGCATGCGATTTCGAAATTTTCATTTACATGATAAATATGAAAATATGTGAGATACATCATATTTGTGTTTATATTAAAAATAACCAATACAATATAACTTATACCGGTAGCTTATATAGCGTTTTCTTTTTGAACAATACTAAAAACAACTATATTGTCCTTAACTTCATTGTGATTTTAATCTCTAGGAAACTTATTTTTGACTACTAATACACTAGTTTCAACCACCTCATATGGAAATATTTGAAAGTCCATTAGACCGAAGATATTAAGCATAGTGCCAAATTAGGGAATTTAAAATATTTTTATTGCTTAATCTTGTCTGAAACAATACACTTTTGGATGAAACCCTGTCATTCGTTGATCACCGCGATGCCCTGATCTTACATCCTTGGACCTTTTCCTCTGAGGGTTGTTCGCTAGGATTGCCCACCTAGAAATGTAAAATATTTGCAGAATAGAATTATAGAAGTATGTAACACTCGAGCCGTGGTTAGAGAAACCTTACTAAAAGTTTTGAATGCTTTGAGGTCTGAAAATAGTATATGATTCTTATTCAACTGTCAATATTTTTTGTTATTTTACATTAAAAATGCAATATTTTACAATACTTACAAACATAGTATCACTGAATTTGTTTTGTAACAAGAATATTTAAAATGTTATAATATACAGAGAGTCTCTTTGAAAATTATGAACGTATCTGATTGAAATATACACTACTTGTGCCATAAGTTGCCTAAAGTTAATTTTCATCGGGCAAAAGCGTTATCGATATATCTCCTATAGGTTTTACTTATATGGTAAACTCGATAACGTTGTACAAATTTCAATATATTATTTGCCTGGTCTACTTTTAAAATGCGATTTTGCATATTTTGTACAGTTGCACGTAGCAATTAAGAATTGAAAAAGGTGCTTTCAGAATGTCACTAACACACTGTAGGTCTGTAAAACGATGACGAAATTTTTTAATTGTAGCTGCGTAAGACACATCATGACAATACATTTTCTGTAATAACTCAGATTTGAACGTATGAAGAGTCACACAGTCTGCATAGAAAGTAGTCTCAACCTGGTAAATAATAAATTAGAAGTGAGGTTTGTCTGAGTATACCCTACTCTCATATACCTGATGTCGTCAGTCCTTGTCAGACATGTGAACTAGACTAGACTAATAAAAAATAAATGCAAATAATTGATTACGCAACTATTGGAAACCAATTCCAATATCTACCCCCAAGTCAAATTTTAATCTTCGCACTTACATGATCAATTATGATATCGAACGCTAAAACCCTTAATTTTTGTGATAAATAAGATTTCAAGTTAATGTGATATTTCCTGTAAATAAGATTTCAAGTTAACATCCACTTGACCTGTAGACCTCGCTTGTTTTCGTTCTAAATGCACTTCCTCTCGAACATTTCAGATCGTTGTACTTTAATCCGATTCGAAAGTAAGCAAGGAAGAAGGTGGAAAAAATAATATGACCCTAGAAGCTTTTATCCCATACTTAACTGAAAAAAAAAACTGAACAATGCGTAAATCGATGAAAGCTGGGATTCAGCAGTTCTTATATATATTCAATTAATATTTTATAAGGGTATGGTACACCGTTTGTTATATTTTGAGCACCGTACGATCGAAAAAATGAGTATAGAAGGAAAATGGAACGAATTCCATAGTGATGGAAAGAGGTATTTGATAAGCAGTATTGAAATGAGTGGTAATATTACTTTGTATGGAATGTTGTTAGATTGAATTTTATTTCCTCAATCATCGATCATATCGTATCATCGACCTAATTTTTAGGCTTTAATAAATGCGTTTTGTAAAGAGCGTGCGTAAGGTTCGCAATAAGATATCAGTTTAGCATAAAACTACTGAAAATAGGTATTAGAACTCTTCAATAAGATTGGCGTAGGATAAATTTATTCATTTAACGGTTTACTCACAATAAATGTTAGGAGACTAAGAAAGAATGTTCTTTTTTTTCTAAAACTTGAAGCAATGAAAGATATATTTATTCGAGTCGGTAGTTTGAGGATTAATTCTTTACATTAACGTTTAAAATTTGCGGAAGTTCAAGAACGAATTTCTCTTTACTTTTGAACAGATTTCAGATAGCAAATATTATTAAAAGTATAATTACTGTAAAATTCAATAAGGTTATTATCCTTACTGTCACACAGCTTTTCAACTATATAATGTTGGGCTTATGCCATATTGACCCCTTCGAAGTCTATTGTGCATTTTCTCGCTAGACCGTCTTATCGATATTTGTATTTCATTTTGGACTCCATAGCCTTGATAAGAAAATCCTTCTCTATCGTTGCTGCTAGTTTTCCTTCACCAACTAGCTGAAACCTCAGAGAAGTTGCGATGTTACACTCGGATAACACATGTACAGCCTATCTGTCCTTGCTCTTATACAGCTTGAATTGATCTCTACTCGTAGACCATATCAACCCCCTTGGAGTTTATTGTGGATACTTCTGCTGTTTCTTGCTGGACCACCTCATCCAGGTTTGTCTTTTATTTGAGAATCTATGACCTTAATAAGAACTCCTTCATTTTACTGTGAGCTGTTGTTTTCCCGCCACCAATTAGCTATAACATTCACCATTACCTTACACTACCGTAATACATATACTGCAGTTTCCTCTTCTCTTTGGTAAATTCTATACGTTGTATCATCAGTCAGCTCCATCAGATTTGGGCAGAATGTATGCTGACCAGTACTATTATTCTGATGGCCTTTAGTAAGTATTTTGTAAATTTATACGCTTGTTCCCTTAACTGCTTTGCCTTTGATGCGGGAAGCTCCTCCACCATTCTAGAGACTTATCTGTCTTTTATTTATAGACATCCTATGCGTGACTTGGCCTCGCCACTAAAAGGTTTGTATCCTATTAAAGCCATTGATTTGCCTTGCGTTCGTATTTAATAATCAAAGCTTCAAAAAAATTTTTAATATTTATATCAAATTTAACTACGCATAAACATTTGGCAGTTCATCTGGAATTTGATTAGCAATAAAGCAAGATTATGTTTTAATGATACTCTTTTGATATTCTAATATTTTATAGATAGGATTGTAAAATCGTGTAGTTGCTTGTAATATTTCCATCTTCTTATTTTTCTTATTATAGTTATTATAGTATATATAAAATGTAAATAATTCTTCCGAGGTACCAATGTTTTAATTGCAATTAAAAATGCAAGTATATATAGTAAACATAAATAAACTTTTGCAAGCAGCATAGTACTTGACAATTTTAATTTTAAACTACAAGAAATATTTAACGACCATTAAGATTACATATTAAGTTCTAAATAATTTATGTGTTAATTAGATTAATTTCGTCACATACTCGTATATTATAAGTGGTGTAGATTTCATTATGTTTTCTTAGAATTTGAAATTTCATGTTTCCTTATAATTTTTCGATGACAGGTCAGGAAAATGAATAGACCATTCGCTTGTTCTCTGTTTATTCTCCTGTTTAAGAAATTATAATGTTAAAGTGGCCTGTTGGTATAAATATTCTGCCTCAATGCGCCGTTTTATTGAAAATAAATACTTTAATAGCACTAGGTAATTTACATCAACAGTTAGTTGTATATTCATGGGAACTTCTTTACATTCAACATCACTAGACCCATGCATCATTAAAACTTTAGATCCTTCTATAACTTCCACAGTTATTATCAAGTTTTCAATGGCAAAAAACTAGTTATTTATTATAAAAATAACATCGAGACAAAATTACACCACATATAATTGATTTCAAAATATATATGTATGTTTACCTTTATTTTGTTCACAACTTTTTTCTTTATTAACTTTTAATAAGATCTTTCATGTTAAAGTCTTAATATAAGTTTATTTGCACTTTGAAATTCTATATAATCCATTTAAAATGTATTTCATTACAATGGAAAAGTTACTGTCCATAAATTTTCTGTTAAAACATCAAATTACAAACAATCATAAAAATGTTTACACCTATAACAAATGAGTATATTAAAAACGATTTCCAATTATTGTTATTTTTGAGATTGAATTGCCAATGAAAAAGAATTGCCAAAATTTCATTTCGGCAATGCCATTCAATTGCCATTTAATTTTGGCAATGAAAAGAATCTTGAATATGCTTAAAAAATGTAACAGCTCTTTTTTGGGAAACTATACAAATGTATTAACAAAGTGTTTAATATATATTAAATTATAGGTTTAACCAACTTGTTTAAAATATGAGAATAAGAATTCATTTTGTGCATGCTCATCTGGACTACTTTCCTGGACATATTGGTGCTGTTAATGAGGAGCAAGATGAGAGGTTCCATCAAGACATAAATGAGATGAAAATGAGGTACCAGGGTCGATAGAATGTGGCGATGATGGCAGATTATTGCTAGATGCTGAAAAGAGAACATCTAACGAATGATTACACAAAAAAAAAACTACAAAACGAAGTTATTTGTTGAAAAGAGAGAGATCTCCAAAGAGAAAAAGAAATTAGAGACTCAAAACTATCCGTGTTGTTGCTTTTTACTATGCTTTTTAATATTTATTAAATATAATGTTTATTAAAATGTAATTTTTCCTTTAGTTTTTAATTCATTCTGATTATGCAGTTGATCAAAAACCTTACGTGAGGGGCAAAAACGGAAGGTAGATATAAAATCAGCGTAAATAACTCACTTATAATCACTTATCAAACCCAAATCAACTTTGAAAATGTCAAAATTTGTAGGCCTGTGTTATTAATATGCGAAAATGTGACAAACAATCTGTCACGAATAACTGTGCCTATTATATTTTATAGTTCATATGCGCAAACTATCGAGGAACACTTCTGTAGATTACTGATTTCAAGGTACCAATTTTGATTTCAAATACCGAAATAAAATTGCGCCGTAAGCGGCTTACCTCAATATTGATTAAACTGCCTACAAAATACTAAATCAGATAAGAAAATTTACCTCAAAACGCCTCTCAGCTCAATTTGTCTGCAAAATACTTTGCGAAACCGAAATAAACGAAACTCCAAGAAAATCATATCCAATATATTAATATTTATACTCAATTCACAAATGAAGTTTTGTCCCACTCAGGATTCTAATTAACTTTTTATACTACATTATTCTTTGATTAGAACTGGTTCGCTTCGTTATCGTGTCCTAGCAACGCCGGGAGACCAATTTATATAAAAATAAACCCTTATCGACGATATCTAAATCTTTTTCCTGATAGTACCCAAGCCACCCTCCACGTCCCCCGTGGGAAACGGACGACCTTGAGACATAACCAGTAAATAAAAGTAGGCTTGTATTGATAAGTAATTAACTGAAATCCGATAGCCACTCAGGTATCGGCTGTTATAAATAGATTTATAGGTTAATGAATTGCTGACAGGAGCGCTTCCAGCAGATTAAAATCTCGCTGCGTGTTTACTTATTGTCAGAGTTAATTGATGATAACGATGGGCCTCGATTCACGTGGATAGCTTCGTCAAAAATGTGACTTCGCCGCAAAATGGAGGTGTCGTTAGAGATACTGTCGTACACAGGATGCGAAATCTCACTTGCGTTTTAAAAATGTTTACATAATAAGTTTTATCTGTAAACATTTCAGGTTATCTTTCTATATATATTACAGAACAATTCGATGTTATTCAGGAAAACAGCTCCTCATTCAATTCGTTTCAATTAATATATTCATCTACACTTGGTCTTATTTAGTTTTATTGGAGATAGAAGTACACTACATTACGCTATCTTCTGGACAAAATATGTCCCTCTTAGAAGCAGCCAAAGTAAAAATGATTTTAAAGTAATCTACCACAAGTGCTAGAATTCTCTAATATTTTGTAACGAATGAACCATGTCTGGTGGAATTTGGGTTATTTTGAAAACCATAAAGAATACAGAAGAAGTAATGAGTGATGAAGGAAGAAATTCTAAATATTTAGGTGATATTCAAAGAGAAGTAACTTGGAGAAAATAGTCAGAGTAATTTAAAAAAAAAAAGCAAATTGAAGCCCCTAGTTTGTAGTTTTCTCAAAACATCAAACATCATGTAGTTTTCTCAACAGATCTTGAGTTCAAAATTTTTACCATCAGCAGATTTTGAGCAATAATAAGAAAACCATCCAACAAAATTTTTTCCAAATTTTTGCTTGCCTTTCAAAAGATTCATAGACTTCAATCAAATTTTTTTCAGTGATTTCATCATAAGCCTTTTTTTGATAATTTTATCCTTGCTAATTTGAGTGCCTAAAAGCCTTGTATGATGATTTCTTGTTGAGTTATCGTCGTTCAAAGCAAATAAGTTTGATTTTGATAATTAATTACTCGGGAAATGATAATCGTATAAAAAATTCAAGTAGTGTTTTAAAAACTGCAAAGTATTTTTTATCATAATTATTGGCTTTTGAAAAAAAAAAAATTCGATGCAAGAATGTTGATTAAAGAAGAGGTACAAAATTGCGTATTTAGGGACACTCGCTTAACTTGACATAACATTGCAAATAATGGGTAGATTAAGGATTTTGACTATTCTTGTCAACCTCAAAGTATCCCAAAGAATCCCTGAAAATCTCAAAGCCCTGAGATTTTTTTATTGTGTTCGGAATTATTGAATTTATCGTTTTTGCTAAAAATCAATTTAAGGATGAATTTTTCAATTTTTACTCATTTTTTGAGGTTGAAAATATTTTCTAGAAATAATCCACATTTGTTTTATCAAAGAATGGTAGAAAAATGAATTATTTACTTTGAACGACGATAACTCAGCGAAACATCATCGTACAAGACTGCGACTATTTTTCTTCAAGCCCTAAAAAGTTTGGATTCTTTTACATCCCTTAATTTTTGTGCCTAGTGTATATAAAGGTAACCTGACTTCGACGTATATATATAAGTATACTATGGATGGCGGTGTAGGTAGTAATGCGAGTCTTGCACCACCAAACTAGTCTGTATGTTGTCAAGAGATGGTACGTTTCATCAGATCTACAATACTTGTAGCTCTGTGTTTCCTTACTATTCCATATCTGTTTTTGGGACCACAGTTTTGTTTGTCTACACGCATTATTACATGAGATGATTAATTATTTTGAGTGTCAACAACTACCGCAAAGTTTTCCAGCATGACTATTACTCAAATAGATAAATCTACTATCTCTATTACTTTATTAAATTTTAAGTAGCTCTTTTTAAATAACTCCGGTATAACATAATCAAATTTGAAATATTAATTACTAAAATACTACTTCGTGCTGATACAGGTAACACTTAATTCATCTGGACCGTGAATGGTTAGCCGTCCTTTATTTAGAGCTTAAATCACACAAATCCTGATTATGTTCACTTGTTCATATGACTTTAAAGTTTAAATCATTGTATTAACCTTAAAGTCAAGTGAACAAGTAAACATAATCATAATGTGTTCACTGTAATCTCTAAATGGATGACGGCTCAGTTTAAACGTCAATGTCATGCGAACAAGTGAACAGAATAACCCCACACGTTTCGTATTTTTCAGATAAATATTGTTTGAAAAATTACAATGAGAAAATTAGCATAGTCAGTAAAGTTGTAAAACGAAAAATATTAAATCAATAAATAATTAAATCTGTAACAATACAATATATTTCATTCAATCCTTTTTAAAAATTTTTCATTTTAAAATTAGATTTTGCAAAATTTGCGAGGATTTTGCAAAAGTTTCACAAAATGAAAATTATTAAAATACGATTTATGTATATCGATCTTTATCTAGCTCGGTTAAATATATATTTTTTGTCACTATTGTAACTAGATATGATGCTTTTCGGGAAAAATGCCTGTATCAGTGGCTGCATCGTTAATTTCTTTTCATTTAATTAATGTATGATTTTATTTGTTCAACCTCAAGCATAGAAATTACAAATAAAAATACTTAACGCCGATGTTGCTCATCAGAGATCATAATTAAAATTTTAGCTTGCAATTTCGCGTCAACAAAACATATGTCAGAAAATAAAGCAGTATTAGCTGCGACATAAATATGAAAATAAAAACCAGTACGTGTCAACTCATAATTACTACGCTGGTGACCTATTTCTGTATGCATAGGATATATGACCTCCAATATAATAGTCCTGACAGAAACAAATGCATACAAAAACCATTCCATCTCACAAGGAGAAAAAGAAAATCTAATTCGATGTCAAACGCTTTCACATTTCATTTTCTCAGTTGGAGCACTTCAATCGTGAATGATATTCAATCTTTAATAAGAGAAATTAATGTGTCCAAAAGGCTCTCAGGGCGGAAGTGGGCAAGAGATGTTTTATGATTTTAATCTTTTCTCCTACTTCGTTTTTCTTATAACGGAGAGCGATTTGCAGGAGCGGTAGGTAAAGTAAAAATGAGGCAATTTCAAACGGACACTTTAAAAAATATATGACAGCACTGAGGCGAGGTTTTTTGTCTAATGGGGTTTTTTGTAAATTATGTGCGGGGATTTAAACGGCACAAACGGCATCAGATGAATTTATTTTGTCGTATACCGCCTTTAAGTTAATTTCTTGAAAATTAAGTAAGCGAACTACTCTGGCTTAATGAAAAATGTAATGAAGTTTCTTAACAGGGCCTTTTCCTTAACAAAATAAGTACATATTCGAGTTACGTAGAAGAATATATAGATATTTTGTTTATACTCCAATCCATCTGTAAATTCCTCAAACATTAAGGATAAAAAAATTAAGTTAAAAAAGCCACTCTTCCGGCTATATACCGTCGACGAGCACTGAATTATATGGCGAAATTTGCCATATTTTCTAACATAGAACTAAAATACAATGATTTGGATTGCTCGAAAATCACAAAGAAGATGCAAAGCGTCTTCTGTCGCAAGATACCGCTAACTACAGACCGGTTTCGACTTTATCTTGGGTCTCGTCAGTGTAGCGTAAGCGAGTATGCCTTTGACAAAATGAGGCTTCACATCTTATAGACACCGCTACGTTCTACAGTAGTAAAACTGCAGAACGTAAACAATGCGCCATCTCTCTTTAGTTTTGGAACAATATAAATCGAAATAAAACTTTTATTTAGTCATATATAATGACTAGGAATCATTTATAACACAAAGTTTCCAAATGGTAGTTTTATAAACCTACATAAAAACATTAGTTTATCTAGATCAAAGGTGGTGGTGGATTTTAAATCAATTGTGGGAGGTAGTATCATGCATTTGTCCATCATTTTTCGATTGTCAATATCTGTCAAGCAGTTCTCCATCCATATCGTGTTGCCATTGCCATCTTAAGCAGTTTCTGAATTGCAGTTTTCATCACAAAACCCAAAATGTACATGATTGAAGCCTATTTTCGAACAGGTGTGGTAGTTAATTGAATTTGGGAACACAGTCAGCTTGTCTTAAGGGGCTATATCTACTTAGAGACATGAAAAAATAGTCGATTTTCGGGATGAATTTTCTTGGGAACTATTAATGATAAATAAACATTTTTAATTGAAGATAAATTTACTGTAGACATGGTGAAGTGAACACAATTCAAGAATCTTTAAAACCGGAAGAGACATGCCCGCCGCAAGTGGAGCGTCTGTTTCGCGACCCGGTTTGCGGTGCCCCTTCTCCTGCTAAAACTGATCATCTGACATCAAAGATAGTAAGCTATCTTGAAGTTAAGTGCATACGAAACAGATTGACGATCGCCATTTCCGAAAATTGTCCATTAAAAAACGGCACATGGAACTGAAGTACGAAAATTCGGTAAAAAACTCAGTTATTATCGTAATTTGTTTAAACAATTTTGATGATTTTTAATAAATCGTCATTCTGTTAACAATGGCTTAAAGCGTCAGTATGCCAAATTTGAAATGAATCTGTCTATTGGTTCTCTAGATATTGACGGTCACCGTTTCGGATTCAAAAGACGTTGCCTTTTTTCCAGGGTGATGAATTCTCGTGCTTGTTTCATCCCACTCAGTGCGATAAATATTGTGAGTATACATTATTACAATATATTATGGAAAGAACGCATGAAACAATGATTCCTCAAGTTTATCGCAGATTAGTTAAGTCAATCATTGTTAAGTGCTACAATTAAAATATGAAATGCATTTATTTAGAACACCAGATTATTATTATTATTATTATTATTATTAGTCGTAGTATTAAATTATTTAAAATATAGCAATACGAATACTTGTTACGTCTATTGTATATTGCTTAAACTTGTCCAACTGTGTGACGTGTAGTTGAAAGGAAAATATAATATTTTATTGTCAATTCTGCAAATTCTCGTAATAATTGACTTTTAGGATTATACTTCAAAATTTTAAATTACAAAGAAGATGAATTGGTTACTTCTTAGTTCACTGTAAAAAACATGGGTTGTTTACAAATGTTAAACAAAACGATCGTCATAAATAGCCTCATAATAAACCTGGTATATATCCTATTTCAAGAAATTCACATAGTCCCTGATACAAATCACATGTGTAAGGAATGTCGACTTTGTCTTCGACATCTGGCGGAATTGCCGCCATTTATTGAGTAAAGAATGGCGCTCATTTGTGACGATAGCTCGTAAGGTAAGCTTTGGATTTCCCGTTCCTTATACAGGAAATAAACTACGTCACAGTCAAGTGGTCATGACGTGAATTTAATAGAAATGCGGACTATACTGCATACTTGCAAGAAGGCATGTGTTTTATGGCAACGTTACGGTATTGAGGCATATAGATTGGGGAGTTTGGACTGTTTTGACAGTGTTATGTTCTATTTTCGTTATGCAATTTCATATAATATATTGGACAAATAGTGGAAACATACGTTCACTGGTAATGCAGTATTAAAAGTTATTGTTTAATCATCTCCATTGTGATGAACTTTCTGAGAATCTTCAGTTTTGTCGTTCATTCAATAATATAATCAAAACTCGTATCAATTGCAGGTATGATCTGAACTGAACAAGATTACTGCTCTTTCTATACAGTGCGATACGTTGTAGTAAACTACGCCTACTGAAGGTGTAATTAATAAGTCAGTAGACGGGGTTACAAAAGTAGCAACTAATGTTAGTGGAGTATGAAAACTTAATAGCACCGGTCATCTAAAAACCACGCCTACCAGAATATTGGCGAGTTGTATATGTAAGGTATTTAAATTTCTACTTATATTTTGTATTTACAAATGATGTATTTAACTGTAAATGAAGTAAATTGATAATAATAATATCGAAAATAGAATAGATGAAATGTGATTAAGCTTGGTTTTCCAGATATCGTCAGAAAATTGGGTTTTCAATGCTTTCAATGGTTTCATGGGGAGGAAAAAGTAAATTGCAGTGTAACTTTTCCATAGAGTCAAATCGATCTTATAAAATACTGAAAGCAATTACGAAAACATAAATTTCTAATATTTCAATGTCACATATTCCCAAGGTTCGTCAACTTATATAGGTTACCCAATAAGCGAGCTTGTGGGCGAGGGGAATGTGACGAGCGGGATGCTCTGTGACGTAGTTCAGATTCCTGCAAGTTCAAAGCGTTGTGTCGTACATATTTATTATTCTAGTGATAAATGCAAAGAATTGGACAAAATATAGATTGAGAATAATTCATATGAAATATAAGTTCTTAGTAAGTATGTTTTCTGTTTCATTTTAATGGATAAGCTAGGTAGCTAGATGGTACATGCGTTTAATAATTTTATAGATTCCATTACACTTATTCAGATGTATATTACAGAATCATGCCGAGTCAGTGATGTACAGTAGCAGTTTGCAATAACAACTTAGCAGAGAGTAGAGAGTAAAAAAAAAATAATTTAAACATATCATTGTATTCAATGCCAAAAATTAAAAAAGATTCGAAAGCAGTGAATGGTCTTATGCCAAACTTATTCCTGTGATGTGACTATATATTTGTATGAATATCTCAAGAACTATACTTACCAAGGTACAATAATTATATATTTTTGTGATCAAAAAACTGTGGGTAACTTTTTTAAGTAAAAAAACATAGGGTGTTCCATTAAAAAAAATAAAAAAATGTTCGCCCCCTTTAAATTTGCAGAGATTTTGAAAATTTGTTTAAATATTCAAAAAGTTTAAAAAAACATGTAAAGTCCTTTTTTGAATTTTTCGATTCGATTGAAATTGAGAGAAATAAAGGGGGGGTCAATTTTAGGTGACTAACCCGGTACATGCTAAGAAAATGATGCTATTTGCCAACAATAGAAAATAATGGAACTGCAGCTGGTAAAATAGAAATAATATAGTAGATTTAGATACAATATGTGTTTGATTTAATTTTTAATTAAATATAATATTAAATGTTTATCCTTTGTAAATATTCTTCAGCTTATTCATAAACTTAATAAAATAAATATTAAGAATAATATGATAATGTATGAGAAGGGGAGAGAAACCCAATAAAATTTCGCAGAATCTTAATGGAAGGACAAACTGAGGCAATGAACCATTTTATTATACTTTCAGGGGACATAGACCCAATAAATGATCTTTGGTTTAATCTACCCTACTGGACCTTTTTCGTTCATTTGAACGTTCCAATTACTGTTTTCATTAAAAGAAGTTACGTTTACGGTTTATATATGTAGTGCTTGAGTTATTTCTTTTATTCTCTCTACCCCTACATATATAGGATGGTTTGTTTTCGTTGCTCATTTGAAAATGACGAGAAATTTCGAAATAATAAAAATCTTGTATTTGTTTTTCCTTAAAGAAAAGAAAAGTAAAGTAAAGAAATTTTCCTCCGTTTTTCTCATTACAGAGAATTGTAGAGGCGATTGATAGGAATATTTTATTGTGACATTTTCTTCGTAACTTCTGGTGTCCTCACTTCAAAAGCTATCGAAGAGGAATCGACGTTAAATCAAAGACTAAAAACGAAATTTAATTTGTAATACGTAATTTCTTCTAAAAAAATAAAATGAGACTTAAAGTTATATTCGATGCTAACTTTAGATATATGTAAATATTTAGAAGTATCATGAAAATTAAATTTACATATGTTTCTTCGAGTTTTCTTAGACAAACCTAATTCTCTTTATCTTTATGAGTACAGAAAATTATAGAGAAGACTCATAGGAAATTTTTGGCGTTTTGTTCTTTTCCGTATTTTAGATACATCAAATATAGACTGTGAAACAGTAAATCAACCACCTTGTATACAGGACATGTCATGTAAGATGACTATTCAATCTTGAGTTCAAAAGACATTCTTACCTTAAACTGTTATAATAAATCATTACTGATTCATAGAAAATTATTAAATTAACCTTTACAAATAAAGCTAAATGCTTTAAACCAACGCTTTGAAATTTTAACTGAATTTAGACGTCCACTTATGTGTGGACTTTTCACTTTTAAGATTTAAATACGAGGGTGAATCAAATATAAACGATACTTTTGGTCCTGGGCATGCAATAGTAACGCGTGACGGTTCCCGCTTCGTGGGATGTTGGGTAGGGATATCAGGAGGGGGGGAGAACAGGTGAATGACCTACCTCGCTCGTTCCTTTCAGTACCCGTCGTGACGATGTCTGAGAAGGAGGTGCCTTCGTCAATTACGTAGCGTGTTATCATCAAGTTTCTCGTCATGGAAGATGTAAAACCAGCTTAAATCCTAACGAGATTGACTGCGCAGTTCAAGTAAGAGACACTGTCCCCAGCTAGAGTGTTTGAATGGCATAAACAGTTTGTGGAGGATCGTGAGCAAGTTGAAAATGAGAGCCATGACCGGCGACCTCGCACCAGCATTACCAGCGTCCGCGTTCAACAACTTCTTGAGGGTAACAGGCATCTGACCACCAATGAGATTTCATCTAATGTTGAAATAAATTATGGAAGTATTTTTTGAATCATCACAGAGGAGCTAGGATTTCGTAAGGTGTGCACAAGGTGGGTCCCTCGCTTTCTGACAACTGAGCAGACATTGCAACATTTTCAGGTGTGTAAGCGTCTCCTAGCGAAATTTCGGGAAGAGGGAAACTCGTTTCTCACTCACGGTATCAGCTGCGATGAAACGTGGGTGCGCCACTATACTCCTGAGTCGAAACAAGCGAGCAAGGAGTGGAGACGTCAAGGGGGGGCTGGGCCAGTGAAAGCCAAGTCAAGGCTGTCAGCAGGCAAGGTTTTGACTACAGTTTTTTTTGACCAGCGTGGCTTGTTGCACCTGGATTTTTTGCATGATCGCAGGGCCATTAATTCGGCGTACTACTGCGACATTTTAAGTTAGACTTGCATATCGCCGCAAACAACGTGACCTACCGATGAGAGAAGTGAAACTTCTCCATGATAATGCTCGTCCCCATACAGAAGCCCTGACCAGAGAAAAATTTGAGGAATTGGGCTGGGAAACACTTGAACACCCTCCCTATAGCCCCGACCTATCGCCCTGCGACTTTCACCTCTTTCCCACCACTTTCTCAAGGAAGTCATGGGAGGGCAAATATTCAATAACGATGAGGAGGTTGAGGCCTACGTACGCAATTGGTTAGAGACACAACCAACTTCATTCTACGAGCAGGGCATTACAAAATTACCTACACGCTGGGAAAACTGTGTTTCCAGATCAACAGATTATATAGAAAAATGAGCTGTTATTCGTTTTTTTTTCGAGTTCAAATAAAGAAAATAAAAAAAAAAGTCTCGTTTATATTTGATTCACCCTCGTACTTTTATTATTCGAGTCATATACTCTAAGAAGTTCAAAAATCATGTATACGTTTGTATACATATATATTCGACCGTGTTACTGTATAAAAATATACCTATTCTATTTGTCATAAAAACTTTCCAAGGTCATTTTCATAGTGGGTGGGATCACAGTTGGCTCTGTGATAAATGAAACCATAAATTTGCTGACCAATTAACTACTGTGACAATTGTCATGTTATTTTGTAGTATAGTTCTACTCAAACTTCTTGAAGAGTTATCGTTCTGTAGTAATTTATGTTAATTTTTCTCAGTAACTCCAAGTGAACTTGTAATACTAAAATTTTCTCCTATAAGTGTTTAAAATTGTACAAATGTGGTGGTATTTCTTAATCGATATTTCATACAATTGTTAAAAACATGTAATTGTTTATTTTTGTTTCAATAAAGCTTAGCTTTTTGATCAAATTGACAGTTTAAGTCTATTTATAATTTCCAGTTATTTTAAAGTAATGTGAAAATGCATTAGGCTTGATTTTTCTACGTTTTCTTCAATAGCTGCATATAAACACATAAATATTTACTGATAAAAAGACTGGAATGGAAAATACCACTAGGTGACTCAAAGCAAAACTTTAAATTATGCTTGCATTGGCAAATCAATCGGAGGATGTTTATACCCTAATCGTATAAGATATTTATGTAATAAGCAACTAAAATATCGTCACAGGTGGTTTCTTTAACCTATTGAGAAAGCACAAAATAATGATTCGCCGATATAGCGTAAAGTACATCTGGATGCTAGCGGATTGTATAGTGTACACGTTAGAATAGCTCCATAACAAAAAAATCCAAGGGCATTAGATCTAGAGACCGAACAGGCCACTATGTTGTACCTTGGCGTCCTCGGTGCCAGAATAGTATGCAGGAACACCTTCTTGTTGAAAAGTTATTTCTAAATCTTCAAATTTATCAGGATTCTCTCCTAGAATCCCCAAAATTAGCAGCTCAATAGCATTTTGCAACCTGGACACGTCTCCTCTTAACTTTCTATTTAAAAGGATTTCATAAGGAATTTTAGACGCACACTGTGTAACTGTATTTCATTAAACTACTTCAATGTCTCGTTGCTATCTAATTATAGGATTTCTCGTGGTAATTTTGACCTCTGTTTATCCCGAAACAATCTTTTAAGTAATTTAGAGATAAACTCCATACACTTTCCGTTGCCATTTCATCACTACGCTAATGGTTAGCCTACAGGTTTATGTGCTTTTCGTCTCTTTTTTCTGGTATTTCAAATTTAATTCTCGTAATTGCCCGTCGTGGATGAAGTTACGTTTTCCAGTTCAAACATTTCCTCACAAAATGAAAGATAGAGGATATTATGAATCACATGGAATAGCTTTACGTTATTTTTGTGGAAAAGTAAATAAAGAATATACCGTGAGAATAAAAAAACACGCTTAGTTAAAAAAATATGTGGTGAATAGTGGTGGTGAATTTTATTTTTATTTAGATGTTGAAATAATCGCTCAAAAACAGTAAAGATGTTGATAGCAATATTACAGGCCACGTAATTTGAGTTAAAAATATTTCAGTGACGAATCAGAGGAAATAATTTCATTATGTTTGATGCAAACTGACAAAATACACTATGCCGGAGATATTTATAGTAACTTCTTCTATAAAGAATGTCTCATCACTGTTTGACATAATATTATATAACGATATTTTTCTATAACTTCGAATAATGTGGATGAAACAGATTTATCAAATCATTAATGTATTTAATGTAAAGTAAATTGCATATCAAGCACTTTGACCAAAGTCATTTCTATTAAGAGCTAGAAAACCTACGTTTACATAACACATACACACAAGGGGTACCAGTTTTTGACCAATAATGCCATGATCCCTCTGATCCATCACCCCTATTGACCCGATCTTGCCCTCTGCGACTTTTTTTATTTCCCCGAATAAAAATAGACATGGAAGGAAAGTTTTTACGACGGAGAAAGAAAAACGACGGAGGCTCTGTCGGGCATCACAGGAAACAAATTTCAAAAATGTGTTAAACAATGGAATAAAAGATTAGACAAGTATACTAGCGCCAGTGGAGAGTACTTTGAAGGAAATTTAAGGTTTTTTGTTTAAGAATTAAATAAACAAATTTTGAAAAATGATTTCTGTTGCCCTACGTATGTAAGTATTAAAAAGTATACGTTAATCAGACACATATTTTAAAACGTAGTAAACTAGTCCTTAGTTTGAAAACTATAATAAATATGATTTTTCCAAGGTGATAGTTTTGTTGGAAAAACATGTAGAATGTACGTGCTTTCATTTTAAAACTGTACATAGGTTCCACCGTTCGGTCCTTCTCGGAAAATTAGCCACCGCTCAGGTGGGGAGTCCGGCAGTACGCCGTGATGATCGACGACTTCACGAGATTTCACATTTACCGTCGCATACGTGTTTGGCACTTAGACGAGTGAACTTCGCAGTAATACGTGTAATTTTAAATAGATTCTTTTAATTCTAAACTTAGTAATTATGACGTACTCACTTGAGGAAAAAATTGATTTGATATCATGGTCTCTTCAAGGACATTCATTACGTGCAATAAGGGACCTTTTCTTAGTCAAATATGTAAATCGTCCGATCCCTGCCTTGAACACAATATCGACAGTAGTCGAAAAGTTTAAGTCAACGGGATGCATTTTAGGTTGTAAATGCCACAAGACACCTAGAATTAACGAGGATGCTGAAATGCAGGAATCAATGGTGTGTGCAATGGTAGAAGAAAATTCAAATATTTCTATCCCAAAAATTTCCGAGGAGACTGGTTTTAGTGTGGGTAAAATTCACAAAATTTTAAAGAAAAATAAATATCATTCCTATAAAGACGAAGCCCATCAAGAAATTTTCGATGAAGACCAGTACCGTAGAATGGAATTTTGTAACACGGTAATGGAACGTGCAAATGCGGATGACAATTTTATTTATAACATCGTGTTCACCGATGAATCCACGTTTCCGTTACATGGTAGGCACAATCCATCAATTCTACGGTATTGGGCTATTGAAAATCAGTATCGCCTGTTAAATACAAGGACACAATATCCCGAAAAATTGAATGTTTGGGCTGGTATTTATGGGAATGATATTATTGGACCATTCTTTATTGATGGAAATTTAAATGGGGAGACTTATTTGAATCTTCTTCAAAACCAAATTGTTCCTGCATTGGCAAACATTAACCCCAATTTTGACAACGTTTGGTTCCAGCACGATGGGTGTCCGGCCCATAACTCAAGAATAGTCATTGACTATTTGAATACGATATTCCCCCAAAGAATTATATCTACGAGAGGCGTAATTCAATGGCCACCAAGATCACCACACTTGGCCCCTAATGATTTTTTCTTATGGGGTATATTAAATCAAAGTTATACGGGCATCCTCATGAAAGAGCTAATAACTTAAATCAACTGGGGGCTAATATTGAAAATTTATTTCAAACTAGCCCTCTTAAGCTGACCAACGTGCGTTCAGAATTTTACGACAGGTTGGGTTATTGTTTGGCGCAAGACGGGGGCATTTTCGAAAATTTTCTTTAGTTTTTTTTTTCTTATTCAAGGGGATATTTTTTAAGTTTTAAGAGTTTGTATTTTATTTTTAATTATTTTAAGAGAATCTATTTATTTTTAAACGTTTTATTAGAAGGCACTTTTTTTTTAATGCAAAACCAATTATAAAAATAATGCAAAAAAGATCATAGTTTACTGTTAAATATGGCCAAGATATTTTTTCTTTAAATACCTTAATCATCTTTTAACAGTAAACCCATCAACATCACTTCCCACCTAAAAGTTTTTCCCCGTTACAAATACGATGTACACTCCCTCACGTGTAGAACGTAACTGTCATAGCGCCGCTAATTATCGACACTGGACAACCTGAAGCAGGGCGTACCGTCCACGTCCCCTCCCTACACATTATACGAAATCGACCGATTGACTCGATGTCTAGTAAAAAAATGAAAGAACAGTATATAAATATTAAATGCATTGAGAAATACAATTTTATGTTACCTCCAAATTTTTTCCTTCACGGTCAAGAAGATTATAAAAAATATTTTCGGATCAAGTTTTCAAGGCCCAGTTTTTGATCAAACGTATTTATAGACGACAGAGACGATATTCATGAAAATAAAAGTATCTGTATTAAAAATATTCAAGCGAATCATGTTAATTACATAATTTAAGAACGTCATTTCCATAAACTAACATTTAATTTAATTAGCAATTAATATATTTTCTTAACTTTGTACAAAGATTAGAGAGTTATAGAGAATACATTAAAATATCGATATCAATATTCTCTTTTCAGTCATCAGAAATGTCGTCACCCATATTTTTCCTTATTATTCAGATATATCTCTGCCTTTAAAATAGGTATTTATTTATATAATATACGATATATATACAATCTAAACTGTTCGAGAACGTCGTTATGACATAAAAAGTTTTTTCTTTTTAATCATTCGGAACAACACTCCTTAATTGTGTTAGATATATTTATACAACAAGTGTATATATTTGTGATAATTTTACACACTCTTACTGAACGTCAATATTACTTGAGGCAAAATGACAGTAATACAATTACTTACGTAATTGAGTAAGTCAATGGTACTTGTTTTATAGAGTTAAACGTATATTTTGTAGTTGAATAAAAATCTATGTATTGGTTCATTACTTAAATTTCTATAAAACGCTTTTAAATGCTTTTCAGAAATACATTTTTTTACATTTTTCATTGACTGTTTCATCATAGAATGCCTAAGGAAAAGAGCTCAAATTTAATGGAACAAATTAACACCATAATTTAACACCATAACTAATGCAACATATTTTGTTTACACTTTACAAATATTCTACATAACATGTAATTGATAATCAATTACAATCTATTTTAAGTATATTTAACTAAATGTACGATAAAAACACATTCGTTTACTGTGTGAAGGAAGATACATGAAAAATAAACAAACACCCCTGTTCTCGAAAAATATTGAATTTCAACAACTATGTTGATCGAAACAATCCCAGGGTTTAACACTGGGTTTAAGCTTAACAACCCTAAAAGGGTTGTTTTATGAAACAAACATATTTAATTTTCGTGCTGTCGCCAGTTGAGTATCTTTTCCCGAATAGTATAGCGTAATTTTGAAGATACTCCTGGCGATAATAAGGATAACAATAAAATACGTGATATTGGTGTCTCAAATACGAAGTAGCACATGATAACAGTACTGAGATAACGGGGTAAAGATTGAACTAATGAATGACCAAACAGGAAGATGTGAATACGACTAAACTGATTACATATATCATGGTTCATATTTATGAAATACAAAACTGCTTATCAACAATATATCTGTAGTTCTTAATCTATTTAGATAGGTAATCTAATTGCCAAAATATTTCAACCGATAATATATTAAACTAAGCCAAAACTCACTACTCCTTTTATTGGGTGTTTTGAAGTAATTGTTTAAATAATTTCTATCATAAAAAACGGGTTACCAATTTTTCACAAACACCAAAACATATATGTCGCTCGTGTATAACGTCAAACCAAATTGGCATTATCAATAGATTATTCGAGTCTTCTTATGTGTTAATTACCTTCTGATGATACCAATTTGGTTGGCGAAATTCGCGTCAAGCCAGTATAATATTTCGGTGTATATGAAAAATCAGTTTTCGGTTTTTGTTGTTGCATCGAACCCTCTCCATTCCAACCTTCCCTAAGAATTTTGTCATGCTTGTCACATTAGATGTTAAAGAAGTATCAGTTAATGCTGTTTTATTTTTTTAACTAAAGATTTTAATTTAGCAGATAGGAAGGAACTACAAAATTTGAACAGAAGTGAAAAAGTAATAGAAAATGTTTCATATAGTATTTCAATTTTATGTAAAAAAAAACAATAATTAATAGAAAGATATTTCGAGAAAAAATATTTCGATACGGATATTAAATTGTACATGTAGTAGAATATATACAGTCGGTGGAGTCTTAAAACATATACAGCGATTACCAAAATGTCTCTACCAAATGAAGAAAACAGTATTTTTTTTTCTAGTTTGAGCACTTATTTGACAACGAAATTAACTGTTTGATAAGAAATTCAATATCGATAGAGAAATGATAAAGTAACAGAAAAAAATAGATATGTCGTTTAGTTTTTTAAATTTATTTAAAAACCTATAAAAGATATACGTGTAACGAGAATAACAGCATCGAAATTATTACTTGAAAGCCGACATGAAATTGGTTATGTAATAGCACTACAAAGCAATGCCCTTAACAAGTTTGTACGAAATGAAAAGAAAAATGTTTTAGATTTTTATATTTTTTTGCATCTACAACTGGTGCATAACATTTGACCTTTTTTCTTTTCGTTCCTGTTTGACAATAAAATAAGGTCGCATTAAATATATCGAGTCCATGTATTATCATGTCAAATTAACAGTAGATTGCCCTTGTTTATTATTTAATAAATCTTAGAAAGTTTCATGAAAATGGTTCAGAATGGTTCTTGAAAGGGGAAAATGCAATAATTTACATATTTTATATACCGATAAAGTTTAAAAAACTGCGTATTAATCATACTATTAATCACGTATGCAACGCAAAAATATGTGTAATGAAAAATATATTTTTAATAGTTTCTATAATTATAGTTTATTAATACCAAAAGATTAGTTGCCCAAAAGATTATACAATTCTTGAAAAAAAACATCCTTTTAAGTTACAATTCATCGGTATATTTAATACATGTTTATTTAATTTTTCGGAATAAACGAATCGTAGACGTAAAACTTTTATTTTTTCAATTTAGCGCAAATATTTTCCCGATCGCTGTAAATAGAAAAGAACGTACGTTTATAAAATACGTCTAATGCTATCTTATTGTTTAAGGTAAACATTTTAACTTGAAAATCAGCCTGGAAGTGTATTTAAAAAATAAAAGATATAGGCCTATCATGAAGAACATTATTATTTCGATGTTAAAATTAAATTGGTCCAGTAATGAAGTCGCCCAACAAAAGTTGAAGTTGAAGTTGAATTGGTTGAAGCCTTTATCACAAAAAAATTCTTCAAATTGTTTTTACCCCTACAACAGCTACTTTTTGACAACGAAATAAACTTCGACTCTTAGTACCAAGAGAATATTTCTCTTGTTATGTTGGTATGACAATATTTCAGAGGAGGCTACCATAATTTATTATTTCATTAATATTCAATCAGTTTTTAAAAAAATACTACTAGATTTGAAGGGAGAACAATGCAACAGTCTATAATTTTTTGATATGCCCATAATTATAAAAGAGAAAGAGAAGCAAAAAGATTAACAATGCAATATATATTATTAAATAATTTTCATCAAAACATTTAGAAAATGGTAATAATGTTGGGTAAAGTGGAATTTTTAACGAAATTATTTAACAAACAATGCATTATTAATAATTTTTATAATTGTAATCTATTACTCTAATACGAATAGGGTGACGACCAAAAATCACAATTAATAGTTGATGGAGTGGTAAAGAACAAATAAATATAAATACATGTTTCCTAAAAGTTGTCACAATTTTCGCAACTATAAATTATTTTTCTAAAAAATGCGTCTTCTGTATAAACTAAAATTCAGTTAGTATAATTAATTTACGTTTAATTGATTTTCATATATGCGTATAATATTGACATTGACATATTGACAAAAACATTTTGACGAGCGCCGTATATCGAATAAAACGTTTTTTTAGTAACAACAAAAATATAAATTTTACCACTTACTTATTTTACAACAACGATTATTCAACAACAGATAGCACATGCACCATACACAAATACAAACACTTATACATTAAAAATGAATTTTCAGTTCAAGTTCAAAAGTTTCAAAATACTCGAGGCGTTCGTCGGTGTTCACGGACGTGTCGCGCTCCCACCCCGTTTCAACACGGCCTTTTGATACCCGGGTGGTGGTTACACTGCGACGGCGGCGTCGTTGAAAGAGCGTCGTTGGTATCTGGACCATCTCCATGCGTACCAACGGTGCGTCGATCTGTTTTCAATGCTACAGTAGCTTGTTTAGTGCAACAGCTATGCACCTTGTTTGTGCTTGATTGTAGTAGGTTGATTTAATAGATGATGAACTGATAAAACGTCAATTAAAAATATATATAGTGCCCCATTCTCGATTGGATTTTATTATTATATTCGTTAGGAAACATTAAAATAAATGTATTAGAAATAACTTCATAACGTTCACAGGATTGAGTGATGTTTAATTGTGTCCGAGATATTAGCCTATAACCAGAAATTACAGTGCACGTTTTTGATTTTTCTGACATTGCCATTCCTGGCAATATTTACAGAAGTTGCTCCAACTGAGACTGACATTTTCACTGGAAGTTACAGCGTAATTTCCAATTCCACACCAAACAGCTAAAGTCGAACCTCCTCGTCCCCCTTATTGGAGCTTAGGTGGCTGTATCTTACGATAAATTAATTTGGCTGATTTTGACGATACTATAAATAATAATAATAATGCCTTTATATCCCAACAGAACAAATCCGCAAAAACAGAAATATGGAATACAAATAAATACGTATATGTGTACAGTACATAACTAAAAAAAAATAAAAAGTTAACCCCTAAACAATTTTAACCTAAATAACGATAGAATACTCAGTACGGGGCACTATTATTTCACCGGACTGAATGGTACCGAATAAATACTATAAAACATTTTGTAGAGCAACAGCATGATTATCAACTGCAAACGGGTCATTTTCACCAACACGATGAAAGAGGTCAGAGTATTGGTTAAAAGCAATTTTATAATTTCTTCAGGAATTTTTATGATGACCAACTAATTAACCATAAATTAAACAAAATGAAATAAATTTTACAGATATATTGAGATCCCAATGAATCAAATCAAAGCTAAGACGTGACTTCATAATTGCATTTTGTTCTACAACTTATTAACTGTCTATGCCGTACGTAGTTGATTGAAACATGTCGCCAGACATACGTGCTAGTAATTGTGGTATATTAGTAACAATTGTGAGTGGTGTAGCATCTTATGTGATGTTATTTATTGATCACTTACAAACTTTCATATTTTTGTTTTACAAATTTGAAATCGTTTAAAGTTTCAGTAACGTTTTAAAAACTTTAATGTTAACCAGACTAAAGTTTCAGCGATGCAATAGTAACATTAATCTTATATAGTATTACCAGATACACAGCGGAAATACTTGAATCAATACAAAGTTTGCATTAACTTTAATAAGTATTTCTTTGCTATATCTAAGAGAGCCATTTATTTTCTTCATATAAAACATTTTACTTACTTTATTGAAAAAATAAATCTCTTTTTGTGTAAAATATTAATTATTGTAATAGTAATTCTCTTCATATCATATCTTATATCATAGGTCTCTTTAGACGATGATAGTTGGTACATAAATGATGGAACCATTTCTTATTGAAGTCATTAGTTAGTGATACGAGTACATAACTAGATATATTAAAACTGCATCTATGAATTTCTGAAATCAAAAACCGTCTACTATATTGAAAGAAGAGATCTCTTTGAAACAATGGATTATTTTTTGAATAAAAAAATATTTCTTCTCTGTGAATGTATCTCCAGTTAAATAAGGTATATAATTGAGGAACATAAATTAAGTCCTTGATTGTGTTAAGAATTGAGTTATAAATCTGTTTTAAAGCCACTAGCACTATTAACACTGTTCTACGAGAGCGGATCAAGTATAAAGGGGACTTCATTTTCAAAAAAATATTGATTGAAAAACAAAAGGTAAATATATTTTATTTTTCTACATAGTCTCCTACTTTACAAATACATTTTTCCCAACTAGAAGGAAGGTTTTTTATCCCAGTATCGTAGAATTAAACTGGTTGCGTTAGGAGCCAATTGCTCACGAATCGCTCTGCGCCCTGGTCATCTTCAAATCGTCGCCCTCCTCGAGCTTCTTTAAGCGGCCCAAACAAATGAAAATTGTAGGGAGATAAGTCCGGGCTGAAGGGAAGATGTTCAAGTGGAGCCCAGTTCATTTCTTCTTCCAATGATTTTTTTTATTTCCGTTTTTCGACAGCTAGAGCTGCAGTATGGGGCCTGGCGTTGTCGTGAATGAGGACTGCCTCTCAAATAGGTTAGTTTTGTGTTTTGCAGCGATATGCAGCCCTCACCTGATTTAATACCTCGCAGTAGTAAGCAGCATTGATTGTGCGTAGCACATGCAAAAAATCAATGAGTCGGTCGAAAGATATGGTTGAAATAACCTTTCCAGCTGACAGTCGAGTCTTAGCTTTTACTGGGGCTTCCTCCGCCACTCCATACTGGCTTCTTTGCACTCGGGCGTGTAGTGGTGGACCCAGGTTTCATTGTAGGTGACAATCGGACTCAAAAATGTACCACCTTCTTCCGCAAACTTTGCTGTAAAACCTCTGACAGACCTCCAAACGTTTCAACTTCCGATTGCGGTCAATAGGCGAGGGACCCACCTGGCACACACTTTACGGAACTCCAGGTCATTTTTGATGATCGCTTGACAGCTCCCATAACTTATTCCAACCTTTTCTGGAATTTCGGATACGGTCATCCGTCGATCTTCAAGAATGTCTCGAACCGCGCGAATATGTTCATCCGTCATGCTGGTTCGAGGACGGTGAACCTGATTTGTTTCACGTTATCGCCCTTCGTTCGTACTGACGAACTGGTTGAGAGTGGGCAATGGCAGGCTCTTTCCATTCGTAATGACCCCACCCAAGCATACTAGAACCTCGGGCCCGGTCCTAACAATCGTAGACGCCCAGGAACAAAAATTCCGTTTATATTTGATCCACCTTCGTATACTTAATAATTTTATTAACGTATGAATTAATTACCCTAATGTTTTCCCATCAGCTTATTAAAAATGCGGAATCTGTTAAGAATAAGTTAATACAAATTCCTACATCTATATTGTTCAATCATTGGCATGTAAATTCAAAATGAATGCCAGTTATCAGAAGACAAACCCTTATATAATGAAATATGCGAATACGGCATTAAATTGAATATATCCAACGATCCCCCGGTCGATCGAACGTCAAACAACGTACTAAAAGTAGAATTCCAATAAAATTTTCCTCGTCCCACTTCTCCCTTGATTCTTATTGAAATAATATGCAATCGTTTCAATAACACTTTTATATGCCACCGAAAATCAGTTACCGCCTCCATAAATTCTCGATAAAGTGAGGGTGCCTCCTCCACATCTTGTTTTCCGCAATACAAATAGACCCTTAAGGAAATGTAGGTGTGTGCCATAGGTGTGAAATAACTAGGATACATAAGGTATAAATTTTTCTTTCGATTGAAAACTTCATTGTGTTTTGTACCATTGTGGCGTAACGATAAATTTTCGCTCAATATTTATCATTTTATTAAATGACTTTTTAAAAGAATTTAAAAATCTTCAACTCTATTTCTTAAGTAAGCATTGACTGACGTAAAAATTTTGTTTTTGAAAGACTATTACTAAAGATATTACATTATTTTATGGTATATGTGTTTGGGTCTCATCAGCCACTGATCGCATGGGTAGTCCCTTGGCGATCCCCTCTTATCCGGGCCATTATCCAAAAATGCTATCCCATAAAAGGAGCAATTTAGGCACGTCCCCTGCCTTAAGCCTCGCCTCCTCTAGGATAACAGGGGTCCCTAATATAAGGTACCTCTCCTCCTCCAATGCGGGGCAGGTGTATAGAAGATCAAAAATGGCAAGGCGTCTGGTCCGAACGGTATCCCTCCTGAGATCCTGAAGGCCGTGGTGGAGCAATATCCTGCGGAGGTGCTGCAAATCATGAACGATGTCATGAAGAGCGGTGACTTCCCCGAGGTATGGAAGATGGCCAAGCTTGTTCTAATCCTCAAGGAAAACAAGCCGATGGAGGACCCCACATATCTCAGGCCGATATGTCTGATCGATCAGGAAACTCTTGGAACATCTAATCCTAGGAAGACTCCTAGGGGAGCTGGAGAGGAAGGGAGGCCTGGCGAGAACCAGTACGGGTTCAGGGCTGGGAGGTCCACGGTAAATGCTGTCATGGTCATAAAAACCATTGCACAGGAGGTGTGGGAGTCTAAGAATCTGTGCGCGTTGATCACTTTGGACGTGAAAAACGCGTTCAATTCGTCCTCATGGGGAAGGATCATGGGGAGACTGCGGGAGCTAGAAATAGCACCGTATGTTGTAAACATGATCGCCAGCTACCTGTCTTGCAGGGGCCTGAAATTACTGGCCGGGGATAGTAGCGAGAGGAGGGGAATCTCGTGTGAAGTGCCACAGGGGTCGGTTATGGGTCCTACCCTATGGAACATTATGTTCGATGGGGTATTTAGACTCAGATTTCCCGAAGAAGTGAGGGTTTTGGGATGATGTTGCAGTGGTTGTTACCGGAAGAAATGGTATCGACGTGAGCGAAAACGCCAACCTCACTGTCTAGAGGATCATGAGATGGATTGAGGATAGGGAACTGACTCTGGCTTTGGACAAAATGGAGGCAGTCCTCCTGACAAGGAGGAGAATGCTTCCATGCATCACGTTTCGAGTAGGGAATACCGAAGTCGTACCGAAACAGAGTACTAAGTACCTAGGAGTCTGCATTGATAGTTCCCTCTCGTTTAGGGAACATATCAAACAGACGCTGGAAAATGCTGGCAAAACTGTCTCGGCCCTTAGTCATTTGCTGCCAAACATTAAGGGCTCCAGGGCGGCAAAGAGGAGAGTCCTCAGCGGTGTGGTGCAGTCGATCTTACTGTATGCCGCCCCGATGTGGGTGGGTATATTTAGAAGGAACAAGTGGAGGAGAGAGCTCACCAAAGTCCAGAGAAGAGCAGCGCTAGTGGTTTATAGTGCATACAGGACCGTATCGGCAGCGGCAACGCTGGTGATAGCCTGTATACCACCCATTAACCTTCTACCAAGGGAGAGACGGGAGATGTACGGAGGAGCTGACAGAGGTGCAGCAAGGGAGAGCCTATGGCAACACTGGCAAGAGATATGGGAGGCGGAGCCTCGAGGGAGATGGACGAGGGTGCTAATCCCGAACATAAGGCCATGGTGCTAAACGCCACATGGCGATGTCGGGTATTATTTAACCCAGGCCCTTACTGAGTACGGCTGTTTCGCGGATTACCTATTGGATATAGGCAAACGCGAGAGCAGAGAGTACTGGTCCTGTGGAGAGGTAGACGATGCCGGCCACACAGTGTTCAGCTGCAAAAGGTGGATAGGAGAAAGGAGAGCTACGGAGCAAAAGATAGGACATAACAAATGATAGCAAGATAGGACATGTTATCACTGTAGATAACATGATCCCAATCATGCTCGGGAGCAGGGAAAGATGGACAGTGGTGGAGCAGATGGTAACGGCCATCATGAAAGAAAAAGAGAAGGAGGAAAGGGAAGTGGGGAATGAATAAATATCCTGATTGATATGCCAAAGAGAAGTAAAGCGAGAGCGATTCCTCTTCGGCATTACACTGACAGGACAGCGGGGGTTTTTAGTCGATAGGCGTATACGAATCTGACACTACCTGACCAAACAATAACAAAACACCAGAGGCCAGTTGTCTCTTGAAGATTTTCCCCTCGAGGAAAAAAAAGTGTATAAGAAGATGAATCGAGGTTTCCTCGTCTTCTTTACAGTATCTGCAGGCCGGGCTGTCAATCAACCTCAGCTTGTGTTTATATGAATTCAGAGTACTATGGTGGCCCGTTATGATCCCCATCAGGGTTCTGGCTTTGTGCCTGTTCAATTTAATGAATTCTTGAACCCATTTCTCAATTTCTGAGTATTCGATGAAGAGTTTGGTTATTCGACAACCCGTTACTCCTCTACATCTTTTATTGTGCTGGTCTCTTGCCCAGCCATTGATACGGTCTCTGATCAGATTCCCACTTGTTACCACTGCAGGTTCTGATCCATAGAAGTTTTTCCTGGTCCCTAGTCTGGCAAGGTCATCTGCAATTATGAAAGACGATAATATCCCCAAAAATATTGAATAATAATTATGGCTCTTATTGTGTCCTGCTTTAAAACAAAATTAAAAAAAAACACTTCAATTAATATTTAAAATTTTCCGGGTTCAGAGCATAGTTATACTAGCTTATTACATATCTTATATTTAACAAAGCTATGACGCCGTCCATTTATGAATTTCAGGAATAAATCAGTTTTCAGTAGCTGAAATATTGACATTGATATAGAATAAAACAATTCGTTCCATTTTTATGAAGTTCCAATCAGTCAAATTGTAGTTACGAAACATTATATTTATTTCATGTAATTGCTGTTGACATTGAGAGCCCTTTCATTAAATTAATAATTTAATTTCGCTAACGAAGTGCATAACAAATATTCTATACGAATATTGTTGTCAAACGCAGATTTTCATAGATGTTTCAGACTTGTTAAAATATTGCAATATTTCATTTATTGTTCGAACAAAATACAATGCCGTTGGAGCTAATTGTTCGCCATTTCCTTTATTTATTATAGATGTAATACTATGAGGATAACATAACATGTAATATAGGATAACAGATGTAACATAGGCTTAAACACATTCGATCACGTACTGGATTAATTATCTATAATTTAGTCGCTCATTAACTATAATTAATGTGGAGATATATGTATATGTTAGTAAGCAATCAGAAGTTATAAGTTATAAATACAATGTTGTAAATAATGCGCTTGAAAATGCTTGAAAGTTGATTTAAAATTCTCGTCATTGCCTCGTCATATATGTATAACTAGGTCTATTAAGATAGTAATTAATTTCTGGCCTAAAAAAATTTTGTGTCAATTCAAAAATAAAATTTTCTGTAAAATTCGAGTTGAGAATTAGATATTTATATATACGTCTTTAATATAAAATATGGCGAGATATTTAGTGAAACCATGTTTTGAAATCATAACAAGTATTACATGTTTAACAGACTCTATATGAAATGTTATACAGGTACCGAATTAATTTAACAAAAATCTAACCTGTATGTCATTAGTTATATCAACTTTAAGTTTTTTATCCTGTATCCTGTATATTTTCAAAGATACGAAAACCTTGACCATCAAATGAAATGCTGTTTATTATTCGATATATACTCACTTAACTATATAATTTCCTCTATTTCGTAACAATCCTATCCAATACAGATTTTCAAGCTAAAAATATTCTTTACATAATAAGAATTTAAATATTTAAATGTACTAGTTTACTGGATTAAATTCTTGTTTACCTTTACCAAAAAAAAAATCCATTAGCAATAAATTCACATACTTGTTTACAGATTTCATAGCAGTTTCAAATTTAAATGTCTGCCGAACTTTTATTACAGAATCTAGTGTCGATAGAACGAAATAAAACTTAATAACAAATTTTTATCAACTACCATAATTTACCATAAATTATATTTTACATTTATGTTACGTTACTCATTTCAGTAATCTAACTTTTCCATATCTCTTTTTGGTCTACCTCTTAGATACGTAAAGGTTGTTGAGGAACTTTTAATCATCTCCTCAGATGATTCAAACTGAAATAGTTTAAATCATCTCCTACTGATGTTAATTTGGGTGGCGAATCGCACGTCGAGTAACTTGCAAAGGCGGCTCGTCCAGGGAGACAGGTGAAGAAATGTCTTACCAATAAAATAACAGATAAATAAGAGAAATTAATATATATTAATTGGTGTTTGAAAATCAAATCTTATTTCATTTTAATATTCATAATTTGTTATTAATTGTTATAATATTTATAATAATCTACGTTAATTTTAATACTTAATTACTAAATGATCAAACATAATACATAATCTAATATGAAAAGAACGGTCAAAGATTTAGGACTATGAAATTAAATACCGTGCAATGTTTTAAATTTATATAGTATTCACGCTATTCCAGTAACGTCAAAGGTAAAAAACGATCATTTCCGAAAGACAAGTCGTCAGTTTGGGCAACATATAGTCTGTTTGCGCTATCGTCTCCTGTCTTGCCTCTCTGATGAAATTTCGGTTGCGGTAAGAGAGTATTTTATTAAAAATTTTCAGTTGTCTTTTAAATACCCATGCGGTAACTCAGGGATCATATAATAAACTATAATAAACAGACTTTTGTTGTTCTCTTTATGTAATAATTATAATCTGTTTAGAGTTTACGCTTATTTTCTCTCATATTAAAACAAATGTGTTTATTTTTACAGAAATTAATTGTTTATTTTAATATATATATATATATATATATATATATATATATATATATATATATATATATATCCTTTTTTATTGTTTCTCAATGGTGAACTCCAGTGTACATTACATTATGGTATATGGGTTTGGGGCATTAACAGCCACTGATCCCATGGGTAGTCCCTTGGCGGCCCCCTCTTATACGGGTCATTATCCAAAAATGCTATCCCATAAAAGGAGCAATTCAGGCACGTCACCCGCCTTAAGCCTCACCTCCTCTAGGATAACAGGGGTCCATAATATAAGGTACCTCTTCTCCTCCAGTCCTCCAGTATATGCAGGCCGGGCTGTCAGTTAGCCTCAGCTTGTGCTTATATGCATTCAGAGTACTATGGTGCCCCGTTATGATTCCCACCAGGGTTCTGGCTTTGTGCCTGTTCAATTTAATGAATTCTTAGGCCCATTTCTCAATCTCTGAGTATTCGATGAAGAGTTTGGTTATTCGACAACCCGTTACTCCTCTCTATCTTTTATTATGCTGGTCTCTTGTACAGACATTGATGCGGTCTCTGATCAGATTCCGACTTATTCCCACTGCAGGTTCTGGTCCATAGAGATTTTCCTTGGTCCCTAGTCTGGCAAGGTCATCTGCAATTAGATTTCCCTTAATGCCATTATGCCCAGCTATCCATAAGAGTTCCACCGGTCCCTTCTCTGTCGAGTGGTTCAATGCTTCATAGCAATTATAGACCAGCTTCGGCTTTGTCGTTGCTGAATTCAGGGCTGCCAAAGCCGCACTGCTATCCGAGCAGATACATACCTTCTCCTGGGTCCGATTTTGGTCGGCCGCCAGAACACCTTATGTAATTGCAACTAACTCGGCCTGGAGTGCGGTAGTGTATTTGCTTAGGGGAAAGGTTTAACCTATCCCATCGCGTCGCCTATACACCCCCGCTTCCGCTCTGTTACCACTCTTGGCTTAAAAGCAAAATATTTAATTAACATTGGTAATAAACTAGATTTTAGAGAAGTAAAGAAGCGTAACACATGCACCTTCCCCTGGTTTATGTTGATCTCTGGATTATTCGGTGGTATTCGTATCGAAACATTTTGTTGACTAAGTAAAAAGAAAAGCATTTTTAAGTTATACCTCACCCAAGCTGTTCATCACTAGCCATCCCTGGTAACATCTAATCTTTCGATGTTATATTTATACAATTTTAGTTAAATTATGCAATATATTTTCTCACGCTATACATGTTTGTAGATTCACAGCTAACCACTGGAGTCCTTAATATCTAGTCGTCCTTTTAACTATCCATTACATTACTTTGATCTTTGACATTTCTGCTATTACTATAAAGTTTTTTCCATCCTTGTGATTAGACTATAATAATGTTACGTAATTAAATTTTGTACTCTAACGAACAACAAAGAAAGTAGAAAGGCCAACCTATAAAACTTGCAATTTAGCTATTTCGGCCTGTCTGTGCAAAGGTCATAAGTCACTTTACCAGTGCCTATTAAGGTTTATAAGAAACTTATTACAAACGTGTCTTTGACACTTGGTATTATTACATTTATTTATCATGGTGGGTAATGTAAAGAGTTTATTAGGACGTGTAGAACCATAGGGGGGTGTCGCACGATTCCCTTTTAGAGGCATTTTTCTTCTGTTCTCAAGATTTGAATTATTTGTATGCATATCACGCATCGATTTTACATACGTCTTCCTGAAATCTTATTTAAAATTGAAAAATAACATGGGGAACGAATGTCCTTATTTCGACAGCGGTTTTTTAATTTAAAATATATAAGATACCTTAACAATTTCTTTTCAATATAAGTGTTATTTAAAAATTATATAATTTAATATCTATAAAGAGAATGCATCTGTAATTTTTATTATTAACTATTTATTAGCCAGTTAATTCAACAATTAGTCGCAATAGCATAATAATTATAAAGGAGCATCTAAATTATTGTGCATTATATACCGAGTTGTATAAAAATATCAACACCCTGATACCTGGCATTAAATTAAGAAGTAATCTTTACAAAATATTCTGTAAATTCTTCAGTTATTCACTCACGCATTTCAAGCGTTACCATACTTTCCAGACTTCATCGACAATTATTTCTTAATACGAAAGCCTGTATACAGTGAGTTGACGATGGTAGGAACAAGTTTATGATAACTTTAGCAAAACTTTTTATAAGAAATATTTATGTATGTCGATTTGAAATTTTTATGCAGTAGATTTATACAGTAATTCAATTTTGCTGACTTCACTGATTTTCCCTACCAAAATGTTACCAACTGTTATTCTCAATACATTACTTTGTATTTTTTTATGAATTTGATAAGATGATTTATAACATTTTCAGTAAACCTGTAGATTTACATTTATTTTTGATAAGAAAGCACGTTTAGTTAACATTTTTATATTACTTTTCCGCACTCCACTATAAGCGGAAAAGTAATGTAATCGTGTAAAGAAAAAGTGAAAAAATAAATTTTTTTTTGGGTTTATTTTTCGTTTTTTCGGCCTAAGAACCAAAAAAGAATGGTTTTTAAAAATTTTTTGCTGTGTGTGTGTCGTCGCTGTCGTCGGCATTTCTTGTTAGCACGATAACTTGACTAAATCGTGTCGAATCGATCGGGTTTTGACTGATTCTGATCGGGGACGTCCTCCAGACGACACCTTTTGATTTTGAGGTGGACAGCACACACCGCCTGTCGTGCTAATCTGAAATCGACCCTCCCTTAGGTCTATTTGAGATTAGCACGATAACTCACCTAAATCGTGTCGAATCGATCGTGTTTTGACTAATTCTCAACGTCTCCCAGACGACAGCTATTGATTTTGAGGTGGATAAGACACACACCACCCTGTCCATGGGTCATGAGAAAGCACGACGGTAGACTATTTCAGAATTTTTTTTTGTTAACACGATAACTCAACTAAGGCATGTTGGATCGATCGAATTTTGACTGTTTCGGATCGGGGACGTCTCCCAAACGACACCAACATTGATTTTGAGGTGGATAGAACACACTCTACCATGTTCATGGGTCATGAGAAAGCACAATGGTGGATTATTTGAGAAATTTGTTTGTTAGCACGATCACTCAATTAAATCGTGTCGGATCAATAGGGTTTCGACTGATTCTGATTAGGGATGTCTACTAGACGACATCACTTGATTTTGAGGTGGATAGGATACACCCCACCCTGTTCATGGGCCACGAGAATGCAAGAGGGTGAACTATTTGAAAAAAGTAAAACTGTCGCATAAAACACATATTCTGCATTTATGTGTTGGTTTACTTTTTCTTGGCCACTCAATTTCGTGATAGAGATGTTCTAAGTGCGGAAAAGTCCGTTTTAAGGTTTTAAAACTGTTTATTTTTTAACGTAAATGTGCTAAATTATAACTAATAGAATTCGGGAGCTACATATACAATTCAATTAAAATAAGCATAAAAGATTATACAGGGACTTTCAATAGGGACGCTCGAAATTTGTTAGATTATAGTGGCCATGTTGTTAAAGAAACTTCTGTCAAATTTATTGTGAATTTTTCAGTAGTATGTGTATGACAAATCACCATCGAAGGCTACCGCGTTCAACAACGTGTGCAAATCATCAAATTCTATTTTAAAAATCAGTTCTCCGTTAACTGAATACAGGATGGCGCTACGTGCCACACAGCTCATGATTATCTCGCGCAGCAGCGAGGTGAACTGACCACCGAGATCGTGCGATTTAACGCCTTTAGACTTATTCCTTTGGGGCTATCTTAAATCTCAGGTCTATGCGAATAAACCGCAAACAATTGATGTCCTGAAAGTCAACATAACGAACGCCATCCAGCAAATTCAGCCAGATTTATGCGACAAAGTCATCGAAAATTGGACCTCCCGAATATGTGCCACCAAGCAAAGCCGCGGCGGAAATTTGTACGATATTATATTCCATACTTAATGCCAGAAAATATGCTTTAAAATAAAAAAAAATATATTGAGTAGATATCTTACACACAACTGGTTTTATTTACATTTAAAAATTGAGTGTCCTCATTGAAAGATCCTTTATATCGCAAAGATTACCTGACCTGGGTGTTGCTTTTACATTCATTCAGATGATATTAACATGCGATTTTTTTTTGTAGTAGGTAAATATACTGTCAGAAGGTGACCGAATAACTCATAAACTTATTATGCATTTTCTTGCATTCATGACAGTAGAGATGCTTAACTATTTAGTTCAGTCGTGTTGGGTTAGAAAGGGGCCTACTATAGCATCCATTTCTTAATGATATATTTGATTTATGTCAAAATATTTATGCAGATGTTAATGTGTCAACTATAACAAATAACAAATTTATCTAGACACTTTAAAAGTTAGTGTTTACTCAAGATTATTATATATTACTAAAGATATTAGTAACGCTATGTTTGTTAAACATTAACTTAAAAACAGTAATATGGCGTACTATCTCGAGAAATTTATGCTGCAAATGGTGACAATTTGCCAAGATCAGAGGTTATGTTATCAATGTTTCATACTTATCAATCACTACTTAATTGAAACAATATAAAAATGTGTCGTTGAATTATCAAAATGATTGTTCCGAAAATGTAAAACTTAATACGAGGGTGGATCAAACATAAAAGGGATTTTTGATAGTGAGCGTCTACGGTTGTTAGGACCGGGCCCGAGGTTCTAGTATGCTTGGATGGGCTCATTACGAATAGGCAGAGCCTACCACTGCCCACTCTCAACCAGTTCGTCAGTAGCTCTCACGATGTAGGAGCGCAAAGTGCACCCCGCTGTTGCGCAACGCAGCATTATAAGATTTCTTGTTCACGATGGAGTTCGAGCGGCGGAAATTTTCCGTAGATTGACTGCACACTTCAGGGACCAAACGCTGTCATGGACTTGTGAGTTTGCCTGGCATAAAGAGTTCAAGGAAGGGAGAACGAAAGGAAAATGAGGAACACGAACACCTCGAACCAGCACTGCAGACGAATACATTCACGCGGTTCGAGACTTTCTTGAACAAAATCGACGGGTGACCATATCCGAAATTGCAAGAAAGTTATGGGAGCTTAAAATCGCCGGAAAAGACGAAATCAACCGACTTGAGAGCCAATCCTCCTTCACGACAACGCCAGGCCCCATACTGTAGCTCTAACGGTCGAAAAACTAAAAGAAATGCAGTGGACTCCACCTGAACATCCACCCTACAGCCCCGGACTTATCGCCCTGTGATTATTATTTATTTGGGCTGCTTAAAGAAACTCTAGGAGGGCAAGGATTTAAAGATGACCAGGGTGTAAAGGGATTCGTGCGCAATTGGCTCCTGACGCAACCAGCTTCATTCTACGATACTGGGATAAAAAACCTTCCCAATCGTTAAGAAAAAAGTACTTGGAAAGCAGGAGACTATGTAGAAAAATAAAATATCTTCGCCTTTTCTTTTTCAATTAATATTTTTTTTTTTAATAAAGTCCCGTTTATATTTGATCCGCCCTCGTAATCAATAAATAAAACTAAATAGGAACGAAACCAGAGGGTAAATAAAACCACAAACACCAGCGAATTTTAATGCCTAATTAAACTCTGAAAACCCGGTATATACATTCTGATGTTTTCCTTGCCGATTAATTTAGCTTTTATTGCAATGGTCTTTATTAAAAAGACGTACCGATGGTCGTAAAGACGGAACAAGCCCTACGTTCATTGTTTAAAATAACTGCAGAAAATCCGAACTTAATGACAGTTTATTTACGGGATAATCCTCGATGAACCTAATTACCCTGATTTATGACCGAATAAAACATCACGAACATGATGTTGCTTCTACGCGCGTCACCGTTCGTCGATTTATTTCCGTCTGAGTAAATACCACAAAAAGTGGAGTTAATATGTGTGGCTATTAATGCGGCTGTATTATCATTGTGGCTGTCCAATCAAGTAAATTGGGAGAAAAGTGGATAATGCGATATTATCGTGACATTGCGGGGAAGATATGTCTATATTGCTGAAGGTATTTTCACCCCAATCTGAGAATATTGATTTAATTATACATAGAAAAAACAATTTGTATTACAAGCAGTTATGATTATCGAGTCGAAATTTCCATTAATTTAATCAAGTAGTGAATGGTTACCTGAGGAATATTCTCTCATTCGACAAAAACGATTTGCAGGAGTTCCCTTAGACCCTGTTCAGACGGTAGCCTTGTGGTGGTCTCAGCCTACGGTCTGACTCGCTTAGTCAAGAGAGGAGAGCGGTTCTATGCCAACATCAAGAAGACTAGAGAGTAAGAAGACATAGCTCCTCAAAAAATCAGTGGTGGGGATAGGACGAAAAACGGCGCCAATATGGCAGCCTCGCGTAGAATCGCGCGGGATCTGCGCATGTGCGCATGCCGTTTATCCTCGTCTATCGCGGGTCTTCACTATTTAAATGTAGGGTTAGGGTTCTATTGTGCTCATTATGTAAACAGTAAACAATTTTCGCGTGCATTTCTTTACAATTATTGTTTCCGAATCATTGTTTGGTGAAAACACGCTATGAAAATTGGGATACAGTATTTTCAGTCCTAAATACATAGTATGTACAAAAAATAATAGTTCTGAATGCTTTTCTTTTAGAGCAAGAAATGTTATTGCATTTTTTCATCTGTCAATTATAATTTTCTTTTATGTCTGCCACGAGTAGGATATCGATGATAATTTAGCTTTGTGGAAATGAAATAACATAATGAGCTTTTAGTCTAACGAGTTTTAATCATCCACAGGAAGATTACATATTTTAACCATGGCCACAAGTGGAATTGAAAATGTCGAACTGCGATCACTTTTGCATGGGGAAATAAAGAAGTGTTCGATCTCGGAAGGAAATATTTTGTTTGAAAGTTTACAAAGCAACAGACACTCCATTGAATTGCCAAGCGAAAAATGGTATGCTGAGTCTGGTTTAAACACCAATTTAAACATATGCATTGATAAGAAGTTGAATGTAAATGTGTATTTACACAGTGAATATTTGGAATGGATGGAATGGGATGTGCCGAAGTCTGTACAAGATATTTCAAACATCCAAGAAATAACCGATAGTTTTCCTGTGAAATTAGCTTGTGAGCTATTATTGTATGAAATGTGAAGTTGTTTTTAAACAATTACTAATCAATTGTATATATTCGGTTAATTTAAAATTTGCGATTTTGTGGTAATAACATTACATATTTACCGACCTTTTGTATGTTGCTTCAGTAAAAACAAAGCATTCAATAAGAGTACAATTTATTCAAATAAGTGTACTATGAAGGCAATACAGTGTGTGATGTAAAATCAATTAATTTTTCAGAATTAACGTTAGTAATTAGACATAAATTGAAGGGTACAGGAATAAAAGAAGAAATGTCACAAAACTATTTATTCAAGAAAATTGAAATTATAAGTTGCATTCTAATGTAAGCGAAGAAATAACATTGCAATGAAAAGAACTAAACTAAACTACCTAACTAACTTTAACTAACTAACTGTAGTTAAACTTTTTCAATTTAACTAAAAGGCCATAATAATAATATAAAATAAATAATATAGGATGTTACCTCTTACTAAAAAACTATGATAACCAAAAATCTTATTACGGAAACGTTCTGTGGGAAGTTCAAACTCATTATCGTTAAGTGAAGGAAAACTGGTATTTTGAGTTTTCTTTTTCTACTATTATAAAGTATTCTTTGTTTGAGCTGCATAATATTAAGGTAATACGGTGACAGCACCTCCAACCATTTTTCTCGTCTCTCACAGTCCTTAAACGAAATTGAGTTGTAAATTACTATTTGATAATTTACTTCTACATTACACAGCACTTTTACTATTTACTACAAAGTAAGCGTTACTATCGGTATATACAAACATTACAATACTTGTAAGACTTATCTCAGGAACTTTAAAAATTGTTTGTTTATTTATGACACAATCAGGGCTTTTGCTGGAACAATTCGTAACGCAACAATATCTCGACGCTTTTGACATATTTAACGGAAAAACTGGAAACGCTCAAAACTTTCAAAACACAGTAAATAAAAATAAACATAACCTCTCTCGGTTCTACGCAAGGACCGCCATGGTGCGGACGTTTTTCATCCTACCCCCACCACTCGAGTTATTTCTCCTGTTCTCTAGACTTCTTGGCCAACATCATTGCGCCTACGGCGCTCGTTCAGACGGAAGAAAGCAGCAACACTTGACCAGCGCAGGCACGAGGGGACGCGGACGTAATCAGCACCTCATGACTCTGTGTAGTCTACAAGTCAACAGGTACTGCCGCTTCCATTTACCATATCCAATTACACGGAGCCTCGAAATTCTGTTCAGACGGTAGTCACTTGCCTACAGTTATCCGTCGCGTTCACACTATATTTCCTTGTTTATTGTGTTTCTATTTGTCCTTAATTTTAATTGCGTTTAATACAAAATAAGTTTTTTCGACACTGAGAGACTAATAATATCTATAAAAAAGAACACAACGTTATGGGACCTAGGGTCTAGCAAATTTTCCAATAAAATGATTAAAGTAATAGGAATAAAAATAAAATGATTTACATTTGTCGATTTTTTTCTCATCATTCTGAGAATCAAATAATTTGCCAAAACCCTTGTTTTTGTGAGAGCCGTTCTCTACTCGCAACTGCGTAAAGTGAAGGATGGAAGCGAGAGGTGACTACGGCTTGACCCTCGAGGCTGTTCAGACGGGATGCGCTTTGCCCTCCATGAGCCTACGTAGGCCGAGTCTACCACAAGACTACCGTCTGAACACGGCCTTAGAGTAATAGAAGCATTCATGTGGTGCCTAACTGATCGATTTAGTGTATTCTATAGATACTCTATGGGTTTCATGTCCGGGCTTCTTGGTGGCCAGTCCATAGTTGGAATATTCACCAATCGAACATAATCCAGTCCTACTTCTTTGGTATCGTGAGGCCGAGCGTTATCCTGAATAGTAATGAAATTGTCCCCGATAAACGGGGCAAATGACATCGCATGTTCATCTACCATGTTTTCTACGTAGAAATATGCATTGGTGGATCTCCCACGTATAGGAACCAACTCCGTTGACCATCGAAACAAATTATTTCGCAGGCTGTTATTCATCCACTAAAAAATGGGATCCTCGGAGAGACATTGCAGGCACCAAATTTCTCTTGTGACCTCCGTTAGACTCGTTGATGTCATCTGGTGAAATAAGGCTTACTCTTGTTTCGTCTGAAAATAAAACTCGCTTCCAGTCGTCAATCGTCAAATTTACATGTTCTCTTGCAAAATTCAGTCTAGTAACTCTATGTTATCTGGGGTTCAGTGGTGCAATAGTTGGTCTTCTACCGTCTTCTGCTGACCGTTTGTCCAGAAATTGCTACATTTCGAGCTGCTTCTAGGGATCTTAGCTCTAAACTGGTAGAATGCCTGTCTCTCAAGGTGACTTGCATTATATATCACTCATCTCTTGCCTTCACAGACTTCTTATGATCTTGTCCGGGGGTTCTACAGTAACTTCGAAGCTCATTGAAACGTTTAAATGCTTTCCCTGCTTCATCTTCTCTTAATTTGCATGAATTATTCATTTCTTCTACTATAAGTATATCACAAGCTTCACAAACGTCTATTCTAAGTAGACAAAGAGTTTTATTCACTTGATGACATTAAATTTTAAAGAAATCCCTAGGGTAACTGAATTTATTACCTTTTAGAAATCACTTTAACCAGTGTTAAATGTTTTATTGACAAACAATTACAAAATATTACTTTACATCTGTGAAACAATTCAATTGTTTATCAGAAGTGACAGTAAAAATATCCTAGGCCACCTAAATAAAATGTTTAAGGATTTAAAACAGTATTTTTTAGGTTATAGGTCAGAATTCGGTCAAATCATAAATGTTATCTTCATTTTCGTAGAATTCACTTTACGAAATAGCTGAATATAATTCCTATTTATATTTAAGACATCGTGCTCGTTTAGCTACAAGCTAGGTTAATCTTAACTGATCATTGAAACACCAAACTTCCTATTATTGATTCGGAAATTGATGAAAGTTATAACGCTTACAACTATAGTTCAACCCCCATAGACTACATCATCATGAGGTTATCAGTCTAAGACTGGTTGGATGTTAACCTCCAACTTCTCCTACCTTGTGCTAACCTACGCATTTCGCTAATTATGCTAAAACCTACATCCCTTACTATTTGCGAGAAGTAGTCTAATTTAGGCCTACCTTTGCCTTTCTTCACTCCTATTTCTGCCTCCAAAATATCGCAGACTATTTCCCCATGTCTCAGCAAGTGGCCTACCATTCTATATCTTCTCTTCTTTATGTTTTTCCACATACTTCTTTTCTCGCCGACTTTCTCTAATACTTCTTCGTTTCTAACCCTATCAGTCCACGGTATTTTCATCATTCTTCGGTAACACCACATCTCAAAAGCTTCTAATTTCTTCCTACTTGCTTCCCCTACCGTCCAGGTTTCGCAACCGTATAGTGCCGTGCTCCATACACACGTTTTCAAAAATCTCTTCCTTGTTTCTAAGTTTATTACCCCCGAGCATAAAAGTGCTTTCTTTTTGTTAAAAGCTACCCGACCCTGCGCTATTCTTTGTTTTATATCTTTATGGCTTCTTTCATCCCAATTTATTTTACTTCCTAATAAATGAAGTATTTAACTTCCTCCAATCCTTCATTATTAATTTGTACTTTCCTTTTTGCTCTGCTCTCGCGCCCTCTGCACAGTAACACCTTAGTTTTGTTTTTATTCACCCTCATTCCGTATTCCTCTGTCAACACTGCCTCCAGTTCGTTCAACGCTGATTCTAATTCCTCCTTACTAGATGCTAATATTGCTATATCATCCGCTAATCTCAGCATTTTTAGTTTCTGTCCCTGTACTTTAATCCCGAAATCCACTCTTTTACCACATTAATCGCCTCTTCGATGTACAGATTACAAATTAGTGGTGATAGCGTACATCCTTGTCTTACTTCTTTCCTAATACCTACTTCCCTTCTTTCCCCTTCTACTTCTATAACAGCAGTTTGCTCTTTGTATAGATTGTGTACTACTCTCCTATCTCTATACTTCATTCCCGCGCTCTTTAGTATCTCGAACATTTTTTCCCATCCTACATTATCAAAAGCTTTCTCTAAATCTACAAATCCTATATAAGCGTTCTTTCCTTTTTCTATTGTTTTCTTTAACATTACTCTTAGCGCCAGAATAGCTTCGCGAATTCCCCTATTTCGCTTAAATCCGAATTGGTCTTCTCTTAGTATTTCCTCCGCTCTATTTTCCATTCTATTCTGAACTATACTGGTTAAGATTTTTGACGTGTGGGAAGTTAGGCTAATCGTTTTAAAGTTCTCGCATTTGTCGGCTCCTCTCTTTTTCGGTATAGTAACGATAATGTTCGTCTTATAATCCTCCGGCATCTCACCCGTTTCGTATATGTATTTTACCAGTTCAAACATTCTATTTACTACTTTCTGTCCGGCACATTTCAAAATGTCCGCCTGTATTTTATCTACACCCGGCGCTTTATTGTTCTTTAGCCCCCTTAGTGCTATTTCAAATTCCTCTCTCAATATAGGTTTTTCTACATGTTCCCTATCGATGCTAGATTCTTCCTCTAATATCTCTCCTAATTCTTGACTCTCATATAAATTTCCCAAGTATTGCTTCTATCTATTCGCTTTCTCCTCTCTTCCGATCAGTATGTCCCCCGATTGACTCCTAACGTTTCTACTTATTGGTCCTATATCCCTGAAGTTCCTCTTAATTATTTTGTAAGCCTTATCGGTCTTACCTACTTGGAGCTTATCTTCTACTTGTTTGCATTTATCCTCTATCCATTGTTCTTTCGCTTTTGTACACTTTCTAATGATTTTCCACTTTATTGACTCATAAGTTTTCAGTCCTTCCTCGTTTTGTCTGTTTTTGTAGCCTCGTCTCTTTTGTATTAAGTTTAAGATTTCGTCCGTTATCCAGGGCTTCCTAACTTCCCTTCTCCAGTGTCCTAAAACGTCCGTATCCGCGTAATCTAGACTATTCTTGATACCCTCCCACTCAGTTTATACGTTCTTGATTTCGTCATTACTCGCTTTATTTATTAATTAATCTGTTTTCTCCTGGAACTTATATTTCATATTCTGACCATAGACTACACAGGCATAAATTTTATATCTATATCACTATTAATATATCAGACTCATAGATCAAACTTCGAATTATGTGCAGAATTATTTTATTATGTGATAACACCTCAAGAATAACGAATATTATAAATGCCTATGCGCGAATTTAACGCCGACGCAAATCAATTTTGCTCTTTACGTGGGAATTTAAAACTTTGTTCATTAAAACTTTTTAAAAGGTAAATTGGGCATCTATGGGTTAATTAGAATTCACTAAACGCCACTGAAGTAACTGCCACGAATATTTAATTGGTTTTCGTTGATCGCTTCTACTCCTCCACATCGACATGCTCATTTTAGGGTCGTGAGGAGCATCCCGGATTATTAAATAAAAATATGAAATGAATATAATTTTTTAGATATTACAGCGACATAAATTAATAATCGTAGATTCATTATCCCTTCGTAATACAACATTTATGATATTCTAGTATACCTGTACATGCATATTTCGATAGTAACGCTACATTCATCAGCAGGATATGTTTTCTGTTTAAATGCGAGCTATGGCACTGCATAGATAACATGAAGATAACATTGTGTTGTATTTATTAAGCATAATGTGTTATATCATGCAATGTGTGTGTACGCGTACACATAATACAATGTGTTATATTTGTGAAAATCAATAAAATATCCAGTGTAAGTGATTTTTAGTGTTTTCTAATATATGTTAAGCAAATAAATATTAGTATATTGGTTCATTCTGCATATTATGTCTTTCTTTATACACTTTCGTTACACTTACATGTCTCTTCTTCGTCATTTTCTTCAGAAATTTCTTTTGCAATTATGAGATGGATTTACCAGTGGCTTGAATTTAATAAAATTTATTTTAGAACCAACAAATTTATCTACAATTTTGATTATATTATAATTATTAAGAGAGGATCTAGTTATAGTTCTAGTTAATATTCTATAATTATCAGTATGTTCACAAAATGTTAATAACTTTTGAAAAAATGACCTCGTTTATTTATAACTACTTGAGTCTTTGCAATAGAAATTTCGCCAGCTAATAATTTAATAAGTTTCTTGAGCTAGCGACAGATTTTCATTTGATGATGATTCGATGATTTTGTGATGATGATTAGGGTTAGGTACTCGATAAAGGCGGACACAAATATGGTGGGGCGTTATGAGGAATTAATTTTATTCAAGATTTAGTCTTTAAAGCATTTCCAGGTAACTTTTAGTAGTTCTCTGTTTGTAGTTCTTATTAAAGCCTATATACGTATAACAGATATGGCAATTAACATCTACGCAGACAGTTGACAAGCATTGCAGGCCTTGCTAAATCATAAAACAACAGAAAGCTGTCAGCTTGCTAGGGAATTCTTGAAATTACCATAGTCATACCAAGTACAGCACTGACTTTCTTGGTAATATGTAAGAACAACTTACATCTTGTAACAGGAAGAAATGTCATCATAATGTGAAGTTGAACTTATCTGTAGAGTAGGTATATGAACATGAAGATAAAACTGTTCAGTATGTACCATCACTATGCTAATATTTTGAGCATGAGTGACTCTATTTTGGAAGACATGGTTGACATAAGGAAAATATAATTCCCTAGACAACGTCATCGCCTATTTTGTAAAAATAGATTGGATAGCAGTCTAGAGGAGAACATGCTTCAGGAGGCATCTACAAGACGCTCAATGGGTCTATGTGGCGTAATTCTTAAATGGATTACTGTTGGGAAAACAAAGAAAGCAAAATATACGAGAGTCAAAGGACATATAGACAGTATTAAATGTGGCATAATTTTGAAAGTAACCGAATACATGTATGAAATTAAAAAACAACCAAGAAAAAGACAATTTTATCATGTTAAAGAATTAAGGAATAGTGACATAGTGTTGATTTATGTAAAGGAGGATATCAATTCAGTGTTCATATTTAGAAAATAAAGTGCATTCCTGTCAGTGACATGGACTAATAGATTGTCAAATTATTAACGAATAAACAAGAAAAGACAGGATTTCTTAAATATGGCATAAACACTTTTATACTATTATAATTTACAAGTAACTACTTACATATTTACGACTACATTAAATAAGGATTATTTCCCCCATGTATGATATTTCCCACTATGAACATCAAACAGGTGTACGAGTTCGCACCTTTTTCGTGGCGAGACCACCTTCAGCGGTCAATTGATTCTACTTGTATTGAAAACATGATTCCTAGGTGTCCAAAGCATAAAACTAATGATGCCATTTCACCCTCACTCGACTCTGTTTCTGTTAATCTGGAAGAGGAGAATTAATTGGACTCTTGCGGGTCAGTTTCAACGAAATACATTCAACACGCTTTATATAAATCGAATGTCAACCCTGAAGATATAAATCAGAAGCAATGGAGCGCTCCATTGCCACTGTGCTAATACGCAATTTTCTGAATAACAAAATCTAAAGATTTGTGACATGTCCTTAACTAACTGCCAAAGTTGACATACGGTTATGCTATATACAGTGCTATTCAAAAGTCCCCTCACCCCCTCTTATCTTTTTAACAATTATACATAAACTAGTGAAATTTGGTAACTGAATATTAAGGGTTGCAAACTTCCCTACTAGTGATGATAGATGACGTATGCGTCAAAGATGACGTCACAAGGTCATTGTGACCAATAATTCTAAATGGAACCCTATGGCAAGCGACACCTCTTTTAAAAGGTATCGAAAAAACGTATTCAATGATACTAATATTGTTTGTATTTATGGTAGTTTTGATGGATTAAATCAGTAATCAGTAAACTTGGATAATAATTTTAATTACAGATTCAAGAATCAGTACCTACTTTAGTAATTGTTCGAAGTGAGCTCCATCTACTTCCTGACAGTAAAACATCCTATTGCGAAACTCTTCTCGTACTTTTTCAAATGTGTCTGCGGAAATAGCCCTACATTCTGTAACGTTGTTTTAAAACATCAATATTGTCAGACTGAGTGGCGTAAACCTTCGATTTAAGATACCCCCACAAAAGAAAATCTAAAGGTGTGAGGTCCGGTGATCGAGGCGGCCATTCCATTGAACTTCGTCGACCAATCCATCTACCAGGATATTCTTCATCCAAATACCGTCTTACTGCATCGTAATAGTGTGGAGGAGCACCATCCTGTTGGAATGTTATTTCCAAAATGTCGAATTCATCTTGATTATCTTCCAAAATTTCAAGGATTAACGGTTCTATTGCATTTTGCAACATCTGCAGATACACCTCACCGGTTAAGTTGGTATTTAAAAAAACAGGTCCAACGATGTGGTTTCCCAGTATACCTGCCCAAACATTGACCTTCTCGGGATACTGAGCATGTGTTTCACGAAACATGTGAGGATTTGCGTCACTCCAATATCTCACGTTTTGTGTATTTACATTTCCATTTAGATAGAAAGTACTTTCGTCACTAAAACAAATTGTTTTGACATAGTCTGGCTGTTGGTTTAATTTAGGCTCCATATTTTCACAAAATTGTAGTCTTCAGTTTGGATTGTCGTCTGAGAGTTGATGAACCATTTTTAATTTGTATGAGTGAAATTTGTTTTTTTTTTCAACACCTTGTGCACTGTACTTTGATTGACTTCACAGGTTGATGCAACTTGAGTTGTCGAAGAAGTAGGATTTACTATTACTTCTGCCATTATATCAATTTTTTTCTCATCAGAAATTTGTGGTCTGCCAGATCGTTTTGCATCATTAATACTACCCGTTGTTTTAAACTTACGAAGAAGCTCTCTCAAATAAGTATTAGGATCGCTGCTACTTTATCACCTAAAACACGTATAATTTCTCTTCTTGAAGCACTTACGGGAGACTTGCAAAAACGTCAGATTATTTGCTATCCAACTATCCAGTGGCGGAGCTTGAATTTTAAATTTTATTATTAACTGATTTAATTCATCACAGCTTTGCGGTTTTTGAAAGCCAGTTGTCAAAACTGCCGTAAACAGACACAATATTAGTATCATTGAATAGGTTTTTTCGATACCTTTTAAAAGAGGTGTCGCTTGCCATAGGGTTCCATTTAAAATTATTGTTCACAATGACCTTGTGACGTCATTTTTGACGCATACGTCATCTATCATCACTAGTAGGGAATTTTACAACCCTTAATATTCAGTTACCAAATTTCACTAGTTTATGTATAATCGTTCCAAAGATAAGAGGGGGGGAGGAGACTTTTGAATAGCACTGTATAAATTAGTGACATGCTGAAGCTAAAGTAAATAAGATAAAAGAGACAATTGACTACAAAAATATAAATTGAAAACAGTACTGCTTCAATTCCTGAGAACGTGGTCTGTAGATTGGTTATGTTAGGTTAGGTTAAGCTCTAGTTTTTGGATTAACCTAATCTTAAGTTAACCTAATTTTTTAATATTTACTGATTAGTGCTAACGTGCGATTTTACCTACGCAAAAGAATATTATATAGCCTATTTGATTCCTATCAAAAGATTCTGTTAGAGATTTGTACGATATACAGTGATTTCATTCTATTATTTCTTCTAGAAAGTAAGATGACCTAGACAAAAACCGTCCATTGCAGTTTAAGAAGAAAAAACCAACGGAGTTATACCTGGAGATCTCGCAGGCCATTAAAGATTGCGCCAAGACAAAGCGTTTTCTAAGAACTGTATTACAAGAGGGTCGATTTCATTTTCCAATAAACTTACATACAATTCACTAGTTAAATTTTCTTCGATGAAAATTAGTCATATTATTTCATTTCAAAGAATTTCACCACAATGCTCATTTTTTGAATATGATCCTATCGAAACAAATGTGGACTTTCATTATTCCAGTACTTACAATTATGTTTATTTACAAAGCCATTAAGAGAAAAATATTGCTTCATCACTGAACCAAATATTCTCATTTTCATTATTTCTTTTCATTATTTCTCTTCAATATTTCTCTTTCTCAGTCATTATTTCACAAAACTGATACCTTCTGCCATAATCTTCGACTAGTTGATTACGAATTCTAATTTTTTAAGAAAATAATTTGTTGGTTCTAAAATTTTGTCTGTAGAGCCAACGGAAATATGTGTTAACTTAGCGACTTTTGAAAATGAAGGGGTAGGGGTAGGATCAAATTTAAATTTATTTTAATTTAGTTTTCCCTTCAATATTTAAATTTATTTGCTTTTTGACTAGAGGTCATTTTTCTTTCTAAAACAAATAATGAGGTGGATAGTTTTGAAATGAAGGAGTTTCTATAAAATTTTATGTCTAATGTTGAATATAAATAGTTGTTTTAATAGATTTATTAGTTGTTCTTTACTTATTGTTATTAACTTTAACTAATAGAGATTACTCTTTGACAATATCCCTGGTGGATTTGAAGAGAACATAACTAAGGGATGGCCAACTTTAATTCATCTCAAATATCAATTTCCTGAATATTGAGCAGTTGTCAGAGGAATCATATTTATTTCATAAATAATAATACTTTTTACCCTTTGCTTCGCACGATACGGCAGACCCTGCCGTACCTAACGTGTCGCCACTAAGAGAAAGAGAACTCCAATTAATACCGAAATGTGATTTGATAAAACTTCAACAGTAATTACTTTAGTATTTACTTTTAATAAACCGCAATAAACCTAAATAATAACTTACTACCCAACGTATTATCATTTGGAACTGTATTACTAAATAAAAATATTAAATTATGATATCTCTGTAAACTTTATTGCTTTTTAAAATTCATATAAACTGAGCGGCATCCCATGAAGAATGTTGAAACTTCTAAGGCCCTTTATGGTGTAATCAAAATTAAATTATTTTTAAAGTTCCTACACGTTTTAAACTTTTTTCGTTAGAATAATGTGGATAAATATCTCGCGTGGCCTTCCTTAATTAGGTTAATAACATTAGTTCAAGATTTATAGTAATATTTATCGCTGATATGGGTCAAATAATAGTTCGTGAATATATTTTTTATTTTTGCATAATGTGTAATGAATAAATATCACGGCGTGACTAATTTGTTGTTGTTGACATGCCATGAAATATGTTTTTGATAACTTTCATGCTAAATTTAAATAAATTAATTTTGATTATTTACATTTACATTTAGTATTATACGACACTAATATTTACGTTGTTGTATAAATTAATCTTGTTTTGGTCAATTATGCGATGACATATTCGGATGTACTACTCGTCAAGAATAGGTAAAAGTGTGAGATTCTCTAGGTATGCGTAGAAGAAACGATGAGACAGTACTTGGAGGGAAGATGATGCACTTTACGATTGGCAGTTCGAACTCTGCGTGCACTCACATTCAATATATGTTCATCGATATTCACTCTAAAAAAGGTCTCAATGCGACTGAGTAAAGACCAGGCTATTTACTGCGCACCTCGTGGGTGGTCCGATATCACAGTTTTTCGATTTGTTCCTATTCTTGACGAATTCTGTACCATTTTGTTCTTCTATCATTTCACCTTTTTAACAGAAATTTCATAAATTATTGCTGCATGTTGCCTACTGGGTAGTATATAACAAAAGATCAACAAGGACGTTTAGTAACACCAATGTTCTATTATGATTCCTAGGAAAACCTGACTGAATAAGTGGCAGTAACTTATTTTTATATAAAATTCCCTTCAATTGATTAAATTTCCAATATTTTTTAAAAAATATTGGACATTGCTTATAAAAGATATATAGAGTTATCCCCTTATTGTTAGATGTGTGATCGATGACAGTACCGTATATAAATAAGCTTATATTATGTACATAAGCCTATACTACGTATATAAGTCTATATGTAAGCCTATAACCGTATATAAGTTTATATTACGTATAAATTATATAATTCAAACATCAATCAACTATTATACATTTACTCTGTATTGCATAACATATTTGAAAATTTGGATTGCAAAAATTAAGTGATTGTCATCTATATAGGTTTTTTTAAACCTATTAACAAATTGGATCACTCTATTCTAATACAGAAATTACACTTGTTCGGTCTTTTTAATAATAGATTAATGTTAATTCTGTCTTATCTGTAAAATACAGTTCAGTATGTCCAATATCACGGTTTTCAGTAAAAAAATATATAAAAAAATATTAGGTGTTCCCCAAAGCTCTATATTGGGACCACTCCTTTTCGTAATTTGCATTAACGATATAATTTATAATCACCATGCACAGTGATACATGCACTAATATATGCACAGTTGTAACGGAGTAAGTAACGTAACAGCTATGTAAGAATTGTTTTCCACTTTGGTCTCGTATCCGTAATAGAGCCGAGACATTTACGTGCCCCTGACTAGTGACGAACACTTTCAAGTTCCATTAACAGTAGTTGGTTTACAGAAATATTGAAAATTGCTGCTGGAGTTAACTCATTATGGATTGGAATCTTCCATGAATCAGATTTCGTTTCTCGATAGATCCTACGTCAAACTGGAACTTGTTACTAATGTTTTAGAGCTGTTTTCTTGGCAGTTTCTGAGGGAAAACTTTTGATTCGATCTCAATGGAGATTTCTAATAAATTGACCTGTGTTTTACATAATTGGTTCGAAACAATTTAACCGTTTTAACGAAGCAAAACATTATCTTCCGAACATCCTGTACAAAATAACCTACAACCATATATTTTATATACACAACCGACGTCACTTACAGTTAGTCAATAAACCTCACTTTTGAAAAGTAGGCACAACCGTCACATCACTTATCACGTTTAACTAGTTTACATTTATTTCTGGGTCAATTTTAATACAAATCGATGTGTTTATAATTCCGTAACGGACAATAAGATTTCTTCGTCTAAAATATTTTTCAATAAACGTATCTCGTGCAGCTTTCTGGATGCGGATTGTGTTTATTTTCTATAATTAAATTGTAATATAGAAGCAACGAAACCCAAATGCGTACCCAAAATAAACGTTGGGAAGGGAATAAAGGAATGTTAGGATTTTAATTACACAAAATTCGTGCGTCGTCGGTCCCTAGAGAACAGAAAATATTAATTGTTTTCCTGTTTTGCCCGCGAATCAAACTGAATTTTTATAGCCAATTACTGGAGGCCACAGGAATAGACTCTTATAAAATATGAAGAATACCTGAAATATTTACGGTAGAAAAGAACCTGGTATGGCGCCCGCTAATTTTGGAATAATGTATGAAAACAATATTTGATAATTGTTGTTTGTTGTTGTTTGTTTTCTTTGACGTCTGGTGCCCTAATCAATTAAAACACTGATTTATCAAAGGAATTATATAACATGTATATTTTCCTATAATAAAAATTCACTTGAAATGAAATATATCGTTGAAATGAAAAGTATATAGAAAAAGGAAAGGCATAGTACGATATCAAGGCAAATTGTCGAAATTCTAGAGGAAGTCTCAGAAATTCCTTGAGACGTATAGGGTTAGTTGTTAGAGAAGTTTCAGGAATTCCTTGAATGATCTGACAAATTTTCAGAGGTTTAAAAAAATTTAAATATCTTAAATATAGAATATTTCATTTGGAACTATAGGATGTGTTTTCTAAATAAAGCTAATCATATTTAGCAAACTGAGATTTTTTATTCTTCAACATAAAACCTCACATCAATCAAAATACCTCGACTCATCTGGCATGATGTCATTCTTTTAGTAAAATGGTCCATAACACTGTCACACAAAGCTGGCTCTTATTTCCCGAATAATACGTGGAATGTTTGCTTTGAGGCCATCGTTTTTACTGGCTGGGTTGCGTACTGTTTCCCTTAACATAACCCCAAATGAAAAAGTCCAGTGGTGTTAAATCACATGGTCCTGCAGGCTGATTGATGTCAGCATTCCGCGAGACAGACATGATCAGGAAATTTGGTATGCAACAGAGTTATGATTGCACGTGCTGTATGATGCACCAGCATCATACAGCATGCATCGAGTTGCGATATTGTCAAAAAAGGGAATATTATTTAAATTAAAATAAGCATAAAAAATAGTAAACTATTCAAATATGTAATTATTTTATTTAGTTAAATTAATATGAAAAGAAAATACAATTTTAATATTAGAACTTTGAACTTTGCTTGCTAATCTAAATTATAACGAATTTACAAATAAATTGAGGGAATACAATTAAGGTTAGGCATTTTAACAATACTGCAAATAATGCAGTTTTGAAGAAAAGTGAGGAAATGGGTAGGGGGACACGAGAGATGGAGAAGGTGCGAGTGCTCGAGGCGAGGGCAGTGGTTAAAAATACATATCTCTCTAGCCATGAAAGAAACAGTTCAGTTGATAATTATGTAAGTATAATTTATTTGTTTGTAGTTTTAGGAAGTTGGGAATCTTTCCTTTTTAAATCCTTTGTTCGCATTTTAATATATTTTTATGGACAATTTATTTTAATAAATGTAATATATTTCTTTAACTTGTCTTTTGACTACCCACACCCCTAGCGTGCGTATACGATCTACTAGAAAGGCCGTATACGTAACAATATACGTGGCTATGGGACTTGCTCCTTTCATCTTCGATAGAGTATATGTATCTTCAAAAACCAATTGTTGATTACATGATAAGTTTTTTTGAAAGTATACCTAACATTGTTAATTTTTCAATTGGCCTCTTATCGAAAATTTAAGTTGTTGAAGCAGTTACTGTAGTTATTATAATGATACAGAATCCCCAGAAGGTGAATATAAACACGACGTAACTACTTCACACGCTATTAGATGCCTCCTTACACTTCTTTTTTTCTTCCTCTTAATCAATAAACTAAGAAATGATTTTATCTCTATGAATAAGATAAGGAAGAATATAATAATACGATTTTTATAGAGGACTACGTTATTTTTGAACGTTGTTAACTTTCATGCCAGAATATTATAATTGGGCTTTGGAAAACTTTGAAGTGAGGAAGAAATAAGTGACCAGCCCGATCTCTAGATATGTCATTATTAATCTTCGATTTCCATTTATAATTAATAATATACACTAGGCACAAAAATTAAGTGATGTAAAAGAATTCTAAATTTTTAGTTGATTTTCAAAGGGCAGTAATTTCGAGAAAATAGCGGCAGAGCAATTTTAAATAAAGAAAATTGAAGCTAAAAGTTTCTAGTTTTCAGATTTTGAGTTCAATTTTTCTTGGCATTAGCAGTTTTTGAGTAATCATAAGAAAACCATCAGAAAAGAAATTCCAAATTTTTGCTTGCTTTTCAAAATGTCCACGTGGACCTTTTGACTTCAATCAAGGACTTCAATAAGTCTTTTCCCGTAATTTCATCATAACTGTGTTTTTTTTTTATATTTTTGTTTAATCTGAGCAATCTAGAAGTCTCGTATGATTATTTTTGCTCGAGTTATCGTCGTTCAAAGCAAAAAAGTGAGCTTTGACTTTGATAATTAATGACTCGAGAAATAATGATGAAATATACTACTCAAATTAAAGAGGATAAAGTCAGCAAATATATTTTTATAAAAAATTGCTGAAAAAAATTTATTTTGAAGTCCGTGGATCTTTTCAAAGGCAATGCAATCAACATTTTGAAATGTTTTTATTCCGATGGTTTCTTATGATTATTCAAAACTGCTGATGGTAAAAATTCTTGGATACAAGATCTGAAAACTAGAAGCTTGATGCTTATTTTTTTTTTGAAAATTGCTCTGCTATTATTTTTCTCCAAGTTACAGACCTTTGAAGATCATCTAAAAATTTAAGATTTTTTCACACCTAAATTTTTGTGCCTAGTGTAGATTGTGATGCGGAGTCATACGATAAATAGAAGAATTTGAGGAGTTTGTCTTTTATTTGTAAAAGTACTAACCGTACTTTTTTATATAATCCCCTCCATACTATTATGATCTAAAAATACCTTTTTTTCTGACAAAAATATTTAAAAATATTGTTTCCTTGTATCTTAATTTTAAATTCAAATGAACTTTAATTAACTGATTTGTTTTATCTACTTATATTACTGGATAAGTTAACAAACTTGTCGTGTGGGATTTTCATTGAAAAATAAAATAAAAAATACAGGAATTGGTTCAAAAGATGTTAAGAAATGTAACTAAACGGTGTTTAATGTGAACAGTTTGTTCGAACCATGTGTTCGTATATAAATTATTTACATTACTTTAAAAAAGAACTAAGCTCTCACTTGCATTAATTGTATACTGCTATTTAAAACCACATTAGAAAAAACTTAACAATCGTACACATTATTGCCAAAATGGAATTAAGTAATTGAATATGCATGAATCTATGTATATTTAAATTCGCGATTTCGACATTATTAGGATTATTTACAACTGTTTCGTCAATAGCATTATTAAATATATAATTATTTAAAGACAATTTCAAAATATATAAAATGAACTTTCTAATGATATCGATCTATTGTGTAATATAAAAATTGTGGTGACTGCTTTGCCAAACAGTAATTCGCAATAATACCTAGTTAAGCGAAATACATTCAATTTGTACTTTTGTTCTTCAAATAGATATTAAATAATCACTTTGTTCGCAAAGTCTTGGTTCTATATTTATCAACGACTATATAAATGAAACATTAATGATTAGTAGGATATAATTCCGTGGTAAATTGTCCCGTTTATACTAAGAAAAACAGCTTTTACAAAATTGAAAATATAAGTAGAAAATGAATTAATGTATTACACAATTATTATATTCTTCAGTAATCTACTATAATGGTAGGGTTGCTCTGACAATAATCGATATAAAAATTACGCTAGATGAATAAAACTTATTTGTAGATGGATATGACTTATATCGATGTTTATTATTATTCGTATATAATTTAAACCACAAATAAAAAATATTTACATACAGTATACCGTTTTGTTTACTACGCTTACAGTAGAAGGAAATACTTTATTTACTTTACATTTACTTTAAATACAACTCACATCGATGTATTTCAAGTAATTTCGAATTTTTCTACTCCAACGATTCTTATGAATTTCAGATCGAGAAGAATTTGATCTTCATCACTTTGGTCATTAAAATCTCGCATGATAAGTGTTCTCTACAAGATCATATATTAAGTGGACTTTGTTGCCTTGTGTGAGAATTTGGACACAAAATATAGATGTCATATCATGTCGTGATATTTAATTTAAACGTATATACACTGGGCACAAAAATTAAGGGATGTAAAAAATCCTAAATTTTTAGTTAATTTTCAAACGACTGTAATTTGGTCAAAAATAGTCGCACAGCAATTTTAACAAAAGCTGATCTGAGCTGATTTTAATTGAAGTTCCAAGGTTCTAGTTTTCAGATGAGTTCAAATTTTTTTAACATCAACAGCTTTTGAGCAATCAGAAGAAAACCATCGGAAAGGAAAATATCCAAATTGTTGCTTGCCTTTCAAAGGGTTCACGGACTTCTGGGTTACTCTTATGATTACTTAAAAACTGCTGACGATAAAAAAAATTAGCTCAATATCTGAAAAGTAAAAACTTAGAGCTTCGATTTGCTTTATTTAGGATTGCTTTGTGTCTATCTTTCTCCAACTTATAGCCCTTTAAATATCACCTAAAAATTTAGGTTTTTCTCTTAATTTTTGTACCTAGTGTAACTTGGACATGTATCTTTATTAACATAATAAACATTCTGAGGAGTGCGTATTTTTTTTTTACTAGAATTTCTACAAAATAAGTGTTTAAAGAACTTGTTCGTGTTAGAATGTTTAAGTTTTTATTGTTCATATACTTAACCCCACTTCTTTGCCTAAAGTAGAAAACAAAGGTGGCATTGAACATATTGAAGCTCGATTTTAGACTGAAAATGGTTACATTCATCGCCAAGGTTGGAAAACCAGGTTTAAAAAACTATAAAATCTCTAACCAATTTTCTTTTACGCAAAATTCGAGTAAAAGGGGAGCAAACAATTGTATTTAACGGAAAGCAATTAACATTCGCTTGTCTAACATTATTTAACAAAACTAAGTTTTATGCTTCATTAACAGGTTTCCATGTAAACTAAGAATATTAATTTATCGTTTATAAAAAAACTTATCCGATTTTAAGTAGAATTATACAAACAAAATAATTATAATCAACATATTTAACAAATAAATACCTTATTAGGTATAATATTTTTTTCTTTTGAAAGTAATCCTGTTTAGAACAAATCTATTTATACATTAGAATCTTCACTTACCTTGTCTTTATATACTTAAAACGAAAAATAATCCTAACACTAAAGGATACACCAAATTTTACACAAAAACTTTTTTGATTTTAAATTCTGCATAAAAAACATAAAGAATCTTTCCACAACTCACTAACACGGTTTACACAATGATAACGGAAATCCCTAGGAAACACGACCGTTACAAATCGTGGACTTATTAACTGCAATTTTAAAAATTGTCTAAACGAAATAGACACGACCGGCGAAGCCAGTATTTTACTGGAACTAACTCGAAGATATCAGTTTATTTGGTTATGGTATGATTGTTATGAACGATGAACAGAAACATTTGAAAAACGCGTTGGAATAACGCAAACCAAACGACGGTGGCTGCGATACAGGCCAGAGTGTTGAAAGATTTTGTAATACCAAAGAATATTTTTTGCAGTGTTAATTCAGCAGCATTATTAAATAATTTTTATATTAAGAGAGTTGTAGGCATGATGAAAGGATGCAGAGTAGCAATTAGGTACTTATGAAACTAAATTATTTTTAGCGTTATTTTATAAATTTATGTGAAAGGAAATCATGTAAATTCAGTACATCAAAACAACCTAGGCAACTAGAATATAAAAGGAAGTCAGGAAGTATATGTGCATGTCACAGAGATAGTGGTGTATTAGTATACTCTCTGGGAGACTCATTTGGTCATCTAAAAAACAATACGATATTGAAAGGAAATTAATATACGATATCGAATAAAATTTTTGATGGAGATCAGGTGTGTGCAGTTTGCGAACACGAGGTATTATTATCCAAAAGAAAATGGAGTTAGCAATGGCACTTTTCGAGTATATTGATTTTACATTTCCCTTGGTACTTTAACTGAAAATTAATTGGATCTAAAACCCGCACAGTGCATATTTTTAATTTGTTGATATGCAGTAATTAATGACGCATTTAGTTAATTAATTATTTATGGGCCATGTAAAAGTAATTTTTGATCTAAACTATTATGCATAGTTGATAACATTAAATGACCAAGGAAAGTTTCTACAATGAATTACTTCAAAATTATATAAACTTCTAAGTGACAAATATAAAATTTCACTCACTTTTAGGTTCTACTATATACTTTATTATTCTAATAACTTTAAAATAATTTGTCTTGGTAAAGATATATTATTCAATATAGTCTAATCAATAGGGAATGACTCGGTCACTAATTGTAAACAACAACAAAAAAATTTGAGCATATAGAAAATAAAATTTCAAGAAACTTACAGTTTCTTGCTCTCAAAATGGCGGCCGCTAACATAACCTAAAAAATTCGAAAAAGTCAATAAAATGGTTTTTCGCGAATAAAAAAGAAAGTTGTGCTCGGATTGGAAAAAGTTAAATGAGAAAGTTGTATATAATGAACAAATTTTTCGATTCAATTTCTGTGAGCTCGAATCGATTCATCACTTTTCGAAATATATCAAAGAAACTGTTGAAAATTGCGTTTTTCTGTTTTTGCTCTAAAAATAACAATATTTGATGAAAACATTTAATAATTTCAGAAAATGTAGTCCTAAGTGAGGCGAAAATTATCGTTTTTGTACAATTCAAAAATATTTTTTTTTCCAAAGTTATAGCTGTTTCCATAAAAAAAGGTGTTTTCGTAAAACGGTTCTTCCATCGAAACGGATGGTCCTACAGACTTGTTCGAGGGCTTATTTTCTTCGTTAGGAGTTGTACTACAAATATAATTTCAGCAACAATCGATTTTTTTAATTTTTTATATAAAAAATCGCGTTTGAAAATGACGTAATTTTCGTACATCGGTTTTTTGGCAATAAATTCTTGTAATAAAACAGATGTACGAAAATCACGTCATTCTCAAACGCGATTTTTTATATGAAAAAATACAAAAATCGATTGTTGCTGAAAATATATTTGTAGTACAACTCCTAGCGAAGAAAGTAAGTCCTCGAACAAGTCTGTAGGATCATTCGTTTCGATGGAAAGGCCGTTTTACGAGAACACCTTTTTTTACAAAAACAGCTATAACTTTGAAAAAAATATATTTTAGAATTGTACAAAAAATATTGTTTTCATCTCACTTAGGACTACATTTTATGAAATTATTAAATGTTTTCATCAAATATTGTTATTTCTAGAGCAAAATCAAAAAAACGAAATTTTTTACGGTTTTTTCGATATATTCCGAAAAGTAATACATCGATTCGAACTCACAAAAATTGAATCGAAAGATTTTTTTATTATCTACAACTTTCTTATTTAGCTTTTTCCAATCCGAGTACAATTTTCTTTTTTATTCGCGAAAAACCGTTTTTTTTTACTTTTGCGAATTTTTTAGGTTATGTTAGCGGCCGCCATTTTGAGAGAAAAACACCACTGTAAGTTTCTTGAAATTTTATTTTCTATATGCTCAAGATTTTCTTTTGCTGTTTACAATTAGTGACCATTTAACATAGGGGCTCAGACAGATTGATTGGACTAATATATAATAAAGTTACTTAGAAGTAAGAAACGTATATGATTTCAAAAAACATTGAAAATACCTCTTATATGCTACTTTAGCTTATAAGTTTTTTTAAAAACAATTTTTAATATTAAACACTATTTATTTATAATTTTGTATAATTTTAAAATGAGTCGTAGACGACGAAATGAAGTTACAATCTAGACTAACTTAGTGCTGGCTTGGATGTAATTTACAAGTTTTTAATGCTGACGCTAACCCTTGCAAAAGCGTGGTTTTCCGGGAAGGCCTTGGCAATACTCCAAGCTATCACATTTAGTGATAAATGAAATTCAAAATGCACAATCAAAAGTTAAACAGGTATCGTATGATGTCTGGAAAAAGAATGATAACAGATTCCCAGAATATCATATTACCTTCTCACAAGATAATAGTTATACTGAAATATCCTAAGTTAACAATATAAATAAACGGTACTTTCATATAACATACCTATATAACGATTATATTTCTGGGTTAAAGTGATTTTAGTTGTAATGTATATTTAGTACAAATGACGTAATAACTACTGTTCGTCGATAATAGGAAAGGTGTGAGATTCTCTATGTACGAGCAGAAGAAAGAGTAAGATATCATTCGGAGGGAAGAGGATACACTTTACGCGAGGCCAGATCGAACTCTGTGTGTACATTCGCATTACACGTACATCACTCTGCAAAGGTCTCAATGCGCCTGCGTAAAGACTAGGTTTGATACTTGTTCCTATTCCTGACGAGCTATACCAACAGGTACAATTTGTGTCTTCAAACAATTTAATAACACTTGGATATGTTATATTTATGTTGGATAGAAGCTATAAATTATAACTACCTAACCGACTATTTGCTCCTTTATTTACTTGTTCTAACGGCAACAGTTAGAATAATGTCTAGAAACTTTATATTGGGTAATTTATTGGGTAATAATATAGTACTATACAAAATTTTGGTTGCAACGAACAATGTACTTATTTGAAAATCCATCAAAGTTCTATTATACTAGTCTCGCGAAGATATAGTTCACCGAGTAAACTTCTGGTAGTTCAAACTTTGCGTACGGAATTGTTGTAAGTGAAATATTTGCGTACGAAAATAAAACTCAAAGAGTTAGAACAAATATTCAGCCGATGCTAGCTCCGGTGTAATCAGACAATGATTGATTTATTATTAAGCGACTGACATATTATACATGTGATTTAATTTTGTTTTCCAATTATATATAGCCGCTAATATGAAGGAAAATATCAACAGTATACAATACGATTTACATAGATTACTGATATTTATAAAAGGAAAACGTAATATGTATATTTTATGTAGTAAAGTTTATATGGTTCATTAAAAAATAGGAAATTTGAATTAGTTTATAACGAATTATATTCATTCGTAGTTATATAATATATATGTAAGAAACGTAGTTATATATGTAAGAAATTTCTGTTATAATTAGTTTACCGATGATTGCCAGATTTCATTACTTTTAGATAAATATTTGGGAATATGTCCAGAACGAACGGAAATCCAGACTTAACTGAAATATGTGGCAGTGTATTTATTAAATAAAACAAAATTAGATTATACTAGTACTATATAAAATTATGTTAGGAGGTTATTTTTGAAAGTGTTGGCTGTGGTATAGGTGGATATGGAATAAAAACAAAACTTCAGGATAAGATGACACGTTCTTTATTTGGTAAAGGTTATGTTTGAATATATGTATGTATGTAATCTTCACATAAACAAAAATACTTAATAGCTGTGGTATGGTTGCAATTTTCAACACAGGAACAATCAGACTAAATAAAAAGATACGACGGTATATTTCATAATACTATTTTGAAGTAAAGGTACAAATTCTTTTGTCAAAAATAAAATAGCAATAATAAAAGCTATATTAAAACTTTTGCTGCGAAAATATACACTTTAGAACGGTTTATTAATAATAACGTTATATGTGTGTCTTAGATAACAGTAATATATCAATCGAAATTGTCAAAATTCGAGTGATGTCAAGGAAAGATCATTTATGAATTCATGAAAGTTATTGCCAGAATTGTAAACAAGATATTGGACAAACCAAAAGTTTACCTGGAGCTAGGCTAATGAAACATTAGGATAATATAATTGTGATCTGAGATATGGAAGATTTGTTAATTAATTAATGTTCCATCCAGGGGATGAAAATAGTCACTCTCATATACCCCAGGTTATATATACACAAAGTCACACGTCAAGTCGCAACACAAACAAACCACATAGAAAACTCTAGAACCATGTGGGTTACTGCTCAAAAAACTAATTTTCTCCAACAGCATAGGGCTAGAAGCGAGAAAACTGCAGAAATAGGACCTACATACCATACCTTAAAATCCTACACCACCATTATCGCCAATAGATCCGGGAACCTACACACACAGTCAAGAGAATGATTTAGAATATCTGTCTAATCCAGAGCAATAGCCTATTCTCTACTACCAAAATGAATAAATACCGAACACCAGATAACACAATTAATGTTAAAGTAATCTTAAATTATTCATTAATGAGTATTTAACTTTTAGTCAGTCTATTCAGTTATCGGTCAGTCTGCAGCCATTCTTTATCCAGTCTTTATTGAATGTTTAACCACTCTAATCAGTAAGTCAGTAACCAAGAGTTCAGTGATCAACGAGAGTGATCCTTATGACGAAAAGTAACACAAACACAGACACCGACCGCTTCTTTTGTGACACACCAGCATCGAATACGCTTCCACAATCAACCATATTCTTCTTACAGAAGGCTATCAAGGAAATTGAACAGGCACAAAGCAAGAACTCTGGTGGAAATCATAATGGGCTACCGTAGTAGCCTGAATGCATATAAGTACAAGCTGAGGCTGACTGACAGCTCGGTCTGCAGATACTGTAAAGAAGACGAGGAAACCTCGATTTATCTTCTTTACACCGCCCCGCACTGTACCTTATATTAGGGACCCCTATTATCCTAGAGGAGGCGAGGCTTAAGACGGGGGACGTGCCTAAATTTCTCCTTTTATGGCATAACATTTTGGGATAATGACCCGTATAAGAGAGGATCGCCAAAGGACTACTCATTTGATCAGTGGCTGATGAGGCCCAAACCCATATAACATAATAATAATAATATCCTTTTTTAAGGATCACCTGCGTCTTAAAACCCAGAAGCATTAAACACACTTCTACAATCGACCAAAACCTTCTTACAGGATTAACCGCATTATCCAGATCAGTCAACCTATTTGGGCACTACAGCATGTTAAAAGAGGTTTATATTTTTGAGTAGAACACTTTAATTATCTAGCAATTTACGTAGAGTTCGGCACAAACATTTTTGTGTCTATATAATTCAATAATTATTCAGTAATTATTGTCATTATCATCCCATAAACCCGATAACTAAATGGCCTGGACGCGAAGCAAGCCCGATTCATACCCAAACCTGACAACTACTCCATAGCCTCATGTGCAAGGAGCAATTATCCATTATCTGCTAGTGTGACCCCTTCTGTAACTCGTGTTAATCTGTTTATTTACTTTGAAAGCAGACAATTTAATTTAAAAAGCTCGTACGTCTATTAGTGCCAAACAAACTAAGTCGTCCAACAGAGGGATTATGCATGTTGCGTATTATAAACATAAGACAGGAAGGAAGCTTGCCTTATTTTCGTACTGCATTATATTTAATTTTTATGCGTTGCAATTCCCATAATTCTTTTTGATAGGTGTCCGGATGTGTCTGTATTTAGATGTGGTTAATTATCGCCACTATCATTTATAGTACTTAATATTTCATTGTTACAAAAATAAACAACATAACTGCAAGGTATAACTGTCTTAACTGTTGCGACAGAATCTAGGCATAACTGCCTTAAATAGGATAAGAAACTGGATGAATAATAATAAAAATTAGTTCAAGTGATTAAATCTAGTAATTATTGTTGGATGTGGCACAAAAAATCTTGCTAGATTGTTAAAGTTTTACCAAACGACTATAACAACTTAAGATACAGTCTCATTCAATACAAATATAACCTTTGAGATTTGCAATAAAGGTCAAATTTTTGTACAATTAATAGATTTGTTGCAGTGTACTTATCATAACACTGACAGAAATACATACATACATACATTTTATATCCATCAAAATTTGAATTCTTGTGAAATAAACATGGTCAACAATCAAGAAGTTGGGGTATATCCAGTTATTGAAGACAGTTTGCGAAGTTATTTTTCCAGAATGCCTCTGGTCATACGATACGATGCCCAAACGGTATCCTCAAATCATCAGGATTTTGCCTATGCATAGCAAACAAATATAGTATATAGTTTGCGATAAAACCTTTCACTCGTAGCAAAGGTTTTATCGCAAACTACTAAATCTACTGAGCCAGTGAACGAAAAGCTAACACGTGTGCTACAAGCAAGTCCAAGTTTTTGTGCACTGTCCTGCATAGTAAACTACTTCTAAAATAGGACTTTGATTTTACTGTCCCCAACTCCATAAATCATCTCTCTATAAATATTTAATATTTCCATATCTCCCCATTTTATCTGTAAACATTGCAAGATCATTTTCGTTATATGAATGGATCTCTTCTGATAGAATGTGAATTAACTCCAGTACAGGGATTTTGTACTGTACACTCCTTAACATGTTAAAATTCTGAAAGAAATAACTGTTTAGTGCTTGTTGCTTCAAAAGCCTAAACACTTATCAGACAACAAAGAATTATCATATAAGTAGCACCATTCTGCTGCCTCTAACTTTCTTTCAATATAAAATAAAACAAATTAATAAATAATTTATTCTAATAAAATAACATTACATTTCTTTATAGGATTGGTTCTGTGATTAACAGAAGTAGTTAACAACAGGGATTAGTTAAAAACTCTTAAGGAACCAGTATAACCCAAATTTAAAGTTAACAATATTTAAATATATATATATATATATATATATATATATATATATATATATATATATATATATATATATATATATATATACTAAATTTAAAAAAAAACGTTAGTACATAAGTAATAAACTGCAATTATATGCAAAGTAAAATTGATACTTGTGTATGCATCAATAGAATTGGTAAAGAAAAGCTACAAAACCACAGTAGTCACAACATATACATCGAAGTTTAATATAAATGCAAAATATACACACATAGAAGTCTAACAAAAATTATAGTCATTATGTCATTAATGTATGTACTTTCATTTATTCTTCTAGTGAAACAGCTGACTATAGAAACGATAAATAATAACATAAAATGTATATTCTATATAGTACATAGTTACAGTAGAAGAAATATGCAAGAAGAAATTTTGAGTAAAAGTGAAGGTAATTGTTCTCGGACGTTACGTAATGTTAAGTTATTCCGTAAATCTTTACATCTCTTACCATTACAAAGAATCTTAACATGTGATAACAAATTGTATCAATCTATTATCAATATATAATAAATGTATTTATCTTTTCACACACTGATATGGATAACGAGGATTTGGAATTTCTTTCCGATGGCTTTCCGATGATTACTCAAAAACTACTGACGATAAATAAAACATTTTGAACTCAATATTTGAAAACTAGAAACAAGGAACTTCAATTTGCTTTTTTTCAATGTGTTTTGCCTTGCAAAAACCCTGCGACTGTGTTTCTCCAAGTTACAGCACTTTGAAAGTCACCTAAAAATTTATGATTTTTTACATCCCTTAATTTTTGTGCCAAGTGTATTTACAAGGAAAGATACTGCTGATTTTAATTAAAAACATTGATGATGAAAATGTGTAGATCCCTCCCAGTGCGACATTTTTCTTTACATTATGTCATCAGATTATCCCAAGTCTAGTTACCACCCTTTACTTTCCTAACAGATACAGAAGATAAGCCTTTATCATGGCATTGTGTCGCTGAAGTTATTCATAATTATTTATCAAGTTACTCACGCCTTATGTTATTCACAATTATTGGTTATGATACGCCTTTTCTAAATGCCATTTATAACGTTTATTCGTGTTGCTACATGTCCATTAAATTGTCCTTAAGTTTTAATTACTACGACTGTAAATTAATTTGAACGATATTAACCCGAGTAAACTAATATATGCGGACTACGAGGAAATCACCGCGGGGAATAAACCGCGCATGTGGATATAGGTTTAAAATCAAGTAAATTAGTTGAAAAGTTGATAATTGCGCCACCGTGCTGTTTTAGTTTTAAATTTATATAAACGTAAACGTAAATAAGTTTACTTTTATAATAATATACAACAATAGGTTATTGTCACAGATAATAAAATAATATGTAACACTGGGGAACAAAAAAAAATATGTTGTCATAAATTTAAGATCGGTTTAAGAAGAGAACCACTTCGAGATATGAATAAATTAGAAAAAGTAAACGATCGTATATTGCAGACTTTTAAATTAACTTTTACTTATATAAAAATAAATGTACTGAATTTCTTAAAATAAGTCTTATACAGGGTGCGGCATAACTGTCTCCCTATTTAACAACTATTATTTGAAATGCAATAAATTTATTTTTATATCTTAAGAGTACAACTAAAACCGTTTTATTTTATGTGGTTTTAAAGAGAATATCGGACAAGTGATGTCCACCATTATTGCAACACTGCTGTAAGCGATTTCTGAAATTTATCATAACTCTTGCTAGCATTTCTTGCGGTATTCTTCAAATTTCCATACGGATTGCCTCCTTCAGTTGTATTACGGTCCTTGAACGGTGTTTGAAGACTTCAGATTTAAGGTAACTCCACAGAAAGAAGTCACAAGGCGTCAAATCCGGCGAACGCGCAGGTCATGCAATAGCGCCTCCTTGGGAGATCAAGTGCCCGGGGAACATTTCTCTAAAATGTAGCAGTAATGTTCCGGATGTATGGGCTGTCGGCCCATCCTGTTGAAACAAGACATTCTGCATATTAAGTTCTGTAAGGGCTGGGGCGGAAAATTTCTGAATCATCGCTATTTAGCATTCTGAATTGACGGTAACAGCTCGATTCTTTTCTTCAAAAAAGTGAGGCCCGACTATTCCCATTTGTGGCATAGCGCACCAAACTGTAACTTTCTCACTACGCCTTTCGTGTATCTTCCTCGGGTTGTCGTGGCACCAGTATCGGAAGTTTTGCTTGTTAACGCAACCAGACAAGTGAAAATGTGCCTTATCACTAAAAAAAAACACTTCCTGAGGTAAATTTTAAAGCATGTTTTCACATTCAGTCATTCGACTATTCCAATTACGTTCTAACAATTCCTGTGTAAGAACCAACTTGTATGGATGAAAGTGAAGATCCTGATGAAGAATTCTTCGCATACTGCGATCAGAGAGACGAAGGGCGGTCGGATGTCTGCGTGCAGATCGTGTAGGCGACCGTAACACTGAGCGTATGACTATCTCGACGTTTCGGGTGTCCAGGCTGTCCGTGGACGTCCACCTTCTCTCTTGATAACAGATTCAGTTTGTCTAAAGTTTGTTACCCACAAAACAATTGATTTTCCATCTGGGGCTGCTCGATTACGAGGAATTTCAAATCCTTGTGCAGCGATAACGGATCCATTTTCGCTGATGTACACTTCCACGACGCAAGCCAACAACACCTCTACAAAAGGACAAAGCGCTCACAAAATATTAGCTCGTGACGTCATGAATGTAGGCCTTTCCGATATGGAGCGAAGATGTAGGAAGCCAGCTTACAGGTGGCGTAAACACAATCGAGACACCACAGATGTTTGCAACGTTGCCAGACTACTACGATACTATCGAATATTAGGATTCCAGTATGTAAAGGATGTATCTCTTTCTCTTAAATTACCATTTTCTTCTCCAATATCGTAAAACACATATTTCCATAAGATGTTCTTTCCACTTTTTTTAATGTGATATTTCGTAATTTATTTATTTAATTATCAAATACTACTACCTTGTTTGTGGACTTCCCTAACAAAAATACTTTCCTTACGGAGCCGGCAACAGCGCTCATCTGGTACGCTAACCTGTGAACCTAGCGATGCTATAATCAGCGTTATTTCTTGCATTTTTCTGAAATCAGAACTATTTATGTGCTTTTAAGTGCGTGCAACTTGTACCTAATATTTCGTTGTATATTTAGGTATACAATTTATATTGTTAGGCGTATTTTTAAATACGTAAAACCATATATTTCGGACTTATAACCTGTTGCTTTTTTGGCTGTCCGCTGGTTTGTTTACAGCACAGTTTATAAGTTTTTGTTCGTGTTTAATTGTATGTTTTTTTCTTGGTTTCGGCTAGTTTTGTGGTAACTGATACTTAGTGAAATTTTGCCTCAAAACTGTTGTGTTCCTCGCTGTAATGGAAACTATAAAAATGGGCCTAAAGTTCAAGTTTTCGATTTTCCAATGGACGTAAGTTTACGACAAAAATGGCTAAAAGCGATACCCCGAGATAACTTTCAGTCCACAAACAACACGAGAGTATGGGAAGCTCATTTTTCTGAAGGTAGTATAATAAAAAGTACAACAGTTCAAGACTCAAACACTGGTAAGATTTTTACAATAGATTTACTAAAACCACGGCTAAAAGAAGACTGTATACCATCTATTTTTTAAATTTCTCCATTTATTTATCAAAAGATGTCAAAATACGGCCAAGTAAAGATGAAAAGCTCAAAAATATTGATAAGTTAAATTTGTCAAAAGCCTTTGAAATAAGCAAAATTGAGTTTGAGAAGCACGAAAAAAACATACATTTTGACAATTTTGATGAATTTATAGTAAAATTTTCTACATTTAAACTACCAAAAGACTGGTTTTCTGCCCAAAGTTTGTCTCAAGAAGGTGAAAGATTAACTATTTTTAAAATTGAATATACACCTGGCCCATGCATTAATTAGGCGATTGTTATTAATTATAACCTGAATATTGAAACTTTTTTGTATAGCGAGTTAGTATTTCGACATCAAAATTTAAAACGCCGTTTATTTCACATAGTTTGGACGATATACTGTCAATATTTGAAGCCATAGATGAGACTGTTATTACCGAGGTTATTACCCTACCTTTAGAGGAAAATCGAGAGGAAAATATTACCGATAATGACAACCCCGACTGGGACTTTAATAGCAATACCATGGCTGACTCTGTCAAACCATCAAATGACTTAAATAAAATTAAAACGTTATTGTCTCAAATTTTAATAAATGATGATCACTTTCACGATATCAACGATGTATTGCCGTTAATTACATATTTAGGTGGTTATTGTTGCTATATTACGTTAAAATAATTAAAATGTGCCAGCTGTAAACAAAAATTAGTATATGACGAGCAATTTATTGTTGAGGACAATTTTGATCTCATTAAATCGTGGAGGACTCCCCACGATTGGATATCCCCAAGGACAAGTTATAAATGTTGTATCTGTGACTTCTTCAATAAATTAATAAATGAATTTGAGGACACATTTCTAGAAATCTATAATAAAAGATCGTTCATGGTTCATTTAATTTTGGAATATTGTATTGAACAGAAACATGTCTCACATTTCGATGGATGCGCTAATCATAATGGAAAAGACATCTTGAAAATTATTCTCAAAAGTATTTCCAATACCGTCTTAAAAAATTATTGCGCTAAAAATAGCGACCATTTAAATAAAGGAAATAAAAAAAGAAAACTCAATACATTAACGAAGTAGGCCATATACCTACCTATACATGCATAAATATTTTTTATAACTAAACGTATATAATTTGGGACCTATTTCTTTAAAAGTATTTTATGGAAATTTATGGAAATACATAAAAGTATTTTATGTATTTTCATGGCTTGTGTTCTATAATATATTTTTTATACCTAAACTCTCACCTCAACACTAAGTTATGCACGATGTTAGGTAGGTAAATGAAATTTGAAACTGCATAACATGAACATGCATACCTACATTATACCTACTAAGTAATAATAATTAAGAGAAGGTGTGGAATAGTTCAGTATATGTATGTATGTGTAATAACCTCTTTTCAGTAGTGTGAGAAATGTTTATTATACATAAATACATAGGTATCCTGAATTTTGGTGCAGGTGTAGGGGAGTTGGGAGCCTGCACTTAATACTACATCTAGTATTAAACCAAAACTCAAACATAATTTTTGGGATTTGTCAAGAAGCCTGTCATATAACTAGCGTTCTTTAAAATAAGTTAACTATTGATAGTTTTCGTAAATATTAGTGTATGTATCCCCTTATATGATTAAAATTGCACGGCCTACATTGATGACGTCACACGACAAGCACTAAGGCCTTGTTATTCAGTGGGTGTTGCGCAAGCGCGCTGTGCGTTGGTCCACGTGGTGTTCCAGACTAAAACCGGTTTCAAATAAAAACTGTTTGTCTTGGTGCGTGTACTAACGCTAACCCCACTTTTCTACAACGCCGCCGGACTCCACGAGACCGCATTGAAAATAGGGAGACAGTTATGCCGCACCCTGTGTAATGTCAGGAAAGAGGAATTTCATTTTTATAAAAACATAAATCTTATAAATTAAGACTACATCATTTATGTTAGTAATTGTAATTTAATTGCTTCAATATATTCTACTGTTTCTTTCTATACTTGTTTAAGTATATCTATTACAATGAATCCATTACCATAGCCAGTAACTCTTGAAAGATGTAATCTGTTTTTAACGTACTCTTGATGAGAAACTTGAAACAACTTTCACGACAATTATCATTACAATTACTCAACTTTTGTAACAATCCAAGACACGATAGAAGTTAAATACGGTTGTACGAATTGTACTTCGTATCAGGAGTAAGTTAAACTTCCGATGGATTTGAATTGAAACGAATTATGTACACATGAACAGTTATCCGCGTCCCAAGCGCGGAATCTGCCAGAAACAATTAAATTTGAAATACGACAAACACAAAAAAATATATTTTATTTGTCCCGGAAATTTAAATTCAAGTTTTAATGAATACAATTTGAAAGTTATGAGCAAAGTAGCTTGGGGCGGGGCCGTTAAACACTCCGTATCCTTTTAGTGAAACTTCACAAGTTGAACTTCAGACTGTGAGTGAAATCATTTAGTAAACAGCCTCTTTAGTCCTCCAAAATTCGATAAAAAACTTTCAGTTGGTTAGAAGCATAGCTTTCGGAAGTTTAATCGAATTTTCATAGAAAATGCCGTGACGTTATTTATTGCAAACAGATTGTAAACGATTCGCGAAACTTTGTGAATCGTTTAACCTATATACTCATCCAAACACTTATACAGTGCCGTGAAAAATATATACTCACCATTAATTTGGACTACATCATGAGTAAAACTCAAAACTGAAAATAATTTTTTAGATATATTGGAGCGGTATATTACGTGAATCAGTGTTTTTCTCTTACGAGTTTTTAATATGCCATGTACTGGTGAATAAGATATGAAAAAATAAGTCTGTAGTTTGTGAAAAATTATAATCTCACTGGTGTTTTTATAAAAGGTGGTCCAACCAAAACGCACGATGTTAATTGTAAATAAAACAAAAAGTTTTCAGAGAATTATCTTAATACTTTTTATTATGATAGAAGGATCTATGACAATTATATGTGAAACAAATTATCGGTCAAATGCTCGCCACGGCTTCGGTGGCATACCTCTATCCGATGGTCCATATTTTCAATGACTCTGAGACATAATTGAGGTTCAATGTCGTTAATGTGCCGAATTATCTCATCCTTTAGCTCTTGAATTGTTCTTGGTTTATTGACGTATACTTTTTCTTTTAAATATCCCCAAAGAAAGAAGTCCAACAGTGTCAAATCACATGATCGTGGCGGCCAATCAACATCGCCACGACGTGAGATAACCATTGAATTTCTCGCGCAAAAGTGCCATTGTTTTGTTGGTTGTGTGGCAAGTGGCACCATCCTGTTGGAACCACATATCGTCCAGGTCCATATCCTCAATTTCTGGCCACAAGAAGTCCGTTATCATCTCGCGATAGCGAACACCATTCACGGTAACTGCTTGGCCGACCTCATTTTCGAAGAAGTACGGCCCGATGACGCCGCCAGCCCATAAACCGCGCCAAACACTCACTCTTTGTGAATGCATCGGCTTTTCAACAATCACTCGTGAATTCTCATTTGCCCAAATGCGGCAATTCTGTTTGTTAACGAATCCACTGAGGTGAAAGTGTGAAAATGGACTAATACTTGGTTCATTTACCGTTATTTTTATATTTAATAAGCGAATGTTCATACTATTTATTAAATTGTTTAAAGTTGCCTCTCTAGTTTGGTCTCAGGTAGCTACAATTCGACGCTTCAATTCATCAACACTTTGAATTGAAGGCTTTGTTGGATTGGATACTGCTCTTGCCATAATCTCCCATACATTTTCTATCGGGTTCAGATCAGGACTTAATGCTGGCCGTGGCATAAGGTCGATTCCATACTGTTGAGATCAGTTTTTGTGGACCTTGCAGAATGAATAGGTGCATTATCCTGTTGAATTATTGCACCATCATCTTCAGTAAGGGTTAAAAATGGTAACAAGTAATGTTGTAATAAGTTTTGATAAACAGTTGCATTCATTTTGCCATTTACAAATGCCAATTGGCTATTCATATCCTTTTCAAAAACCGCCCATATCATAACAGGATCAACTCTGTTTGAGGTCTTCTTGTCATAATTTTCGCTCCTTTTCTAAATCATACCATAATGATTTAGAAAAATAGATGACAATAATAATAACTAAACCTATCTCGGTCCATCCAAGTTAAAATTTTTTTCGTCGATAAAGATTATGTGGTCCCAAAAATTTTTGTTTTGAACATACACCTTTGCAAATTTTAAACTGGCTGTGTCTATATGATTCTGCTTAAGTGCAGGATTCTTTAAACATTTTTCGTATTGAAAATGTCCTGATTTCACCGCCTACTTTCTTATGAGACTGAAATCACAGTCTAAATTGAAACGACGGACAACCTGGGAAGATGAGGCTCCTGTAGTTGACAATTCCCTCAGAATAGCACGCTCTGCCGTTGGTGAAAATCTAGACGGCTGCCCCGATCGTTTTCTTTTACTATAATGTTCGTCTCCAAGTTTAATAAATGTTTTACAATACTATGTGAACGATTAATAATTGCGGCGATCTGTCGTGGAATCTGTGCCTTTCCACAACTCCGTAAATCGATTATTCATTGTTTTTCTAAATCATTCAATTCTTTAGGTACCAGGCGGCATAATAAAAAAATAAAATGAAATAAACGTTCCAAGTCATTAACACATTAAAAATGAATTGTAAATAAGAAATGCTTTTAATTATAATTATTATTCATTATTTCTACACGGAACCTTACCTGTTTGAATTTACTGTTTCACTTTCTTGTATGAACATTATAATTGTTTCGTTATATCGTCTCTTGAACACAACATATAGTGTAGCCATCCATATTGATGAGACCATTTTCATCAATTGTCTAAATCAGTAATGGGCAAACTTTTTAAGGGGAGGGCCATATATAATAAAAAATTATCTAGGTGAGCCGAAAAAAAATTTAACACAGATTTTTATAAGTGATAAACTTTATTTTTGATTTTTACATCACACACAACTTATATTATATAGATTATACTTATATTATTAGAAAAAAAAGTTACAAAAATTGATTATTCTTTAGAAGAGTATGGTTTATGTGACAGATGAAACTGTGACTGAGCTTCTAAAAAATTGTTCATAATCTGGTAGAAACTGGGATGAGATGATTCGCAGTAGTGAAGCTAAATGGTGGTCAGTCAATCGGTTTCTAAGGCTATTTTTGCATAGCTTCATAGTAGAAAACACCTGTTCACAGATGTAGGAAGATGCAAACATCGCAATTATGTTCTGAGCGTGAGATTTCAGGGAAATTTGATTTTGACAGGGCCTTGTAGAACTCAATTTTAGAAACGTTGAGAAATAGTTGCTTCAATTCAGTGTTACATTGCAACTCAATCAGTTCGAGCTGCAATTCTGGTTTGACTGATTCACAATCCACATTAAATGGCATGCTAAAAATATCCAGGTCCTGTTCAATAACTTTGAAGTCTTGGAATCTTCGTTCAAATTCTTCATGAATACATTTCAGGCTTTCTCATAGCTCCTAAGTTTGTCCTCCCTAACTACAATAGTTTTTAGTCTTGGAAAATGAGTAAAATCTTCCTTGACTGGCTGTTTGGAAAATAGATTCAATTGCATTTTGAAACCCCCGATATGACTCCAAATATCATGGATTAATTGATTTCTTCCCTGGAGTTTAAGGTTTAATTTATTGATGTGACTGAGATGATCTGTAAAAAATGCAAACTCCGAAAGCCATACAATATCTTTTGAATGTTTACACTCGTCCATTCCTTTTTCTTCCATGAAAGATATTATTTCGTCTTTTAGATCCCAAACTCGTTCGAAAACCCGTCCTGCACTGAGCCACCATACTTTAGTGAAGTAAAGTACATCAGAATATTCAGACTGCAATGAGTCAAGAAACTCTCGAAATTGTCTATGATTGAGTGCTCGTGAACGAATGTTATTAACAAACTTAATAACAACATCAAGCACATGCCTAGACCAGATTTACACAGAACTTCTTGATGTATGACACAATGAAGAAACACAACTTCGTTCCCAGGAAATGATTCCTTAAATATTCGGTGCTCCATCTGTAGTAATGTTACAAATATTGGTTAAAGGTACTTTCAAAGACGTGATAGTTTCTTGAAATTCTTGAGAAATGGCTGACCCTTTTGTCGTTCCCTTCAATGAACGCATGCAAGCTAATTCTTCCATAACACAAAAGTTGTCATCAATACCTCTTATAAATATCATTATCTGAGCTGTGTCAATTGTCCGTACTTTCATCAAACGCAAAAGAACAGAAATTAAACTCGCTTATCTTTGACTCTAGTTGTGAGACAAACTGCTTATCAATTACTTCGATTCTAGAAGTTACTATTTTTCGAGACAGACTTACTGTCTCAAAATCCTTTGTTTTGTCAGGACACAAAATGTCACATACTTGGAGCATACAACTTTTTACAAATTCGCCATCAGAAAATGCTTTATTACTTTTTGCAATATTGTACGCCACAACGTAACTGGCATGTGTAGCTAGCTTTTGAGAAAAAAAATTGCTTCTGCTTTTTGCTTCCGTTCTTCTTCGGTCATAGTTTCATAAGTGGCGTTGTTATGTTTTGTCATGAAGTGTCGTGAGAAGTTGAATTCCTTGAATACGGCTACAGCTTCATTGCAAATGAGGCACGCAGGTTTATTCGTAATAGGCGTGAGAAAGTATTTCCAAGTCTACTCATCTTCAAAAACACGACATTCTGAATCAACTTTACCTTTGTCCGAACTACACTAACCTTGAGAACAGACGAAATGAAAATAGTAGCGCCCGATTCGTTTCGAACTTAGCCGAGCAACACACGTATTGCACTACGCCTACGCGAGGTTGCGTGCAAACTCAGATAATACCGTACTTAAAGCGCGATGAGAAGGAAACCATTATTCTATTCTAGCTACGCAGAAAATACATTTTGTCCTATCCTAGGTGTAATATTGTAGGGGTTATTCGAAACCATGTCGCGGGCCGGATTGACTACCGCTACCCGAAGGGCCGCACTTGGCCCACGGGCCGTACTTTGCCCATGACTGGTCTAAATGAGTGAAAATATAAATTCAATTGAAATATTTTCACTTCGGTTTCATTTAGTTTTACATAAAAGATAATATTTTGTTTATTTTTTATTAATGTCTTATAAAAGTTAAATAACAATATAAAAACGAATACTCTCTACAACACTAAGGACTATCTACATTGAAAACTAGAGTCTAACAAACATCATAACATATCTAATATAAGTTAAGTGAAATAACAATTCAGGACACAACATTTACTGTTGGAAGCTCTGTACCAGGATCCACGTCGTTCTTAGTATCCTTTTTCTTCTTTTGATCTGTGATAGTATCATAATATCAGTAATCAATTATTGAAAACAGAGATGAACATATATTGTAAGTTTCGAAAGTTATTTTACATAAAACAAGAGTGTATAACTCTATTGGTATTTATCGCTAAACAAATGGTGTAAATTGAATACTCACCGCCCCATAAAAACAGTTTTTCTAGTCCAATTATCGGAGATTCGAAGAGCATGGTCAACATGAAAGCTAATAGAAATCCTAGAATAAGGTCAGCTGCAAGTTTGTGTATCTAGAAGAAGACAACATCTAGTATTTACAATGTTCAATTTATAGAAAGTTACAGCATGATATAAGAAAAGGATGCGGTACGCCCCAAAAAGACAGCGTGTTAGTCACTCTGTCTTTTTGAGGCATACTCCAGGAGTTAGCAGGGTATGTAAAGGGGTCAATATGTGAACATGCTAATACAGCGTACCTTCTGATGATATGAACTTCATTAAATTATTAACTAACAATGCCTCATTGTGAGAAACTAGGGCTTTTAATGTTTAAAGAAATAATTATTTAGAACATCGCAATGTTTACGAAACGTAACTGTTCTTATGCTGCTTACATATCACTTTCATCCTGATAATGTTTTCTAACTTTAATATTCATTTACATTTCATAGAAAGCTTTGTATTCTTCTAAGAGCTATGTGTATGTGAATTCAGTAAGCTTTCCTAGTTAACCAAACATTGATCTGATTTTGTCTCTATTATAAAATTTACATTCTATGTCAAAATTTGGCGTTAGCTGAAATTTGAATAAATTTCATCAAATTTCATTAAATGAGTCAACTATATATTATATTAAAAGTAGACCACCATTTATCCACCAGAAAAAAGTAGCTTTCTAGCTTAAAATACCCTCCTAGATACCTAGATATTTATTATGAAAACTCAATTTTAATCTTCTTTCAATTTTTGGTGTTCTTGGAAAACTGGTCTCGTATTTTTGTTTCTGCATCGAGGGAATCAACCCCTTTCCAGAGCCAGTAAATTATAATGACTCGCATTACTAGCTACATGAAAACAAGCACTGGACAGCATTCTCAGAATCAGCACTGACAGAGAATCAATTATTTGTACAGGAATTGTATATAATCAATTGTTAGGCTGCAGTTCTTTAGGAAAACTTTTACTAGCGTCCAGTATTTACAATTTTAATGTGAATTTCCTTTCCTGTGTATTGAAATAATAACGATTATTACAGCTTGTCATGAATAGGAACAAGTCTCAAAACTGTGATATCGGACCGCCCACGAAGTGCGTAGTCAGTAGCCCGGTCTTTACTCAGTCGCAATGAGACCTTTGCAGAGTTCCATCTGGCCATGCGTAAAGTGCATCATTTTCCTTTCAAATGCTGCCTCACTCTTTATTCTACGCATACCTAGAGAATCTCACACTTTTTCTTATTCTTGATGAGCCTGGTAATAGATAATATATGGTTTTATCAAGATCGATACATCTTCAGAAAGCGTTCACATTTTAGACAACTATCCGAATATTTGTACAAAATGTTTTAATTGTGACTAAAAATTAAGTAAAATCGCATGACCTACCGCATGGCTAGATTTAGTACACCTTAAAATTTCTTATGGGGATATATAAAAATAATATTTAAAAGTTAAAAACTTTAATTAGATTCATAATTAAAAGCATATTACTAGCAATTATAGAAATACAATAGGTATCTCAAAGACTTATGTTTGAATAAATATCACGTGGAAAAAATTGAAATCTGTAGTTCTATTAACATTCACCTCTTTGCTAATTGACCTCTTTTTCCGTTTTTCAATCGGTTCATAACCATTATTTTGCTTATTTTGTATGTTTTCCTTACCCTTACTTCACCTTACGCTTACTGTTTAAACCAACAAATAACTTTACTGCCAATTTCATTTAGTCATAAATTTCATCAATCATAAAGAAGGTACTCCGAGATGAAAGATTCAATTTTTATCATAACACTGAAGATGGGACATGATATTTACTTAACATTATAGTAAATATCATGTCCCATCTTTTTTAATTATAAGTATTTTCTTGACGAGTACCTACCAGATCAAAGTTGCTAGCGTATACAGGATTTCTTATGGTCCCAGAAGAATAGAGCTGGATAGTTCCGTGGCAAAGATAGACAGTGTAAGTGAGCCTGCTCAAAACAACCACTGGTTTCCACGAGAGTATCGGTTTGACCCATGCTTGAAAGATGAAAGTTGATTAAACTCAGCACATTAAATTTTATTCAGATAATTCTTTTAAGTTATTTTGTCACGTCCTAATAAAATAGTCACCAACAAATAGTTGTAGTGAATATCCTTGATATATTTTCCTAGGATATTCCAATAGGATACTGGCTAAAGATACTGCAGTACGTCACAATACTATAGAATTGATACAGAGAATACTTTGAAAGTATAGAGGTAGATTATTTTCTGAAATTTGCTTTATGTGAAAATTTTGAACTAATGCGTTTTGTATCTTTTATGCAACATTTGTATGCCATATGAATTCAGGAGTAACAGATCTACAACTGCCAGAAGCTATTTGATCTAGAAAAAGTGGTAAAACTAAGAGATTAAAATGAGATTAATTTAGCTTTTATAACACTAACACTATAAAAAATTATTATGTATTAAAGAATCAAACGTATAAAAATAAACAAGAAGAAATATATAACAACAAACACAAAGCCTTAACGGTTTAGTTGCATGATTTTTTCTTGAATTTCAGATGGATTCTGTAACAAACTGAAGCTTGGGCCAATATTTCATAATGTATTTAATGGGTTTGCTGGCCCACTGATATCAAAGCCTCCAACAGTTAGAGGCGCATCAGTCTTCACTTATCCAACTGTTGGTTGGTACGATCATTGCTTGCCATTTAATATCGATTGTGTGTCGATAATAAATGTCAAGATCGTATCGAAGTCGAGTTTTCTATTATTACTGAGAGGAGAGGATTATTATTTACCTTAAATTTCTTGTGAGCATTTTTTTCTTCTCGAATATCTTATTGCCATTACAAGCTACGCAATGAAGTTCTCCACATTGTTTGTATGTTACTTGTATGTCTTACAGGTCAGTTTCTAAGACACAAGCAGTAAAATGGAGTATTGTTCACTTTGTCAAAATATTCCATCTTTTCTTGAAATAATTATACATTTTTTATTTTTTACATATTTTGACATTATTGTGGAACTAAAGCGAAGACACGTATGTAGACTATTTTGTATGTAATTTCTCCAGCAAGCCTAATTTAACATTGTATTATTTCAGAAAATATGAATGTCTCAGTTTTTTCTATCGCCTAAGCGGACTAGATTGCTTGGGATAGATATCATCCTCAATGGATTTTTTCATCCTCACTGAAGAAAGTATCGTAGCGTCTCCTTACTTTACTTAAACAACTGTTATTTCTAATAAGCTATTAAATAACATTAATTTAGTACAATACTAAGTTAATGTTATTTTGTAATATTCCTATTGCGTCCCTAACTTATAACATAAATAATTGTAAATATTTAACGTGTGTTGAATACCTGTTTTTTAATATATAAATAAATAAATAAATAAACTACATCCCCTATTACTTACGTCCGTATCCAAATGAAATGGCAATAATGATCCATGCTATGCACGAACTCCACACGACGTGATGGGTGGATGCATACAAAGCAGAAAACCACACTGGTAACTTCATCGCGTAAAAGGCAAAACCCACATGAAGAGCTAAAAACATTAAGGGGAAGCACATCATCCATCCGCCGTAGATCCATCGTTTCGTTATTTTGTAATCGTTAATTTCCATCTTGTGCATCACATATCCAGCCAATATTCCAACAAAATAGGAAGAAACTCTCATGTGTCCGGGAATGTATACGGTTAAAAATGTGCTGAGTCTATTGGGGAACAGCAATATCCTAAAATAGATTAATAACAGTTGTTTATAGCTTGTGAACCATAGGTAAGGTATGATTGCATTTTTTACATAATTTACTGTTTTAATGTACAGCTAAATTAGGATAAATGTTCCATCATGAAACGATATTTTCTTATTGAAAATTAATATATAAATTAGAGTGGTAATTTAAAAAAAAATAATTAAGAAAGAAAAAAGTTTATTTATCTTAGTTATCGATATTTATAAAATATTCCACTCAAACTGTTTTAATAATTAACGCAGTAAAAATGAATAACAGTTGCTCTAAAATTTGGAAAATTATTAAGATTTAAATAGTGTAGCACATGCTTAAATATACGAGAGGCTACCCAAAACAAACCGAACTGATGCTGTGGTTGGCGGAGTTTTTGTAGTGCCGCGTTCTGCCGCCAGGAGAGTATAGAGCTCATTCCTGAGCTAGTAAGCCAAGGGTCGTCGCTAAAGAAGGTTCCGTTCGTCGTATGTGAATTTTTTAGGTACAGTTGTTTTGTGTGCTCGTCGTTTTTGCAATGGCTGATTCTCGTGAATAGCATGCAGTCGTGAAGTTTTGCTTCTTGCTCGGAAATACTGGCACAGAAACTCTTGTAATATTAAAAACGGCCTACAAAGACGATGCTATTGGGAGAACTCAAGTGTTTGAGTGGTTTTCCCGTTTCAAAAGAGATAAAATGTCAATTGATGACAAACCTTGCTCTGGTCGGCCCTCCACCGCTCGAACCGATGAAAATATAAAAAAAATTCCCTAAATCATCCTGGGAGATCGACAACGGACCATTGACGAAGTTGTGGAAACTTCTGGTCAAGAGTTGAAGCACAGACAGGGCTGTGTGAGCAAGGGCGTTATCGTGGTGGAAAAACCAATCGCCCGACTGCCACAAATCAGGCCTCTTCCGCCGTAAATTGTTGCGAAATCTTTTCAAGACTGACTGACAGGTTAACTGCCTGATCCTGTGGAATAAACTCTCTCGTATCGAAAAAACAAAAAAACGACGAGCACACAAAACACCTCTCACTAAAAAATTCACACGAGCCGAACGGAACCTTCTTTCGCGACAACGCTTGGCTTACAGACTTGAGAATAGTAGCTCTGTACGCTCCTAGCGGTAGAACGCGGTACTACAAAAACTCCACTCACCACAATATCAGTTGTTGTGGACGGAATTCTTTTGGGCACCCCCTAGTATACGGCACCGCCACTGATAAGACATCAAAGTGGGTAGGTCTACTGACAATTCCGTATCCCTTAGATCATAGACTTACTGTGAATTTAACACTAGTATGGGGTTTTCGTTGTTAAGAAAAACGACGATAAATACTGTCAATATGGAAGCAGCCAGGGACACAAGAATCGTGAATAGTCCCACACTTGATTTCTTCCAAATTATCCAGCAAAATATTGGAACAAAAATGAATCCATTCATATCACAAGCCATGTACCAGGATTGGAACATACACTGAAACAATTTTAATAGTTATGTATTGAGACATATTATGGAACTGCAACAATTAAGGTAAGATTGCATAGAGATATTAGATATAAAAATCGTTTAGGACTCGAACCACATAATTTTGAGGAGTTAAAGAAACATTTCACAATTTTAATTTTATTGCTATTAAATCAGTGATAATTATCACAGGTGTACCTGAATTGTATACTAAATTATTTCTTTCGCTATGCTCCCCCTCCCCTACTCCCCTCTATAAAAATAAAATAAATACAGAAAAGATGTAATAAATTTAAACTTTTTCCATATGTGCAATTAAAACACGTTCACGTTCACTCAAAAAGAAATGTATCGGTTCTCATGGATTCGATAACCGAGACGGCTTGTTGATCGATAAAACTCAACTGATGTATCGACTAAAAGAGCATGCCCATCGTTGTTTTGGTAATAGTTGGACGACTCAAGCTCTGCAGCAAATTAAGCCGCGGTGAAATCAATGTGTCTTAATTAATTTGAATATACAGTCTGATAAGGTAAGTTGATGGTCAAATCAGCTGTCAAATCAAGGTGAAGCATGTTGTAGTGACGCATTAAAATTGGCGCATTAGCAGGGATAATGAGTGTGCCTCGATAGCTCAGCGGTCAGAGCAACTAGCCGGAAACTGGGAGAGCCGGATTCGATTCCCGTCCTATCCATCGCCCTACAGTCCGGGGGTTACCGAACAACGGTTCGTAAGAATGGCGAACGTGGTCACATTCCGTTAAATTGTATTAAGACAAATCATGTCTCTAGGGAGGGAGTACTGTAGTGATGCATTAAAATTGGCGCATTAGCAGGGATAATGAGTGTGCCTCGATAGCTCAGCGGTCAGAGCAACTAGCCGGAAACTGGGAGAGCCGGATTCGATTCCCGTCCTATCCATCGCCCTACAGTCCGGGGGTTACCGAACAACGGTTCGTAAGAATGGCGAACGTGGTCACATTCCGTTAAATTGTATTAAGACAAATCATGTCTCTAGGGAGGGAGTACTGTAGTGACGCATTAAAATTGGCGCATTAGCAGGGATAATGAGTGTGCCTCGATAGCTCAGCGGTCAGAGCAACTAGCCGGAAACTGGGAGAGCCGGGTTCGATTCCCGGTCGAGGCAAGAAGCACTCTTTATCCGTGCTAACGCCAAAATGTTAATCCGTCTGTGTTGGCTGTAACTGTTAAAATGATAACAACAGTTAAAATAACTTTGAGTACATAAAGTGACAGTACGAGATATAATAAATCACTTTTAAAGACCTAAAACTATTTAGAGAGGTTTCTTAAACTATTTTGAGAATAAGAAGAAGTTGTTCAATCTTCCACTGGTTCTAATTGTATAACCAGTAAATCAGTAATGATTAGTTATAGCACGTATTTAGTTACTTCATAATAAATTTTCACTATTAAATAAAAAGTGTTCTTTTTTCATTTACTAGGTTCACCAAGGTTACCTATCAATTGAAAATGATGTAATAGATCATTTTTCTCTATTTCAGCTTTCTAAATAACGTTTTGAACATCGTCATAGTAAAAGAATGTTATCCTTCCTGATTTCGTCCTTCCGTATTTGAAGAGCAGAAAAGTAAAAACAGAGAATTGCAATTTCACTTTTTGCTAACAGTTAACTCATAGGTAAAAGGGTTATAGGAAGTATATTTCTAATAAAATTTACCGAAGTAAAAACTGAGGAAAGTAACTATATATACTAAAATATATTTAAACTTATTGATAAAAACTGAAGAACATAAGTAAAAACTTTCTATATAAATATCAAATGCTGTTTAAAAATTAATTATCAGATACTCACATAATTTTTAGTGTCGATATAATTATTTATATAAAGCATATTAGCCCACCAAACGTGTCTACATTTCTCCTGCTCTAAACCAATTCTTTCCTGCCATAATGGGCCTGAACCCAGTTTCACAAATAGAGTACAATAGAATGCCAAAATTATGCAGTACACAGACGTCATTCTAAAAATAATAATAAAATGTACATAATATAAATTAAATAAAGGTTATCTGGAAAATATATCTACCAAATTACTAAAGAAACAATAACTAAACTATACTATATTACACTAAAATAAACAATCATTTAATTATAACAGTAAGATCAGTTAGGGCCCAAATATATATCTTTTTGGTACTTTTTTTACATCATCCGCTTACCTTATGTATCTATGGAGATACAAATGTAGCAAATTTATTCCTTTCTTCGATGTGTAGTATTTTTGAAGAATCAAGTAGGTAGCTAGAAATCCAGAAATTGTGAAGAATGTGTCAACTAATATGGGCCCATTTAGTAGAAAAGTCATCCCGAATTTGGCATAGTGCTGAAAACCACATAGTGTTTACAGTACAACACAAAACAAGTGACATTTACTTCAGAAAGTAAGTATACTAATTTCTTCATCTTCCAGGAAGTGATGAACAACTTTATTAGTTTAAACATAGCACTCTGTATATTTGTATGTATGTAAATATATGATAAAAGATGAGTTGTGTGTATAAATATTCAAACATTTTTATCGGCACTTATAAATCTAGAGCTCTATTTCAACTTTTATTTATTATTCAGATTCAGAATACTTAAATTTAAATATATTATTAAAAATATAATATTCACTGGTCATCTACGTAAATCCTGCGACATTATGCGGCCCGATTTTCTGCCTTGGAAATATCTGAAAAATATCACATACCAGGAGTGGTCAAATAATAAGAGCTCATAAAAAATAGGTTTTTTCAAACATGCATACCAGTGATGATGCTCTCTGGTGTCCTTAAAGACTGTCAAGTTTATATGATAATAAAAGTCGTAATTTGAACATTTGCGATAAGTTTTTTGTTTAATATCAACTAGATAATAGTAAAGGCCATATGCCTTTAAATTTCCAAATTCTCTTCTATTTCGTTAGATGAAATATTGGGATTTTTCATCGTAAACTATTTACTGATAAAGTTAACATAAGTTGCAGTAAAGTCTGCAGTTATTCTAGGCAGTAAAGAATAATTTTGCAAGCTTAAAGCACTACTGTCAAATGTTACCAGGATATTTCCTTACCTGTTCAACTTGTTTTGGGTTATTCACTGCAGATCCATAATCGAACATATCTCTATGTAGCAAAATTATCAATGTCATTGAGTAAAGCTTCATTCCTGCGAGGCTGTCTAGATTACTTGAGCCTCCTACAGACGTTAATTTTCTTAGATTTCTCGGGAATGAAAAACTTAATAAAGTACCATGGAATTTTCCTAGAAATGCAATTGAAAATAAAATTATTGCCAAAAAGTCACTTTCTACATCTACAACGGTTTGTAAAGCCATATTTCACCAGTTTTACATTTAATTTTGAGAAAGTAAATAGGATACTTATTTCTATAACTAATACAGAATTAATGTCTGACAACATGATAATCGTCACATGGTAAATTTTTTCTACAATCACTCACTATCTACACATAAACAATTGAATTTCAAAATTAATGTCCTATAAATATATGAAAATAAATATTTATTATTTAAATATAATTTAGAAAAAGCTTTTGATAATGTAAGATGGGAAAAAATGTTCGAGATACTAAAGAGCGCGGGAATGAAGTATAGAGATAGGAGAATAGTACACTACACTAATCTATACAAAGAGCAAACTGTTGTTGTAGAAGTAGAAGGGGAAAGAAGGGAAGTAGGTATTAGGAAAGGAGTAAGACAAGGATGTACGCTATCACCACTAATTTTTAATCTGTACATCGAAGAGGCAATTAATATCGTAAAAGATAGAGTGGATTTCGGGATTAAAGTACAGGGACAGAAACTAAAAATGCTTTTCGGATGATGTAGCAGTATTAGCATCTAGTAAAGAGGAATTGGAATCAGCGTTGAACGAAATGGAGGCAGTGTTGACAAAGGAATACGGAATGAGTGTGAATAAAAACAAAACTAAAGTGTTAGTGTGTAGAGGGCGCGAGAGCAGAGCAAAAGCGAAAGTACAAATTAATAATGAAAGTTTGGAGGAAGTTAAAGACTTGACTTATTTAGGAAGTAAAATAAATGGAAGATGTGATAAAGATATAAAACAAATAATAACGCAGGGTCGAGTAGCTTTTAACAAGAAGAAAGCACTTTTATGCTCGGGGGTAATAAACTTAGAAACAAGGAAGAGATTTTTGAAAACGTATGTATGGAGCACGGTACTATACGGTTGCGAAACCTGGACGGTAGGGGAAGCAAGTAGGAAGAAATTAGAAGCTTTTGAGATGTGGTGTACCGAAGAATGATGAAAATACCGTGGACTGATAGTGTTAGAAACGAAGAAGTATTAGAGAAAGTCGGAGAAAAAAGAAGTATGTGGAAAAACATAAAGATGAGAAGAGATAGAATGGTAGGCCACTTGCTGAGACATGGGGGAATAGTCCGCGATATTTTGGAGGCAGAAATAGGAGTGAAGTAAGGCAGAGGTAGGCCTAGATTAGGCTACTGCTCGCAAATAGTAAGGGATGTAGGTTGTAGCACAATTAGCGAAATGCGTAGGTTAGCACAAGATAGGAAAAGCTGGAGGTTAGCGTCCAACCAGTCTTAGAACTGATGACCTCATGATGATGATGATGATTTAAATATACTATTATTTACAGTAAAACCTTTTCTTTTCTTTCATAAATGCTTCTTTAGTGGGAAAATTATTTTTCCTTTAGATCTGTTATATAGACGCATGTCATATAGTATAAATATTCACTAACTATTGTTAAAGAAAATTAATACAAGAAAGTAAGTTGTGGCGGTGGTTATTTGGGGTCTACGTTATCTTTGCCAAAAGTTCATTTATCAGACGTCAAAGAGGATTAAAACTGTTAAGAAATAGTTTTGAGAAAATGGGATTTTACTGGTAAGAATAAATGTTACAGATTCTCATTAATTGGCCTCAGGTATAAGAGACTTTTAATAATACTATGCCAGAGTTGTATCTAAAAAATCACAGAAGAAAAAGATGTTTTCATAAATATTTGTGCTAGCTCATTTTTCGAAAAATGCAAATTTTCGAAAATTTCATGCTCTGTGGAGCAATATTTAATGTTGCAGAGATTCACGGTAAACATATTACGTAATATAAATATGTCAAAATATTGCAGTTTAATAACATTTCTGAAACGAAAAACACAGGAATACGGGACCTAAGAAATCCAAAATATTATCAAAATGTGATATCAATGAATGCTTGAAAGAAGCGAATGACTATTTCATTTATTGATTAATATAAGTATTTAAAAACGTGTATACTAATTATTTTATATTTTTATTTTAAGGCTGTACTAATTGTTGAAGGATTAGGTTATTTGAAGCCTATATGAAGGAAAAGCTTATATGCAAGTACGAGATCTAATAACTTAGGAGCTTTTATAAAGGTTAATCTACCTAATACTAATAATATACGAGTACAAAACAATACAGTCAAAAAAATGAGACTTTACAATTTAATTTACTTTAATTAATTTGAGATAAAATAGGTGGTTGAGATAAAATAGGTGGTAAATATTTAATAAGTATTTAAACCGTATTTAAATTGGGGATATCTAAATAGTATATTAAAGAATGTTTTCCAACATCTTCCACTACATTATTGGCTGATATGAAATTCGATATAGTTACCTCCAAGAGATATGGTGAGTGAAAAACTAGAATTATCTCTGAAGAATACATAGAAAACTCTCTAAAGAAATAACGAAAGGAATAGGCGAAAGAAAAATAGGTTCAAAATGAATAGATCTCTGTTGTGGAATTGGTTAAATTGTTCAAGTATTTCAAGGATAATTATTCCATTTTTGAAAAAAAAATTGTCCACTTAGAGTTTCATATTTCTACTACAGAGAATATCTTAATATAGGGTGTCCCAGTGAGAGGCATCCGATTATGTTTGTTTGGGCAAATAAATAACATTTATACTATAATCTTGGGTTCAAATGTTTATTTAAACTATGCCATTAGACATGGAATACAGTATCTTGTATTCCTCGTGCTGCCTCTACTTTTCTGACAGCAGTGAGTTGACTCCTTTGATGAAGTTTTCCATCACTTTGCGGCATAGCTGTGGCCCTATGTCCGCAATAACTTCGCTAATGTTATTTTTCAGCTGTTCAATCATTACGGGATTATCGGCATAGACTTTTCCTTTAACGTAGCCCCACAAGAGAAAGTCTAATGGGGTCCGCTTAGCCGGTGCCTCACGACGACCCATAATTGCACGTAATTTTCTTTCAGTGCCCACAGTTGAACCATTACGTCCGTAGTACGCTTTTACAATAAGTATGCGTTACTGAACAGTATAGCGCTCCATTTTGTAATGACATACTCTCCGCGTAATAACTACGAAGCATCAACTTCCAAAATCTGCCGCAAGAGTAATGGCCGAAATTTTAAATCGGCTACCTCTCGCTGGGACACCCGTTATTTATCTAAAAGATGTATTCTTTATATTATTTATTATTATTTATTTCTTTTCACATTCCAATATTAAATTAAATGTCAAAAATCGATAATATAGTAGTGATTGTAGAAAAAATTAAATACACCGAAAAATACATGTGTTAGTTTTATTGTTTCTACTTATGGGAGTTATAATTTCAGTAAATAATATACCACGATATTAACCACAACCCTACTACAAAACTGAGGAATAATAGACGTACCTGCCACTTTGAGATGTGCAAAATCATCCCTTTTCGTTACAAGATCATAAATGGATGATAAGATCACAACTAATAGAAATACAACAACTAGAATTCTGAAATATGAAATAATATAGTTTTACTATTCATTTCATCCCTATTTGCCAAATAAAAGACTCTCTCTTATCTTGCCGATAAACGGAACAGTCACCTGAGCCCATACATAAAAACAAGCCACGGTATGAGATAAGAGCCGTTTGTGATTTTTTATTTGGCAAATAGCGATGAAATAAACTATACATAATTTTATTTATGACATGCACAATATAATTTGCATATTAATGCAATTGATTTATGATTGCCATTGTATAATTGCATAAGGCATTACATCTTTTAAAATAAGGTGCATTTCATTCATCAATTTAGTGAGCTATTGTTCTATTTACCTGCAACAACTATGTAGTAATGGTGATTAATTAAATTTATATTAATGTTAGAATATTCAGCTTATTATACTTACATGAATATAATGTCATCTTTCTCCAAATGTACCGGTTGAGATACCTGACAAGTCACCTTATCAACTTCTACGTTGATATTAAAACTGATTTTATCGTTAATTTTTTGGAGAACCTCCTCCAGGGAGAATTGCAGATCCTCATCGGAACATGATGACGGCATACAGTACGCGAAACGTACTTCATTTCGAGGGCTTTTAAACGGATCTTGTACGTAGTCCTAAGAATTTTCAAATTAATTTTTTTTAAATACAATGTATATTTTATTTTAAACAATGCTTAATCGAAATAAAGATTATAAAGTATAGCTCCCTTTGAATAAATATTTGAAGAAGACTATTCTGGAATAGAGCCGAATCGTTGAGGAGAATTTGAGATCAATTACTAATTCTTATACAATGTCAAAAAAGAAAAACAAACTATGATTGAAATGGATGGAAGTAGTTGTTTTTCTTAATATTCCTGAATATTTGAAATAACGAACTTTTTCAACGTTGAAAATGAAGTAATTGGTGATAAAATTGTGGACACCCTGCTTGCGATAAATTAATTGTCAATGTGGATTTCGAAAGTACCATTCATGTGCTTCCGTCTACCCCAGAATTTCTTAGCACCAATCGAGAATGGGTAAAAGGCACAGTGTTGAAAATAAGGCTACGTCTTTCAATATTTTCAAAATAATTAAGATATCTAAGAAACAGTTGAAAATAGGTATAGGGAAACCTGATGAAACTCATCATGAAATTTTCTCAAGAATCCAAAAATGAAATATTATACGGAGTGTTCTATTTAAAATAAGGAAGTTACTGACGACTTCCGGAATAACCGGAAGTGGTATGACTTTGAGGATATTTCAAGATGAAGCAGAATCTTGAATAGTCCTGGAGTCCAGAAATTCAGAATTCTAAGTTTTTTCTAACTACGAAAACTTCTAACGAACGGCTACCGTGAGAAACACTATATAATGACATTAACTTAGAACTGTTAAATACTCTATCATCTAAATGAAGAGATTTTCACTCGCCTCGATTTTTTTCCACATAGAAATATTATAATATGTCCTGTAGTCATCAAAATTATAATTATGTTTCTCATGCCTAAACGGGCCTTCTTCATAGGAATCAAACATAAATTTTGCCATACAATATTTTCCAGTAAACTCCTCCTCTTGAAGTGGAACTCGTAACTCCAAACACTCATCGAAATTTCCAAAGTCGTAGGAGGACCCGTAGAGGATGCCACTAGGGAATTTGGTGGTAGCATCGAACACTGAATAAAATAGATATAAAAAAATTAAAGTTGCAACACGTTTGTAGTTAAAAATAACAATGTATCGTATTGTTTTCATGAAATAGTTCCAAAACGTTCTAAAATTCTCAAATTGAATGTCACGGTCTAAACATTTTCTTCAAATCCGCAGCTTTGCGTGTGGTTCTTTTTTAAACTTAATTTTACAAAAAATGATCCATATTTAATCGGGTTTTGTAATAAAAACCCTACAATAATCAATCGATATTGTTGAAGGTCAAAATCATCAATCCAAGGCGATAATAAAAACCACGTTTTACGTACATTTAAACTTGTGTCACCACAGTCTCCGTTATGTTACTACGTTTATCTTATTATTAATAAAAACTTCTTATTTAAAAACGAACAAATGTAAATAATTATTTATTCATTCCAAAACCTCATAAATACCAAATGTTGTTCTATTAAATAATTATTTCGATTTGGTTACATAACTGAATTATGTTCATGTTAATAGCGTTTTTATAGTCACAATTGAGTATAAAATATTGTTATCGGTTAGCTTTATGATGTAAATTAAACATTATATGCTAATACAATTACAAATGAAGGAAGAACTAATAAACGCAATTTTATTTAGGTAATGTTTAAAATGATCCTTTATAACTGTACGAAGTTGCATTGTTTCACATAAATTTACATTTTTACATACACGGTGATCCTCAATATTGTTCAATCGATTGATGGTCCCCGGTATTTATTTATAATTTTAATTATTCTTGTAAACTTCTCTGGATATGTAAAACTCGGGCTGATCTTCAATTGTTCCTCTTCTTCTGATCCAATGTCTTGGATTTTGGTTATGGTCACCAAGAACCAAGAACAAAAGAAGAATCGTGACTACTAAAACCATATGCCCCTTCATAATATTAAGGTCAACAGTATGCGAAAAGACTATATTTCTTCTAATATTCTTTTTTCTTATTGATTATATTTCAAAAATTATCTCCTATGATCTACCGTTGCCATTTGTGTTTCTGATAATTCGTGTAGTATGTTCTTTATGAAGACCTTCAAACCTAACATTTTCAAAAAATAAAACCCGCCACAAGTAGGATTCGACATTTGCCCCGAATTGGAACCGAACGACATACAGCTGTTTCGAACTTATTAGTTCTCATCAGTGCCGTACACGGTGCGCCGATTCAGGACAAATGCCGAATGAAATTTGTATGGTATACATCTTTTTCGATACGATCTATGTCAGTAACATATAATTCGGAAATCAAGAAAGGAACTACCAAACCGCCAAGCAGTTATCAAATTAGTTCCCGAATAGCAAGGCTATTACATAATCGCTATAGGAAACAACTACTCCTCGGGCTAAAGCCCCGCCAGGCATTGAATTATACCTAAAAGCGATCCTCGACCCCTTTCTCGTGTTTCTGCACGATCAGATAAGGTTTCAAAAAATAAAACTCGCCACAGGTAGGATTCGACATTTGTCCCGGATTGGAACCGAACGACATACAGCTGTTTCGAACTTATTAGTTCTCATCAGATTTTTCTACTTTGATAACCGCTTGGCAGTTCGGTAGTTCCTTTCTCGATTTCCGACTTACATGTTACTGACATAGATCGTATCGATAAAGATGTATACCCCACAAATTTCATTCGGGATTTGTCCTGGATCGGCGTACCGTGTACGGCACTGATGAGAACTACTAAACATAAATAAATCGTCATTTTACATCTATAGAAACAAATAAACATAGTAAGAAATGCATTTTAGGAAATACTTATAATTTTATTTAATTATATATATAATTATTTAATTATACATAGGAGATTACTATATATATATATATATATATATATATATATATATATATATATATATATATATATATATATATATATATATATATATATATATATATATTCACGAATGAGTGAATTGGAATGTTGTGCACTTGCACATAGCCGACTAAATCTCCCGATCTGACTAGCAGCTCATTTTTGTTAATAGATGCATGTCTTCCTTCGGCCTGATCATTTAAAAATCATTAGTTTCTTACAAAAGATACTTTTCTTACAAAATCTACTAAAGCTTTTTCCCAATAGATGAAATAGTAGACGGAAAATTGGATGGATAGGAACCTAACCTATTCTCTCAAATTGACCACCCTTGATCATTATTTATGAGGTTATTTAAAGTCGAAACTCCACTTCAATACACCAAATAATCTCGATGATGTAAAGATAAAATAAGTCAAGAAATTAATCAAGTCAGCCCGAAAACAATTGTCGAAATTTTCCCCTAACGCATTGTCTGTTTTAGGAAAATTCAACAATTCGTCTAACATTTCCAAGAAGTAAACACAGTTTGCACATTTGATATAACTTATTTTACATGTACTAGGGCAAGCAAAATAACTATATTGGGAAACTATTAGCTGCAAACGGCCGGGGGAAATCTTCATCGAGTACCATCGAGTGAACTTCTTCAATACATTCACGCAGTGGGCTCAGGGAGTGCGGTCGGTGTTTGGTGACAAATTGGCAACTCTGATGGAGGTAACACAATGTGCCCGATATGATTACAAGCCCGATTACATTTGGAGTCTATCTACCCTCCTCCTTATAAAACTCAAATTCAATCCTCTCAAATAAGATATCACACATATTCTCATTCCATATAAAAAAGTTTGAGATGCGATCGTCATTCAAAGGAGGTAATTTTTGTTAAAATAATGTTATTTTAGTGAAATTTATGTTTCAGTATTTTGCTAAGAAATGGTACATTAAGTACAATGTATCCTTCGGTTACAGACAACAGTGAATACAATCATTCATCTATAAAAAATAAACAAGAAAATAATAATTTTCGAAATTTATTAACACTGCCTTGTTTGCATCTTCTTGAACTTTTGATAATAAAAATCAAATAACACACAATTCAATTTACTCAAAATGATTTTTAAGAGTAATTCAATATAACGTTTGACCGAACCTGAAATTGTATGAGCTGAAAATATTTTAATTTCATTCAATCCTTCAAAAACTATTTTTTTATTTTGATTACATTCTTATTTATAATCAGTGAAAATTTTTTTAAAGAATTTTGAAAAAACTCACTTTCAGTAGCCCACAATGTATAATTTTTCAGTTCCTGCAAATAGTACAAGCTGTGATTTCGGCATCTCTCATTTTCCGACTTGGCTGTAGGCACGAATATCTCCCACAGATTTTCCGCGGGATTATTTTCCTCAAGAATGTCATCGAGAACAAAGGCGTTCGACAGTTGCGTAAAAATCACGCAACAGCACCAAAATGTAAGTAGAGGCAAGTTGTATTTCGCGCACATTGTCGCAAAGAACAAACTAATAAGATCTTAAAATTGCGCTAGGCACTAATTATCTATTGGAAGGGATAGAATAGAACGTAGAATGAAGGGAAAGGATCTGCATAATACTCGGTGAGCATAAGAAGGAGAATGACGTTTTGATATTTATAGCACAGTGACGAGACACAGTGAGATATCGGTTTGATTTTGCTTAATATAAAGTTAAACATTTTACGTATAACCATAACGACAGCAACAAAATTTAGTATTCAATATACATTGTAATATAAGATTAAGTCTTCATCATCATCATTAGGTCATCAGTCCTAAGACTGGTTGGACGCTAACCTCCAGCTTCTCCTATCTTGTGCTAACCTACGCATTTCGCTAACTGTGCTACAACCTACATCCCTTACTATTTGCGAGCAGTAATCTAATCTAGGCCTACCTCTGCCTTTCTTCACTCCTATTTCTGCCTCCAAAATATCGCGGACTATTCCCCCATGTCTCAGCAAGTGGCCTACCATTCTATCTCTTCTCTTCTTTAAGTTTTTCCACATACTTCTTTTTTCGCCGACTTTCTCCAATACTTCTTCGTTTCTAACCCTATCAGTCCATGGTATTTTCATCATTCTTCGGTAACACCACATCTCAAAAGCTTCTAATTTCTTCCTACTTGCTTCCCCTACCGTCCAGGTTTCGCAGCCGTATAGTGCCATGCTCCATACATATGTATTCAAAAGTCTCTTCCTTGTTTCTAAGTTTATTACCCCCGAGCATAAAAGTGCTTTCTTTTTGTTAAAAGCTACTCGACCCTGCGATATTCTTTGTTTTATGTCTTTATCGCTTCTTCCATCCCAATTTATTTTACTTCCTAAATAAGTGAAGTCTTTAACTTCCTCCAATCTTTCATTATTAATTTGTACTTTCGTTTTTGCTCTGCTCTCGCGCCCTCTGCACACTAACACTTTAGTTTTGTTTTTATTCACCCTCATTCCGTATTCCTCTGTCAACACTGCCTCCATTTCGTTCAATGCTGATTCTAGTTCCTCCTTACTAGATGCTAATACTGCTATATCATCCGCGAATCTCAGCACTTTTAGTTTCTGTCCCTGTACTTTAATCCCGAAATCCACTCTATCTTTTACCACATTAATCGCCTCTTAGATGTACAGATTAAAAATTAGTGGTGATAGACCTTGTCTTCCTTGTCTTACTCCTTTACTCCTTACTTGTCTTCCTTGTCTTACTCACATCCTTGTCTTACTCCTTTCCTAATACCTACTTCCCTTTTCTCCCCTTCTACTTCTATAACAGCAGTTTGCTCTATGTATAGATTGTGTACTACTCTCCTATCTCTATACTTCATTCCCGCGCTCTTTAGTATCTCGAACATTTTTTCCCATCTTACGTTATCAAAAGCTTTTTCTAAATCTACAAATCCTATATAAGCGTTCTTTCCTTTTTCTATTGTTTTCTCTAACATTACTCTTAGCGCCAGAATAGCTTCTTCGCGAGTTCCCCTATTTCGCCTAAACCCGAATTGGTCTTCTCCTAGTATTTCCTCCGCTCTATTTTCCATCCTCTTCTGCACTATTCTAGTTAAGATTTTTGACGCATGGGAAGTTAGGCTAATCGTTCTAAAGTTCTCGCATTTGTCGGCTCCTCTCTTTTTCGGTATAGTAACGATAATGTTCCTCTTATAATCCTCCGGCATCTCGCCCGTTTCGTATATGTATTTTACCAGTTCAAACATCCTATTTACTACTTTCTGTCCCGCACATTTCAAAATTTCCGCCTGTATTTTATCTACACCCGGCGCTCTATTATTCTTTAGCCCCCTTAGTGCTATTTCAAATTCTTCTCTCAATATAGGTTTTCCTACATCTTCCCTATCGATGCTAGATTCTTCCTCTAATATCTCTCCTAATTCCTGACCCTCGTATAAATTTCCTAAGTACTGCTTCCATCTATCCGCTTTCTCCTCTCTTCCTATCAGTATGTCCCCCGATTGACTCCTAACATTTCTACTTATTGTTCCTATATCCCTGAAGTTCCTCTTAATTATTTTGTAAGCCTCATCGGTCTTACCTACTTGCAACTTATCTTCTACTTCTTTGCATTTCTCATCTATCCATTGTTCTTTCGCTTTTCTACATTTTCTAATGATTTCCCACTTTATTGCCTTATACGTTTTCAGTCCTTCTTCGTCTCGTCTGTTTTTGTAGCCTCGTCTCTTTTGCATTAAGTTTAAGATTTCGTCCGTTATCCAGGGCTTCCTAGCTTCCCTTTTATAGTGTCCTAAAACGTCCGTAGCCGCGGAAGCTAGACTATTCTTGATACCCTCCCACTCAGTTTCTGCGTTCTTGATTTCGTCCTTACTCGTTTTATTTATTAATTGATCTGTTTTCTCCTGGAACTTATCTTTCATAGGTCTTTAAGTCTTATTTCATTAAGTCTTATTCATTTTTAAATTATGGTTTTGACAATTACTATACAGTATATCTAAATATTGGTGAGGTCCTTTTCTGACCATATCCTCAGTAAAACAAGTGAAATAAATGTGTGAGTCGTCTGCGTATGCCTGATTTTTTAAAGATCTTAAACACATTAAATTATCAGCTGTACATGATATAAATAATAAGCAGCCCAATTACAGATCCCCGAGGAATACCAGCTTCTAAATTCGAAGCCTGAAAATTTATTGGATATTCTAATTCGTTGTCTGTTTGCTAAATTGGATTTTATACAGGCCATCCAATTATTTTGGTGATTTATGGTATCAAAGCTTTTGGAGAAGTCAAGTAACATCAGCGTACACTTTCTTTACTTTCTGTGACTATTGAAACTGTTTTTTTTTTATTTGTATTATACAGAAGTAGCCAGTAATGACGGCGTTGGTGACATATAATTTGCAAAGGGGTGCTTTTAACTAATCCATAAAACATTTCGATAAACAAATACTACAGAATATTCTAAGTTTCAGCAAAATCAATGGGAAGGCGTAGAGGTATTAATTCTTCTCTACTCCTCTAAAGTAAAGCTTAGAATAATCTGATATTCACAATTTGAAAGAGGATATTTCTAAATAATCCGTAAAACATTTCGATAAACAAACACCACAAAATATTCTAGGGTTCAGCAAATCCCATGGCACGGTGTAGAGATTATGACTTTTCTCTACTTCTCTAAAGTAAAGGTTATTGCTAGTTTGAATTAAATATGTATTATTTAAATTATTTTATTTTTGCCTCTATTTTGAGAATGGATCAATCGATTTCAGTTATCTAAATGGGGTTGGTCAGATTTTTTAAGGCCATTAAACATACAAGATTACACAAGATACACTATACATATAAGGGACTTACAAGATAAGGGGTGCCATTTAAAATTTATAAGTTGGGGTAGCTCGTAAGTAAGGTAGGCAGTTGGAGTAAGGGGATGAAACCTAAACTGCAATGGCCACTTGTTTCAAACTTCCCTCTCGATATCTAAATTTACGTATTTTTGGTCTAAAGGTAATTTTCCTTGCTAAAAGAAATCATGGGGGTGGGTAGTTTTAAAATGAAAGTAAAGAATTTTTTTTCTAATAAACATATGGTTTACACTGGACGAATACATATACTGTGTATATGTATATAATTTCCATATCGTAGATAATATAAAATCTGAATTGTGTATTGGTACAAAAAGAGTGTTACTCTCATAAGTTTTCTGCTATTAAAACAATTAAAGTTGTAAACTGTAACCTTCAATGTTTCTTTTTGGGCGGGTATTACCTTTAAAGTGTAAAAACGTATCCTATTTCTAGGAAATTCTGCACAAAAATGTGGCGTATCTAATAAGGAATAATATAGTCTTGGGCAAAAGTAAATATCGCATCTCAAAAAAAATTAACCTTGAGTTAAAGCAAAGCGATTATTTACATTAGCATCATTGCCATTCATAATCTATTGCAACATGTATTGTACCCTATGGTATTCCATATTCTACTGGAATCGAATCTCTCAGTACATGATCCACTTTTACGTGCTGGTGTTTATTGGAAATACGAGTATAGCTTTTCAAGAGTTTGTGACAGCCATTTCTGAGTCCAACGTCCCCCAGTGATTGCAAAAGTTAATTATAACTGACCGTATCAAATGCTTTTAGATGTAAAGGAGCCATAGGCGTGTAGGAGAACCTAAAGGAAAAAGCCTCGAGGATTTCCTCTACCGAACTTTCGCCTTCACACTGAGGGCATTTCCTTGAAGTTTTGGAATTTTCTCCAGAAGTTTCAGTGTTAACTGGTGGTGGCTGTTGGTTATTCTCACGATTTTGTAAATTTAGTTTGTCATCAGCGACTGTCCTCAACGCAATACACGCTACATCTGACTGCGTAGTTTCGGCCTCAAGGCGAAAAAATAATTGTTTTTATTCGGGATTTCAGGGACTGTACAGTCCAGAGGTGGCATCAGAGCCACCTCCACACATGATGGAGAATTCTTCCAGGCCTGTACGTGTATAACTACCTTAAGAATTTGCAGAGGCAGGACTCCTATTTGCACAGGAAGTGTCGGTGTAGCTATTTCTAAAATCTGATATCTGATTAATACTAATAAACACTAACGAAAATAAAATTTATATAAGAAAAAAATAAAGAATAGGTACGGTTATAGGCACATTTGGAAACATGTTTATTTTCACGTACTCTAGCACGTTTTAGTAATACAAATGATTAATTGAGCAATTAATTGTGCTGGTGCAAACATTATTTGTATTTATTTCATCTACATTTTCCTTATAATAATATACTAAGTTATGTTTATCTTGCCAACAATATTTTGAAGTGATAACTTCTTATGGGAGGGTAAACCGCTTCGTTACGTAACGCGTTACAGCGCCAGTCTGTCTGGCTTCCCTTTCTCTCACGCATACGGCAGCGGTAGGCAGGCTCCTCCTCTCTCACTCTAACCCACAGCGCTAGCCGTATTTCTGACAGACGCTTCCCCTTCTCTCGCACGATCTCGAGCTCTATCTCCTCCTCTCTGCGTGCGTGCTTTCACTGTCTACATCTACGTGCGTGTGCATGTGTGCGTCGCTGCTGCTGCGGGGCCGCCTCTATGATTTAGTAATTAGTAAATTTAGTAATTTTACAGCATATCATAGTAAAAAAATAATTATACACGTTCTGATAAACATAATTAAAAAAAATTATTATAAAATTCCGTTAATTTTAACCGGAGATTTTAATATTAATTTTACTGCTGATCGAGCTAAAAATTTAGTATCGTTCCTACAATCAAAATTACAATTAAAAATGATTAATAAACCAGAAGAAGCTACAACAAGTCACGGAACTGTACTTGATGCAGTCTTTGCAAGATTTTTAGATGACATACAATGTAAAAATTTCGTTGCTTATTATAGCTACCATAAGCCAATTGTTACATTTATAGGATTAAATAATGATACTAATAATGTACATACACAAAATTCTAATGTACATATTCAAGAATTGTAACTAAGAATAAAATATATTTTATAATCAATAAAATATTTAATTAATAAATAACCTTTCCTTACATTATCATATTAATATACATAAAATTTAAGTAATAACCTAAGCTTTTCTCAAGTTAAACAATTTCAATATCAAATAGTTCAACTTAGATTAGTTTAAGTTATCACTTCTGTCGGGCGTCCCGTGACGCACACGTTTTTTTTTTAACTGATGGGCATTCTAAACTGTAGTGAAATTTAACCTGACTGCTCTCTTTGGATGAAATCAAAACATTTCATATTTATACAAATACCGTTGTAGCAAAACAAATAATTTTTTTTTGCTATTTTATGTAATTGACAACAAAAAATTCATGTTTCCGCCCGGGGTCGAACCGAGGACCTTGTGCGTGTGAAGCACACGTGATAACCACTACACTACGGAAACCACTGGCAATTATTATAATTCTACAACAACAACAGTTAATTTATAAATATAAATAAAATATTTTAAAAACATGTTTTATTAACCATTAAACAAATACTATTTCATTATAAAGTAAATTTCACTACTACTTATACACTAATATAATCAGTAGATGATTTATTTCTTGTTATGTATAACACCTTAATTTTTCTACCACAAGATGGCAGTATAGTATCCGGGAAATTTTATAAAAGCACTATACATATTATGGTTAAATTGTAACACAACTATCTGAAATAATTTTATGGGGTTTAATATCCACTAAAGTAAACGCCGGGTTAGGAATCATTAATTTTATTAGCTTCTATGGACCTTTCCGCCATAAATTCCTAGATTAAATACCAATAAATTCGAATAATTAATAAACAGTTTATTGGTAAATAAAATCGCCGAATCGGATATAATCAATTTCTTTAGTGCCTTCGTGCATTTTGTGCGTGAGACACGTGATCTTTGTATATTAACCCCTGATTTTTACGTCTCTTTCGCATTATTTTACAGTTAACTAAAGAATATTTACGCTTAAATATACTTAATAAAAATCTCAAATCAATAACTGAAATTGAAATGTAGTAGGTATACGGTGTATACCCATGTAATTTATATAGACAGCTATATTTCCTAACATAAGTTGTATGCAACCAGTAATACGCAACGTAAAATGGCGGGTGAACTACTTTTCATATTGAAATTATATTCATTCATATTCCTCTAATTGTAAGAATCGTCAGTGACGACTGATAAATCAATGCCATTTAAAAAAAAGAGAATTGTACAATTTTTATTGACTTGATACAGTAGATATGTACTATCATCCTGTTGAAGATAGACGAGTTCTAGGTATAAATACTACTATTTACGTAAGGAATAAGTAAATACTTACATTTTATTGAGTGAGTTGGCAAATTTCGTAAACATATTTTTAATAATTACGTAAATATACATTTACATTCATTATCTCCATCTTATCAGCTAGATTATCAAATTGTGTACTTGAATTCTAGCTTTAACCTTAACAAAAAGTGCTTAAAAGCCGCCATATATATTTGACAATTGCATCTGTGATTCATGATTATTACTTTAGATCTAATTAAGTGACGTTATAATAAAAAAACATTGAAACAAAATGGTCGTAGAAACGTTTAAATCATCAGGAGGTCTAGAAATACCAGTGATTGGTTTGGGAACTGGACAAGTAAGTTTTTTTTATGTAACCTCTATACTTTTTGATTATATTAAAGTGCCTATGGATAGCAAAAAATCGGTACCAATAGGCGAATAGGCCTTAACGGGTGGTAATTAACCGCTTACATATATCGCATAGCAGAATTCTTTAGTGAAACAATTAAACTGTTGACTGTTGAAATAAAATGTGAACGGAAAAATACATGACAGTTTTATTATTAACAAATTTTCAGCAATAAATCTTAATTAAGAAGGCTTTACATAATGACACAAAATTTTAGTATCTAATTAAAAGACAGTCATTTTATCTATATCATTTATTGTATATAAATTGTAACACAATTCAAATCGTACAAGAGGTTATCATATCTGAAAATAGTATACTCACGATTGAAGGTTCGGATTTTGATAGAGACCATACGTACATAGGAACAAAAATTAAGGGATGTAAAGAAATCCTGAAATTGTAGGTGATATTCAAATGGCTGTAACTTGGAGAAAAATAGACGCAGAGCAATTTTTAAAAAAGCAACATGAAGCTCCAAGTTTTTAATTTTCAGATCTTGAGTTAAAAAATTTTACTGTTAGCAGTTTTTGAGTAATCATAAGAAAACCATCAGAAAGAAGTTTTTCCAAATTTTTGTTTGCCTTTCAATAGGTCTACGGAATTTCATAATTTATTTTTATTAATTTAATCATAAAAGTATTTTAGATAATTTTATCTTCTTTAATATGAGTGGTCCAATAGATTTGTACGATGATTTCTTGCGTTATCGTCGTTTAAAGCAAAATAGTCAGTTTTGACTTTAATTTAATGAATTAATTACTAGAGAAATAATGCTCCTATAGAAAACTCAGGTAGGGTTTTAAAAACTCCAAAGTACTCTTTATACGCAATAGTTATTGATGTTTGATTAAAAAAAATTTCGGTGTGAGAATGTTGATTGAAAAAGAGGTAAAAACTACGTATTTAGAGACATTCGCTTAACTTGGTATAACTTTGCAAATAATGGATAGATGGTTTTTTTAACCTCAAAGTCTCGCAAAAAAACTGAAAATTGTAAAGAGCAGCGATTTTTTTGTCATTGTGTTCGGAATGATTGAATTTGTTGTTTGAATTTTTCATTTTGTATTCATTTTTTGGGGTTGAAATGTTTCTTTAGCAATAATCCGTTTTTTTATCAAAAAATGTTAATTGTAAGAAAGACAAATAAAATTTTTTTTTTCCAAAAAAGAGTTAAAACTAACTTTTTTGCTTTGAACGACGATAACTTAGCGAAAAATCATCGTACAAGTCTTTTAGACCACTAACATTAAAGTGAATAAAACCATCTATAAAAGCTTTATAATGAAATCACTGAAAAAAATATATTGTGAACAATATTTTTGGTCAAGATCTGAAAATGGAAACTTGCGCTTCAATTTGCTGTTTTTAAAATCTCTTAATTTTTATGCCTAGTGTATGTGCAGTCAACAAACAAGTTGCAGTTATAGAAAGCACAGAAATCTCATTCTTATGATACTGACCCAAGTAACTGAAAAAGTTATTAATTTTATTAAGAAAGCACAATTGTTGTATAAGCTGTAAAACGTAGAGAGGAGAATAAAGATAGAAGCACAAAGAGCCTAAATTATTTCTACAGTAATTAAAAGAGCCAGTGAAAGAGACGACCTTGTAGTTATTCATAAAAAAAAAACCCTACTTTTGTCTAACAGTAAGATAATATTTGCTATCTAGGTATATGAAATACTTGATTATAACTGAAAAACTGCAATTCATTTGAATCAACACTCCTGAAAGATAAAATTCTATACATAATTTATATATGTACACCTTATAAAAATAATGTAGGTACCTAGTAAAGCATAAGCTATTGTCTAATATTATATTATTACTAGTTGAATTGATTTTTATATAACCATAGTATCGTTTAAATAACGTTTTAAGTAACTATGTTTTAAATTTTTAGAGAAATATTCAATTAAATATACGCCTATAATATAGTGTTAATATTTTCTATTAATTGTACAACTATATTATTTTAGCTTAGAATTGTTATAAATTTAAAGAGACTAGGAATTTCTGCATATTGAAATAGTGGAGTAATTCATATTTCGCTTTTATAATCATTCTTTAATGTTTTATGAAGATCTAACAAGTAAACACTTAGACAAAATATATCTAATAATAGTTGTTGTTTTTGATATTAAGAGTAGGATTCTTATACACAATAATATATAAATGGACAAACTTTGATGTTACATCAGGATTCCTCCAAGGATCTATTCTAGGATTGTTATTATTCGATATTTATATAAACGACATAATTAATAATCTCAATATAATATTTATCTTATGTTCTATCCACATGAAAACATTTTGCCTTCACGTTCATTCATTTGCTATAAGATCAACCATTTACTCTAAGTTATTAGGGTAGTCAGTTAAAAACGTCTTTTTTATACTATGAGCGGAATCCATACTGGTTGACTATATCTGGTTGCAGTTCAGTTAATGGTTGCAAGTATCTATTTTCGGTTAGTAATTAGCAGAATTTAACATCAATCTGTCAGCAGAAGAGTGTCGGGGTTGAAGTCGTAGACTCGCCACTGGAGGGGAGGGGTTATGTGCCACTTTCTGTCAGAGATGGTGACCTAGAATATGTATGACGAAAGTATAGTTGCATTAATTTATCTTCTTGAGTGTGATTGTCTTTAGCTATGTCATAGGTTGTTTGTGTTCCCTACTGAAAGGATTTTTCTGGAGCTATGGAGTATTTTGCTGAGGCCCTTCTCTTTGTATTCTTTTGGCTTAACTTATCGACTTTATTGGTATTTATGGAGATCGAAGTACAATAAAGTAGTCATGGTTAGGACTGAACAAACCGGGAATCTCTAGTGAATTCTTCTAATTTTTTTTTTGCATAATGATGAATGCTGTGGTATAGGAGACGCGTCTTGGCTTTCATGGAGATTCTCCAGGTTATTGCCACTCCATGCTTACCTCTTTCGATTCCGGGGGTGTAATGAGGGATCCATATCTCATCGTCGGTGGCAATATATCTCAAGAAATTGTCCCACTCTACTAGATACTGCCTTCGCACAATGAAAGGCAATTTACTTTCTGATATCTAGTCAGGAAACGAAGAATCCACCTTGCTAATAATTTCATCGGGTCACCCAAGTTACCCGAAATGATTACTGGAGCACTCCTGTATGATCTCCCAACTTCTACAGCAATTTGTCATACTTCAAGGTGCCATTCGTCGTCAATCAGCCCACAGATCGCACCAATGTTCACCATAGTGATGGTTATATGGGATCGACGTATATGATTCTTGTCTTCCATTCGACCAGTTAATTATCTTGTGCTAGTCGTAAACTTGAAACCTTGAAAAGGTTTTATCATTGAAGTGTGCAGTTAGTCGATGTAACATTTGGCCTAGATTTTAGATTTTACGCCTAGATTTGCATTGTTTAACAGGCATATATACATATGTACCTCTTGTTCAGACATGATGCTACTGATGATCAATCAGCTCTAGCAAGACAGGTGGTCCTCCTCTTGACATTCCCACCCAATATATACTAAGATGTCTCGCCACTCTAGTAAGCGTTAAAAAAAGTCCAGTTCATATTTGATGCCTCGTTTAAAGGTGTTTCATTCCTTGCCTGCACAGACATCTTTATTATGAGCTAACTCATTTTCATTTTGAATAAGGACACAATTTGATATGAGGCTCAAAACAACGAGGGTCCTATTGGATCATCCTTGGATATAAATATATGTCCTCCAAAATAACTGGAACTCCTCGACTGATTGGTTGTCCATAAGATATGATGGCAACCAACATGATAATGTAAAACTGAGGACAATCACACTCATAATCAAGAGGTATGGAACTCTCCCCGCTTGATGGGAAAGGGGATGCTTAGGTTCGGAACTTAAATCTAAGCATACACAATGACGTTGTTGCAGCTACCACTATAGGAGAAACGAGAGGACCCATGTAGTGGCCGCTGAGCAAAGTGCTGCACTTTTATATGACTGACCTGAATGCCCATCGCATTCTCTCGTAATGTACTCGTTAATAATTTTTTATAACATATATTCGCTGTGTAACCCTGTAAATGATTTATATCGTTGAGTAGTTGTAAATCACTGAAATAAAATAAAAATGAAACTTTTCAGCTAAGAGATGAGCAAATCGCCGAACAAACAGTAACAACTGCCATCAAATTGGGTTATCGTCACCTCGACTCAGCTTTCGCTTACCAGAATGAAGTCTTCATTGGACGACTATTAAAAAAACTATTTGCGTCCGGAAAACTGAAGAGGGATGATATTTTTATTACAACCAAACTTCCGCCCTCGGCAATCCATCAAGATAAGGTGGAAACCTTTATGAAGAAGTCTCTGGAAAACTTACAGTTAGATTACGTCGATTTATATTTGATCCACACTCCTATCGGATTCAAGTATCCAGGAGGAGAATCTAGTGAAAGTTCAGATAAGCAAGAGATCGAGGAAGTTATAGATCACGTCGCCATATGGAAGGTTAGTTTTATACCTAGTTTCTACTCATAGGCAAATATTATAAAACAGTTAAAAAGTTATATGATAATAGCTCTCAAATGATTACGATTAATAATACCAAATAGTCAAATTTGATTTTCTTATCTTAAATCTTTTATATTGATTAGCATAGTTATTATGTATTGTTTATTGCGTTTGAAACTATATATCTTCTATTCAGAAAATGGAGGAGCAAGTAGACGCTGGACGAACCAAGGCCATTGGTTTATCCAATTTCAATCAAAGGCAAATCGAAAGGATTTTAAAATCTGCGAGAATTAAACCGGCATGTCTTCAAATTGAGCTCCATATAGATTTACAACAACGCAATCTGGTAAAATTCTGCCATCAAAACGGCATCGTGGTGGTAGCGTACTCTCCCTTGGGATCTCCAGGCAATACCAGATGGTAAGATATTATAAGTCCACAAATTTATTAAATTAATGAATTTCAATTGGATAATATACAATATTAAGGTAGTCAATGTACGTTCTCTTCATTACTCTATTTACCAACTTCACTATAGATATTTTTTCCAAATAATTCTGTTATACTTGATATATATGAACTTGGTCTGTAATATTAATATCCCGTTTATCATCAGTTTTAAAAATAGTCACATAATAATAATGGACATATTGCTATTTTTGACATCATCATGAGGTCATCAGTCCTAAGACTGGTTGGATGCTAACCTCCAGCTTCTCCTATCTTGTGCTAACCTACGCATTTCGCTAATTGTGCTACAACCTACATCCCTTACTATTTGCGAGCAGTAGTCTAATCTAGGCCTACCTTTGCCTTTCTTCACTCCTATTTTTGCCTCCAAAATATCGCGGACTATTCCCCCATGTCTCAGCAAGTGGTTTCCATTCTATCTCTTCTCTTCTTTATGTTTTTCCACATACTTCTTTTCTCGCCGACTTCCTCCAATACTTCATCGTTTCTAACCCTATCAGTCCATGGTATTTTCATCATTCTTCGGTAACACCACATCTAAAAAGCTTCTAATTTCTTCCTACTTCCTTCCCCTACCGTCCAGATTTCGCAACCGTATAGTGCCGTGCTCCATACATATATTTTCAAAAATCTCTTCCTTGTTTCTAAGTCTATTACCCCCGAGCATAAAAGTGTTTTCTTTTTGTTAAAAGCTACTCGACCATGCGCTATTCTTTGTTTTATGTCTTTATCGCTTCTTCCATCCCAATTTATTTTACTTCCTAAATAAATGAAGTCTTTAACTTCCTTCAATCTTTCATTATTAATTTGTAATTGCGTTTTTGCTCTGCTCTCGCGCCCTCTGCACACTAACACTTTAGTTTTGTTTTTATTCACCCTCATTCCGTATTCCTGTCAACACTGCCTCCATTTCGTTTAATGCTGATTCTAATTCCTCCTTACTAGATGCTAATACTGCTATATCATCCGCGAATCTCAGCATTTTTAGTTTCTGTCCCTGTACTTTAATCCCGAAATCCACTCTATCTTTTACCACATTAAACGCCTCTTCGATGTACAGATTAAAAATTAGTGGTGATAGCGTACATCCTTGTCTTATTCCTTTCCTAATACCTACTTCCCTTTTTTTCTCCTTCTACTTCTATAACAGCAGTTTGTTCTTTGTATAGATTGTGTACTAATCTCCTACCTCTATACTTCATTCCCGCGCTCTTTAGTATCTCGAACATTTTTTCCCATCTTACGTTATCAAAAGCTTTTTCTAAATCTACAGATCCTATATAAGCGTTCTAACCTTTTTCTATTGTTTTCTCTAACATTACTCTTAGCGCTAGAAAAGCTTTGCGAGTTCCCCTATTTCGCCTAAACCCGAATTGGTCTTCTACTAGTATTTCCTCCGCTCTATTTTCCATCCTCTTCTGCACTATTCTGGTTAAGATTTTTGACGCATGGGAGGTTAGGCTAATCGTTCTAAAATTCTCGCATTTGTCGGCTCCTCTCTTCTTCGGTATAGTAACGATAATGTTCCTCTTATAATCCTCCGGCATCTCGCCCGTTTCGTATATGTATTTTACCAGTTCAAACATCCTATTTACTACTTTCTGTCCCGCACATTTCAAAATTTCCGCCTGTATTTTATCTACACCCGGCACTCTATTGTTCTTTAGCCCCCTTAGTGCTATTTCAAATTCCTCTCTCAATATAGGTTTTCCTACATCTTCCCTGTCGATACTAAATTCTTCCTCTAATATCTCTCCTAATTCCTGACCCTCGTCAGCCTCGTATTTTTAACAATGTAAGTAATTTTCTGCAATGTTCCCTCCTAATTCCTGTAATGTAGACTTCCTTGCTAATGTCTGAAAGTATTTTAATTCATTAATCTTTATTAAAAATTGAAAAGACCGATTTAGTTCCTCTTCAGAATAAAAAAAACGTTGGGCAAAACATTAAAGTCTATTGTATCATTTTTGCTTTAAATAACAATAAAACTAGACTAACAGCTTTTGCTGTCATTCTTCCGAAATTAAAACACAGAAGTTTTGTGAAGTAATGACAAAATTAAACGTATTTTTAGATGTTGATTTTTCTACTAACTCTTTAGTTTTCTTATTGTAGGACTAGAAATGTACCCCCACCTTTACAAAGTGAAATTGTGAAGAAAGTAGCTACTAAATATGGAAAAACTAGCGCACAAATATTATTAAAATATCTTCTACAGAAAAATGTTGTGGTTATTCCAAAGAGCTCAAACCCGGAGAGATTAAAAGAAAATATAGATATTTTTGATTTTAAAATTGATGAAGCAGACATGAAATTTTTAGATAGTCTTGATGCTGGGGAAGTTGCGCGCCTTGCAACTTTTAGATCTAATCCACGGTAATTATATTTTCTTATATATCGTTCTTAATTCGTTTTCAAGGTTTCCGTTTCGTTCTCAAAGAAAATGACATTTTAAAGCTTACAACTTCAATAAAACATATATTTTGAAGAAAATCCTTGGCGAAAGTGACAAAGATACGTCCACCAAGTAATGAAATGACAAAGGAGTAAGATCTAGATTTTAACGTAAAAATTCATGAAAATAGGAAGCTCTTAATATTGTAAATTGCAGTTATGTTGTAATTTACAAAATTAGAAGAAAAAATTACAATTTTTCGCTTGCATTAACTATTATTAGTTTTTCATAAAATAAAATTTTGGTAAAGTTTTCTAATAATAGTTATGGAAGAGCCAAAATTTTAATTATACTTGTGGAGTAAGACAAAGCAGATTTTTCATTAAACTTATGTCTAGATGTAAATCTTACTCTAATTTTCATTTAACTCCAAAATATTACATATCAGATTCAACGTAATCCTTTGTTTCAGTATTGTAAGTCATCCTGAGTATCCTTTCCCGAAGTAGGAGCAAAACATTAGCTATTATTGTAATATTGTAATTATGTATTTTTACTTAAGAACAATAAAAAACTTATACAAAATTGGTGTTAATTCATTTATATACAGAAGATTTTGTATATAAATGAACTGTGCTTTTAGCACATTTTTAGGTAGTTTTGCCTGGAAATGAATTCATATTTGTATTTAGTGGGCTAAAAACCTCGGGAGTAAAAAAATATTTTGACCAGAAGCGTAATGATACCATTTTGTTCGCCAGCTCCTCAAATGTAATCATAAATCTGCTGCTGAAAATGTCCACGTTACATACCAAGTAAACTATTAATTAATTAACCTACCTCCCTTTATGGAGAATGAAACTTAATCAATCTAAAAATGGGTAAGGTATCGCGATAGTTCTAAAAATAAAAACAAAGAAACGGGAAGAAGAATCCATTACAACCCAAGGAATGATATCAGCATATCACTAGAGTACTACAACACGGCATTCAAAGCAAAAGCGTTTACTTTGACGGCCTGTATCAGGGAAAGTATTAAAAGAGAATATGTAAACAACAAGACTTCCTATAACTGGCAAAGGACGACAAAATTAACTTAGTGTGGATGACAAGACACAAAGGAATTGGTAGTGAACGGGCTGACACTTTAACTGAGAGATGCTTGGCTCTGCAGTTGTCCTCTGTGCCCTGAAGTAAGTTTTAAAACAAGACTTGTTACTGAAAAGTACTGGTCAGTGAAAAGTAAGTAAGCTCTCCATTGGCTTGACCTGGAACAATCGAAGGAACATGTAGTGACTATGTTTCTGGAATTAATCCAGGAGACTGAGTTGTTTAAACAAACTTAGGAATTAGAGAACACAAAAAGCCATCTACACTACAGCGTAATGAGTATGTACATGTAGCTGTACAAATGCTTATAGAACACTGTAGCTCTGCGTTCTTCTATCCTCTACCCTGTACCTTACGTTTATCAGAATTCATCAGATGGCGGCATACATCATCGTCAACCATTCGAATAGTCTGAATATTAAAAACTTAAAATAAAATTAAGGTCACGATATTAGTGATCAGTGACGACTGGTTATCAATGTTATTTAAGAAAAACGGAATTGTACAATTTTTATTGGCTTGATACTGTAGATATGTACTATCATCCTGTTGAAAATAGACGAGTTCTAGATATAAATACTATTATTTCCGTAAGGAATAAGTAAATACTTACATTTTATAGAATGAGTTGGCAAATTTCGCAAACGTATCTTTGATAATTACGTAAATATACATTTACATTCATTATCTCCATCTTATCAGCTAGATTATCAAATTGTGTACTTAAATTCAAGTTTTAACTTTAACACAAAGTAGCTAAGTGCTTATAAGCCGCCATATATATTTGACAATTGCATCTGTGATTAATGATTATTACTTTAGATCTAATTAAGTGACGTTATAATAAAAAACATTGAAACAAAATGGTCGTTGAAACGTTTAAATCATCAGGAGGTCTAGAAGTACCAGTGATTGGTTTGGGAACTGGACAAGTAAGTTTTTTTTATGTAATCTCTAGTCTCTTAACTATATTAAAGTGTCTATACACAGCAAAAAATCGGTACCAATAGGCGGTAATGGGTGGGAATTTACCGCTTACATATATCGCATAGCAGAATTCTTTAGTCAAATGCATCATAGTTCTATTGTTAACAAATTTTCAGCAATAAATCTTACAAGGCTTTATATAATGACTATATCATTTATTGTAATGACATTTTATCTGTATTATTTATTGTATATAAATTGTATCACAATTCAAATCGTACAAGAACTTATCATATCTGAAACTATACTCACGATTGAAGGTTCGGATTTTGATAGAGACCATAGGTACCGGGTTAGTCACCTAAAATTGACCCTCCCCCCCCCCCCTTTATTTCTCTTAATTTCAATTGAATCGAAAGATTCAAACAAGGATTTTACATGATATTTTATAGATTTTTTGAATATTTAAACAAATTTTCAAAAACCCTGCAAATTGAAAGGGGGCGAACAATTTTTTATTTTTTTTAAATGGAACACCCTGTACTTTTTTACTTAAAAAAGTTACCCACAGTTTTCTGATCACAAATATATATATGAAAATTCTTTGATGCGGCAACACATAATAATGATAATAAACAAATAAACCTTTATTAAAATGACAACAACAAAGTTTAATGAACACAAAACATAAATAACGAAATAATGATAAAAAAAAAACAATGCGCAACAATAAATAACATAAAACCAATGAACTTTATTAAAATTAAACATATCTATATGTTCTCCACGTATCCTCCGTTTCTATCAAGGCACAGTTGGTATCTTTTAATAAATTAATTTCTAATGTTTTCAAATAAATGAACATTTTGCCCCAAATTTTCTATTTCTTGACTGATACAGTCCTTCAACTCATCAAAGTTATTATATACCGAATTTTCGTATATGTTTTATTTTAGTGTTCCCCACAAAAATAAGTCCAAAGGACTCAAGTCTGGGCTATTAGCAGGCCAATGTATAGGACCGTATCTTCCTATCCAAAATAGATATTTGTCATTTAAATATTCCGTTACGTTCCGTAAAGAGTGTGGAGGAGCACCATCCTGTTGCCAAATAACAGAGTTCCTTGTTGCAAGGGGGATATTATCTAAATAGTTCTCTACTTCACCTCGAAGAATATTCAAATACTGAACTGCATTCAAGGACCCATTAATGAATACGGGACCCACAACTGTGTTTTGATGAATACCGCACCACACATTTACTGTATTATATCCTTGGGTTTTTATGTTTTTTATAATATGTGGATTTGCGGGCGCCCAATAATGTGCATTTTTCCTATTAAAAAGTCCAGCCGTTGAAAAGCTACTTTTATCGGTCCAAAATAAGTTTTTTAAAAAGTTATTGTCGTTTTCTGCTCTCTCAATCATCTCTCTACAAAAAGCTCTTCTGTCGGCAAAGTTATTTTCAGTTAAAAGCTGAACTGGCAAAATACTATAAGGCTTATATTTGTGACGTTTTAATATACGTCTTATACTTGCTTGAGAAATATTAAATTCTTCTGCAGCAGCGTTAGTAGATTTATTGAGGTGTTCGGTAAAAAAAGGTAAAACGTCCATTTCCATATCTTCTCCTGTTTTGGGCTTCTTTCTTTCTCGTTTTTTATCTTTTAAGGATTCGCTGTCCCCAAACTTGAGATAAATATTAGAGAAAGTGTTTTTGGAGGGAACTCGTCTATCAGAATATTTTCTTGCATATTCTGTTTTAGCTATATATTTGTTTTTATTGCTGGTTAAGTAAATTTCTAATACTTCTTTCCTTTCGACTAATGAATATCCCATATCAATATATTAGATATATTAACAAATGTATTAAAACTTAACTTAAAAGTGTATTAATAATATAACAATCAAACATAAGTCAAACATAACATAACTGTCAAACGAAGCATTATTGTTTCTTTAAATCATTTCGGTTCATAGCTCTCCTGATTTATGGTCTTATGCCAAACTTATTCCTGTGATGTGACTATATATTTGTATGAATATCTCAAGAACTATACTTACCAAGATACAATAATTATATATTTTTGTTATCATAAAACTATGGGTAACTTTTTTAGTAAAAAAATACAGGGTGTTCCATTTAAGACAAATAAAAAAATGTTCGCCCCCATTCAATTTGCAGAGTTTTTGAAAATTTGTTTAAATATTCAAAAAATGTATAAAAAATCATGTAAAATCCTTTTTTGAATTTCTCGATTCGATTTAAATTAAGAGAAATAAAGGGGGGGGTCAATTTTAGGTGACTAACCCGGTACATAGGAACAAAAATTAAGAGATGTAAATAAATCCTAAAATTGTAGGTGATATTCAAAGGGCTGTAACTTGGAGAATAATAATCGTAGAGCAGTTTTTAAAAAAGCAGCATGAAGCTCTAAGTATTTACTTTTCAGATCTTGAGTTAAGAAAATTTACCATCAGCAGTTTTTGAGTAATTATAAGAAAACCATCGGAAAGAAGTTTTTCCAAATTTTTTTTGCATTTCAACAGGTCCACAGAATTTCATATTTTCTTTTTAATTGATTTAATCATAAGCGTATTTTAGATAATTTTATCTTCTTTAATATGAGTGATCCAATAGCTTTGTAGGATGATTCCTCGCTGAGTTACCATCGTTCAAAAGAAAAAAGTCAGTTTTGACTTAGGTAATTAATTACTCGGGGAAATAATGTTCCTATAGAAAACTCAGTTTTAAAAACTGCAGAGTACTCTTTATACGCAGTAGTTATTGTTGTTTGATTAAAAATAATTTCGGTGCGAGAATGTTGATTGAAATAGAGGTAAAAATTACGTATTTGTGGACATTCGCTTAACTTGGTATAGCTTTGCAAATAATGGATATACTAAGAATATTGACTGCTTTTTTTCAACCTCAAAGTATCGCAAAGGAACTGAAAATTTCAAAGCGCAGAAATTGTTTTTCATTGTGTTCGGAATTATTGCATTTGTCATTTGAATTTTTCATTTTTTATTCATTTTGGATGTTGAAATGATTCTTTAGCAATAATCCATATTTTTTATCAAGAACTGTTAATTATAAGAAAGAAGAATAAAAAAAATTTTCTCAAAAAAAGTCAAAACTAACTTTTTTGCGTTGAACGACGATAACTCAGCGAAAAATCATCGTACGAGGCTTTTAGGCCACTAACATTAAAGAGAATAAAATCATCTATAAAAGCTTTATGATCAAATCACTCAAAAAAAAATATTGAGATCAATATTTTTGGTCAAGATTTAAAAACTAGAAACTTGCGCTTCAATTTTCTGTTTTTAAAATTCCCTTAATTTTGGGCTAGCATATATACAGTTAACAATCAACTGTTATAGTTAGAGATAACACAGAAGTCTCATTCTTATGATACTGACCCAAGTCTACTGTTTATTACAACTAAAACAAGTAAAGGAATATATTTTTATAAAAAATGAATAAAAAGAAGATATGATAATTTCTCAGTCTTATAGTATATTTTTATATGTGTCCAATACAATAGTATATTTCATTCTGTGTCTATCACGCTCTCAATTTATTTCATTCATATATTTAATCAAACCATTAGAGTAATTTGCATTGATGAATAGTCAGCAATTTAAATTTGAGTTAAGTCTGATCAGTAGTTTGACCAAATGGAAGTATCCTGCTTAATTGTAATCCAAAAGACGTAAATAAATTGCTATATGTCACCTAATGTTTGGGCATTACATACATATATAAACTCGCCCACATATTTCAAGGAACTGATTCCCCATTATGTCAAAGTAGTGGAACTCTGTTGACTGCGGAACATATTCTCTTACATTGTGAAGACTATTCTAACGTCCGACAAGAATTGGATTTATAAGTTGAGCTAGCGAAATGCCCAAACACCGAAGTTATTTCAATTAAAAATGTTATTCATTTTATTAAAAAAGCACAATTGTTGTATAAGGTGTAAAACGTAGAGAGGAGAATAAAGATAGAAGCACAAGGAACCTAAATTATTCCTACAGTAATTAAAAGAGTCAACGAAAGAGATGACCTTGCAGTTAGTCACAAAAAAATCACAACTACTTTTGCCTAACAATAAGATAATGTTTGCTATCTTAGTATATGAAATACTTAATTATAACTGAAAAACTGCAATTCATTTGAATCAATACTACTGAAAGATAAAATTCTATACATAATTTATATATGTACACCTTATAAAAATAATGTACCTAGTAAAGCATAAGCTGTTGTTTAATATTATATTATTGCTAGCTGAATTGATTTTTATATAATCAAGTATCGTTTAAATAACGTTTTAAGTAACTATGTTTTAAATTTTTAGACGAGAAATATTCAATGAAATATATGCCTATAATATAGTGTTAATAATATAATTGTACAATTATATTATTTAAGCTTAAAATTGTTATAAATTTAAAGAGGTTAGGAAGTTCTGCATATTGAAATAATGGAGTAATTCATATTCCGCTTTTATAACCATTCTTTAATGCTTTATGAAGATCTAACAAGCATAAACTTGTACAAAATATACCTAATAATAGTTGAATTGGGCATTAAGAGTAAAAGTTTGATATTACATCAAGATCCCTCTAAGTATCGATTCTGGGATTATTCGATATCTATATAAACGACATCATTACTGATCTCGATATAAAATTTATTTTATATGCTATCCATATGAAAGCATTTTACCTTCATGTTCCTCCATTTGCCATAAGCTCCACTATTTGCTCTAAGTTATTAGGGTAGTCAGTTAGAAACCTCTTTTATAGACTATGAGTGGAATCCGTACTGGTTGACTATATCTGGTTGCAGTTCAGTTAACGGTTGTCTCTATTTATTTTCGGTTAGCAATTAGCCATTGTTCCGTAGAATTTAACATCAATCTATCACCAGACGAGTGTTAGGGTTGGAGCTGTTACGCACTATTTTCTGTCAGTGACGGTGACCGAAAATATGTGTGACGAGAAGTATATGTAACGATAGTATGATTACAATAATTTGTCTCTTTGAGTGTGAATGGCTTTGGTTGCATCATACTGCCATGCCTGGGTTTTCTGTTATTTTCTCTAGCTAGCCAGTCTTCTCGAGCTCAATTTATAGGTCGTTTGTGTTCCCGACTGAAAGGATTTTTCTGAAGCTATGGAGTGTTTTGCTGAGGTTCCTCTCTTTGTATTCTTTTAGCTCAACTTGTCGACTTTATGGTGTTTATGAAGGTCGAATTTGCGAAGTACAAAGGATGGAGTATTCATGGATAGGAGTGAACAACTAGGAAACTCTAGTGAATGCTTCTATTTTTTCTGCGTAATGCTGTGGTATGGGAGACCCGTCTTTCTTCAGGTTATCTCCACTCTATGCTTGGCTGTTTCAATTCCGGGTTGTAATGATGGACCCATGTCTCATCGTTGGTGGCAATATGACTCAAAAAACGACGAAGAATCCACCTTGCCAATAATTTTCGGTGACCCAAGTTACCCTAAATGATCACTGGAGCACTCCTGTATAATCACCCATCTTCTACAGCAATTTGTCATAACTTAAGATGCCATTCATCTTCAATCAGGTCACAGATCGCACGAATGTTCACCATAGCGATGGTTATCAGGAGATCGACGTACATGATTCTCGTTTTCCACTAGGTCAGTTAATTTCTTTGCGTCGGTCGTAAACTTGAGACCTTGAAAAGGTTTTATCGTTGAACTGTGCCGTTAGTCGGTGCAACATTCGGAAGATTTTACGCCCAGATTTGCATTGCATAACAGGCATATGTACTGCTTGTTCAGACATGATGCTACTGACGACAAATCAGCTCTGGAGAGAGAGGTCAGTGGTCTTCCTCTTGACATCCCTGTCCAATATATATTAAGACGCCACTCTAATGAGAGATGAAAACTATAGTTTATATTTGATCCCTCGTTTAAAGGTGTTTCATTCCATGCTTGCACAGATATCTTTATTATGCGTTAACTCGTTCTCATCTTAAATACGGATACACAATCTGACATTCGAAGTATGCAGCTCAAATTTGAGCTACAAATTAAAAGAAAGGTCCTATTAGATCCTTCCTTAGAGGAAAGTGTCCTTCATAATAACTGGAATTACTCCGTTGATTTTTTGGATATTCTGATAACCAACATGATAACGTAAAACTGAGAACAAACACACCCATGCTCATTGGAGATATGCCAAACTCTTCCTGTTGGAACTCGAACCTAAGTATACAATAACACACCCAATACTGAACCCAGCTCATCGCCCCAGACCATAGTGCGAATTATATTGTTGCAGCTACCACTATAGGAAAAATGATAAGCTCCATGTAGTGTGCGCTGAGCAAAGTGCTGCACTATTATACAACTGACTTGAATGCCCACCGTATTTTCTCGATTGTATGAGTTAACAATTTTTTGAATAATATTTCGTATTATAATCCTATAAATGCTTTATATTGTTGGGTAGTTGTAAATCATTGAAATAAAATAATAATAAAACTTTTCAGCTAAGAGATGAGCAGGTCGCAGAACAAACAGTAACCACAGCCATCGAATTGGGTTATCGTCACCTCGACTCAGCTTTCGCTTACCAGAATGAAGTCTTCATTGGACGAGTATTAAAAAAACTATTTGCGTCCGGAAAACTGAAGAGGGATGATATTTTTATTACAACCAAACTTCCGCCATCGGCAATCCATCAAGATAAGGTGGAAATATTCATGAAGAAGTCTCTGGAAAACTTACAGTTAGATTACGTCGATTTATATTTGATCCACTCTCCTATCGGATTCGAGTATCCAGGAGGAGAATCTAGTGAAAGTTCAGATAAGCAAGAGATTGAGGAAGTTATAGATCACGTCGCCATATGGAAGGTTAGTTTTACGCCTAGTTTCTACTCATAGGCAAATATTATAAAACAGTTAGAGTTAGATGATAGTAGCTCTCAAATGACTACGATTAATATCAAATAATCAAATTTGATTTTCTTGTCTTAAGTCTTTGATATTGATTAGTATATTTATTACGTATTATTTATTGCGTTTGAAACTATATATCTTCTATCCAGAAAATGGAAGAACAAGTAGACGCTGGACGAACCAAGGCCATTGGTTTATCCAATTTCAATCAAAGGCAAATTGAAAGGATTTTAAAAACTGCGAGAATTAAACCGGCATGTCTTCAAATTGAGGTCCATATAGATTTACAACAACGAGATCTGGTAAAATTCTGCCATCAAAATGGCATCGTGGTGGTAGGGTATTCTACCTTAGGATCTCCAGGGGATACCAGATGGTAAGATATTTAAGACGCTTGTACCTGTGTGGATATAATAAATAACTATATGTACCAATGCATAATCGTTATAACAGTATATATTTATAATAGTTTCCATAGTCATCATCATGAGGTCATCAGTCCTAAAACTGGTTAGACGCTAACCTCCAGCTTCTCCTATCTTGTGCTAACCTACGCATTTCGCTAATTGTGCTACAACCTACATCCCTTACTATTTGCGAGCAGTAGTCTAATCTAGGCCTACTTCTGCCTTTCTTCACTCCTATTTCTGCCTCCAAAATATCGCGGACTATTCCCCCATGTCTCAGCAAGTGGCCTACCATTCCATCTCTTCTCTTCTTTATGTTTCTCCACATACTTCTTTTCTCACCGACTTTCTCTAATACTTCTTCGTTTCTAACCCTATTAGTCCACGGTATTTTCATAATTTTTCGGTAACACTACATCTCAAAAGCTTCTAATTTCTTTCTACTTACTTTCCCTACCGTCCAGGTTTCGCAACCGTATAGTGCCGTGCTCCATACATACGTTTTCAAAAATCTTTTCCTTGTTTCTAAGTTTAGTACCCCCGAGCATAAATGTGCTTTCTTTTTGTTAAAAGCTACTCGACCCTGCGCTACTCTTTGTTTTATATCTTTATCGCTTCTTCAACCCCAATTTATTTTACTTCCTAAATAAGTGAAGTCTTTAACTTCCTCCAATCTTTCAACGTTCAACGCTGATTCCAATTCCTCTTTACTAGATGCTAATACTGCTATATCATCCGCGAATCTCAGCATTTTTAGTTTCTATCCCTGTACTTTAATCCCGAAATCGACTCTATCTCTTACGACATTAATTGCCTCTTCGATGTACAGATTAAGGATTAGTGATGATAGCGTACATCCTTGTGTTACTCGTTTCCTAATACCTACTTCCCTTCTTTCCCCTTCTATAACAGCAGTCTGCTCTTTGTATAGATTATGTACTACTCTCCTATTTCTATACTTCATCCCCGCGCTCTTTAGTATCTCGAACATTTTTTCCCATCTTACATTATCAAAAGCTTTTTCTAAATCTACAAATCCTATATAAGCGTTCTTTTCTTTTTCTATTGTTTTCTCTAACATTACTCTTAGCGCCAGAATAGCTTCGCGAGTTCTCCTATTTCGCCTAAACCCAAATTGGTCTTCTCCTAGTATTTCCTCCGCTCCATTTTCCATCCTCTTCTGCACTGTTCTGGTTAAGATTTTTGATGCGTGGGAAGTTAGGCTAATCGTTCTAAAGTTCTCGCATTTGTCGGCTCCTCTCTTTTTCAGTATAGTAACGATAATGTTCCTCTTATAATCCTCCGGCATGTCGCCCGTTTCATATATGTATTTTACCAGTTCGAACATCCTATTTACTACTTTCTGTCCCGCACCTTTCAAAATTTTGGCCTGTATTTTATCTACACCCGGCGCTTTATTGTTCTTTAGTTCCCTTAGTGCTATTTCAAATTCCTCTCTCAATATAGGTTTTCCTACATCTTCCCTATCGATGCTAGATTCTTCCTCTAATATATCTCCTAACTCCTGACCCTCGTATAAATTTCCTAAGTACTGCTTCCATCTATCCGCTTTCTCCTCTCTTCCGATCAGTATGTCCCCCGATTGACTCCTAACGTTTCTACTTATTGGTCATATATCCCTGAAGTTCCTTTTAATTATTTTGTAAGCCTCATCGGTCTTACCTACTTGGAGCTTATCTTCTACTTCTTTGTATTTATCCTCTATCCATTGTTCTTTCGCTTTTCTACATTGTGTAATGATTTCCCACTTTATTGACTTATGATTTATGAAGTTTTCAGTACTTCCTCGTTTCGTCTGTTTTTGTAGCCTCGTCTCTTTTTGTATTAAGTTTAATATTTCGTGCGTTATCCAGGACTTCCTAGCTTCCCTAAAACGTCCGTAGCCGCGGAATCTAGACTATTCTTGATACCTTCCCACTCAATTTCTGCGTTCTTGATTTCGTCATTACTCGCTTTATTAATTAGTTGATCTGTTTTCTCCTGGAACTTATCTTTCATATTCTGATCTCTCAATATGTCTACATTTATACGTTTCTTATCCTTCCGGGTTTTCAAATTTTTGAATTTTAATCTAGCTTTCATGACTACCAAGTTGTGGCCGCTGTCTACATCTGCTCCTGGATAACTCTTACAGTCTTTTACTTGATTTCTAAATCTCTTTCTAACCAAAATGTAATCTATCTGATACCTGTCTATCCCTCCTGGCATTTTCCAGGTGTACCGCCTCCTCGATGATTCTTGAACAATGTATTCGTGACTACCATCTTGTGCTTCTCACAGAATTCTATCAGTCTACTACCCCTCTCGTTTCTGTTTCCTAATCCCATAAGGACCTACAAATTCTCCTTCTTTCCCCTCCCCTACGACTGCGTTGAAATCTCATGACCCTTTAAATTTTCATGACCCTTCACAAATCCTATTACCTGCTCTATGTCCGAATAAACGGCTTCTAACTCTTCCTCGCTGTAGCTAGAAGTAGGCATGTATACTTGCACTATTACTGTTTTCACTGGCTTCGAATCTAGCCTGGCCAGCATTACTCTCTCGCTATATTGTAGGTATCCATAGTAATAATAATAAAATAATGTACATGTTTACTAAGATAATAAGGGGTAAAAACAGGAGACCCTTAATGAAACCAACTTGGTTGTCGAGAGATGTGCAGAGATCTTCTCCCATAGGAGAGGTTGATACCCCATATTTAAAGATGGTGGTAAATCCTTTGTCAATAAGGCTATAAATTCATTAAATTAATGAAATTAAATTGGTTAATATACAATGTTAAGGTAGTCAATGTACGTTTTCTTCATTACTCTATTTACAACTTCACTATAGATATTTTTTCCAAATAGATACTTCTGTTACACTTGATATATACGAATTTGGTCTGTAGTATTAATATCCCGTTTATCATCAGTTTTAAAAATAGTCACATAATAGGACATATTGCTATTTTTAACAATGTAAGTGGTTTTTTTCAATGTTCCTTCTTAATTCCTGTAATGTAAAGTTCCTTGCTAATGTCTGAAAGTATTTTAATTTATTAATCTTTATTAAAAATTGAAGACGAATTCAGTTTCTCTTCAGAAGAAAATCATTGGGCAAAACATTAAAGTCTTTTGTATCATGTTTGTTTTAAATAACAATAAAAATAGACTAATAGCTTTCATTCTTCCGAAATTAAAGCACAGCTGTTTTAAGAGGTGATGACAAAATAGCACATATTTTTGTGTATAGATGTTGGCTTCAAATAACTCTTTATTTTTCTTATTGTAGGACTAGAAATGTACCCCCACCATTACAAAATGAAACTGTGAAGAAAGTAGCCACTAAATATGGAAAAACTAGTGCACAAATATTATTAAGACATCTTCTACAGAGAAATGTAGTGGTTATTCCAAAGAGCTCAAACCCGGAGAGATTAAAAGAAAATATAGATATTTTTGATTTTAAAATTGATGAAGCAGACATGACTTCCTTAGATAGTCTTGAAGCTGGGGAAATAGCGCGCCTTATAACTTTTAGTTTCCATCCAAGGTAACTATATTTTCTTACATACATATCGTTCTCAAGTCGTTCTCACATTCTCGTTTTGTTCTCAAATGAAATAAAATGTTAAAGCTTTCAACTTCAATAGAACATGTATTTCGAAGGAAAGCCTTGGTGAAAATAATAAAGAGACTTTCACCAAGCGATGAAATCACAAAGGAGTAAAATTCATGAAAATAAGGAAATGAACTCTTAATATTGTAATTTACAGAATTAGTGTCAATAGGGGCAATTTCTCGCTTGCAGCAACTATGATTAGTCTTTCATAAAATAAAGATTTGGTATAATTTTCTAATTATAGTTATGAAAGAGCCAAAGTTTTTATTATAGTGAGGCAAATAAGATTTTTCATTGAATTCTTATCCAAATTTAAATCTCATTAAATTCTATTACTTACATAATTTTCATCTACTACTACTAAACACGAAATATCAGATTCGACATAATCTTTTGTTTTAGTGCTCTGAGTCATCCTGAGTATCCTTTCCCGAAGTAGGAGCAAACCATTGGCTAATATTGATATTATTGTATATTAATATGTATTTTTAATTGGGAATAATAAAAAACTTATACAAAACTAGTGTTAATTTTATTTATATACAAAGTAGTTTACTTTTTTAAACTACATTTATCAGAAAGAGCTTCTAAATTATACAAAAGGTTTTGTATCTCTACGATACATTTGATTTATCAAGACGAAAAACAAAGCAGGTAACATAACTGGATTTATTTGATCCAGTTATGTCCAGGGAACTACTCCAGGGAAGTGTCTGGAGCATTCGATGCAGCAACAAAACTAACGAGTTTCTCCAACCTAGTTGGCGTCATCAGGAAATTATTAAAACACCTTTATAAAAGTTATGAGCATCATTTCCTGATAATGGGAACTAAGTTGCCGAAATTTACGTCAAGTAACATGTAATCTTTCGGTGTTCCTGAAAAATGAATTTATTTGAGATAAGATAAGAGAGACTTCACCAAGGATATATTTTGTTTTTCAGGAAAGATAGGGATATCAATGGGAAATCATTGCTTTGCGTAATGGCAAAAAAGCTTCTGTAAGCATTCACGTAATTCAAATAAGCGAAGAAAATAGCATATCCCATTTTCTAAATAATTGGATTTTCAACCGTTTTCAATATTATTCTTACAGCAATTGCATTATTTATTTAAAAGGGAGTATCATCTCATAAAACTACTAGAGTTAGATTTATTCTAAAGAAAAATACGTTTTTGTAATGGAAAACCTCTGACCATTTTACTTTCCAAGTTGTAGTCCATTGGATTACTCGATATAGCATTAGTTACTTTTCAGAAAAAAGTTTATTCAGTCAATAAAATATTTGTAAAATTGTTCAACTCCAACTCCGAAAGTACAACTCCAGTACCGGGTAGAATTGGTATGATAGAAAACGTCACGAAATCTAGTTACCAAATCAATTCCAATCAAAATTATTACCTGAAGCTTTACAGAATGGTGATTCGATCCAGTATTGTATGTTCAAATAAATTTCAAATAAGGAAATTGGAATTTTGAATCTTGAGTAATGTGCAAGATTTTCTAGATAATTTTTGGTAATTTCATAGTTGACCTACTTTTGTCAGTACACGCTATTCGTATTATAGTACTGTATTATTTTCTATTTATATAGGTTGTGTAGTACTCAAGAATTAAATTACAAAGAATGATAAAACGCTCTTTCTATTCTACGTGATTCTGACCCAAACTATTATATTATTTATTACACTATTTATTTTATTAGATTCTATTCCATCTTGTCTGCTTATATCCCAATTTTCAATCTATCTCATTCCATTCCATTTTAGTATATTCTATTTCAATCAAATTAGATATAATTACACTATATCTAATCCTAACCCATTGTATCATATTTTATCACATTCTATAACATTCTGTCTCGATTTATTTTGTTACATTTTATTCCATTCTACTTTATTTAGTTGGTGAATATGAGGAAATTATTTTATTCAGGAAGTAATCTTTATTACAGATATCCACATCCTGTAAAAAATATATATTCACGTTATTCATAGAATTTAAATTGCCTTAATTCATGGAAATAAATAATTCCTCACTCTTCGTAATTAAAAGCAAATACCTAATTTGACGACGTAAATATAATTAAGGCACTTGCAATCAGAAATATATCAACCATGTGTTAATTACTTGGGGCATATCGTTTATATATATCTTATCTATAGAAATCGCGAAAGTAGGATATACGTTTTTAAACACCAGGTAGTTAAAATAACGTTAAATAAAAAAATTCTACGGATATTAATTTCTGCTACAAGTACGCTGCATTTGCTTCACTATGCCATTTCAGTGTCAGTAGTCAAGTGAAGTATTAATTGGATTTTACTGAGAGAATTATGGTAACTAAAGTATTTATGGACCTACCAGGGGGCATGAAGATGGGGGCTATAGGATTGGGTACTGGAAGCGTAAGTTTTTATTTTTATATTTACATCTATTATTATTATATGGATACCAGATAGGTTATCAGATGGATAGTTATGTATGTATATTATGAAGAAAATATTCATTATAAATTTGTCGAAAGTCGCCTCGGATACAAAAACTTACAGCTTGTTAAGAATAGGAACAAGTCTCAAAACTGCGATATTGGACCACCCGCGAGGTGCGCAATAAATAGACTCGTCTTTACTCAGTCGGATTGAGACCTTTACAGAGTGCATATCGATGAATATACATACGGGGTGTCTCCTAGAAAACGCCGCAAGCCATAACTCCGTTATTTATAATCTGATTTTAAAAACAAAAAATCAAATGAAATGGCTCTAAATACACGCTAGAGTGAGCATACTGCAGTGTTTCTAAACTTTTTTTTTTTTGAAAAGCGATAGTCAACTTTTTCTTTTGAAATAGCAATGTAGTTTTTTTATTTACTATTATGCAGATTTCTCTTCTGAATCCAACGATGTATAAAAAATGGACTTTTGTGAAACATTTGTCACAGAAAAATGGTGAATATATTCGCCGATACCGCAATAGGCGCTCGGTCGCTTAATTGATGACAAACGTATTCTGACTAATCATCTGTGTCGTGTTATTTTTTATTTTTTATTTTTTAAGTTATTTTTTGCGAAATAAGTCAACAGTGCAGTATGGACAATAACCAAATATTGAGGGATATGATTCAAGTATACTTTCAGTGTAATCAGAATCGTGGTACAGCAGTCCGCCTTTATAGAGAGCGGTTTCCTCATAGAGAAGTTTCAGAACCACGTAAGTTTGGAAGACTTGAAGAAAATCTAAGAAACTATAGGGCATTTAAGAAACCGAAACGAGAAGAACGCGAACTTAATGAAAACATGGAACTCAATGTTCTTCTCAATGTTGAAGAAAACCCAAGAACCTCCATTCGGGAAATATCAAATAATATTGGAGCTTCAAAACGAACTGTGAATTCAATATTGATAAAGCACGAATTTAAGCCATACATACCTCAAAAATTACAGACATTAGAGGAAAACGATAGAGAACGAAAACAACAATTCGCCATTTGTATTTAAATTCAGTGCGACGAGACCCACTTTTCCACACTAAGATTATTTGGTCAGACGAATGTACATTTACTGTCAATGGTATTTTTAATAGAAATATCCACCGACATTGGAGCCAAGAAAACCCAAGGATTATCGTCGAAACTAATTTTCAGTGAAGGTTTAGTATTAATGTTTGGTGTGGCATTTTGGGTAACAGATTGATTGTACCATTTTTCATAGACGGTACCCTAAACCAAGAAAAACATTATCAAATATTGACAGAACAACTTCAGAATTTTTTAAATGAACTACCTATTGCAGAACTCAATAGAATTTATTTCCAGCAAGATGGGACTACCCCTCATAATGCCAGAATGAATACTATGTAATTGGTTAAACACCACATTTAATGAAAGGTGGATAGGAACTTATGGACCGATTCGATAGCCTGCCCGTTCTCCAGATCTTACTCCACTTGATTTTTGGTTGTGGGGTTATCTTCAAGATCATGTCTATTTAACCCGACCAGAAGATGAAGAAATTCTGAGGCAAAGAACTATACGTGCGTGTCGCGAAATACCCCCCAATTTTATATTGAATGCGACCAATGCAGTATTCAGAAGATGCCCAGGTATGTCTTGATTGTGCCGGTAACCAATTTGAGCAGCCCTTGTAGGTTTGTAACTTTATTTGATTTGATAATTTGTTTCTTTAGTTGTTTCGAGTTAAACTTTGTTGCACTTCGCTTGATGTATTTCGTGTTTAATGCTGTTTAACTTTGTTTTGTAGTTTCGTGCTTATCTTTGCATGTATTTAATCAACTCGTCTTTAATTGATCTTCATGTAATGTTTCTTTTATAATTAAATTCTAATTCTGTTCTGGGTTTTATTCGCTTTGTTGTATTTTTGTTTTTGTTTTCCACGGCACAGATGATTAGTCAAAATACGTTTGTCACCAATTGAGCGACCGGGAGCCTATTGCGGTATCGGCGATTATTTTCACCATTTTCTGTGACAAATGTTTTACAAAAGTCCAGTTGTCATACATCATTAGATTCAGAAAAGAAATCTGCACAACAGTAAATAAAAAAACTGTATTGCCATCTGAAAAAAAAAAGTTCACTATGGCTTCTCGAAAAACGAAAAAGTATAAAAACACTGCGGTATGCTCACTCTAGAGTTTATTTAGAGCCATATCATTTGATTTTTTGCTTTTTAAAATCAAATTATAAATAACGGAGTTAAGGCTTGCGGCGTTTTTTAGGAGACAGCCTATATATTGAATGTGAATATACACAGAGTTCGATCTGACCCCGCGTAAAGTGCATCCTTTTCCTTCCGAATGCCTCACTCTTTCTTCTACGTATACCTAGATCATCCCACACTTTCTCCTATTCTTGACGAGCAGTATGATGTTAATTCAATTACATAACTGAAAAATACCTTTTATTAAATTGAAGTTACACAAAAATAACGTGAGACTTATTCTATAAAAAATTATTTCCTTGCAATAACTAAAATAGGCGTCAACAACTACAGCTAAATTAATAATGCTTTTTGCCACGTTTATAGCTTTATGTAGAGGATGACCTTGAGAAGGCATTAAATTCCGCCTTGGAACTAGGCTACCGTCATATTGATACTGCATTTGCGTACCAAAATGAGGCGTTTATAGGCGGCGTACTGAAAAAGTGGTTGTCCTCCGGAAAACTGAGGAGACAGAATATCTTCATCACCACTAAGCTTCCAATGCCTGGTGTCCACGAAGACAGAGTGGAGATGTTCATGAAGAAGTCTTTGGAAAATCTTCAGTTAGATTACGTTGATTTGTATCTAGTTCACTTTCCCATCGGCACGAAGTACGTAGAAGAGAGCTCAAAGAATCCGTTTAGTACTGCAATGGAAATAGATACGTTCGATCATATTGCCATTTGGAAGGTAAGTCTGCTGTCTACTAACCATATCGAGTAAATTTAAACAATAGAGTTGTCAATAGAAGCTTGACTTTCTACAAAATCTGAGGATGAAAAATATATCATGTGAAAATAACAGGGAATAGTAAGGAAACTATGTACATTTTGCTATCCTGATGCCAAAATATTAATTTTTATAATTCCTCACTATTCCTCGCTAGTTCGTGCAAACTATCTATATTTTATTGGTATTTCCAACAATTGAAGAACATGAGTGCCCTTTTTTCGAAGTCCGCTTCTTTCATGTCCGCTTCTAGTCAATATTCAAATGACAGATGACGCTATATTCTTAGATTAGAATATAAATTTAATATAAAACGCCCCCTTGATAGTATCTATACATTAAAATATAGAATATATTAAGGTTTATATACATATGCAAAATGTCCAAAGACAAGATTTTAGATATACTATGTACTAAAAGGAATAAATTCATCTCAACATATTTATTAAAATGGCTTTTAAGTGGAAATCATTTTCAAATATATGTATGTATTAAAAAATAGCTTTAGTAACAGGTACACCATAATCATAAGCATTACGTTAAATCAACTTTTAAAAGTGAATAATGTTCATGGTGTAGCGGTGGTAGATGATGTTTAAGGAAGAGAGGAAGAAGCAGAAAAGCAGTATAATAATTTTTTCACTGACTGATATTTATACTATCAAAAATTTAAGTATATTAATTGTTTATATTAAGGTATTACCAATATTTTATATCGTAATCAACAGTATTATTACTTAGTATTAGTAGTCATCATCATTATCATCATTGGTGCTACAGACCTGCAAGAACCTCGACCTTCTCAAGAGTCCTCCGCCACTCCTGACGATGTTGTGCTCCTGCTCTCCAGTTGGGGGCACCGATACTTCTGGCATCCTGTGTTACACCATCGGCCCATCTAAGCTTTGGCCTACCTCTCTTCCTGCTTCCTGCAGGTTCTATGCTAAGCACTTTTTTAATGGGGTTCGCTTCACTGGCTCGGGCCACATGTCCTGCCCAGCGCAGCCTGTTTAGTTGGCCGCTGTGACAATATCTCTTCCCTTCGCTTTGTTTTTATACAGGTTATATAGCTCGAAATTATACCTGCGCCTCCATAACCCATTTTCGCATACGGCCCCCAAAAATGTTTCGCAGTATCTTCCGCTCGAAATAAAGTAGGGAGGTTTCGTCGGCCTTTGTGATGGTCCACGCTTCTGATCCATATAGCAGTACAGGTATTACTAGGGTCTTGTATATTATCAGCTTTGTTGTTTGTGACAGTCGCTTATTGGAGAAATACCTGGAAAGGCCATAGTAACATCTGTTTGCCGTTACTATGCGCCGTTTAATTTCTCCCGAGATGTTATTGTTTGGATCGACTTGAGTACCTAGATAGGTGAATTACCTGACTGCTTCAAAGCTGTGATTACCAGTTACTAAGTTTTGTCCTGCGTTACCAGCTCTTGTCTGCAAAGTAGTTGACATGTATTTTGTCATTTCGTCGTTTGCCTGTAGTCCCATGGCCCCCGCTGCCGTTGTAGATCTAAGAAAGTTTCTGCAGACTTTCTTACCATTCTTGTTATGATGTCGACATTGTCCGCATCGCCAAGATCTGGACTGACTTAGTGAATATTGTTCCCCTAGTCTCAAGATAGGCGTCTCTAATGATTTTCTCCAGAGCTATATTAAATAGCTGACACGTCAGCGCATCTCCCTGTCGCAGCCCTTTGTGTATTTCGAATACTTCCGATATGTCGCTCTGAATATTAATTGCGGACGTCGTGTCAACCATGGTCATTTTAGTCAGACAAAGAAGGAAACCTAATAAACAATAAAAAAAGATATCCTATCCAGATGGACAGAGTATTTTCAAGAGATGCTGGCAGGTGAACCAACTGAACTCTTAGAGTTCGAGTTCCTGAACCAAGAAAGAACAAGTAAAACCCCCAAAAATCTAAATAATAACAAATCCCCTGGCAGTGATAACATCCCAATAGAACTCTTCAAACACGGTGGTAAAAAAACTAGTTGAGTACATGTATAACATCATCTGTAATATGGGAAGAGGAACACATGCCAGCAGAATGGAGGTTAGGACTCATATGCCCACTGCATGAAAGAGGAAATCAATTAGATTGCCAAAACTATAGAGGAATAACTCTCCTCAATACGTCATACAAGATTCTGTCTAACATCCTAAATGAAAGACTGAAACCATTCACCGAAGCCCACATCGGGGAATATCAGTCAGAGTTCAGGCCAGGCTGTTGAACCACAGACCAAATATTCACTCTGCGACAAATCCCAAAGAAGTCTAGAGAATTCAACATTGATATGCACTACCTTTTCATCGATTTTAAAGCAGCATATGATAACATCATTAGGCCGAAACTCTACGAAGCCATGAACGACTTCGGAATACCAAAGAAGCTAATATGTCTGACTAAAATTATTGCTGTTCAGGTCATGATAATCTGAAAGGACTTAATGAAAATAGTACTTTGAAGAAAATAACTTCTCTATAATAAATACTAAAACTATACTAACTACAATATGATCATTTGATGAAGTAAATGGCATTCTCATCAATAATCCAATAACCAATGAAGACAAAACTAAATATTTCAAAAAAAATGCAAGCAAAAATGAAGAAAATTGTATCGTAGTGTTGTTATTCATGATTTTTTATATCTAGATCAATTTTTAAATTTCTATTTTGATCTAATATAAATAAGGCAGCTTCATTCTGGTCTCTCTAATTTGGAATTTCTCAATATTGGATAGAATATATTCCAGTTATGTTCATCAGAGGTCATTATTGACATTCTTCAACTGTAAATCGTTTATCTCGTTTTAAAATGTTTAGTTTTAAAAAATATATATAAATGTAACATATTTGGACCGGTTTATGATTCGTATTTAAGAACCAAAAATACTCTATGATAAATAACATCGTTAACTAAAACATTTGACTTGATTTGATTTGATTTAACTTAAAATATATCATTCGTTTACTTATATTATCATGTGGTTATAGAAAATGGAAGAACAGGTCGAGGCTGGCAGAACCAAAGCCATTGGATTGTCCAACTTTAACCAGAAGCAGATTGAAAGAATACTGAAATCTGCAACGATAAACCCCGCGTGTCTTCAGGTCGAGCTTCATGTGGATTTTCAACAACCTGACCTTGTGAATTTCTGTCACGAAAACGGCATAGCCGTTATAGCCTACTCTCCATTGGGATCGCCAGGGTCGAGACTAGAGTACTGATTTCTAATCTGACTTTTAGTTCCTTTAGGTAATATACGTTAATTTTTATTTGTAGACCTAGACCTGAAAGCCTTCCTGTCATCATGCATAATGAAGCAATACAGAAAATCGCAGAGAAACATAGGAAAAGTAATGCGCAGGTGATGCTGAAGTATCACTTACAGAGGAACGTCGTTGCTATTCCAATGAGCTCGAAACCTTCGAGACAAAAGGAGAATATTGATGTGTTCGACTTCGAGCTTGATCCTGAAGATATGCGTACCTTGCAAGGCTTGGATCTTGGGGAAGATGCCCGGCAGGCCAAGTTTAAATTTATTGCAGGGTAAGAAACATCAATATTCTGAGACATAATCAGACATCCAAAGTCTTCATTTAAACTGATTTTATTAGAAGATGAAAATCTTCAAATCTTCAAATAACTTCCATAATAATAAAAACTCATCTCTTTAATTATTATCTACTGAGACGAATCAAAAATTAAAATTTTTAAAAGAAGCAAACATTGCAATTAATGAAATGTAATTAATTAAATTAGGTCTTTTTGATAAAACAAAACAAATACCTTCAGCAGGCTAAAGGAAAAAGCGCTCTGGAAATTATTGCCAGAAATTCTTCTTTTTTTCCTTTACAATTCCTTTCCAATTTTTTCATTTACAATCCAAGTATCTATAACCAGGTCTCGTATTAAATTAACTGTTCAATTATAATCGCTCTGCGTTTTAACGAAGTAACAAAAAAGAACAGGATGAGTTCGTCCTTAATGCGCATTTCGTTAACCAAAGTGGCATCATCAAGAAATTATTTCATCGGGTCTCGTGTTTTCTTAGCTTACAATCTCAAAATATACCATTTAAAGTAAATTCATGATCATGTTTATTTGTGTAATGTTTTTTTTTCTTTTACTTTTTAGGATAGAAGACCACCCTGAATATCCATTCAAAACATAGATTAAATTATTTTTTGACTTACAATTTGTAACCCTTTACCTTCTCTTATATCGACGTTGTTCTGAATGCACTTTTTTGATTTCCTATTATTAAATATATCTCCGTTCACTAGTGCTTTTATTTATAGCAAACAAATTACCTTTTTTATAAATTATATACTATTAATATCAACAGCAATAGTTTTAGTAGCGATTTTGTTGAGAAAATTTGTTTTAAGTCGATGAATAATATTAATAATAGCAACAATATTTTAAATAATGCTCTTAATCAAATAATAAATAATTACTTTTGTGCATAACAAAATGGGGGTTATATCAATGGCGGCGACATCGGTGGGAACGGGTGGGCGAGCGCCCAGGCAAAATCCTTTTCGCCCAACCTCTTATAACACCAATATATCACATTCGCACATAAAATAATATATTTAACGCCCTCGCCCATCCTAGATATTTCCTACTCATTTTCGCCTAACCGCAAAATAATGCTATCGCCGCCACTGGGTTATATTGACCGCAAAAACGAAAACAATCTTGCACGTTAATAAAATATATATCTTGCTAATAAATTTAATAATAATACAAATCACATGATTTGTCAGATAAAAGAGAAGTTCCTGAACCATTAATAGAGAAAGTGGAGCAAACTGAGATAAGGTGAATTCTCTTCCCAATCATCCAAGCTTAATTCCTAAGAAAATCTCGGGATTAGGTGAATGGTAGGTGAATATTTTCCAACAGTTTTATTGAGAAAATGTTTGCTGTGAAGTCAACGAATAATATTAATAATACAATAATATTTTAAAAACTATTTATGTGTATAACAAAATGTAGGTTACCATATAATGATCTCTGAATTACCTTTTATTTATTTATTATTATTATTCTTGTGCATTATAATTATTATAAGTATGTTAATTATCTTATAATTCAAAGCATTAGTTACTTGAAAATATTTACCTTGGTAAGTCTGTTCTAGGTAAAATTGTTTAACATTATACAACTTGTACAGCTATAAAAGTTGTATATCTTGCTGAATATCTTGAGAATACCTTTTCTGAATACTAGGAAAGGCCACACCAAATAATTATCTTTAAAATAATATAAACAATACGATACAGTTCAAACAGGACACACACATTACAACACAGCAAACATTTTTTTTTCTTAAAATTTTCTTACGACATAAAATTATTTATAACTTATCAAATTAATTAGTAGTTTGATTTAATAGTCTACCGATAATATAAATGGTTCAATGACTGGCCTTTGTAATTGAATAAAACAACACATCGGGTACAATATGTGGAAAATGCTAAAATTTATAATTAGATTATTTCTTTTACAATTTTTATAATAATAAAATTATAATACAAGCAGGGCCGGAACTACAATGGGGCAACCGGGGCATTGCCCCGGGGCCCCCGACGCGAGGGGGCCCCCTGGCAGAAAATGAAAAGGGAAAATGATTCAACCCCATCAGAAAATATTGATAAACAGGTGAATAAAAATTCCTAAAAATATTATTTAGAAAATAATCATCAAAATGAATTAATTAAGGTGATAAAAATAAGAAAATCTACAAGTATGCTAATCTGAAACTTTTTTCTTATGATTTAAGGTTTTGGCTTACGAATTTTACTCAGTTAATACTTCAACCAATTGTTTGTAATGAATAATATCTAAATATAATTATTATGGACAAAATACAGTGATTTTGATCCTTCATTTTTTCTATATTAATACCACAAGTAATTTTTAAATGGGTCCCTACATTTTGTTTTGCCCCGGGGCCTTTTCAGCTCAAGTTCCGGCACTGAATACAAGTATAATATAAGAAACATGTGTGTAGGTATATGCGTATGTAACAAATGCGATAGTTAATTTCCCCCTATCGGAATAGATTATAGGAGACCAAGAGAAAAGTAGGAATCGAAAAAGTAATTATCATATATTAACATTATTACTAATATTATTCTCGAATATCATTTTCCAATACATCGAGTATTTTTGTAAAATCTTATCTGCAAGCTTTCAAAACCAACTAATCAACTTTACGAGAAAACCAAGTAAAATATAAAAATATATACCTTGCTACTATAACAACGACTTTGCATTTAAAATTGTCGAGGGCCGGCATTCGCATTACTAAATATTGTATGCACCGACTTCAAAATTATATAAAACAATTTAAACATTATAAACAATGATTTCTTAGTTACATTAAACGTAACAACAAATAAGTATTAAATTGCTGTAGAACACATTTATTTCTTGCTTTTTAGTTAAGTACTTTTTTTCAAAGTAGTTTTTTTTTTAAACTTATTATTTTACAATTTTAAGTAATGGTTGAGAAAACGACAGTTACCTGAATAAGGAGTTCCGTTGTGTATCTTCAAAGTTTAAAGTCTAATACCAATGAAATTAAGATGGGACCACCTTGGAGCTATATTGAACTCAAAAGTTTACTGAATCAAAAAGAATAATTCAAATCGGTTCATAAACATAAATATTATACCCGAACATACATAAAAACAATATACATATATGTATATATTATACAGACGAATTGAGAACCTCCGCCTTTTTTTGAAGTCGGTTAAAAAATAAGAACCCGATCTACAACAGAAATATTGTTGCACTCATCATATGGTAAAAAGTAAAATATACTCGTTTAGAGGTTTACTATAAATTTTCCAGTTCCCATTGATACGTCTGTTTACCTAAAGTATTCAGACTTATTATCTAAATTGTTTACTAAATAATATTAAAGCCTATTTTATGATAATTCTTAGTAGACTCAAAAAATGTTCTCCTAAAGTCTGTCTACATTCTAGAGTTATTTTAGATTTGACTTCACTAATATCTTCTAAATAAGTCTTGATATTTTAAATGTCCGCAGAAAGAGAAATCAGGCGACTGTAAATGTCGAGGCCAGTTTTCGAAACCTCTCCATCCACTCCGTTATTAATACGAGAATAACGTAATAAATAGAAATAGTTCTCCGAATAGAAGAGAAAAAGAAATGGTCTAAGTTTCTAACCACTTATGTGAGCGGACTTATCTCTATAATGTGGGTACATTATAGAGATTTCACCAATTAGAGTTTGTTCAAAACTAATGTAAACACTTTTCTTTTCTATAGTATCATCAGAATATTTTTAATAAGCATGGATAATTTTATTTGTTTCTTCACAGAACATAAATTACTTCCAACATCATATTTAGTTAGATTTCTTAGAATGACGCAATTTGGTACCTTGTTTAAATCCATGTCTACGTATCTTGAGGAATATTTCTTATATACATATGTTACTACGTATTATAAATTTATCTATACATAATAATCCTGCAACTCTACCCTCTTCCTTGCATTCTAAACAGAATCCAGAATCCTGTAAGACTAACGCCAAAATATTTTATATAATAATTTAAAGCATTAGAACATTTTAGAAATTAGAACAGCCAGATTTTCATTAAGAAAATCTGAAAATGCATTTCGTGAATAGACCTAATTTATGATATCCTTTTTTAAGGCAACTGTATTAGAAATGGCATAGTGATTTTATATGAGTATTTTCAATATATCTTAATATATACCTGCTTAGTACTGGATACCCTAGTCCTACCAATGTAACCAAATATTGAAAAATATATATTTTATAGTTCAGAACGCACAATGTCTTTAACAATTAAAAATTTCGCGTTGTTCTGCCGTATTGTAGTAAATGAAATGTCAATTATTTATTGTAATTTTTGACAGTCAAAGTCAGTTAATTACAAACTGATTAATTGCAAGCAAGTAGTAATTAATAGTGAACAGATTTAGTGAAAAGTTATCACATGAAGAGGTATTTGTATCTATTTTTATTTATATTTTATTTTAACGCCAGACTACGCCCATATATAACATAATTAATATAGCATCTGCACGTTTGCGTGTCTACTAAAACATAAGTTTTTAAAAGTATATTATTTTGAAGGGAGTCATACTATTTAATTACTATTGATTCACTTTACATATTGATAATACATGATGCACCAAGTCACTGTCTCAAATCGACAGCTCATCTGAATTTAATTATATTTTTTATATACGATCGTTAAGATAAGGGATCCGCAACCATTAATCCTGATTGAAGTGGGCCATTCTCAAATAATAGTTGTCACACAATGAGGAATTGACCAAAGCAATATATCCCAAAATTGGAATTCATTCATAACAGCAGATTCATTCAGAGATACTGTAAACTGAGGTTACTTTGCTCCATTTTTACGGGAATTTTAAAAATAGTTAAAAAAATCGATAGAATGTAAATAAAAGTCTCCTTTTTTTACTTAACATAAATAAGAGCTTTAGTAGAATTGCTTTAATGTTATTCCATAGTTATTTAGAGGAAGGAATCGTCTATATAGAGTGACCCCCTATATCACCCGACTAAAATACCATCAAACATACCCGGGATATTCAATGAAGCAATTGCTCAATGTCTACAGCCTCCGCTGACTAGGCACGAACCACCTCTGCACCGATCAGAGTTGCAATACAAGGATGGCAAAACTTACTGTTCCACACCATTGACGAGTTCATTTTGTGCATGAAGTGACAAATTCAAACGTGATTTAATGCGAAAGGTGGCAGTACATTACATTAATAATAATATAGTAATTATTATGATAACTCTAATTAATTATTGTCCAATACAATATTTACTGCTCATAGGAAAGAGTAGGAAAAAGTGTGAGGTTCTCTAGATATGCGTAGAAGAAAGAGTGAAGCAGCATTAGGAGAGAAGAGGATGCACGTTACGCGCGTCTAGATCAAACTCCGTGTATATTCACATTAGTTACGTTTCGTGTAACAACCGAACGGTTTTTAAAAACTTTTACAATTTGATTTAAAACGAACAGAACGAACTTTATTTCTGGATTAATTATACAATATATATTTTATGTTAATTACAAGAGAGTATAATACAGACTGACTGTGTAACCTACGGAACTAGAACAAAAGTATAATGAAATTTAATAGTCAGCAATATATTATCATCTTATTCTTATATGCTGCGGTGCAGTGGGATGACGTAACTCCTCCACCCTTAGAGGGAAGTTTTATCGGGAACAAATAAAACTTTCACATTGGATTTTCCACGTGATCCGGAGTGTTGGGGTTCTTCTTCGTCAGGCTGGATAGAGGGCTTTCTCGATCTCCATCTCCAAATTTTATGAACAATAAATGCTATAAAAATAACTACCATTATAGCATATAAAGGGATTGTCCATAGATTAGGTCTGATTAAGGGGTTGTCATCAGGATTAATCAGTTTTATCTGCTGTTGCTCTTGCTGAAGCATATGTAATTGATCAAGCGGGATATTCTTAATGTTTACTTTGATAGTGGAATCGTTATTTTTTATTTTCGATATTTTTATCTCAGGTAATAATAATGGTTGACCTTCTAGAACTTCTTCTTCATTAATGTACCTGTATGCTGGAGTTTGAAAAATACACTTTGGTGGTAATGTAATGAGATAATTGCCTTGTAATGTTGTAAAGTCCATTTTTTCACACTGAATTTGGACCTTTAGAGGGTCTGGGAATATAGCGATATAATAGCCATTAGTAATTTGTTCAACAAAGTGGCTGTTAATTGATATAGGTGTTTGCTCGCATTTAGTATTGTTGCCAGATAGTTGTAGTAACGAGAATACACAGTCTTCTTCCCGAATTCCATTAATTAGGTTATTGTCCTCACAAAAATATACAGGGTCCATATTTCGGCATGGCAGCGGCTGGTACTGATAAGAGTCACTGCCCATGGTAAGGTAAGTATTTTTAGGTATAATAGTGGTAGACATTGAGGTAGGTATGGAATACAGGTGGTAATGGAAAAATTTATCAGGATGTACAAGAGGAAACTCTAGTGCGAATATTAACCGTTTCCCTGAATAAAATGCTTTTACCTGAACTGTATCATAATACTTATATAAGTCATTTTTGTTAAAATACATCAATTGTTTTTGTGAATGAAATTCCACAAGTTTTTCGACAATGGCCTCCATCTCGTCTAATTTTAAAATGCTATGATGTAAAGTTCCCAATTTCGCGAAAGATATACTATTTTCAATATTTGTTAATAATTGCATAACCATACTTAGATTAATACTTAATTGATCGAGTACATCGCGAATCCTCATGTAACGTGAAAACTTGAATACAAATTTGTTCAAATTATTTTGAATTCTTTCTATACCATTAGTAATTACATCTTGGTTATGTAATACTAATGAAAGTGTTTTATTATAATTGTCTAAAATTTTAGTTGTTAAAGAAATCTGTTTATTGACTTGAGATATTATTTGCCTTTGCTTGTCTTGCAAATTTTCAATAGCTTTATCATATTTTACTGCATCTTCTTGATCTAGATTTCCAGAAATTGATTTTATTATTGATCCCAATCCATTTATTAAACCTCTTTTTAGACGATTATTATCGAAAAAAGGATATATAGAATCAAATTTATTTTCTACCGATTCTAATTGGAATTGTATACCTTGATTAAAGTTTTGCAACGCAAATGAATATGGTGAACTTAGTTCTTGTTCTATAGTTTTTGTAACATTAACATATTGTCGTTTTATTATATTAATTTGATTTGATATAGGAATTAAATCAAAATAATGAAGGAAGGTGTGGGTGGCAATTTTGACTCTTGCATACCCTAATTTGAACGGAAGTATACCTGGATTTTTATTTAGGTTAGTTATTTCCATTTTCGGTACTTGGGCCAGGACGAGGGTCCCTAGAGTGATGAGCCTGTAACAATGTTTTTCGTTGTAATCGAGGCTTTTTAAATACTTGCTTATGCAATGTTCGCTTTTTTGTTGTTAATTTAATACCATCTTGTCCTGTAGTTATCTCTTTTCTATATCTGGGTTCAATTTTATCACGATTTGGTAAAATTTTGTAAGCAGGTTTCTCCAAAGTATACGTAGGAGGTTCAATGCGCTTTTCGTTTTGTTTACTTATTATATTCTCTTTGTGTGTTTGCGAGATATTATGTATGTGATCATACATTAAGCGTACTTTTTCTTTGTGTAATTCTATATAATTTGTGATAAGCGCCTTATTAAGATCAATATCGAAAGGATCATTGGTATCTAAGTGACCATTAATAATTTCAATTGGTTTTAATTTTGTAACAGAATGTATTGAATGATTATATCCCCAAATTGCATATGGCATTAAATCTATAATATTGGAATTTGGCATTTTTATGTTTAAAACTCTTAAATGTTCCAAAATGGTCGAATGAAAACGTTCGATTACACCATTACTATTAGGATTCTGTGGCGTAATGTAATGAATATTGATTTTATGTAATTTAATAAAATCATTCATAACTTTATTTTTAAATTCAGTACCATTATCAGATACGAAACTTATTGGTAATCCGTGGTGAGACATATATTTTACAATACATTGTATAGTATGTATCATGTTAGCACTTGTCATTGGATAAGCTTGACCATATTTAGAAAATGAATCCACGATTGTTAAAAATTTTTGATTTTTAATTTGAAGTGTGTCTAAATGTACGACTTCGAATGGTTTGTTTGCTGTAGGTGTAAGTTGTAAAATAATACGATGAGGGTTTCTTTCATATTTTGTTGTTTGGCAAATGTCACAGTTATTGATATGATTTTGAACATCAATTTTTATATTCGGCCAGTAATATTTTCTGCGAATCTGTAGTTCGGTTTCGGTTATACCTCTGTGGTTTCTTTTGCCATCATGTATATATTGTACTAACTCTTTTTGTCGTTCTGAGTCCTGAATATCTTCTAAAAGACAGGTACATCGTACTAATTTAAAGGTGGAATTTTTAAATGTATTTTTAATTACGTTACAAAGGTCTGGTATGATATTTTCATTTTCAATAAAAATTGCGTAAGTTTTGTTCGGTTCAATATAATTTTTAAAGAAATTAATTGTATTGGTTTCAATTTGATTTTTAACAAAATTTACAATGGTTCTGGTTTTTGTTTGAGAAAATAATTTTTGTATAATAGGTTCTCCTACAGGCATATTCACTGTTTTTATTATAATTTGATTTTGATAATAGTTTAAAGGTTTTTCTGAAATTTGAATAAGTTGTACAGGATTTTCAGTACTACTGTGAGCGGTTTCAGTACTTTCATCTAAAGCTGTTTCTGTAGTTTCACCATTGTTTTTATTTGGTGGTTCGCTAATGTTTGCTATCATTGATAAATTGTCATTGTCAGGTAATTGATCATCATTAAGGTTATTGTTAGTTTCAGGTGTATTATTAATATCAATTGATTGATTGTCACCAGTTGATAACATTTTGTTAAAACTATCCATGAATTCTTCAAAGGGAGTTTTGCCTAAATTCTTATTTAAATTTGGGTTTTCTGAAATATCTTTAGTATGAATTTCGATACGAGAGAGAGCATCGGCATTGGTATTCTTTTTACCTTTTTTTATAACAAATTTCGTAGTCGTACTCCTCTAGCTTGAGGCGCCAACGTACGAGACGTGATTGCGGCTCTTTGAGTGAAAATAGCCACTGTAATGGTTTATGATCAGTAATAATTTTGAATTTTCGACCATACAAATACGGCCTAAAATATTTCGTGGACCAGACTATTGCCAAAAGCTCTTTTTCAATTGTCGAATAGTTTTGCTCTGCTTGATTTAATGTTCGCGATGCATACGCTACAGGTTTATCACTACCAATTGGTCCCTGCGATAGTATTGCTCCTAAAGCAAAATTGCTTGCATCACAAGTTAAATTGAATGGTTTTTCAAAATCAGGATATTGAAGTATCGGATCATTTGTTAATAAATTTTTGCAATCTTCAAATGTTTTCAAAAATGTTTCATTATGCTCAATTTTAGCACCCTTTTTCAAACAATTAGTAAGCGGTTTCGTTAATTTAGCGAAATCTTTTATAAATTTTCGGTAATAACCTAAAAGTCCTAAAAATCCTTTTATTTCTTTTGTAGACTTCGGAATTGGATAATTTAAAATAGCTTTGATTTTTTCTGGGTTTGGCTTAACGCCATCATTAGTGATAATATGACCTAAAAATTGTACTTCTTTTCTTAAAAACTCTGATTTGTCGAGTTGAATTTTAAAATTACTTTCTCTAAGTCTTTGAAATACTTTTTGTAAATTCACCATATGTTCTTGTAATGAAGTGGAATATATTACTATATCATCCATATAGACAAAACAAATATCACCCTGTAAACCTTTTAATATATTATCCATAACGCGTTGAAATGTTGGAGGTGCGTTTTTTAATCCAAATGGCATACGCATGTACTCGTAATGGCCATTCTCTACGGTGAACGCAATTTTTTGTATGTCTTTTGGTTCCATCTCTATTTGGTGGAATCCACTCGCAAGGTCTAAAGTTGAAAAATATTGACAACGCCCGAGTTTATCTAATATGTCTGTGATATTAGGCAATGGATACCGATCATCGATCGTTTTCTCATTTAACTTCCGGTAGTCGACGACAATTCGCCATTTTTTCTTTCCGGAAGCATCCGCTTTTTTAGGGACAATCCAGATGGGTGATGCCCATGGAGAATTGCTTGGTCTTATTATACCATCAGTTAACATTTTGTCAATTTGATTTTGTACCTCACTTTTATGTACAAAGGGATACCTATAAGTTTTGGAATGAACTGGAATTTCGTCATAAGTTTTAATTTGGTGTTTGACTTTATTGGTAAAAGTCAATTGATCACCTTCATAAAAGAAAATATCACTATATTTTTTACAAAGATTAAAAATGTGGGATTTTTCTTCCTCGTTCATGTGAGAGGTCCTAATAAGTTGTTGTATGTTATTCAGTTTTGAAGGGTTATATTTAAATTCGATATTAAAGATTTCATATTGATCCGCAATTGGTTGTTCAAACGAAATTACTTTTATAGGTTCATTGATTTTAATTAGTTCATCATTATCAGTTTTATTCACTACTTCGGTCCAAGCATATCCATTAATTGCTGTCGTTAATGTCTCTTTAAATTCGCAATTTTGAATAGTAGTTGGCGGTACCAGTATATCGCCATTTTCGATACTAACAGGAATTTTTATTCTCGCAATTTCATGAGAATTAATTTCGTGACATGACGTAAGAATTCTTGGTGTCTCTCTATATTTAAGTTTAATTATTGAATTTGGTGTTATAATACAATGATTGGCAATATCAATTTGTGCACCTAAATTTTTCATTGTATCAAATCCAATCAATCCATCAAAATAATCGTGAAATCTAAACAAATGAAATTTAATATATCCTTGTTTTTTGAATTCTGGAAAATATGGAATATTTGCGCAAGATTTACAATTATATTTTTTGAAAACTGTACTAAGAGAAAAATGTTCAGTATAAATTTCGTTAGAAAAATATTTTTGTGCTATATTAGGATTAAGTAAAGATTTTGTTGCGCCCGTGTCGATGAGTAATTTTAAAGGCGGGTTTTTAATTTTAATATATGGTAATTCTCTCTTATCTAAAACAACATGCAATTCTACTACGTGTCCGTGTTCGGTTCCTGGGTCATATGAAAATTTTGAAAATTTTCGGTATCATTTTCATACACATCTGTATTTTCGTTAGAGTAATTATTTTCGTCACAAGTTGGTACTTCATAAAAAGAATTTTCATCGTAATTTTCTTCTTGATCGACATTAAATAATTCTTCCGAAACAAAATTAGAAGGACCAGCTGATTGAAAATTATTTGATCTAAAATTTTGTTGACGATTAGGAGTACTAATACGAGTAGTTGTACTCATAGGGATTGGTTTGTACTGAGCGTTATTATTATTTTGACCTGGTTTCCAAACATTATTATTTTGTTTTCCGAAAACTTGTCGATTTGTTAAGAATCTTTGAGGGGGCAAATTTTGTCTAGGCTGAATTTGAATCGGCCCTCTTGGAAATTGAGAGTGTGTTGGTATGTTAATATTTGAACCCATGTGTGAATTAAATGGTAATCTTACGTTTTGATTAAAATTTTGTTGCTGAAAATTTTGTCTAATATTATTATGATTAGGTTTATTTGTCGATGGTTTTTGGAAATTTTGCTGGCGGGACATATACCTAATATTATTATCTTCTATCATATATTTTAAAGCTTCTGCCAAATTTGTTGGTTTCAATGACCGTATCATTGATTGCTGAGGTTCTCGCAAGCCGACAAATAAAGTTCTCAAAGCCTGGTTATTATAAGTAAGTAATTTACTTTTACGAATATTTTCGTCAATCTCATGTAAGCTAATATAATTATGCAATGTGTTTAAATTTGCAATAATTCGATAATAAAATTGTACACAATCTTCGTTTGGTTTTTGTCTTAAGCCAATTAAATCTGCCAAAAGACTATTTTCATCACGTTGATCCCCAAAATTAGTGATCAGAGTATTTTTAATTTCCTCCCAATTTTGTGCGCCACTGATAGAGATAACCTCTTCAGCACGTCCTTTTAATTTTGATATAATACTATTAAAAATAAAACGATTTTGTGGACAATTTTCATTTTCTGGTGTGGAATCCCAATATGTATTTAATACATCTGATGCCATTGATATAAATCTAAATAAGCGACATGGCGACCCGTCAAATTCAGGTACTAACTCTAATGGTTTTACCTCGATTCTTGGCCTTGCCATTGTGATATTTAAATTACTTGAATTAATATTTATTAAATTACTTTGAATATTACTAATAGGTAATATTGATTTATTAGATTTTTGTGACTTTTCTGTCGTTAAAAAGAGTTTAAATATTTTATCTGTTAATTCGATTATTTCCGAATCAATATCGACACTAGAGTTTGGCAGTTCCTGATTTCTTTGTGAGTCTGTCATACAAGGAAATTAAAAAGGAAAGCAAGTGACTTACAGTACTTTCTTCATTCCTTTCTCTCTTCTGGTGGATACTGCTCTCTGTGTGATGGTTCTGAAGTTCGTCTTTTTCGCCAGATCCTCGATGGACCAATTCCTCGATGGAATGCTGTGTTCTTTCCAATTAAGAAGATAACACTTCACAAGTTATCCGGTATGGATGTCTTTTTGGAAATCCTACCGACTGCGCCAGTTACGTTTCGTGTAACAACCGAACGGTTTTTAAAAACTTTTACAATTTGATTTAAAACGAACAGAACGAACTTTATTTCTGGATTAATTATACAATATATATTTTATGTTAATTACAAGAGAGTATAATACAGACTGACTGTGTAACCTACGGAACTAGAACAAAAGTATAATGAAATTTAATAGTCAGCAATATATTATCATCTTATTCTTATATGCTGCGGTGCAGTGGGATGACGTAACTCATTCAATATACATTAATCGATATTCACCCTGCAAAGGTCTGAATTCGACTGACAATGAATGAAGGCTAGGCGATTAACTGCGCACCTCGTAGGCGGTCCGATATCGCAGTTATGAGACTTATTTCTATTCTTGATGAGCTGTACTATATATCTCTTCAATCACCCTATATATTGATTGACATATCAAATTAATTGTAAAAACAAAAATTGTGAGTGAGACTATCTTACAATAGTTAAGATGCTCCTGGAATCAAATTATCTAAAACTGAAACTGAAACATGGGAAGACTTACACTATCTGCAGAAACAATCACCGACATCGAATCGTCGACAACGTTCATTTATTTATTTACATGAGAATATGATGTTAGATAACATTTGATCCTATTAATGTTATTAAATATGGAGGCAAATATCGACGTAATGCAATTTAAAAATACAGTGACATTTCTATTTTTAGTAAAATCGATCGAAATATATTTCACACCTGCTTGCGGGCCTGTTGGCGACCATGAAACCAGCGTTGCCAATGTAAAAGAAATCGTCCCCGTTCTTTCTCGTAAGACACATAAAATTCAACATAAACCCATATCCTTCTAATGCACAACTTACATCAGGTAATTCCGCACCCTTTCGCAACAATAAACATCGATCTTCAAAGCGGAAAGTAATCCTGCTGCGTAAATATCCTGCGCCCAATCTGACAACGTTGCATCAGGAAAGTATTTCATCGGTGTCTGCCACTGTGTTTACTAGATAATCAAACATTATTATACCAGTTTCCGCCGGTTATACAATAATTAAATCTTGTAAAATATTTTTAGTTAATCTGTTCAGTTCCTGGCAAACATTTGGCGTGAATAATCGCTGTTGTGACGTTTCCTAGTTAAATATGGCAGCAAAAATCTTCATGGATTTTCCGGGAGGCCTCAAGATGCCGGCAATAGGATTGGGAACTTGGCAGGTAAAGTAGATAAAGTTATTAACGGTAATATAAACAACTCTTAGCAATTAAAAGTTCTGTTTTGAAATTTTGTTTTGTTTTTTACTATGTGTATTAAGCAGTGTATTACTGTTTTCTACAAATATAATTTTCTATTATTTTTTTACAAATATAGATGCTAAATTGCCATATTGGACTAAGTTAAACTTACACTTTAATTTAAAAAACTTAAAAAGATTGACAGTATGTTTTATAAATATATATTCTTCTTTTTTAAGCGACGAAAAAAAGGCGGAGGTTTTCAATTTGTCTGTATACATATTCTTTTATGTATGTTCGGGTATAACTTTTATGTTTATGTACCGATTTTAATTATTCTTTTTACGTTGGGTTCAGAATAGCTCCAAGGTGGTCCCATCTTAATTTCATTGGTATTGGATCGTGAACTTCGAAGATACACAACGGAACTCGTTATTCTAGTAGCGTCGTTTTCTCATCACTTAAAATTGTAAAATAATAAATTAAAAAAAAACCGACTTAAAAAAGTAACAACTAAAAAGCAATAAATAAATGTTTTCTACAACAATTTAATACTTATTTGTTGTTGTGTTTAATGTAATTAAGAAATTATTGTTTATATATGATTATTATTAATTGTTTTATAGGTAAAGGTGTATATTTTTTATGTTTTACTTGAACCCGACTTCAAAATTATATAAAACAATTAATAATAATTACATAAAAAGAAATAATTTCATAATTACATTAAACGGAACAACACATAAGTATTAAATTGTTATAGAAAATATTTATTTTTTGCTTTTTAGTTGGTACTTTTTTTAAGTAGGTTTTTTCTTGACTTATTTTATTATTATCCGATCTTTTACTAGAAATAATCTAGCAGATTTAGGAAGTTTTGTTATAAGAAATAAGTGTAACAAAGATATGAATATTAAATTTAAATTATAGAAATAATATTACTATTAGATATGTGAATACAAACTTTAAATAGTAAGTGACAGTCGTATTTCCATTTCTTACCATAACATAAATTAAAAAAAAATCTCAATTCTGGTATTTTCAAAATAATAATAGTTGAATTATATAAAACTAAAATACTGCTAATAATTTTCGTCCAATTCTACTATATCTGTATGTTATGATATCTATAACAGCTGTTACAGATAATAAAAATTGTTACTAAATAAAATATGTGGTAACAATATTTTTTTCTGCGACAATAACATGATATACCTCAAGTTCAAATAAATTAGATACACAGCTTATCATGTAACCTATTCATTAAAAATATTTCGTGTTCTTATAACGATTTAATTTAGAAAATTTAGTATAGCATGAAGGTGATAAAACGTTTTAATATCATGCTCTTACCAGTTGTTCTTTAGACTTACAACGTTCAAAGAACTGCTACTAGTTAATAAAATGGATAAAATATAAAAAGCGGTTTATAATCTTTGAATAAAATTTCTCAAACCAGTATGTAAAATTTAAAAATTCAATAAATGCCTTCCATTTAAAATAACAAACTTATAGCTTAGTTAAAGAATGAAGTTTTATATGACTGGAGAAATTTATTTAAAAAGATCAAAGGAAATTACATATAATACCAAATTTTTAATATTTAATCTACTCGAAAACATGAAAATATTTTAAAGAATGGATTATCCGAAAAACATCAGAGCAATTTTTAGTTTAACATATCGAAAAATCGTCGATAATAAGGATTCGTTATTTTCAAAATGTGTGATAGGTCAAATTTTGAATTTCGGACAGTGACTTTTCCTTTGTTGGTATATTAAAACGTTTTAATTACCAGGAATTATTAAAAAAGTTCATTTTCGTAAATTCAATAAACAAATTAACAAACTACTAGAGGGAAACTATTTATATTTTGAGCGTTGGCAACACTAAGTGTTGTCATATAGCATATATAAGATATCGCATAATCATTTAGCTGAAAAAAGAGGTTTGTTCTCGTTGGATCCCACATAATTTGAAAAAAGTCTTAAAAAGATGCTCTCGTCGATTGGTGTAAACAAATACACAAAAAATACAGTGGCGGTGCTTCATAAGACGTATATAACATTGTAACAGGTGACGAATCATGAATCTATGCATATGAGTCGGAAAGTAAACAGCAGTTGTCTATATATGTGTTTCAAGATGAACCAAATCCAACAAAATTTGTTCGCGCTTGAAACACTTCGAAACAAATTGTCGCCTGTTTTTTCGGAAAAACTGGTTATCTGGCAATAGTGCCTTTAGGGAAACGTAAGACGGTCAATTCTGAATGGTACACAACCATCTGTTTGCTGAAAGTCTTCGGTGAAATAAGGAAAACAAACAAGCGCCGTCAGATCATTCTTCATCATGATAATGCGAGCTCTCACGCATCTCGTCTAACAACCCAATGCTTGAACACTCAAAAAATCGAATTAATGAGTCATCCTGTGTACAGTCCTGATTTGGCACCCAATGACTTCTCTTTTTTCCCCGAACGTCAACAATAAATTGCGTGGACAACGATTTTGGTCGGTAGAAGCCGTTGATGCGTTCAAAAACCATGTTTTGGAGATATCTTAAGCGGAATGGAAAAAATGCTTTGACAAGTGGTTCTAACGCATGCAAAAGTGTATAGATCATGAAGGAGAACATTTTTAAAAACGACAAAGTAATTTTCAATGACAAATTAATATTTTTTTATTATTAGGCGCAAAATGAAAATAGTGCCACTCGTATTAATAACTTCGCTTGCAAGAAAATGTGTATTATATCTTAACGTACAAAATACAAAATACTTACCTCCTTGCTGTATAATTTATTGCACCCGTTTGTTGTATAAATCATTGCGACACAAACTTATCTGCTTATTGTATAAATTGAGGCATGTTTAATTTCCAAATGTAGTTCCATTTTACATTAAATGTAGTTCCATTTTCCGTTGAACTCCACATTTGTTAGACAAATATGCTGGAGCACTTAATATTATGATAAATTATTAAGTTGCATTTAATTTCGTTTACTGTTAACATCGGCAAAAAAGTAACTTTCATCAGGACCCTACCCATATCGCCATAAATCGTGCCCTGATGCCTTTGTTCCACCCTGTATAACATAATTATATACGCTAATATGAGGAGGGAGGCTCAATATAGACTCTGAAAACTTGCGATTGATATTTATTGTGGCCACTAGTTCGTAGTAAATGACCTTGAACAATATTCTTTATTATATACTGTAGTTCTAATTATGACGTTAAAATGTTAGTACCTACGAATCTGCGGAACATGTTATGTTATTAATTATTATACAAAATAAAACTTATTATGAATTATCTCCAATCATAGAAGGCTAATGACTGAATTTGCTTGGTTTCAACATTTGCTTGGTTTTCATTTCGCGGCATCTTTACCTGTTTGAATAATATTTCCCCCTCGTCCCCCATATCTAACACCCTTTGACTTTTTACTAAATGACTACTAGAAGATCAGAAAACATAGTTGATAAAATAATACATAAAATACCACTTCTGACGTTTATTGACGAGGTTGCTTTTTATCAATATTTCTAGAAACGAGAGCTTCTGGAGTTTCTTACATCAAAATTTGATCCTTAAAACGTTACCTTTTCTTATTTTAAACTACAAAAATTTTAAACTAATTGAAACAACGCTGGATATATATTTTCAATACGAAATAAACATTACTCAATTTCTTTCAGGTTACCAACGAGTCTGAGCTCGAAACCGCCTTGAACACAGCCCTGGAGGTCGGCTACCGCCACATCGACACAGCTTTCGTTTACCAAAATGAAGCGCTTATTGGCCGCGTTCTGCAGGAATGGTTTTCCTCCGGAAAACTAAAAAGGGAGGACCTCTTCATTACCACAAAGCTGCCCATGAACGGTGTGCATCAAGACAGGGTGGAGATGTTCATGAAGAAGTCGTTAGCAAATCTGCAGTTGGACTACGTAGACTTGTACTTAATACATTTTCCTGTTGGCGCTAAATACCAAGAGGGTGAGGTTAGACCTCCTGTCGACAGCATAGAAACCGAGGTTACTGACCATTTAGCGATATGGAAGGTAACTAAATTTTAGAGATTATTAATTTAGATAATAGTTTACTAAAATTTATTATTTACTAATTTACTTTTATTTGTTAAAAAAACAAATAGAAAGTAAAAATCTAACCAGCAAAGGTTTTAATTTTGTATAAATATGGATATTCATCATGTAACGCCCCAATCAATTCGAACTATTAAAATAACCAAAATTCAGTTCAATTAGTATGAAAAATGTGACCTACTATACAAGCCTAGGCTCATAATTGTTTGGCCAGGCATAATTTTACAACTAATGTATTTAAATAAAAGTAATAGCACTCTCAAAAATATTTTATTAAAGAAAAATATTCGTAACAGAAACAAAGTAAAAACTTTTAGCTTAAGTGCGATGAAATATTACTACGTTATGAGGGTGTCAATGACAAGTTTATAAAAAGAAAACATTAAGATTCGCTGTTCAGAATAGTTCCGGCCAGTTACTGAAATGTTACTGCGAAATTACATTTTACTTGAACTTACCCGGGTCTCCTTCAAGCAAAATAAAAGCCATTAGTAACTAAACGACAGAAAATCAATCGATTACGGTGGGCCAGAGACATAGGCACTGGACTTTACAACAGTGGCGCCAGGTAATTTGTAGTGACGAATCTAAATTTGAAATCTGTTTGGGCGATACCAGAAAACGTGTGCTAATAACTCCACAGGAAACTTATAATTTGGTTAGGAAAGTAAAGTTCCCTGCGTCTCTTATGATCCGGGGGTGTATGAGTGGTATGGGCGTAGGAAAATTGCATTTCGTAGATGGTAGGGTAAAGAAGCCTAATATGAGTCCTCTCCTAATATGAGACACCAGCTTATTTCCGATAAAAACCTCTTAAATATAGCAGAGAGCAGTTGTCTGCGATGTCAATTATGTAATTCTTCTACTGTGTACACGATGGCACTGCAGTCGTTTAATGAACGGATGAAACCAAAAGTTTAAGAATTTTGTAGTGAAAAGTTTTTCACGTAGTGTTGTTAAATTACAAATATTTCGAATATGGTAAGTTGATAATTACTTTCATTGACATGGGTACATAGTATAAATACAGCAGATCATGACCTACTATGTTTATTTCAAAATTAGTTGACCACTAACCTCGAAATATTTTTTGTGCTTGTCAATTCAGTGCGGCCTATTATGAGACCCCTAAGAGGTCGCAATATGAGAGAGGTCTCATATTAGGCATCCTAATTCTGTGCATATTGTAAAAAAAATTCCGGTTTAGGCGGATTCACCTAACAATAAGAGGCGAAAACAGTGGAACAAACAGCAGATGGTTTTAGCAGTTAAGGCGGTTAGACAACATACTATGGGGTATAAGAGAGCGGCAAAACAGTTTGGTGTTCAAAAAGGAACTCTCGAACGTTATGTGAAAAACATCAACTTTTCGCCTGAACAGCTGGTTATAGAGTCTCTTGACAGAAAACCTGCATTAGGCAAGAACTAGACGACGAGCTGGTTCAGTACTGTCTTGCTATGGATAAAAGATATTTTGGTTTGCGAAGGTCGGACGTAAAACGAATGGCGTTTGAGTTAGCCATTTCTAATAATCTTCGCCATCCATTTTCAGAAGGAGCCGCTGGAAAAAAGTGGCTTCGAGGTTTTTTGAAACGGCACCCAGAACTGTCCGTTAGATCTCCTCAAGCTATTTCCAATGCACGCATACGAGGTTTTAATCAAGAGAGCATTGCAGCGTTTTTTGAAATATATAAACAAGAATTCCGAAAAATAGGCACAAAACCACATAGATTATTCAACGTTGATGAAACGGGAATTACCGTGGTACAACATAAAAGAAGTAAAGTAATATCTGCTAAAGGTAAGAAGCAAGTAGCCGCACTTACATCAGCAGAAAGAGGTGGTCTTATTACTGTTGTTACTTGCATGAATGCTGTTGGAACGTACGTACCTCCTTTAATAGTGTGGCCCAGAAAGAACATGAAGGCTGAATTAATGGATGGTGCCCCAGCTGGATCTATCTACGCCTGTCATCCTTCCGGGTGGATTCAGACAGACGTGAAGTGTCAATCCGTCAAGGGATTTCAAAGTATCAGGTCTACGGCAGTAAAGAGTCTTGCTCACGGAACCCAGAAAGAGAAGCCCCAAGAGGTTCCATATCGACTAAACAGTTTTATTCTATGGCTTGTCAAGAGATTTCAAAGGACCAGGTCAACAGCAGCAAAGATTCTTGCTCACAGAACACAGAAAGAGAAGTCCCAAGAGGTTCCATATCGACTAAACGGTTTTATTCAAAGACTCCTACTGAACTGAGCCTTGTAAGTCCTCAGCAAATCAAACCATTTCCAAAAATATCTATTAAAAAGGTTGGTAAACGTTCTGGTAGTTCAGCTGTAATCACCTCTTCGCCTTATAAAACTGAGTTAGAGGAAAGTTTGGATAAGAAAAAGACCAAGTTGGTTAAAGAACAGAACAGAGCAAGAGTTACTAAGAATGTTCTTGTTACGTGTGAGCCCAAGAGAAAAAACAGTTCTAAAAAGTCTAATAAGAGGAAACGTGTGGAGTTGGAAAGTGACAGCTCATGTGACAGCCAAGATATGATTCTCGATGATGACAGTGATGACGAAGAAAATTATGACGCAGAATGCTTGTTTTGTACCAATCCCTATTCTTCAGATACACAGGGCGAGCAATGGGTTAAGTGCACAAAGTGTTATCGATGGGCCCACGAAGACTGCGGTGCTGAAAATGCGAATTTCGTCTGTCCAACGTGTTTAAAGAAACAACATTAGAAAATACAACAGGGTCTCATTTTAGGAACCCATTTTTTTTATTGAATATTTACATTTGCTTTTTTGTATTATAAAAACAAATGTTATATTTTTTTACAATAAGATCCAACAGATACCAGAAGTATACTTATCCGACTTTAAGAAAATTATTTGAAATTTAATAAATGTGTTTCTAATTCAAAATTATGATAGTTTTTATAAATGGGTCTCATATTAGGCTACTTTATCCTACTGTGACAGCAGAAAAATATAAAAAATGTTGTCATAGTTTGTTATAGTAGTTGTCATAGTTGTGATAGTTTATTGCCGCCAATACCAATGTCAAGGCACTGACGCATAGTACATTTTCCAGCAGGGTGGTGCTGTGTGTCGCATAACAAAAGCTATCAAAGGTTGGCTTACAGAACATAATGCCCCTGTTATGGAATGGCCCTCTAGGAGCCTATACCTCTCGCCAATGAAACATTGTAGCATAATATGAAAAAACGGTTACGCAAACATCCAGCTCGTTCAGATAACGATGTACGCACCAAATCGCAAGACATTTGGGACAGCACGCTTCCTGAAGAGTGCGCTAAGCTGATAGATACAATGCCTGCCAAAATTGAACCTAGTATTGTTAATAAAGGTGATATAACACAGTTTCGATGAAGCGGCCCAACCATTCTGAACCGCGAATGTTAATGTTTTTATTAGCAAACTTGTCACTGAGACATAATACCGCAGTAATATTTCATCATATTTAAGTTAAAAGTTTATACTTTGTGTTGTCTTTTTTTAAATATATATTGAATTAACTTTTTCACATATACCATATGCACCTTCCTCAGTTTGTAATTTATATTTTCATCCGATAATTAAAAAATGATATAGTTACATTGTCCAATGTTCAATAATTCAAGGAATACCATAACGTGGAGATAGGTATTTGGCCTACAACATCCTGTAAGGATTTTCTAAGACCTAAAAATTAGTGTGGTGAAGATAAGGCAGTTTTGTAAATTGCTACAAGGTGTAGTTAATGATATTTATTTGCCTATAACTGCAGATTCTGGCTTATCTATCTTTATGGCTTTAATAATGTAGCTTTTACATTCTTAAGTGAGACACCCTGTAAATCAATTCTGTTAATATTAAAAATACGAATAATATATACATACTGTGTGCGTAGAATTTTAATTCTGTTCATAAAATAAAAGAATTGCTATTGCTACTAAATAACAAATAATCGATTCCTTAAGAACGTTTACTTATTATTTTCTATTATTTTCTTAAAGTAATGCGCCACATTCGTGCTAATCGTGCTACATCTTATATATTTATGACGTGAAATTGAGTTTAAAATACTGAATCATTGACAGAAAATCAAGATTTTGACATGTTGTGCAATATTAGGTAGCTTTGCTGTATAATTATATAAAATATAAAAAAATTTAAAAGTATTATTAAATTGTAAAGAAAAAGAACACAACTGATAATTTGCCAACATATATAAGTGCTTACAATAATAAATGAAGTTTTCCACCTTTCGAAATATTGTGTAATATTTATTTAATGCACTTTGGCATTTGTTTAAACAATTTTGATAACATATCATATCTATATTACAAATTTGTAAAATACTGTGTAATGTTTATTTAAAACACTTTAGTATTTGTTTAAACAATTTTGATAACATATTCGTATATTCATGTTACAAATTTGTATTTTCCTTCATATAGCAATAAAAAAATAAAATGTAATCTTATATGATGTGTAGACTGACATAAGGGAGTTTTCCATACTTATTTTAGTCACAATTTTATAGCATTCCCAATACATTTCATTTATATACATATATTGTTAAAATGATATTGAAAGTCATTTTTTTTACATTTCGCACTTCTAACGACCACTACTGTTTTTTAGATGATATTTTATGAGATGATATTTAATTTAAGGCGGGTAGAACAATGAGATATTGTGAAGTACCTTCTCAAATAACAAAATTTAGCCCCTTAACTTTTGTTAGAGAGATAGTCTTAACTAACATTCGACGTTCTAACAATATTTTATATGTATCTACGTATTTCTTCGTCTAATATTTATATTTGTTAATTTAAGACTATGTGTAAAATTACTTGTAATTAATAGATTTCCTATATCGCAGAAAATGGAGGAACAAGTTGACGCAGGCAGAACCAAAACGATAGGTGTCTCCAATTTCAATATCCAACAGATCGATAGAATTTTGAAATCTGCCAGGATCAAACCAGCGTGCCTGCAAGTCGAACTGCACGTGTACTTGCAGCAACGGGATCTAGTACAGTATTGCCACCAAAATGGTATTGTGGTTGTGGCATACTCTCCCTTAGGATCCCCGGGATACAACAAATTCATCACCCAGTTTGGAAAAGAGTAAGAACCTGAGATTGTATATAATAGACCACTGATAAAGATAACAGAACAAAACTGAAGCAACCAAATAATTCTTAATATGTTCTCTAGACCTAAAAAGTTGCCAGACATGCTCCATGATTCAGTCATAAACGGAATCGCTGAAAAACACGGGAAGACAAACGCACAAATCATGTTGCGGCACCTCCTGCAAAGAAGCATCGTTGCTATACCAAAAAGCGTCAGCCCAAACAGGATCAAGGAGAATATCGACGTGTTCGACTTCTCTCTCGATGCAGAAGATATGCAGGCTCTGGATAACCTTGAAGTGGGAGAGGACGCGCGAGTTTGCGACTTTCGATTATTCAAGGGGTAAGTTTAAGTCTAAAATTGGGTCCTAGATAGGTACCTTATGGTACACCACAATACATGTTCTTCAGTTCTATGGTTTTAATGGGTTTGGTAAGATTAAGCTCCTCTCTCGATTGAAGATTTATGTTTAATGAGAGGTACGTTTTGATTAATCTGAATGAAATATGAGATAGGTGAGGTGTACAAGACACATACAGATAGAGTAGAAAGAAGTGTCATTAATGATTTTAAATATTTTTTTTATTTTTATACAGTCTCTCGACAGAAAATTCACAGTCTGATGTCCTGCTGTCATTTTATTTTTTAATTTATATAGAGCAATAATAAAATCCCATAGGCTACTCAGGGTTACTTTGTCAGTGTTTATTTGCTCAGTAGTGATAGTGTAGCAAATATTTCTATAAATACTATCGATTTACGAATTTACGAAGGGTCGATTTACTATATTAAGTTTGTCAAAATTCCGAAATTCGAACGAAAAACATTTCGTACATCGACCTAGAAATTTCGTGACACACACACGAAAACGGCCGTTTAGTAAACATAGATAAATAAAAAATAAAATGACTCAAGGCCACTCAGATTCCAAGTTTTCTATTGTGAAAACTGCTCTCGAATATTTGCAGTTCTATTGTTTATCATATTTAATTTACATATCTCTACTTTCTCTGACTGCTGGAAGCTCAGAAAAGACGTCTCCGTTCATAAAAGTGAAGATAAGGAAATATGTGTAAAAAATAATAGGTCTATAGCTCTAATAATTAATGTTGCAAATGTCTTAAAGATGTCTTTATATGAGCACTGGTATGGCTCACTAAATTGTATATATCTAATACGGTTTCATGGATAGTCCGATTCAGAATTTTATTTATACTGATATCTCTAAAGCTTTTGACCGTACAGATCACTCCATTCCTATTAAAAACTGGACAAATTTGGTGTTAGCACGTCACTGTTAGAATTATTTAAATCATATCTTACAAATACACTGCAGTATGTAACGTACAATGGATATACATCGGATTTATTCGTGGCAATTGCAAGGGTCAAACTTGGGACTGCTTTTATTTTTATTATATATGAATGACAACCGAATGTATTACATGTAGGTAGCCACTTCGTGTACGCTGATGGCCATAAATATATAATGTAATAACGAATATAGATTAGTAGCAAGTCTCTACTACCTCAAGTCTATAGAGCATTACAGAGTCACCTTTCTGATACATTTTTAACATTAATGTCAACATCTCGTGAAACTATTCAATTAGAGATCTAGAGGTTGTAATTAGGGGTTATTTAATTTATATGTTGAAAATTTTGTAACAAACTATTAGCACTTTAGGTTTTCTTGTTATAAACTGTAAATTATTTTCTTGGGAATTCTAGCGTCAAGAACCCTGTATAATTCTTTCATTGGATTAAAATTAAAGTATTGTTCACTTGCATTTGGTCCAATATATCACATTCAGTCTATAGCACTGGAAGGTATCTAAATAAAATATTTTAAACTGTGTACAATTTAAATGTACTAGGGTGACATACATTTAAATTGCATAAATAAATTGCAGAAAGAATACGGATGGAATAAATTAGGACTTGTTACCTCATACTTTCAATATGCAGTTAGCAAAATATCGGAACTTTGAATTTTCTTTAAAATTCTTGTATACATTTTTACATAATCAAGTTGGCAGTTCTGCTCTCCTCACAGAGTTATATTTTCATGTACCTATGATTAATACTAGTAAATCACTAGTTTTCGTAATGTTATCCAAACTTTATAAAAGATCTCATAGCTGTGATATAAGTTTTTGCAATTTACAATATTTGTTACGAACTATTGAACAGTAGTATGAGGTAATTGATATTTAATTATCTCTTTTCTTCATGTTCTTGGCTACTGTTATAAATCTGTATGGTTTATACTCTCAAAGGTAAACACAACAAGTAGTATTATACATCTAATTTTATAATGAGTATGTATTTTGCTTTATTTAATAGTCACTCTTAAAATAATATTTATTATCTGCTTGTATACAGTTTTTAATTGTATATTCAATTGTTGTCCTGTAAATTATTAACATATACTAGGAAGTATATACTTCCTATTAGAAATGAATCTTTAATACCGTAACACCTTATGCAATAGAAAATATTATAACTAACTTTTATTTTCAGATTATCGGATAATCCAGAATGGCCTTTTCCAAAGTAAAAACGCCAGTGTTGCCTCTAGATTAGACTACAAACTATATCCGCATACCCAGAACCAAATATGCTTATTTTGTAACACTTTTCATGTTTATGTGATATTTAATATTAATTAAATAAAGCTTTTCTCGCACAATGTATGTTTCCTTTTCATTTCTCTCACAAAAGGTATTCTTCGTCATGAATTTTGTGATATTTTTATTCATTAGAATAAAATACCTACATATATAATAACCCTGTTGTGGTCAATTTTATTCTTCTAGATAAACAACAGGATGATAAAGATAAACAACAACACTTTTCAACACTGTTGAAAATCTGCCGTGGTAAACCTAAATAACTTTTAGTCGTATAAAACCAGAAATAGTGAAATTTTACAGGCGCACAGTGTTTCCAAATCCCGATTTTGTGGCCAAAAGTACTTTTGGTTATCGGAATTTGATGAAAATTTGGATACTAGGATTCTTCGGATCGCTGATTTCAAAAATGCAATTTGTCTTTTAACATTCAAAATGGCGGACCCGAAATGGCCGCGGTTTTTGTTTAAAAATTGTTTATCACAAGAACGGTTCAGTGTACTGAATTTGTTTGTAAACAATGATTTCAAATACGAAATTGCATTTTGAATTTCAAAATGACGGATATGTTAAAAAATATTTTAACTAAAAGAAATCATTCTACTGGTACAAATAGATAGGAAAGTAGATTTTTTAAGCAACAATACATTTTTATTGTTTATTAAATGACATACGTTGATAAATTATTAATTACATTACTTAATATAACGAATTAACTATTGTGGCTCGTCGAGGGTTCTTCTGAGCACTCTGAGTTAAATTCATCCGACGAAATATATGATAATTCCGCTGAAATAAGTAATTGTATTGCTTCTTTGCTAAAGTTTTTCCTTAGTTCGAAGTTTTCGCATTCCAGTTATTAAAGAATCTGAAGATGCCAGGAGCCCATGGAATACATCTTTCATAGTGTTTTCTCATGAAATTTTTCGTGAATAAAATTCGAATTGACCCATCAGTCCTTTATTTTGTATAAAAGTAGTTTAATACGATTAATGGAGTCCTCGGAGAGTTTAAATGAGGTATTTGCTTTCAAATGCAAAGCTTCTTCAAATGCTTGTATTTTATTGGAGAATATTGCAGTTGAAATTTCCTCTGCCGTAAGAAATATGTCTCTACTCTTGAGAACAATTTCATTTATAACCGACATCTTTTGTCAATGATCTGAAAACAGTTTAAAAATAATCAGATTATGCCATTTCCTGAAATATTTAAATACAATACGTAGTAAGTTATTCGACGTACCTAAATACTGATTTTTAATAAAATAAAGGAACAATTATTTACGGTAATAATTAATCCCAAAAGAATAAGCATTGAAAAGGTCAAGTGTGAACTTTTTTTTCTGTGCCTTATTCTGTGGTGACATCGTAACGTGACAGCGCAACAGCAGAGTGTTCCGTGGCTTGTCGGTTTTTCATCATCACATCAAAGGCTTGTACCGGGGTGGCGTTACGCATCTCCGTTCCACGTCTGGACGAGACTACAACAAATACGGTAGATGGAACGATGTGGTGTTGCGAACCGATGTTACGCGTCGACGTCCTGGTGCGAATGAAAAGTATGTGTCCTGTTGCGATACGATGTCACGATGGAGAGTTACGCGTCGGCGTTATGATACGCTTCAGTGTTGCATGTTTGGACGCATCTTCAGTGGCGGTCCTATCAACATTGTTAGATGGTGCGAGATCTAAAAGTGGCGCCCCTCCAAATACAAAACTTTATTGTTAAAGCAATTGTTTACTCTTGATTTGATTAGGCTGCTTTTCCACCAGAGAACCGTTTTCACCGTTTCGGTTGATTTCGGCGCCCCCTTCATGATGGCGCCAGGTGCGGTCGCATCGCTCCAGAGCCGCCACTGCGCATTTTTAAGGTGGTAAATAGAATAAAAATCTGTATACCAAATAATCTATAATACGTCTGGCAACGTTGTATAAGCAATAACATTATGATTTTTAGATGTATCTGTGTATGTATAAATAGTATATAAACAGGTTCCCCTGATCATAATACCACAAATATTTGTTGGGTGTCGACGAACATTTAACGTAATAGTATCTAATTGTTTTTGTGAAGAGATCCAGTGCATATAATATTGCAAACTATTTATCGATAAACTGTTGGAGTACACAACGGTTTATCTATAATATTTAACGTAATAGCAATTGTTCGTGTGAAGTCATTTAGTGAAATATGTCAAAAAATATGTTCATGGATATGCCGGGAGGTCTTAAAATGCCGGCGATAGGACTGGGAACTTGGCAGGTATGATATAATTAACGGTTTATATTTTAAAGTTCTCTGGTATTTACCATTATTTTACGGATGTCACCAGTTGCAGGACGCCAAATTATGAAAACTGTGAATTTCTGAAATACAAATTCTACACTGCGAGAACAATTTATTTATTGTTAATGAATTACGTTTATAACAAATAAATGCTAACTTTGAACATAGCGGAACAAAAAATAAGTTATATTTCTAGAGAAATATTAACTTCCAACAAATTAGAATACATATCACAAAGAAATGTATATACCAAACACTATATTTAGGATAACATATTATATATTACATAAAGCAAAACAGGACTACCCGGTCGTTCTTTTGACCACCCTGCAATAACAATTATTCTATTTACTATGTTAGCCTTTGTTCCCGTTTTAGAGGGTTTTATTTATCATTTTGTTTATTAACTTTTGATTTTAGCTGTTCGTGTAAATTATTTTTATTGCCAATATTTATTCCTAATTACAGAACAGGAAAAGAATTCTTAAAAATCTGTTTGAGATAACAAAAAGCAACATAAGTAATGTATACTATATACAATTTCAGATGTTCAATTTATTGATTTATATAGCTATATCCGACTGCCTTATGTTTGCGAAATATAAGACGCCATTCGTCATAATAAATTACAATTACCTAGTAGGTACTCAGTGCAATGTAAATGATAATTCTATGTTATGTGAAAATTTCACGCAACATATTCTGTTAACTATGAAAAGCCCCTTTTTAATATAACTAGTCAAAATATTTGACCATGGTTCATTATAACATTCTAATTTAAAATTAGGAAGATTAGTTTTTTGGGGTTTAATCAGCAGTTTGTCAAAGCATCAATACTGCCTTTCAATTGCCACATGATCTTATGAAGTTTATTATACGATAACAAACATAATTCCCGTTTTGTAACTACGAACTATGTTCTCTTTCCTATCACTTTCAATTTTGTATACCTCTTTTAAAATATATATTAACTTTAGATGAGAAAAAGTAAAGGTAAAGCATATTTATGTACAACAACTCATTGAACAATATTCTCCAAAAGAAACACTTACATAAACAGTATTTTTTCATTTATAAATATGTATAATAATAAAACTAAACCATTTTATGAGAATAATCATTTTCCAATTTTTTGCCACCAGAGTACAAACGAGTCCGAATTAGAAAACGCCTTAAACATTGCCCTAGAGGTCGGATACCGACACATCGATACAGCTTACGTTTACCAAAACGAAGCAGTCATTGGTCGCGTCTTGAAGCAATGGTTTTCCTCTGGGAAACTAAAACGGGAGGACCTTTTTTTAACCACGAAACTCCCATTGAACGGTGTGCATCCAGACAGGGTGGAAATGTTTATGAAGAAATCTTTAAAAAATCTTCAGTTGGACTACGTGGATTTGTATTTAATCCATTTTCCTGTAGGCCTAAAGTATGTTGAAGGTGAAGTCCTACCTCACCTTGACGGGATTGAAACTATACAAACTGATCACTTAGCAATATGGAAGGTAATATTCAATACTTTATTGAACATTTTCGTGTTCTCAGAATCCACTAGTCAATTGAATCAGTAGCGATTAATATAATTTTGAATAATTAGAGTATTGCTGTCTTGAGTATTGTTTTTGGTAACTTGCATATATACTAATATATTAAAGAATGAGAAAATATTACTTTTCTCATTATATACATTATTTCAGAAAATGGAAGAGCAAGTTGACGCGGGCAGGACAAAAACCATAGGATTGTCCAACTTCAATGTCCGACAGATCGATAGAATTTTGAAATCTGCCAGAATAAAACCAGCTTGTTTGCAGGTCGAACTCCACGTATACTTACAACAGAGATATCTGGTCGAGTTTTGTCATAAAAATGGCATTGTGGTCGTCGGTTACTCTCCTCTTGGTTCGCCGGGATACAACAAATTCCTTGCCCAACTAGGAGAAAAGTAAGCATTATATATCAGCCGTATATATATATTTTTTCAACACGTTTAGAATTTCTCAAATTAATTCCCTACGAAATGTGATAATACTATTTTAAATAGACAGTAGTCAATATACTAGAAAAAAACAATATTTTAAACATATTTCAATGACTGTGTTATCTTCGTCAATCCGTAAACTACCAAGTAAGTTATTTATTTCGTATCGATATCGCTAGCTTCAGAGAAATAGGAAAAATCATTCACAAAGTGTCTAAAAAATATTTCAAGTCGTGTGTTGCTAATGATACTAAAATGAGATAATGGACAATTTTATAGTCGAATTTTGAAAGAGGTATTTTTTTTTTTTTGAAGTGGCTTCAACTTCTATAGTTACTAGCCACTCGAAAGATATATTAATAATGTCTATATAGAAAACATTATAACACTTTCATATTTTTATGTAAAACCATCTTCAGTAAGACACTGTATATGATGCATATGCTTCGATCTCTTTGACTTCCCGATTCCACAGATGTACATATATACGAGGGTGGGGTGGAAAGTTTCCGTCCTGAGCCAGAGATAACGCCATGAGGTCTAATTTATATATTTGACTCGTATTCTACAGTACTATCCCTGACTAGCTTCCTAACTTTCAGATAGATTGCTCTGTTAGTATATGTTTGACAGCTAATTGAATAAGACGTCTCGATTGCTTAAGTGAAAATGGTAAAATTGGAGAAGCACGCAGTCATCAAATACTTCTATTTGAAAGGCTTACCACCTCTTCAAATCAAATAAGAAATGGATTCAACACTGAAGGACTTTTCTCCATTATATTCAACAGTCAAACAGTGGGTTTCCAAATTTAATAAATGTCCCACGAGCACTGATATTGAACCATGCTCAGGACGCCCCGTTGAGGTTACAACTGCCGAAATGGTCGAGAGAATTAATAAAATCGTGGTAGAGGACCGCAAATTGAAAGTAAGTGAGATAGCTGAGACTACTGGGATGTGAACTGAATGTGTATGCAATATTTTACATCAACATTTGTGCATGGAGAAGCTCTGTGCTGGGTGGGTGCTACGTTTGTTAACTATCGATCAAAAAATGCATTTTTTGACAACAGATTTCGACATTTTCACATAAAATGCTTCCAATTTATGAAGACAATGAAATTGGTGTTGATGAATGATTTCATTTTCATCTTAACGGTGTTGCAAATAAACAAAATTGTCATTATTAGCCAGAGACAAACCAATGACAACTTCACGAAAGGTCACTGCATAGCCCAAAAGTCACAATTTGGTGTGCAGTGGCAAATTTTAGTATCATTGGTCCTTTCATTTTTAGAGAAAATGGGGCTACCGTTACTGTTACGGCAAGCGTTACATAAGACTGATCAATACTTTGTTCATCCCAGAGTTGCAAAGCAGGAGAATTGCTCTAGAAATGCAGCAAGATGGCGCTACAGCGCACACAGCCAGAGCAACGGTGCGGTGGCAGTCCTTCGCACCCTATTTCCTGGCCGCATGATTTCAAGATTTGGTCATGTACCCTGGCTCCCTAGGTCCCCCAACTTATCAAGTTGTGACTTTCTTCTATGGGGGTACCTCAAATCACGCGTGTACGAAACTAAACCGCGTACAATGGAGGATCTGAAAATTTCAAACCGTCAAGAAATCTCAACAATCAACGCAGACCTACTGCAAAGAGTGGAAGGCAGCTTCCGTGAAAGGTTGCAACAGTGTATCAACGAAAATGGGCGACACTTGCCGGCCATAATTTTTCACTCATAGTGAAAAATTATGCTATATTTTGACAAATGTAATTCTCTAATATATGCGTTTGGAGCAAAAATAGATTTTTATAGATTTATTATTTGAAAAACACTAGATTCCCGAGGGCCACCCTGTATAATGATAGCAACACCACAATTTTCGGTTAATAAACGTTTTCTTAATAATTTCAGGCCAAGAAAATTACCAGATATGCTACATGACCCGGTCATAAAGGGAATCGCCGACAAACATAAGAAAACTAACGCCCAAGTGATGTTGCGTTACCTTTTACAGAAAAACATCGTTGTCATACCAAAGAGTATCACCATGGCTAGGCTTAAAGAGAATATAAACGTGTTTGATTTTTCTCTCGGTGCAGACGATATGAAGGCCATGGATGACCTTGAAGCTGGAGAAATAGCGCGAATTGGTGACTTCAAAATTTTCACAGGGTAAGTTTTGACACCGAAATTGAATACCATGCATGTGCCATGTACCTAATGGCTCCTCTACACGTTGGCCAATACGTTGGCCAACATGCTGGCAAGGAAATTTGAATATCCGTCCACACGTTGGAAGAACGTTCAGTTTGTTTCGACGCAGGCCAATATGAACAACAACATGGACGTTATGAGAGTAGCAGCTGCTGCAGTTATTCATTAAATACTACCTTTATTTTTAATATTGAATAGTATTAGCAGTAATTAAATAATAGTCTATTTATTAAGTATAATTAAAGTATCTCCGTACTATCCCTGCGGCAGCTGTTCACATACTAGGCCAGTGCCGCCAACGTGTGGACCTGACTACCAACGTTCGCCAGCGCCAAGCCAACGTCCTTTGATGTGTCTTGAGAAACCGACACCACGACGGATCGATCGCCAACGCTTGGGCCAGCTCTGCCAACGCCGCCAATACGACAAATAGTCTCCTCTACACGCTGGCCAACGTGTAGAGGAGCCTTAATAGAAACGCAGAACAAAATTTAACACATCGCAAGTGCGATTCTCCAGTGTTGAGGGTAAAGCAAAAGATACGATTTTTTAGATTTACCTGGAAGCGACTTAGAATATTAAATGTAGCAACAAATAATCAAGATTGTATCTTTCATCAAACACCGAAAACGATATTATAATGTATGCAATTAAACGAATTTCCAATAATGCAAACCTAGTTAGCGAAATGTCAATCAATGTAATATTTCAGTGCTTTATAGAAAAGCGATCTTCTGTAACTTTTTTTCTCTAATACCTGAAGAAATATTGAATGCACTAGGCAGAAAAATTAAGGAATCTAAAAGAAAATCCTAGATTTTTAAGTGATTTTCAAAGGGATGTAATTTGGAAAGAAATAGTCGCGGAGCAATTAAAAAAAAAAGCAAATTGAAGCTACAAGTTTCAAGTTTTTATTATTATTTCAATAATAAAAACTTGAATAATTTTTTTCAGCGATTTCATCATAAAGTATTTTAGATAATTTTATCTTCTTTAATTTGAGCAGTATAAAAGTCTTATACTATGATTTTTCGCTGAGTTATCGTTGTTCAAAGCAAAAAAGTTAGTTTCGACTATTTTAATTCTATTTTTTTACCTTAATTAATATTTTTGCATAAAATAAATATGGATTATTATTAAAAAATACATTTTCGACCTTAGAAATGAATAAAAATTGAAATATTCATCCTTAAATTAATTTTTAGCAAAAACGATAAATTCAATCATTCCAAACACAATGAAAATATAAATCGCAGCGCTTTGAAATTTTCAGGGCTTCTTTGAGATACTTCGTGGTTGAAAAAGAAACAGTTAACATTCTTAGTCTATCCATTATTTGTAAAGTGATGCCAAGTTAAGCGAATATCCCTAAATACGCAATGTTTTTACCTCTCTTTCAATCAACATTCTCGCACCGAAACATTTTTTTTTTTTATCAAAAACCAATAACCATGACTTGTAAAGAATACTTTTCAGTTTTTAAAATTCCACTTGAATTTTCTGTACGATTATTATTTCCCGAGTAATTAACTACCAAAGTAAAAACTGATCTTTTGCTTTGAGCGACGATAACTCAGCAAAAAATCATTGTACAAGGATTTTAGACCGCTCAAATTAAAGAAGATAAAAGCATCTAAGAACGCTTTATGATGAAGTTACTGAAACAATATTATTGAAATCCGTGGACCGTTTGAAAGGCACGCAAGAATTTGGAAATTGTTTTCCGATGGTTGTCTTATGTTTACTTAAAAACTGTTGATGGTAATTTTTTTTAACTATTTTGGAAACTAGAAACTTGGAGCTTCAATTTTATTTTTTATAATTGCTCTGTAACTGTTTTTCTCCAAGTTACCCTTTGAAAGTCACCTGAAAATTTAGAATTTTTTACATCCCTTCATGTTTGTGCCTAGTATAGCATTGTTACCAGGATTTTTTAATTACATCGAGTACCGGTGTAAAATGGGTATATTAAACTTTTTAAACAACTTTGAATAATATAATGGTTAACATCTGCTGTTAACCACTACATTATTCAGTTGTATTAAACTCGGGTAACTTCCCTCCAGCAAACATGTCATGGCGTAGATTTGGAATATTTGAATCAATGTAGGTACAATCAATTCGGTGCAATTCAATTTAACTTTGCCGTTATGCTTAACCACTTGCATATAATATAAATTATTATAACTTATATATTGTTGCTTATATAAAGCACCGTCACTGATGAGGCATCCAAGTAAGTAGCTAGAGTCCGGAGACAATTATACTACTACTGTGCTATTGTAATTGGATCATAGAGTGAAAATAAAACATCTATAAAAAACAACCCAGTTTTTTGAGGTGTATATTGGTAACAATAAAGTATATTTCTTTTTTTCAGTATGTCCAACCATCCAGAATGGCCTTTTCCAAAATAATAAGACCCAGTATTGTCTCTGGATTGAATTGGAAAGATATATTGAAAAGCCAAAAATTATAATATGTATGTCTTATAAAATTTTAACTTTTCCTTGTTTACGTGATATTTAATATCGATAATAATAATAAAGTTCTGACAAAATAATTGTTTCTTTAATTTATTGAAGTTAGCGATCGAGCTGGTTCTTCGTGTTCAACACTACTTAGAACTCCACTCATCTCAATTTATTAAAAGAGTATTTTTTATTAAAAAATATTTTCATCATCATCATGAGGTCATCAGTCCTAAGACTGGTTGGAAGCTAACCTCCAGCTTCTCCTATCTTGTGCTAACCTACGCATTTCGCTAATTGTGCTACAACCTACATCCCTTACTATTTGCGAGCAGTAGTCTAATCTAGGCCTACCTCTGCCTTTCTTCACTCCTATTTCTGCTTCCAAAATATCGCGGACTATTCCCCCATCTCTCAGAAAGTGATCTACCATTCTATTTTTCTCTTCTTTATGTTTTTCCACATACTTCTTTTCTCGCCGACTTTCTCCAATACTTCTTCGATTCTAACCCTATCAGTCCATGGTATTTTCATCATTCTTCGGTAACACTACATCTCAAAAGCTTCTAATTTCTTCCTACTTGCTTCCCCTACCGTTCAGCTTTCGCAACCGTATAGTGCCGTGCTCCATACATATGTTTTCAAAAATATTTTATAAACTTTAAAATTAAAAAAAAATAAAAATTTACCCGCTCCATAAGAAGGTAAATCCTGAGTAAATTCATATTCAAGTTTTCTCCTAGCTGTCGTCCTCTTTTGGCGGATTTTGTTTTCAATATCTTGGAATTTGGAATACCTTTTCAGCCTTGGTGACTTGCAATTTGTGGGCAGCTTTGTGGCTCTCGACACAGAATTGCCCGGGATAAATATCAAGATGCTTCAACACTTTACATCTAACACAAAATATTACTATAGTACAAATGTAACAATCATGCTTATCTACTTACCGAAATATATTGCCATTGTTGAATGACCCTACAGCATCAAACATGCAAAAGGTTAGAGTATTCTCATTATAAACACATTTTTGGGCTCACGAGACCAAATCACACTGTTGAATTTCTCGTTTGGTTTCTGTGTGTGCCCAGAAAGGCATTTCTTCAACAATTCAGGTTTTGTCAAGTCCCTGAAAATAAGTTTTATGGCACTCATTATGTCTGGTGCCACATGGGTGTCCACTCTTAGTAAATAAACAGATTATATGGCACTTTCTGGTAAATATCAATATCCACGGCTTTCTATAGAACTAAAGGATTGATGTATTATGAAAGAATAAGAAAAATCAGCGCACTTTCAAAATAAACAAAAAAGAGTACGCTTATGTCCCATAAGTATGAAAAAGTTCCTTTCAGTACACTTTTCCCCGGATCCTATTGAACCTACCTACTTACTTATTTTTTTTTAATGACCAGCGGAAAATATTCCGGTTATCTCGAGCCCTTGTGTGGAAATTCGTCATAGAACCTAAGAAAAAAAGTTTTAACACCAAAAAAATTAATTAATTGAGAACATCCCTTGAGACTAACTTTATTTTACCTTTACGTTTAATTTAAGACAAAAAACATTTAATTCCGATACGTAGTTTATTAGTTTATTAGAAAAATGCAGCCGTTTTTTGATATTTTTGTAGTTTCTTGAATATAATGGTTGTTTAATCAAATACTTATACTAGATAATTGGTATCAAAGTATTTAGAAAGCGATTCTGTATAAATTGTGCCAAAGTAATGAGGATTGATTTAATAGTTTTGAAAATATCTAAGGTGATAGTTATGTATAATGAAACCAGCTGGACGTAAAGGTTGCCCTTCCCTTAAAGGTTTTAAGGTGGCAGTATTATTAAATGATGTTTTTCTAATAACGAAACCAAGTGTTTTAAATGCACTAAAAACCACGTGATTGATATGCCCGGAGAACGATAGTTTATCATCAAAGAACACACCAAGATCCTTAATATTTTCGGAACGTATTAAAACTGTACTTCCAAGAGAATAGTCAAATATTAGGGGTTGATTCTTTAAAGTATGGGAGCAAGCTTTATAGTTATCTATGTTTATTGATAATTTATTCTTTGAACACCACGACACACCAAGGTCGATCAATATTTGCAACCTTAATTTATCATCTAGGCAGGTAATTTGTAAGAACAATTTTAAGTCATCAGCAAAAAGAATATGATAAGACATAGGCATTAGAGACGAATCGTTAATAAATAAGATAAATAATAATGGACATAAATTTGATTAATAATGTACGTCTGGATAAATATGACTTTACTAAGTGAAGAAGATTATTACCTAATCCATGTTTAAGAAAAAAGTTAAAGTTACAGTGTCCAATTCCTTAAGACAAATATTTCAAGCACTTTGTAACTATGTTGTAACTGTCTTGACTAATATCATTGACAACTTCTCTTGTATAAGCATTGATGAGCAATTTCATTAACAACTTCTTTTATTTCATCTACCAGCACCTTTATTATGAGTCAATTTCGGTCAATTTAATGGAGAAGTGAGAGTCTTCTTGCCATTTATTCCTACTAGAGTGGGTTGAAAGCTTTGATGTGAAGATAACACTGACGTAGTTTTCCACAAAACAATAAACACACTATACTCGACGCGCGTTTGGCCAATAAATTTGGCATAATCTGGAGATGATTAAAACTCAGTTTTATTCATCTCCAGATGATGCCAACTTTGTTGGCGAAACGCGCGTCGAGTGTAGTGTATAGTATTTTGGTGTATTGTGGAAAACGTCAGTGTTGCCATTTACTCCTTTTAAAGAATAAACCACCGCTGTTATGAGAGTCGATATACCTTTCAAATAATGTACCTGTCTCTCTATGTTCCTCTTTGAATATCCTATACGAGTTCTTGTATACAGGATGACAATGGCAATAACGGATTTTATGTCAAAATATTTTCCCTTGAAAACAAAAATTTACGTGTCACGGAATTTCTCTATAAACGAATTATTTCAATAGTTATTCGATATGTGTCATTGTAAATGGAGCACCCCGTATATTATATTCATTTAACTTTGTAAGTAATAAAGCTGATACGAAAGTAAATACACCTAGTCCAACGATGAGTTGCAATATTTTTATCTCAACAGGTTTCAATGGATTTCAATTGTGATATGCATTATGAAATCACATAACTATTTAATTAATAACAAATACTGATGTAGAGTATATAATGAATAGAGTATAATGAAGAAATAACTTTTCTAGCTAATTTTCTCTTAATTCTCTAATCAGAAAGTTTCTATTATTTACCGTGAAATATGGAAACCATCGTCCCAATTATCATTAAACATGAAGAATTAGTAAAATAACAGTTTATAATTATTATAACATAAACTTTAATAATTAATAACTAATAATTATATTCTTTTTATTTCAGATACAGTACAATGTCTTTACAATACAATATATTGTTATAGATCTTGTGTTAAAAATCCGCAACGGGGAGAATTTAATACAAATATGATGGGTAAAAAGTATTATTGAATAAGCTGTAATACATCTGGCAACGTTGTAGAATTAAATAATACTGAGTGGGATTCCACCATTCTCTATTGAGATAAACTGCCGAATAATACATATACAAGTAGTATATAAACAGGTTCCTCCCGATCATAATACCACAAATATTTGTTGGGTGTCGACGAACATTTAACTTAATAGTAATTGTTTTTGTGAAGAGATCCAGTGAAATATGGCAGTAAATATTTTGATCAATATGCCGGGGGGTCTCAAAATGCCGGCAATAGGACTGGGAACTTGGCAAGTATGATATGATTAATGGCTCTATCAGTTATAGGTATTAAGTATTTATTATATTTGGAGATTTTTTATATTTACCGTTATTTTATCCGTGTTGCCGCGTGCTAGTTATAAACTTTACAGACGTCAAAACACCGCGTATTTCTACGATTTGGTATTTTTGGTATTTAAATCAATCATTTAATAGCACGCAACCAATGAGTTTCCCAAACATTCAAATATTCTATTAACTAAAAGCAACTTCTCTTAAACTTCTTTTTTTAGTAGATTTATATCGTTATCCGACGAAGTAAATTCATTCGGGTTATGCAAATAAAATTATTACATTAGGTACATACCTATTTGGCTTTAATTAATTTTCTTGAATACAAAATCCATACGCCTTTCTTTGCGTTGGGCGAAATGGTCGAAACAAGTTCACTGAAATTTGTGGTTGACGTTATTAGTTCTTTTTCAATTGAAGACACTGCTAATGCACATAGTCTACTTTCTTTCATGGTATTTCTTGAAACTGTTTTTATTCTTTTTAAAGTCGAAAAACGTCACCCACTCTCGGCTGTCGTCATTGGCTGGGATTGTACACAAAATGTTTGTGTTTTGTATATATTGCATTTTGTTGATTTCATCCAGTATCAAATTACGGCAAACATCGTAAATGCAATCCAATAATTCATTTTGTATTGTATAGTCTTTGACAAACCCATAAATACCCTATTATTAGATTTTTTGATATGCTCCTTCAGGGTACCGTCGATTCCCGCAAGCAAATTTAAAATCCACGAAATATTCCGGGGTTCGCACTGCCTTCTTTCTCATCATGACACGTAGTGCTATATCAAACAATCCACAAAATTTAATACAGTCAATTAACTTGCTGAGAATATGTCGATTCTTAGCTCCCTGTTCATTTTGTTGGATAATATTTAATCGATATGCATTATTTAATTGACACATGATAAGCACTTTTCCTCAAAATCGAGTATTCAATCACATTATTTAAATGTTTTTCACTAATTTTATGCCTTTTAATTTTTTCACTGAGCTGTTTCAAGTCACAAATTCCCTTAGTGGTCTAAGAAGTATCGCTTTATAGAGAATTTCTAATTAAACAAACGAAACCAAAAAAAAATGCATTTCGAACACTATATCCACACAACCAATCTGCTAAGTCGTACATACTTTTATTAAATTTTCTCGTATAACTTTTGGCCTTTGATATTTTCTGGAAAATTGCCATATCCGGCCGAGGACATCCCAAATTTTTCATTTTAACCTTTATCTTGTACGTGAACTCATGGTTATCTATTAACTTTAAAATATTGTCTACTGAATTATTCATCATGAATAAATAGTCCCGTAAACTTGGCGATACACGACCGCCACAACACACTCCCTGAAAGCCGCTTGGCTTGGGACAACTTGGTTTTAACCCAAATGATGACGTAATTCGACGGACTTTAACTACATGAGCTACGCTTCTCACCTCCGACCATCCCGAGTAGCGTGGGACTACTTCGTATGTCACCCCGCTGAACACTCGCTGTAACTAGTAGTACACCCTCATTCACAAATTGCGCGGTTCCAGCAAAGCGGCCAATTAAAGTTGACTTCAATTGACATAATGATAAAATTTAAACTGAACCTGAATTAAATTATTAATAAAATATAGAACTTTAAGAACTTGGGGAATTAGTTGGGGAGGCACTGCCCCATTGCCCTCCCTGCACCAGCTGCCACTGGGTAGAAGTCCAAGATAGTCTTCAGTTATTTGAAGAAGTTTGTAGAATGATCAGCGAAACGTCAAGACGAATTAAAGTCATGGAATAGCCGGCAAAAATTTACTTCACAGTATATTTCCCCGACAAATACGTATTTAAAAAATAATTCATTTTATAAAAATAGTCGTTTTTAATTTTTCTTTTCCAGGTTACCGACGAATCCGAATTAGAAAACGCTCTTAACACCGCCCTTGAGGTTGGCTACCGTCACATCGACACGGCTTACGCTTACCAAAATGAAGCAATTATTGGTCGCATCTTAAAGCAATGGTTTTCCGCTGGAAAATTGAAGCGGGAGGACCTTTTTATAACCACGAAACTCCCATTAAACGGTGTGCATCCAGACAGGGTGGAAATGTTCATGAAGAAGTCCTTAGAAAGTCTTCAATTGGACTATGTAGATTTGTATTTAATCCATTTTCCTATAGGTATAAAGTACACTGAAGGTGCCGCCAACCCTGGCGCGCCTGAGCCTATAGACACTGATCATTTAGCAGTGTGGAAGGTAACAAATAATATATATATATATATATATATATATATATATATATATATATATATATATATATATATATATATATATATATATATATATAATTAATCATAATTTGGAAAATAATGAAGAGAATTATGAATTGTCTGTTATAACCTTTAAACTATTCATCAAAAGAGAAAAATATGTTGTTATTGGGCATGTTGCCTTATTATAAACCATTAGAATCAGTTAAATCAGTTGTGACCAACTGAATTTTGATTATATGAAGTATTGTTCTTGTTTTTTTTACTTGGTTACACCAAGTTTCATATTGGTATGAAATACTTGTACTTCTGCGATATTCAGAAACTCAAACTGGAAAATCAAATCTAAAATATAAAAAAATCATACCTAGGTACTAGAAGGATTTTTTTAAAGCTATATCTTTCTGAACTGAAAGTATTAAAAAATATAAAAATGTCTAACCCCTTTATTTCTTCCGGTATATAAGAACATTTAGATCACTTCATACATTCTATATTCCTGAAACGATTGTGGTTATTTCAGAAAATGGAGGAACAAATCGACGCAGGCAGAACAAAAACCATAGGTTTGTCCAACTTCAATGTCCGACAGATCGATAGAATTTTGAAATCTGCCAGAATAAAACCAGCTTGTTTGCAAGTCGAACTCCACGTATACTTACAACAGAGGGATCTAGTTGAGTTTTGTCATAAAAATGGTATTGTGGTAGTCGCTTACTCTCCTCTTGGCTCGCCAGGATACAACGAATTCATTGGACGACTTGGACAAAAGTAAGTTATTTACTTCATATTGCTATCGCTAACTTCAGAAGAACCGAGAAAATAAAATACATACATAGGGACATCTAAAAATATTTCAAGTTGTATGTTGATAATTATAATGAAATGTGATTCTGGACACTTTTATGGCATACTGATACATTGGCAAAAACTGACCAAAACATGATTTGAAAATAGTTTTTATTAAATTTGACGACTTCTCAATACTTGATAAGTATCCTGGATGGCAGAGGATATATTTCCTTGGTAAGTGGATATGGTCCTGTTTCCAGGTTACATTCGTTTAAGGGCCAAGGGGCTTTAACTATCGCAAGGAGCACTTTGTTCTAAAATCGTCGCAATATTGCGATGTTTGTGTGACTAGCAGGACACCAGAGCTGAATTCCATACGTCCAGATGGACTTCAGCATGGCTTTCTATACTCGTAGTAACAGTAATAATTGAGATTATCTTCCTATCGTCCAGTGTAATTTTCTATATTGTAATCCGAGTTTCCTTCATCTTGTAAAAATATATTTTCGCCAGGTTATCCTACTATCCATATGCATCCCCAAATATTTGACACTATGTACTGTCAAGCGTTGAAAGAAACGGCGGGACAGTTGCCTTTCCTTATAGTAAATGTGATGTATGATAATATTGTTTCATTCGCTTTTATTCGTCACTGTTTAAACCACAAATGTATTTTCTTTAAATGATTTTGTAAATTTATCGAGGCAATTTCAAGATTCGGATGTGAAGATACTACCGTAGTATCGTCTACAAATGTTGTAACTACCGTTAATGTGGTTCTAAGTCAGTTATAAACAAAGATACATAAGTGACCCCAGTGCACTACCTTGTGGTACACCGAAAATAATAGAATAAATATTAGCATGTTCATTGTGATGTTCAGTCAGAAAGTCTCTATCTGTTAAATATGATCTATCATACGGGAAATGCTGTTCCATCTTGTAGAATAGACCATCACAACTTGTCAGACTTAAACAAAAGCCTGGACGATGTCTAATAATGAGCGAAGTTCACTACAGGCCATTATATGATTTATGTTCTGAATCTCAGTACATGACGATAACCATAACAATGTTCATATTTTCTGTTTCTAATAAAATTTTTCTCCATTTTTTTAGACCAAAGAAGTTGCCAGATATGCTACACGATCCGATCATTCAGAGAATCGCCAAAAAACATAAGAAAACCAACGCACAGGTGATGCTGCGGTACCTTTTACAGAGAAACATCGTAGCCATACCAAAGAGCGTCACTCCAGCCAGACTGAGAGAGAATATAGACGTGTTTGATTTTTCTCTCGATGCTGATGATAGGAAAGCCATGGACGACCTAGAGGCTGGAGAAGATGCGCGAGTTTGTGACTTTAAATTATTGCCAAGGTAATTGAAATAGTAGCCCACTAATTGTTGCATCAAGAGTAACTATTTAAGTACTATAATTTCGTAAGTACGTCTGGGAGTAAATCTTCGATGTATAGCTACAAATAATTAAATTTTATGCTTACATTAAACACCGATATAAAGCTTTATTCTATTAATGATTTGTTATTTTTATCACTTTCTAATAATGCCAATTTGATTAGCGAAATGTGGCCTCAATGTATTATTGTAGTTCAATGCTCTATAGCAGACCGATTTTCTGTTACTTTTTTCTTAAATTTGTGTCTGATACTTGCGGAAACATTAATTATAACTACTATCCTTTTACTAACTATAACTACAATTTGTATAATGGATCTTTGCGCGTGTATCAATTTAGTGACGACGCACGGATCACATGCTACACCACTCGCAATTGTTATTAATATGCCACAATTACCAGCACGTATGTCTAGTGACATATGTTTCAATCAACTACGTACGGCATAGATAGTTAATAATTTGCCAAACAAAATGCAATTATGAAGTCACGTCTTAACTTTATTGTATAATTTGATTCATTGGCGTCTCAATATTTCTGTAAAATTTATTTCATTTTTGTTTCATTTATTTTGATTTTTGTTGAATTTATTTCATTTATTTTGATGGAGATATCACTTCCATTGAATGTTTTTGTGGGTTTTCATTACTCTGTCATAGGTTGACGGATTTGTATTGTACTAACTGTTATCATAAAATGTGCTTTCGGCACGACACTGTTTAAAAATGTCAGTTGATTGATTCATACGATTGTTACTGTGACGCACACACAAAGAATCATTATACAAACCATGCTACCCTGCTATCTTTCAGTTACTTACATTTAGTACCGGCAAAAAATGAATATATTATGTTACAGGAAAGATATTATTTATATAAAAGCCAACACAGCTCGCTGTGATATATAATGGTTATAATAATGTATATTTTTATTGTTATTTTCAGTTTTTTTGAGCATCCAGAATGGCCCTTCCCAAAATAAGTCTCATTGTCTCTGGATTAAATGGATATACCGGAAAACCCAATACCAAATATGTCTATCTTGTACTATATTTTTCCATGTTTACATTATGTTTAATAGTAATAAATAAACAAATTTCTCACACAATAATTGTTTCTTTAATATTCAATCTAGAAGGGTTCACTGCATTCTCAAATGAAATATAAAATTTCACATAAAACTCACGTTACGGTTAATATTACGAGATGGCAGTTGTCCCACAATACACCACTCATCTGCTGTGTGTGATGTACATACTTTTATATTAGTATTAAATATAAATTTTATACTAATTAAGTAAAGATGCAAAATCTTATGCTCTGTTAGTTTTCGGGATGCCTAAACATCATTTTTCTAGAAGCTATTCTACAATTAAAAACATATTCAAGATTAGACTACTATGGATTAAATGGTATGATGAGATTGATTAAAAATATTCTTGGGTCATTAGTCATTACTTTTTAATAAATGAACCACTAAGAATTGCAAAAATATTGGCGGTGTGTAAAAAGAGAGACAGGGATTCTCCAGATAAAAATAGGACCTATTACTGTTAGGGAAAATATCATTGATAATAAAACATAGAGTATTATATATTCCGAACCCAATATTTTTTCCGAATTCCAATAAATCAAAGAATAAAATAAATGAAGAAGAATCAATCCATATATAAAAGACAACACTAGCAGTGACAAACACAATAGTTGAGGGATTTGATGACGGTGCATACACAAATGTTGTAATTGGTGACCTTACAAAAGCTTCGACTGTATTGCAGTGGATTTACTGTGAAATAAAATTAGAATATTATCAGGAAAAACATTTTAGAATTAATTTCATCATTGATTCACATTTGTCTAAGAGACAGTAGTCAATATAAATAATAATGTGTCAGGATTGGGATATATTAAAAAGGGATTCCCCAAGGATCGGTCTTGAAGCCCATCCAACTTTTAATTTACAGTGGTGATTTGCCTCGTACCTTGGATATTTGGATTTTTGTATATTTGCAGATGACGCGAATGTTTTCAGCCATTGTAATGCAAATTCTGATCTACAACAAATTGCTATTTTAAAACAAAATTGTTCACGGCAAATGAACTATCTAAACTTATTTTTTGCATATTTCAATTAAAACAAACGTTACCACCTAGTGTATTATGCATCGTGTATTTTGCACTAATGTACAGTTAGTTACCTCCCACATGGAGTCGATTTTTTCTAACTTCTTCGTTATATAATTTTAATGACAATGAAGACTGCATATTCAGAGCATCTTTGATTGTTGATGTATGTGAATGTGAATTAATTTCTAAACATTTGAAATTGACATAACTAATCATGTGCTCTTTTGAAGATGCATGTTTTTTAATAGCAGCGGATAAATTTTTTAAATCTGAAAATCCCTGCAAGACCCATACATTATTTCGCACTTTTGCAAGTAATAAACATGGCCAACAAAATAAACTTTGTTTAAAATAACTTCCACATAACCACTGATGACTTTCGTACCAGTGGGTTTTAAATGATCGCAAAAAAGTATGTCCCTGTTTTTTATCGTGTTTCAAAACATTAAGTGTCGATGTTAGGATGCCCTTTAGTCAGAATTTCCCGACGATCATCGTCTTTTAGTCGAGAAAATGGAGTTTCTAATAATGAACAAATGATGTCATGAATAGGATTATCCATTTTGTTGATGAAATAATCAAATATGGTATTTAAATTAAATATTAAGATTAAGAAGTTCAAATAATACGTATCCGTATAATTATAATGTACGTCCTCCTGGAGTAAAGTGCATCACACGAGACACGAGCCGCTATCACTATTAATTTACCCTATTATTTTCTTAAAAATCCTAAAACCGTTTAGATCTTCAACTGTACCCACGTAAAAGGTAAAAGTGAAATTTGCAATTAGAATTGCATTTATTTTACTAATTCCACACTTCCACAGTTAATAATTATTAATTATATGCACTATTTATTTAACGATAATCGATCGACCCTGCCACACTTATTACTAGTTGACAAAATAGTCAATACTAATTTAATTATGCTGAGCCGCCAAATAGAGTAATGTCACGGCTTATTCAATGCGAAGGCGTCTTCGGATCTGCCGAAGAACGCCGATCTACTTCAGGCGCCGATTGCATCCGACTCCAACTGCTTTATTTAAAGAATATAACTCGCTGCAGACGTCTGAGCTGCGATTATTTTGCCATTACAACAACGCTGTTTGTCGTCTTACCGACATCTGGTTGACTACTATCAGCTATCGATATCGGTTGATCAGCTATCGATTTTCAGGCGGTGGAATGGAGAACCGAGCCTGGTCTAGTTGTTCTGTTAAGGAATAAAATGATTTAATTCGGTGTGGCGCGGTGCCGTGCGGTGATATATATAAAGGGTGTTTACGGCACCAGCGTCGCCGACGGCGATAGATAATTTAATTAGTATAAAGTAGTTATTATTAATTATATTAAATATTTCTGTATTATCAGGGACGTTAACAGTTCATTGTAATTGCGCTGTTATGAGAAATGACATAACATTTTAAAGGTAGGCGGTGTCTACCTTGCCTACCCCGACGAGCCGCCATTGTGTGGAAGTAATATAATTTACTCATGGTTGATGACGATGGAATAAATGATTGCATGTCCTACGTTTTTTTTTTTTTTTGTAATGCAATCTGAACAGCAGCAGTCGACTTTAGACTAATCAGTACTTATGATTTGTATAGTGATTATTTGCGTGTGCGTCACAGGTAATAAGCATACGAATCAATCAACTGACATCTTTGAATAGTATCGTTCCAAAAACACATTTTAGGATAGCAGTTAGTACAATACAAATCCGTCAACCTATGACAGAGTAATGAAAAGGTTCTTTACAAAAACATTCAATGGAAGTGATATTTCCATCAAAATAAATTAAATAAATTCAACAAAAATCAAAATAAATGAAACAAAAATTAAATAAATTTTTACAGAAATATTGAGACGCCAATGACTCAAATTATACAATAAAGCTAAGACGTAACTTCATAATTGCATTTTGTTTGGCAAATTATTCACTGCCTATGCCGTACGTAGTTGATTGAAACATATGTCGCTAGACATACGTGCTGGTAATTGTGGCATATTAGTAACAATTGTGAGTGGTGTAGCATGTGACCCGTGCGTCGTCACTAAATTGATACACGCGCAAAGATCCATTATAAGTGTATATATGTTACATGATATCAACTTATACAAAATGTTGCATTTCATTGTTCATTACTGGAAAGCCACAGTCCTCCATGTGACCTACATTCATAACGTAACTGGTTTATGCAATAAATGGTCATTATTTATGCTAATTAATCTGGTGGATATATTCATGTTACTCGTATCTTTAAAACCTGTTTCTCCAAAATAAACAGGTTTGCCGTATATCAGTTTAAATAAAAACTGCATGCTATAATATTTCGTAGATATGTTCGTTAACGAAAACTTTTATGTAGTTTATTAAATCATTCACGTTGCATTATAAGTTCTATTCACTTTTCCTGTTGAAGAGAAGAAAAATACCTGGACTTGACCTTGAGATTTTTGAGTGTTAAACGTGAAGTGTGGTAAGTTATTCATATGTATGTATGTATATATTAAAATTTTCTTAGCCCGCAGATTTTGTTCGTATCGGAACAATATATTTTGATAAAAATAAACAAATAGTATGCATGTAAATTTCTTATTATATGAACTTTTTTATATTAAAATATTGTTACGATCTAGTCTAAGACTAATGACTAATGACCCATTGATATCTTCTTAGCCATTTCTGACAAGTATGGCACTTTTTCTTGTGCACTACACAAATTGCTCTGATTTTAATTTCACTCAAAACACTACACTAACTCGTGGGGTTTAATTCTCTTGAGTCTTCTTATTTGTTTGGAGTTATCAAGAAACTGAATGGCCTCGATATTCTCGTGTTGTAGAAGTCTTCCTTCGTGGTTTTTTGCAAATGTTTGCATCTCTATCTCAACATTTTCTATTCCAAGATCACGGTGGAAACTTTGATTTCATATATTCCAAGGTTTACTAACAATGATCCGTAGTACTTTGTTTTGAAAGGTTTGTATAATTTCAATATTTGACTTTCTGGTACAACCTCAAAACTGAACACCGTACCGGCTTTAATATTCGCTTATACTCGTACAAGAGGACCTTATTATGTATCGACAAGGCTGACTTACGTCTACACCACCGGTTTTAATATTTGCTTATACTAGAGGAGCTTATTATGTATCGACAAGGCCGAGTTCATACCCAAGGCTAGTACAGTTTCTTATATCTTATTCTTATAATCTTATTTAATTCTTCTCTTTTCTTTTTTACGTTGGCTTTCCAGTGGAGCTTAGTATTTAAAGTAAAACCGAGACATTTGGCTGTATTGGCATATGGGACTACACATCCATTTAAATGTATTCGATGTGTCTATTAGTGAAATCAATATGAACTGATTTTTCTTCGTCTAATTTACTTATCCATTTCTTGGTCTAGTTTTGGAATTTATTGATTTGTTTTGAAGTTTATTAACAGTTTCTACATTACTTTTGACAGTTGTTATTATGGCAGTATCGTCGGCAACAGTATACACAGTATTATTTTCTAGCTCTGGGATATCACACGTATACAGAAGCACAGGGCCCAGAACACTGCCTTGTGGGACTTCTGCTTTGATTCCTTTAAGGGCAGAGTAGCTAATTTTCTGCCTAATTCAAAAGTGGCTGTCGGAAAAATGAGATTTTAAAATATCTGCATATTGTTTAGGAAGGATAATTTTTAATTTATAATGTAATCCCTCATGCCAAGCCTTATCAAACGCTTGCGATACGTCCAGTCGAGGAATGCAAAGCAGACTCCTTTCTCTTCTAACGTACTCTCTATTATATTAATAATTCTATGGATCTGATCTATTGTCGAGTGTTTATGTCTGAATCCGAACTGGTGGTCAGGGATTAGTTTTTTCTCTAGATGATTGGTTGTATTATTTTAAGTAGCAGTTTCTCAAAGAGCTTGGGCATGATAGGTAATAAAGATATTTGTCTATATGATGAGACTACATGTAGCGGTTCCCCTGGTTTTGGTATCATCACAATTTCTGCCACTTTCCATAGTTCATATGCGTACTTAAGCCTGAACGTGGCATCTAAATCTTGTAAAACTTACCATCTGAAAACTTTGCGTTTATAGATGATTCCTGTCATTGGTAGATTAATTTGTCGATTTGGATTGTTTCTGAAACTACCGAGAGATGATGCTTGGTTACGTTTTACAGTCTACTACTGTAGAAGTACTTGGTTACGTAAGGGTGTCTACAAGATGTAAAGCCTCGTTTGTCAAAGGCATACTCGCTTACACTGTACTGACGAGACCCAAGATAAGGTCGAAACCGGTCTACAGTTAACGGTATCCAGAGATAGAGGAAACTTTGCATCTTCCTTGTGGTTTTCGAGCAATCCAAATCACAGTATTTTAGTTCTATATTAGAATAAAATACGGCAAATTTTGCCACGTAATTCAACGCCCGTCGACGGTATATACTATATAGCCGGGGGAACAGCTGTTGTGGCTTAATTTGTTTAATCCTTAATGTTTAAGGACCTACAGATGGTTGGAGTATAAACCTTACGACATCTTGTAATTTATTTCACCTTAAATTTTCAACGAAACATAACCACGCCTCTCTCACGTAATTCCTCAACAATTTATTTTAAGCACTCTTATTTTGCTGTTCTTATTACGATAATTAATACTCATTATATATAGCTTATCAAGTGGGCAGGAATAATCTAACATTTTTTGCGCCAAGTGCCAAATAAACAAAGTTTGATTAATTTTCCATATTTCATATCAAATTAAAGATAATAGTCGATTACCTTGAACTCTAAATCTTTGAGAATGTCACCGTGGAATCCTGAACGCCTGATAATTTATTGTCGTTTGGATTGCTTCTGTCCGGGAGCAGATAAATAGCCTTATTGGTAACAGCCTCAGATTGTTTTCTGCTACAGGTTCAACGAAATTATGGCAGCTAAAATTACCATGGATCTGCCGGGAGGCCTTAAAATGCCTGGGATTGGAATTGGCACCTGGCAGGTAAGTTATATTTAAAAAATGTTCATATTTGATAAGTGCGAACAGTACATTTTTTAGTTTTCAGTAATGCATGTGTGTCAACGATTTTATATATTTTTTCTTTTATTTTTATTTTGTTATAACTAAACGAAAACAGTTAATGAATTGGAAATTATATTATTTATTATACGAAGTTGAATCAATTAAATTTAATTTAGAAAAATTAAAAAACCGTTAATGGTAAACTTAATTTTCTTAAATTAATTTTTTCTCTAAACCATCATTTTACGATTTGCTTTCGTATCTCAGTAATTTTTTATAATGAATTCGTTTACAATTCAGTGTATCCGGGACATCGGTAGGTGGCGATAAAAGACGTTATATATACTTTTAAACCTTTATATCTATAGTTTATTTCATCGCTATTTGCCAAATAAAAAATCTCAAAACATACCGTGGCTTGTTTTATGGCTAGGCTCAGGTAGACTCTTCCGTTTTATCGCGAGATAAGAGAGTGTTTTATTTGGCAAATAGCGATGAAATAAATAGTACATGTCAAGTGTTACTAATTTCATCACTGAAACTTCACATTATTAAATCTTTCGAACAGTGTTAATGAAAAACTTTAGAAAAATAATTGGAGATGATATTAAGTCATAAGAATTTGAATTCAGTAGTATATATAGATCCTCTTCTAGCTCTTATCACTACTTCTATTCGTCTGAGCATGCTGTTAGTCAAGTAGTGAATAGTTTTCCGAATATTCTTCCATTCGACAGTAATAACTTGTTCAAGTGCCTTAAGAGTCAGAAGGGCAGGTATGTGGCGTCTAACTGATCGTTTTAGTGTATCCCATCGATGATCTATGGAGTTCATATCTGGGTTTCTTAGTGGCCAGCCTATAATTGGAATATTCATAAATCAAAGGTAGTCCAGTACCTCTCTAACAAGGTGAAGCCGAGCAATATCCTGCATAAAAATGAAATTGTCCCTGACAGACAGGTCAAATCGCATGACTTGCTCTTCTATAATATTTTCTACTTAGAAATCTGCATTCATGGATCTCCCATATATGAACCGTGCGACCATCGAAACAAATTCCTCCCCAAAACATTATTGATTCATCAAAAAATGGGATCCTCGGAGAGTAATTGCAGGCAGCAAACTTCTCTCCTTGCCTCCGCTAGACATGTTGATGTTCACCTGGTAAATTAAGACTCTTGTATCGCCTGAAAACAAAACTCGCTTCCAGTCGTCAGTGATTCAATTTACGTCATTCTCTTGCAAAACGCAGATAGTAGCTCTATGTTCTCTGGTAAGCAGTGGTGCAATAGCTATCTGGTATTCTACTGTTTAAATCTTCTTTCATTAAGCCTTCTCCTGACTGTTTGTTCAGAAATTGCTACATTTCAAACTGCTGCTAGGGCTCTGCTTAGCTCTAAACTGATAGAATGCTAGTTTCTTAAGGCGATTTGCAGAATATGTTGCCCATTTCTTGCATATGTAGACTTCTTACGACATTATCCTGGGGTTCTACAGTAACTTTCAAGTTCATTGAAATGCTGATTGGAACAATTCATTGAAACGTTCATTGAAACAGTTCCACTAATTGCCTAATTCCTAACAAATTACTCATATATCGCTGGATATGTCCCTCGTTAACCTGAATTGCCGCTTTCATTGCTTCATCTTCTTTTAAGTTGCGTGGACGATTCATTTCTTCTACTCTAACTGTACTAGACAAAGTGTTTCATTCCACTTGAAGACATTAAATTAAAAAAAATCAATAGCGTAACTGAATTTATTGCCTTCTACAAATCACTATAAATAGCGTTAAATATATTATTAAATAAATAATTACAAAATCTTACTTTACATCTGTCAAACAATCGTAATTGTTTATCAGTAGTGACAGAGGATATCCTAGGTCACCTACATAAAAGTTTAAGGATTTAAAACTTCCAAAAATTATGATAAATTATGAACGAAGTCTTGCTGATGTGTTAGTTTTGTTCAGGAGTGTATTTGTATTTTTTAAATTCGCATTTTCTCTCCGTTTTCTACGTTATAAGTATTAACAATCAATTGGAAATCAGTCTCAATAACTTCTTTATGTGTGTATTGTTTATGTGTATATTGTTTCTTTCCAAGTTTACCATAAAACATTCTAAGCATTGGACAAAGGAGTAATACCTGGTAAATAGATATATAACGTTAAAAGGGTTCCTAATGGCCTCTTCTAGCGTCTTTTTAGGAGAGCCACCCTGTATAACCTCCACTTATATGTTATTTTGTAAACATTTTAAATAAGTCCATACGTTTGCAAAAAGTAAATGCTTTTCCACTGATTTTTCCTCAATACAGAGTGTTCAAAATAAACCATGAACTTCACTTCATATCCATGAGGATAGAGACATATTAAATTGAAGAAAATAATAACAATGCCATTCACTAGCCTTTCTCTGATATACATGTTTAATACATTTTATGCTTATGGCAGTGCCGTATTATAAGTAATTACATATAACTTATCATAATTTACATAATGTTTCCTAAGTAAGTACAAAAAATTTAAGAGCATATTCTTGAGTAAATTTTATGAAAAAAGTTCATATGAACATATTTCCTCAAACGCGTCGTTTCCAAGATACATGTTAGTTATTAATTGGTATGGTTACTGATTGTCAAAATCATTTTTGACAATCATTAATAATACATATTAAGTTTGTATTTTGATTTGGGTTCGAATTTTAAACGCACTTTCTAGTTTCTATTATTGTGTTTATAACTTTCCTATTCTTTATTTTAATAATTTGTTACATTATGTATTAAAAGTAACATATCCTGACAATGATTAACCACACAAACTTCGAAATGGCAGACATCCACTTTGTTTATGGACTGGCTAATGGAAATTCTTTAGCGGCACAACGGATTTACCAAGAAAGATTTCCCAACCTACAAATCCCAAATATTCGCACATTTGCAAGGATTCATTAACGCTTAGTAGAAACGAATTCATTTGCAAGGGCGAGAAATATTTCAGGAAGGCTTACCAGAAAAAAACTGCTTTGGAAGAAGCAATGTTGAATGAAATTGAACGTCATAACAATAATAAATGTTAATAGATTTGGATTTCATTTTTGAAACATCAATTCATTATTATTTAATTAAGCAAAACCTGTGTGCCTCCAGATACATAGAATGTGTGTACCAAATTTCACAAAAATATTTACAGTGATATCATAGATATTATAAAAAATATTTCTCTTTTTTATAACTTTGCCACCCTGTATCTTGGAAACGAAGCATTTGAGGACATATGTTCATATGAACTTTTTTTCATAACATTAACTCAAGAATATGCTATTAAATTGTACTTACTTAGGAAACACTTTGTATTTATGTAATATGTAGGTGGTTAAAGACGACGGCAAATTAAACTGAATTACATCCAATTGCTTGTACCTACATCGTTTGTAGGATGATGATTTGTAAATATTTTTATTTGCAAGCGCAAATAATAATACAATTATAAAACCATTTTCCTTATTTTGTAATGCAAGTGGCCTACCATTCTATCTCTTCTCTTCTTTATGTTTTTCCACATACTTCTTTTCTCGCCGACTTTCTCCAAAACTTCTTCGTTTTTAACCCTATTAGTCCATGGTATTTTCATTATTCTTCGGTAACACCGCATCTCAAAAGCTTCTAATTTCTGCCTACTTGCTTCCCCTACCGGCCAGGTTTCGCAACCGTATAGTGCCGTGCTCCATACATATGTTTTCAAAAATCTCTTCCTTGTTTCTAAGTTTATTACCCCCAAGCATAAAAGTTCTTTCTTTTTATTAAAAGCTACTCGACCCTGCACTATTCTTTGTTTGATGTCTTTATCGCTTCTTCCATCCCAATTTATTTTACTTCCTAAATAAGTGAAGTCTTTAACTTCCTGCAATCTTTCATTATTAATTTGTACTTTCGTTTTTTTTTTTAATGTCATATAACAAAAATATTCCCCGACTAGGTGTTCAATAATTAGTAATCTGAAGACGTCATCATTATAACAAAATCATTTAAAAAACGATTTAAAGAGGACTGCTATACATGGCGGCGAATCATCGTCCAAGGAACGTTAAGTTAAAGGCGTAACTTAATGTTATATGTTTAAAATGAGGAATATAATAATTATTGCGACCACAGTTATTATTTTTATTATTTTAAAATTCCTGTTTGAATAGTTGATCAAAAATGTTCGCTGCAATAGCGTCTAAAAAACGACAGACAGAAAACGTCATGATATGCCGAAAATGCTGGACAATAATTATAATTACATTACACAATTTTATGATATCCACTGGCTTATTATTTAATATCAGAAATGTTTATAACCAATAATAACACCACAAAATTTGTATGATATGATAACATTAATTAGAAAATAGATGACAGCTGATTATGACTGAATGTATAAGTGTTTATATATTTTTTTATGTTGATAATACATCGTACATATTTACATTATTAATTAATATGGCTACGTAGTTCTTTTGAAAATACTTCAGTATCTACATAGAAATGTCTTATCTTACACTTCACGTTGTTTATTATCGCAACATTTTTGTAACTAAACACTTATTTACTGGTCACTTAAGAATTGAAATGAACACAAAATAAGGCAGAGCATTATATAAAAAATACTTTAAATTAACACATAATTAAATAAACAGTTTTAAAACCTTAAAACGGACTTTTCCGCACGTAGAATATCTCTATCTCGAAATTGAGTGGCCGAAAAAACATAAACCAACACATATGTTTTATGCGACAGTTTTACTTTTTTCAATTTTTCTCAAATAGTCCATCATCGTGCTTTCTCATGACCCATGGACAGGGTGGGGTGTGTCCTATCCACCTCAAAATCAATAGATGTCGTCTGGTAGACGTCCCTAATCAGAATCAGTCGAACACATAAATGCAGAATATGTGTTTTATGCAACAGTTTTACTTTTTTCAATTTTTCTCAAATAGTCCACCATTGTGCTTTCTCATGACCCATGGACAGGGTGGGGTGTGTCCTATCCACCTCAAAGTCAATAGATGTCGTCTGGTAGACCTCATTAATCAGAATCAGTCGAAATCCGATCGATCCGACACGATTTAATTGAGTGATCGTGCTAACAAAAAAAAATTCTCAAATAGTCCACCATTGTACTTTTTCATGACCCATGTATATGGTAGAGTGTATCCTATTCACCTCAAAATCAATAGGTGTCGTCTGGGAGACGTCTCCGATCAGAATCAGTTAAAACCCGATCGATCCGACACTATTTAGTTGAGTTATCGTGCTAACAAGAATAAGTGCCGACGACAACGACGACACATACACAGCAAACATTTTTTAAAAACCATTTTCTTTTGGTTTTTAGGCCGAAAAACGAAAAATAAACCAAAAAAAAAATTTGTTTTTCACTTTTTCTTTATAGGATTATATTACTTTTCCGTTAGTATAGTGGAGTGCAGAAAAATAAAAGTAATTTGCAGATTAATTAAAACTCGTTGAATATGACCTAACTAAAATTGCGATTATTCTCAAAAATAGGACGAAGTATGAAAATAATGCTGCCTAAATTTATTTTCTACTTAATTTATGATTTTTAAATAAATTTCCTAATATGCATGAAATTTTAAATTCAAATTACATTATTGGAGTAGAATATTAAGCATTTCCCTTCATTTTAGAGGGATAGAGTTGCCCCCTTTAAAAGTTTCACATAAATTGAAAGTGCCTGTGATATAATATTTAAAAAGGTTTTTAATTTTCTATCCAATAGTTTTTCTTTAATTCTGATATTTACCAAGGAAATTATAAAATGTATTTTCTACAACCAAGTCTGTTCTGGGGTCAAGAAATCTTAAATTGTTTTTACTACCTATTTACCAAATATTTGTCAATTTGCCTAGTTTATTAAATTTTGAGTCATTAATTAAGCAGTTAATTTTCTTTTGTGGCAAGAAAACCTTTTTGTTGTAAGACGACACTTTAATTTGCTACATCTGTATCAATTTTTTTCTAGGTGACAGAAGAGGCAGAGCTGGAAAACGCCCTAAACACTTCTCTGGAAGTCGGTTATCGTCATATCGACACCGCCTTCGTTTACGACAATGAGAAAATTGTAGGGAAGGTACTAAACCAATGGCTTTCCTCTGGTAAACTTAAAAGAGAGGAGCTTTTCGTTACAACAAAACTTCCACCTTGCGGAGTCCATAAAGACCGCGTGGAACTTTTCATGAAAAAGTCTTTGGAAAATCTGCAGTTGGATTACGTCGATCTGTATTTAGTTCACGTTCCCATTGCAACGAGGTACGATGAAGTCAAAATCGAAACCATGGAGCCAATCGAAACTGATCATATAGCCACCTGGAAGGTATATTAATTGAAAAATAATTTACTGTTGTTATAACTATTATTTTACGTTAATTTCAGAAAATGGAAGAACAGGTCGACGCTGGTAGAACCAAAGCTATCGGGCTTTCCAATTTTAATGTTGCACAAATCGACAGGATTCTTAAATCTAAGCCTCGAATCAAACCGTCCTGTTTACAAATCGAACTTCACGTGTATTTGCAACAGAGGGAGCTGGTAAATTTCTGTCAGAAGAACGGGATCGTTGTCGTCGCTTATAGTCCATTGGGATCACCGGGATACAACAAGTTCCTTGCTGGGTTTGGGAAAGAGTAGGTATCTGAGTTGGTATGCGCGTGTAAACGTAAGATACATGAATGTCAGTAGTCTAGTGTTCACTATTTTTGTTCAGAGACCGTGAATGTGTATCCTATACCACATCCTTCATAACAAAAAGTCTTCTTGCAGGAGGAAGCTTCCGGATATGCTCCACGATAAAGTCATCAGTAAAATCGCCAAGCACCATAAAAAGACTAACGCGCAGGTTATGTTGCGATACCTTCTGCAGAAAAACATCGTTGCCATACCAAAGAGCGTTACGCCAGCTAGAATTAAAGAAAATATTGACGTCTTTGATTTCAAGCTAGATTCTAAAGAAATGAAGGCGTTAGATGACCTTGAAGTTGGGGAGGAAGCACGTATTGTGAACTTCCAAGTGTTCGAAGGGTAAGTTTTTTCAACGAGATCACATATTTTAAAACCATAATGAGTAGTTTGGTATTCTCTATAGTTAGAAATATCATTGCTAATGGTATCTCAATGAAGATGGGTGAGATCCTAGAGATATCAAGCGTTTATATCGATTTGTTCATCTACTCTCCATTTTTTGACTTTCACAGTAACCGAGCTGCTTAGAGTGCGTGGCTAAGCGATCACTGACTATCGTGATTTGGTGCGATTCCAAGCTTGGGCACTGGGAGTATCAGTGCAAATGGGTGTTGTTTGCATTTTTGTTCAATATTAACCTCCAATCAGACAACTTCAGTGACGGCCGGCTTCAGGATTTCTAAAATAGGTGGGCACAGACTGGTACAAAATGTTTGGGTTGGGCACAAATTTGGGATGTGTGTATTGGGGAGTTAATTCATTATCAGTACATTTGCATAAGTGTATCAATTATATACAATTATATAGCACCAAGTAACACATAACAATATAAAGATATAAACATACTAACATAAACACAATCTACAATAGAAATTAGTATTACATTAGGTAATAAAGTTAAAATATTAATGAATTTATTTCATAGCAATTTTCTGGGATGTTTTGTAGCAAATTCATCAACAATCTCATCCAAATTCCAGCTTTAAGCTGTTTTTTTTTTCTCTATGCAGACAAATTACTTAATATCTCGTCTTATTTTATTTCTTAAATTGTTTTTTTTTTAAGTCATGAAAGGTCCTTTCACATGCCGCACTTGTACAGGAATTGTGATACATATTGAACATAATTTATAAATCTCATCTGTATTTATTCAGCATGTTGGATAGCTGTAAAATATTGTTAATTTTAACACTTTGTTCATTTTAAAATTTTGAAATAATAGTAGTCAAAATTTTATATTAATATTTTGTTTCACATTATAATTTTGTAGATACTAAATTTTTTAGGTGGGCACGTGCCCACCTAGTTCCCCCCTGACTCCGTCACTGGACGTACGGCTTTGAATTTAGGGTATACATATTGAAAAAATTTCTATGAATGAGCTTGTCTGTTTTATGTGATGTTTTTTAAACATTAATTGGTTAATAAATATATCAATTACATTCATTGTAATACCTTTTATTTCAGGTTTCCACAACATGCAGAATGGCCTTTTCCAAAAATATAATTCGGTTTATTATAACGTTTTGATAACTGTCACATTTGAATCAATGTAATTGAATTACATTTTTAAATTTTCAAGAAATAGAAACTACGATTAAATTAATAAAATGACTATTATTATATCATATTAGATAAGACTTTGGTGTTTACGAGTACATTTGTCGTTTGATTTTTTTTACTTGAAATTACAACAGTTTTATAAAATAAATATTGAAGTATTTACATTAGATATGGTTTGTTTTTTTATGCAATTTTTTCTGTTTTGATATCATAATAAATAATAGTGTATGCTTTAGATCTATTATTTCTCTATCATTCAAAATGCCGAAAGTGCAAAATTTTAATAACCTAATCTAAATTAACTTATATCTTTCCTTGTCTTGGAATAGATTTTATGTCAATCAGGATCCGATGATTTCTTATCCATTATAGGTCTCCTCAAGGTGGTTTTCTGGATGATTATTGATCTCACTGGAGTGCAGAAAATACTAGAACATAAACTCTTATACAGGTTGTCAAAAATAGGAACAAGTATCAAAACTGCGCAAATGATCGTCCACGAGTTGCGCAATAAATAGCCTAGTCTTTACTCAGTCGCATTGAGACATTTTCAGAGTGAGTATTGGGTGTACAGTATGTGAAGGAGATGGATTAAGTGTTCGATCTGGCAGCAACTGAAGTGCATCCCTTTCCCTCCGAATGCTGCCTCTCTTTCTTCTACGCATGCATAGATAATCTCACACTTTTTCCTATTATTGACGAGCTGTACATACAACTATTTCATATGAAGAAAAAAAAACAAAAACTCAGTCCATAGAAGCTTCCAGTCTATAACGTCTGTCTTTTATTTATTTTTGGGTTATACATAGCAACATATTTATACATCTACGAGTATACACAGCAAATTATGTTGGAGTTTGCATTTGTTTATTCTTAAGTAAAAAAATACGAGGCCAATTAAATGGGGATTGGACCTTTGGTTAACCGTTAATTACTTCGGAAAGATGATTTAAATAAGTATACAATCAGGTGACTAATTACATATTATTTTTAATATAGATACGTATTTTCCTGAGTTAATATAATTCAATAAGTTAATATAATTCAAAAATACTCGTAACTGGAAACTTTAAATTGCCGTATATCCACGCTTCAATTTTTTTTATTTATCGCGGAAATGCATCTTTAAACGACAATAATGTAGTCATCGGATGGAGGATACGAAACTTATATGGCATTAAAAGCCAACAACTTATTTTTCTATTACTTCGTGATAAAAAAATAAGTTTTGTCAATCATGAAATTTTTAGGTAATTTCCATGCGTAAGTATATTTAATTTTGATAAGCACACAATGAAAGGTACCTTATAGCACCGAACAGAAATTACAGCTTGTACAAGTTGTAATTTTTGTTCGGTACTTATAGCAAGCTAATGGTTTTGCAATCTAAATCTACTAATACAAATATGTACTTGCAACAATGCAAATATATCAAGCCATCTATCGAGGAATAGATATAGCAGCATTATCATACTCTCTGAAGCCACATCATGATTATAGGAATATTTTCTGGGATATTGATTTAATCGGAAGGTAACGCCATCTACATTTTTTATACTCAAGCAAATCGATTTTGGTATTTTAATTTAATTTTGTCCAAAAAATCGTTAACACATAATTTGTCTTTAAACCATTAAAATAGCGACAAACAATAATAACACCCATTCCATATTGTTCAAGTACCAGGCGTTTTCATTCGGATTAAATATTTCGAGAATTGTTAATACTATTTTACAATATTTTTTTATAATGTTAACGCAAAACGCTCGCCTGCAGATTGCTTGAATAAAAATTATATAATAAAGTGGATACAAAACTACACTAGGTATAAATATTAAGGGATGTAAAAAAATCGTAAATTTTTAGGCGATTTTCAAAGTGCTGCAAGTTGTAGAAAATAGTTCCTAATTACTCGGGAAATTATTTTTTTATTTTTTTCTTACAATAGTTAACTTTTTTTTTATAACAAAAATAATGATTATTGCAAAAAAAAAACAATTTCAACCAAAAAAATTTATAAAAAAATTAAACTTCGCCTTAAATTGATTTTTAGTAAAAAACGACAAATTCAATCAATCCTAAGACAATGGAAAAAAATTGCAGCACTTTGAAATTTTCAGGTTTTCTTTGGCATATTTTGAGGTTGAAAATAAATAGTCAACATCCTTAGTCTATCCATTATTTGCAAGGTTATGCCAAGTTACGCAAATATCCCTAAATACGGAATTTTTTATCTTTAATCAACATTCTCGCACCGAAATAACCAATAAATATGACGTGTAAGTCATACTAAAAGGTGGTCCAACGAAAACGCACGATGTTAATTGTAAATAAAACAAAAAGTTTTCAGAGAATTATCTTAATATTTTTTATTATGATAGAAGGATCTATGACAATTATGTGTGAAACAAAATATCGGCCAAATGCTCGCCACGGCTTCGGTGGCATACCTCTATCCGATGGTTCATATTTTCAATGACTCTGAGACATAATTGAGGTTCAATGTCGTTAATGTGCCGAATTATCTCATCCTTTAGCTCTTGAATTGTTCTTGGCTTATTGACGTACACTTTTTCTTTTAAATATCCCCAAAGAAAGAAGTCCAACGGTGTCAAATCACATGATCGTGGCGGTCAATTAACATAACGACGTGAGATAACACGGCCATTGAATTTCTCGCGCAAAAGTGCCGTTGTTTCGTTGGCTGTGTGGCAAGTGGCACCATCCTGTTGGAACCACATATCGTCCAGGTCCATATCCTCAATTTCTGGCCACAAGAAGTCCGTTATCATCTCGCGATAGCGAACACCATTCACGGTAACTGCTTGGCCGACCTCAATTTCGAAGAAGTACGGCCCGATGACGCCGCCAGCCCATAAACCGCACCAAACAGTCACTCTTTGTGGATGCATCGGCTTTTCAACAATCACTCGTGGATTCTCATTTGCCCAAATGCGGCAATTCTGCTTGTTAACGAATCCACTGAGGTGAAAGTGTGCCTCGTCGCTGAAAATGATTTTCTTTGTAAAGTCACCATTCACTTCTGTCTGTTCAACCAACCATTCGGCGTATTGACGACGCTTGAAATGGTCAGTAGGCTTCAGCTCTTGAGTCAATTGAACCTTGACTAGCGTGTAAATTCAAATCTTTATTCAAAATTCGCATCAGTGATGTTCGCGAGATGTTCAGTTGTTGGGCACGACGACGCGTCGAGGTTGACGGCTCTTCTGCTACACTATCGCGAACAACAGCAATGTTTTCCGCAGAACGAACTGGGCGAGCATGTACAGGTGTTTTCACATTTCCTACAGACCCGGTTTACTGAAATTTGCGCACAATTCTCCCGATTGTGGACACATTTGGTCGATTATGCTGACCAAAAAAGTCACGAAGTGCACGAAATGCATTTTGATTTGAACGCCCATGTTCGTAAAAGGCTTCAACAATCTTAACGCGCTGCTCAATTGTGTACCTCTCCATGGTTGAATTTGTCAAACACTGAAACAAAGAAATGTCAAATTAAGTTGGGCAAAAAACTTGACGTTAAGGTGTGACTCACAATTAACATCGTGCATTATGGTTGGACCACCCTTTAATACTTTCCAGTTATTGAAACCCTACTTAAATTTTCTGTACAATCATTATTTCCTGAGTAATCAATCGCCAAAATCAAAACTGTCGTTTTTCTTTTAAACGACGATAACTCAGCGAAAAATCATCGTATAAGGCTCTTAGATCACTCAAATTAAAGAGGATAAAATCATCTAAAAAAGCTTTAGGATCAAACTGCTGAAGACAATTTATTGAAGTCCGTGAACTTTTTGAAACGCAAGCAAAAATTTGGAACATTTAGTTTCCGATGGTTTTCTTATGACTGCTCAAAAACTGCCGATGGTAAAAAATATTGAACTCAAGATCTGAAAATTAGAGACTTGGAGCTTCAATTTTATTTTTCTTTAAATTGTTCTGCGACTATTTTTCTCTAAGTTACAGCCCTTTGAAAATCATCTAAAAATTTGGGAATTTTTTACATCCTTTAATTTTTGTGCCTAGTTTAGATCATTATAACACAATCATAAACACAATCCTATAAATTCCTAGGGTCTGTGATACGAAATTCAAAAGATTTTGCTTCCAGTGACACGTTAAAACTCATATACCTATTAGAACTATGCATTTACCAACTTATCAGAAAATATCGAGAGGATACACAGAAAGTTGTTGAAGTACCTTATATTTCGGATAGATGGGGTATATCCTGCATATTGATGACGAACAAAATTTATTAGTCAGTTAACTTCATATCTTTAGAAAAGAGTGTAATATCCTCAATATTAGAACCAAGAAGACTAGAGAACTCTCTAGTCTTCTTGATTGGAACAGATCAAGTTAAATGCACTCAAAACCACATCGCGATTTCAAACACATTTTATGTCCAAATGTTATATGCCAAGGTATTTCAATCGTCTCCTGCCTATTAAATGTGTACAAACTACTTATTAGTGCAAAACCAAATAGATATTTTTTTCTGTACCGTTACAAACATTAAAAATCTTTTTATAACACAAATGTCTAATATAAAAGAATACCATACAGGTATAGTATTTGCAATGTAGTATGTTTCTTTTCATCTTACTAATGATAGCACTGTTTTTGTGAATATATAATTTCTGTAGTTATTGTATTTTATTAGGCTTATAATTAGTTTATATGTTAATTGTAATCGTGTATATTTAGAACTTAAATTTATTGTAATTGTAACATTTCTATTGTGTTTACACAACTTATATACATTTTAACATAGATTCATCAATTTTATACTGTTTTAAATTAAGTCTAATTATCAGTTCAATCGAGTACTTTATTTACCTGCTATCCTTTCCGGTCTTCAGTTTTCCTCTCTCATATTTCTTTGGAAATTATTATTTGAAAATACTGGTTACCTACCTTACCCTGAAAATATTGTTAGGCGTTTTATTATGCCCATAAAACCCCAAACGGGGGGAGAAGGTCCTTGGAGGGAATGAAAAAAAAACTCAATAAATAAATAACTTTATTGATCTAAGACAAATCAGACCATAAGATTTGTAAAAGTGAATGTAAAACTTCATATATATGTACAAATACAAAAAAGTCATAACGCTACGATATGCACGTTAACCTTACGCTAAGTTGGTGTAAAACAGACAACTTCAACTAACAAATACTTAAAAGATTCACCTTAACAATATTTATCACGTTATATTTTTATTACCTACAGAGTATTCAAACTTATTTAACCACTGCGTATTTACAAATATAAAAAAAAAGAAAGAAAATCGTAGCCTAATGTCATTACACTACACCGATATATTTTTGAAGTAGATTAATTTTATCACAAACTGGAAGAAACGGGTTTTATACATAATTTACAGTTAGTCACAAGTCGCTCAGTCACATTTCAATTTTAATACTAAATATACAGAAGAGAGACTACACTGCATACTTGATAAAATTAAATAGTAAAGTAAAATGCAGATTAACAACGGATAAATAAAATATTATGATAAAATGATATCTTGAAATGGTAAAGTGAGCTTTTGTGTTTGATACAAATTTAGAGTTTTTATTTTCGAGCGGTTTAATGTGAACGTTGCCATTTTGAGCTAAAAACTGACCTGATGATAAATACACACCTAAGATCAACTCTGTTGTGGAAGTTGCCTAATTTCGGCAAGGCTATAGGGTGTCTTAAGCCAAGTACATACCTAGCGACAAAGTCGTGGAACATGTGTCTAGATATAAGCCTCAGCTCTGTTCTGGGACATTTTTCTTGTGTTGCGGAACTGCCGCGATACAAAAGTTGGAGTCTTGCATCCCGTCAAGACGGGAACTTGATGCAATGTTGCGCAACATGCCGCAGCCTGTACGTGTTCAGGGACTTGTGTGTCAGTTTCTACTTGTCCGCTATGGATACAACCACAAAAATAACCGAATATTTTCAAGCTCTCTCTTGTCTTTGGTATGTGACTTCTGGGGAGTATAAAAATAGAAATAAAAGAAGAGATGCTATGGAACATCTCGCCAAAAAATACCAGGAAATGGAGAAAAAAAATCATAACTTAAAATCTCAATTTAGACGTGAACATAAAAAATTAACCGAGTCAAAAAACTGGTTCTTCCCCCTAAAAAGTGCAATTGGTTTGGTTACAACCAAAGCGTAAAATTATTAAACTGGCTTTAAACTAGTCTTTGGTGCGGACACGCGACATTGTTTAGCGACTGCCTAGGGACAATGTATAGGGCCTGTCGCTATACAATGTCTCGCGACTTTGTCGCTAGGTGTGTACTAGCCTTTAGACAACAGGTTATAAGCGGTGTTATGCCACAAAACGGGCATGGAGGACCTTTGGCTGATGGGCAATCGCAGGAGTAATTATAGGTATGTCATTTATTCTTACTATAATTTTTATATTTTTGATGTATCCTTTGATTTAGCTTCAAAATTTCGTTGAAATAAATGAAGTATTTATTTTCTCTTAAATAAACATTGTCATAATTTTAAGAGAGAACTGGAACCTTCGATGCAAAACAAATAGAAAACTCAAGGAGACTCCACTCACAATTTAGCATAATCATAAAAGGATTAAAACTGATTTAAAACAGTTTTAATGATTTCCTGATGATGCCAAGTTGGTTGGCGAAACGCACGCCAAGTGGCGTATTAATTTTCGATATTCATAAACAACTGGTTTCCTATATTCCTTTCTTAAATTAAAATAACTATTTTTATAGAAAGATTAAATTTTTATTGTTAGAAAATGTATTAAATTTTATAAACCTTATACTGTTTATAAAATTTAAAAACAATACTTTTGCGGACTACAATATTTCGCGATTTAATGAAACATCGATAATTATCAAAAGTATATTTTTCGAAGTTTTATAAATCAAAACGGTTCCATATGTCGCCATCATTTTGGCGGACTCTGTATAACTAGCACCAATCAATCCAAGAACAGGTTTCAAATATTTCAGGTGATAAATTTTAACAGAACTCTTTTAAAAATTGATATTAAATTTAATGATTAAATTGCAATAATATTTAGTATTAAGTTTTAATATCAAAAAATTAGGCGAGGTGATTTTTGAATGTTAATTCGATACCAAAACAAGATTTAATTAACTTGATTAATAAAATGAGATAATAAGAATTTTGAAAAAAAATATAAATTTTTGTAATAATTTTCTGCAACCAAGTGGGATCCATACCATGTACTATCTGAAATAGATAGATAAGTTCTTAATAAAATAATTTCGAAAATACGTTAAGAAAAATAATTATCAACCAAAATGATTGATTCATTTTTGTTATTTTTTTATTTTATGCATACATTAATTTGCTTTAATTAAATAATTTACTGAGATACATATTTAAATAGATTAAAAGTACGTCAGTACTTTTCACTTGACTTAAGTGAAATTGACTTTCATCATTTTAATACTTGACGTAATTTTAATTTAATATCAATAAGATTTTTTTAAATTTTGTTACGATATACTTTGTTCATTTTATTTTGATCGCGATTTCCATTGAAATTCAATATGACAGCAGCGTATCATTTGGCAACAATTAATTATTGGAATATAGGCATTACAAACGCTGACATCTGTATATTGTGAAGTAATACAGGGTGTTTTGTAAAAATTTGGTAAAATACGTGTTTTTTCTTAACTTTCGGCAAAGTTCAGAGAAAAACACGTTTCATTGACCAAATTGAATCAAGAGAATGATACATATTCATGGACACAAAAGCTACTAAGTATGGAATAAAATGCGAAGTTAATAGTTTCCTTATAGATAGTAATGATTACTCCTGATATCCTCCATCTGCTATGATTCTACGACATGGCCTGATGCGTTTATAGAAATAATAACGGGTAGTGGTGTAAACAATTTTTGGACGGATAGAGAGTATGGCAGACTTGACTGACTAGATCCCAATCTGACTGATTTCATTCAAATCGTTAAGGAATGAGATAATCTTAGCCAGCACCAACAAATTAAATTTGAAATTTTTTGTCAGTTGATTATGATAAAAATCCTAATAATTTTTTAAACAACGTAACTGATATATTAAGGGAAAAAAGTGAAGTTTCAGTACATAAGACATAAAACAGATAAACAGGAACGTCCTTTTCTAGATTGATATGTTATTTCCATTTACCTCCAAAGATCTATCAAAATTTTGAATTTATTTTGAGGTACTGGGTGTGAAAAATATAAATCGTGCTGTATTTACTTTGAAGTATGTTTTATAAAAAATTAATAATTAAACGGAATGAAGGTACCGAATTCAGTAGTACAAAGCAGGTGAATGTTTTTGTCCTTACATAGAACTCGTGACAAAATAAAATAGGAATAAAACAGGTCATCTTGTGACAAGAACTTTGTGTAACAGAAAACAATATTATTACCTTCATGATCAAATGCCGGGAATTAATAGTCTAAGAAGGTCATAGAAAAATCATGTTTCCTATATTTTTTTAAATCATTTAGAAAAACGTTCAGGCCAAATATAGTAACAAACTTAAACTACATATATAGTTAACTATATAGGCCAAAATTTTTATAGGCTATTGTAAATATTATGAGCTGAATACTGATTTCACAAAATGCGTACTACCATCCATGGTACCAGATATTAATTGAGATAAAGTCCTGGTAATAAATCCGCAAAAAGATCACTCCGACTCTGACGACCTAATCTATCTGACACAGCACAACTTCTTCCACAGCTTCCTCTTCTTCCGCTGCCTCTCCAAGGCTATCACGATGGCTATATCGAAGGCCTCCTTAAGATGCGTGCACGCCAAGGCCGACGTTTCAATATAGGGGGCGTTCAGTCTCTCCGCCAGTCCCTTGGCCTCAGACGACAGGATCGGCCTCTGCCCCACCTCCCTCAGTTTGTTTATCACGTCCACGTTGGTTTTAAGATCTGCTTGAGTACCTACTAAAACTACGGCGGCTCCCAGTCGCGTCAGTTCGTCGGCCCATCGGCTGCAGGCGGAAAAGAACGAGTTGGGCTTGACGATCGAGAAGCACAGCATGAAGACGTCCGTTCCAGGGTAGCAGAGGTGCCTCAGGGGGTTCAGTTCATCCTGAAAAGGAAAATTTTGAGTAATTAGTAAACCAAGTATATCACAGTTATGTGTGGCTTTAAAAAATGTACATTCTATTAAGGGGTAATTACATTTTACATTTCATTTACAAAAAAAAAATAAATGAAAATTATTTTCTGTAGACTAGTGGGTTGATCTGATCCGATAGGACTTGCACCTTGACGAAGTTCTAGTGCAAACTAGAGCGGGTGGGTCGGCTTGCGCGTTTTAATGATTTAAGGAGCCGTACCATAGGTTTAACCATAGTGGGAGGGTCCTTATTGAAAAACCAGACTAAGACAAGTCCCTGAAGGAGGGCAGCAGCTCTTTCAGTAGTCATAGTGGCAGAAACCGTGGGGGTTGGTATGGTACTATGACACACACGACTGCGATGTGGAAGGCAAGAGGAAACCACCACATTATAATCCTCAGAAACTTCAGTTTCCTGGGGCAAAAAACTCCGGAGGTAAAATAGTCCTCCGTTCGGATCTCCGGGTGAAGACTGTTCCGGGAGACGTGATCGAGTGCAATAATAGTAAGAAGTGTAGCATTTCACGAGTCGGAGCATGAGACAGGCAAGGAAGCTAGAAAATCTGAAGATAGAAATGGATAGGTTAGGATTAGATATAGTAGGTATAAGTGAGATGCGCTGGCCGGAAGTAGGAGATTTTTGGAGCGGTGACTATAGGGTAATACACACAGGATCGGTAAATGGAAACGCGGGAGTAGGGATCGTTATGCGGAAGAACGCAGGACAGTGTGTAGATAGCTACCTACAATACAGCGAGAGAGTAATGATGGTTAGGTTAGATTCGAAGCCAGTGGAAACAGTAATAGTGCAAGTATACATGCCTACTTCTAGCCATAGTGAGGAAGAGTTAGAAGCCGTTTATTCGGACATAGAGCAGGTAATAGGATTTGTGAAGGGTCATGAAAATTTAATAATAGTAGGAGATTTTAACGCAGTCGTAGGTGAGGGGATAGAAGGAGAATTTGTAGGTCCTTATGGATTAGGAAACAGAAACGAGAGAGGTAGCAGACTGACAGAATTCTGTGAGAAGCACAAGATGGTAGTCGCGAACACATTGTTCAAGAATCACGTTAGGAGGAGGAACACATGGAAAATGCCAGGAGGGATAGACAGGTATCATATAGACTACATTCTGGTTAGGAAGAGATTTAGAAATCAAGTAAAAGACTGTAAGAGTTATCCAGGAGCAGATGTAGACAGCGGCCACAACTTGGTAGTCATGAAAGCTAGATTAAAATTCAAAAATTTGAAAACCCGGAAGGATAAGAAACGTATAAATGTAGACATATTGAGAGATCAGAATATGAAAGATAAGTTCCAGGAGAAAACAGATCAACTAATTAATAAAGCGAGTAATGACGAAATCAAGAACGCAGAAATTGAGTGGGAGGGTATCAAGAATAGTCTAGATTCCGCGGCTACGGACGTTTTAGGGAAGCTAGGAAGTCCTGGATAACGCACGAAATATTAAACTTAATGCAAAAGAGACGAGGCTACAAAAACAGACGAGACGAAGAAGGACTGAAAACTTATAAGTCAATAAAGTGGGAAATCATTAGAAAATGCAGAAAAGCGAAAGAACAATGGATAGAGGATAAATGCAAAAAAGTTGAATATAAGTTGCAAGTAGGTAAGACCGATGAGGCTTACAAAATAATTAAGAGGAACTTCAGGGATATAGGAACAATAAGTAGAAACATTAGGAGTCAATCGGGGGACATACTGATCGGAAGAGAGGAGAAAGCGGATAGATGGAAGCAGTACTTAGGAAATTTATACGAGGGTCAGGAATTAGGAGAGATATTAGAGGAAGAATCTAGCATCGATAGGGAAGATGTAGGAAAACCTATATTGAGAGAGGAATATTCGAAAAGCTTTGGGAAAGAAGATCTAAGCCAGACAAAAATTTACGAGTCGTTCGTCCGGTTCGGAAAAGTGGTTAAATGTCAGTTGAAAATTAACCTAGTTCGGGTCACCCCTCGACGGCCAGAACAGACGAAAATGTTCAAAAAGTGAGCGATGTTATCATGTTTGACGGTCGCAGAACAGTAGATGAATTGAAAAAAATAACTGGAATTTCCTGGAGTGCCAAAGAATAATTAACTGAAGATTCAAATATGAGACGTGTTGCGGCAAAGTTTGTTCCACGATAACCAGACAGAAAACTGTCTAAGATTGTGCCAGGAATTAGAAGAACATGCACAGACTGACCCCTTTTCTTTTGTCAAAAGTCTTCACAAGAGATGAATCTTGATGTTCCGGATATGACCCCGAAATAAAAAAGCAGTCAATTTAGTGGACGACACCTTCCACCTTTTTATTTGTTCCTCAAGGGCACCACAGTGCATCAAAATTACTATCTGGAAGTGATAAAACGATTGGGTGAGGTAGTGAAAAAGTATGAGCTGAATTGTGGAGATCAGGCAACTCGTCTCACGAAAATGTATCACGAAACTTCACAGTCACAATTTAAATTTTGCATGAATATTTTTAAAATCATTTTTAGGAAAATAGAACGTAATTGAAAATTATGTATCTTAACACGCATTTTAGTTACTCGACGGTGTTCAACAAACTTATATTTCGGTAAATTTATACAAATATAGGTGGGTAATGGAAACATATATACAAATATGGGGCATGTTGTAGTTTCTTTATATTTTAATTTACTGTTCCACAATTGTATATTAAATAGCTTTCCTACTTGTTGGTTCTCTTATGTGGAAAAAGACTGCAACTAATTACACCACATTACCGTTTTATACAATGTCAACACTAATTATCCGTGAGCAAATATATAACTACCTTTGACGTAATTTAACTTTCATAAACTGATTGCAAACAAACTCATATTTGTTTTAAATAATTGCCCAGTAAAGGAAAATAAAATTTTAGATAATTTTTACGACATAGTTTGCGTTGTACCTGATAAAAGAAACGGAGGGGGAGGCTAGATGTACGTTTCACAATAAATTTTAATGCTTATAAATAATTGACAAAAAATCCTGAAAACTATAAGATATAAGTCTACTAGCATTCACTGCATATTCAATACTATTTACTGCATATTCGAAAATTTGGGTAAAAGTAATGAAAAAGAAAGTGAATGAATAGTCTATATAAGTTACTAGAAATATTCACTGCATACCATACTTGGGCAAAAGTAATGAGACAAAGCTTTTGAAAAGAAAATAAATAATCGAATGAAATAACAATTTTGAAAATGTACTTGAAATATTGAAATAATTTTGAAACGTACCTGTTGGTGGCTATTAAATAATATGCAAAATCTTAATAAAACAATACAGTAATTACATAAATATGCATTTATTACTACATACATACATGTAAAATCATTATACAGTAAAACGGAGAATATAGTAACGAAGGACAATATGGAAACCAAAAAATTCAGAACCACACAAGGAGTGAGACAGGGAGGAAATCTTAGCCCACTGCTTTTTATCATTTTCATGAATGAAATAATAACAAAAGTAAGCACAGAAGTAAAGAAGGTGACGGTAGGATACTATAAAATGAAGCTAGTAGTGAGTGAATGTGTGTTTGCAGACGATATTGCAATAGTGGCAGACACGGAAACAAACTATGGGTGAAAGAGTTGGACAAACAGGGAATGAAAGTAAATGTAAGCAAGACAAAGGTAGTAGTTATAAGCAATAATAATGAACGAGAAATGAATATAAAAATAAATAATCAGATAGTGGAATAAGTAAAAAGCCTAAAGTGCCTAGGAGTAACCATAGAGGAAGGAGGAAAGCAAGATAAAGAAATAAATAATAGAATAACAACAGCGACAAAGATCTTCCATAGTATGAAAAGAGGGTTCATTAGTAGAGCAGAAATTAGCAATAAAACAAAAATGTCAATTTATAAAACTGTATATTTGCCGACGCTACTGTATGGATGCGAAACATGGATGTTGACAGAGAGGCAACTTAAAAAGATACTGGTAGTAGAAATAAAGTATCTCAGAAAAGTAGCAAATATTACGATAATGGATAAAATAAGAAATGAAGAAATAAAGAAAAGATTGGATAGCGAAAGTATCGCGAAGGTCATAGAGAGGGCTCAGCTGAGGTGGTGGGGGCATATGAAAAGATTGAGCGAAGAAAGACAAGTAACAAAGCCATTGAAAAGAGAAAGAAAGGCAGACCAAGGATAACGTGGGACGGAGAAGTGGCGAAGATAATGAATACAAGAGGAATCACATGGAAGCAGGCTGAAATTACAGCAAGGGACAGGGTTAGATGGAGACTAATGATAAAATAGTGAAGAAAACCATGAAGGTGGGGAAGCAAATGTGAGTGAAGGGAAATCAGGTGTTCATCCTACTTGATAGGTTTGGGATGAGAAAGAGGAGAAAAGAGGAGTGCATAAAGGAATGGGTAGTGAAGTAACAAATGACAGAGGCACTACAAAAAGAGTGGAGTTTAGGTATAGGGACAGAGTAAGATAGAGTGGGATGAAATTGTAGAAGTACTTTTAAGTTATATTTAACACGGAATGGTGTATTTATGTAAGTCACTGTAATTGTAGTATTTAGACTAATTGTTTAAAGAAAGGTGTATTTAGCCTCTACACCTAACGGTAGGAGAGGTATAGATTGTATTATTATTATTATTAGTACATACAATTAAATATATTTTTTGAGAAGAACGCCTGAAACAATTTTAGATTATGTTACGTACCAACTAATGTAATAGAAAGGAGACTAAAATGAAATGGTTAGGAAGTGTAATTCTTATAATATTTTTGCATATAAGCTATTGCCTTTTGGCTATTTTTTCCCGCATAAGAAGTTTATGTTTGCTTTAACGGCAAAAGCCGGAGCCTTTAATGTACATACTACATTTAGCAATGTCTGGCTATTTCTAAGCGTTTAAGAAGACTCTAATAAGCTCCAATCTGACATATGAAGTTAAATAATGAGAAGGTTGTTTTTATACTGCTTTTGTCTGATCCAAAAGTCTGAGGTTTCCAATCAGAACAAGATTTTTAAATATACTATTTAGAAACTCTCATTCTGTCAATGTAGACAATAAAAAAGCCTATATCAAGTAATAAAAATTTTTAAGGATGCAAATAACGAATGTGACATTGCCAGTGAATTTTGCATATTTTAAATATATACCATATGTCAAAAGATACTTAGATGTAATTAAACTACATACTTCCAATAGGAAGTAGGAAGAACCATGTACTCGCTTCAATGTTCTACTCGTAGCTTAAAATGACTGTAATGTCGTACATTTAATATAAATCACGTAATAACTACTCATTGGTGATTTCAGTCTCATCTAGAGCAAGTTGAAGATGCTGCTAGAAAACACCTGTAAAGCAGTCACTTATAAGTCGGGATTCGAGAAAGGAACCACCAAACCGCAAAGTGGTTATCAAGTGGTTCCTCAATAGCAAGGCTATTACATAATCACTGTAGGAAACAACTATTCCTCGGGCTAAAGCCCCGCCAGGCATTGAATTATACTTAACAGCGATGCTTGACCCCTTTCTCGTGTTTCTGCACGAGCAGAGCTTTCTTTTTGAAAAGGGACCCGCCACGGGTAGGATTCGACACTTGCCCCAGATGGAATCCGAATGACAGACACCTGTTTCGAACTTATTAGTTCTCATCAGTGCCGTACACGGTACACCGATCCAGGACAAATGTTGAAACAAATCCGTGGGGTTTTCATCTAAATCGATAAGATCTATGTCTGTAACTTATAAGTCGGGAATCGAGAAAGGAACCACCAAACCGCAACAGGCGAAAAGGAACCGGTGGTTCCTTTCTCGATTCCCGACTTATAAGTTACAGACATAGATCTTATCGATTTAGATGAAAACCCCACGGATTTGTTTCGGCATTTGTCCTGAATCGGCGTACCGTGTGCGGCACTGATGAGAACTAATAAGTTCGAAACAGCTGTCTGTCGTTCGGATTCCATCTGGGACAAATGTCGAATCCTACCCGTGGCGAGCCCCTTTTCAGAAAAAAAAAAACAACCTGTAAATCAGGATTAAATAACCCTATTTTATTTCCTAAAATTGTCTAAATTATCTTCATATATTTTTGTTCACCTCGTATACCCTATACTTCTGTGCACCTTGTATATAAACAATAGTATATTGGTCATTCGTAATTAATAACATAAAAACGGGTACTAAAAACGGTATATATTATCTATAATCAAACTTTAATAACATCCGCAGACATGAGTTCCGGTAATTATAATTCCATTGTTACTAATTATAGAAGTGAATAGAATATAAATAATGTATATCTATAAATGAATATTTTACTCTGTTGTAAATAACTTCGGACTTATTCTGAAGTCCGAAGAAAATAGGTTCGAGAAATTAATGTAATAATAATGTAAATTACTATATATACCGAACTACAACACCCTTAACCAATAGGGATTGCTACTAATAGTGTATGTTGACACTCGATCAATGATTACGTGTCAAAAACTATTAGTCCATAATTTATTTTGAATATTACACACATCTCGGCATTATGAAACAGTTATAAATAAGCGTTGCTGTATTTTGCAAAAAAATACAATTATTGGCAAAAATAAACGAACAGGACTCATATAAATATTAAAAAATATCACAATAAAGATTCAATAAGACTTAGTGGCAGTGGCGTATTAACCCAATTTGGCTCCCAAGGTCCTAAGAAAATCCCGCCCCCCTCTCCTACCTCATTTATTTCTGTTTCACCAAAACTTTTTTAGATTTTAGTGTTTGATATACCATTCTCTTCATTTGTTTTTTTTTTCATTATTTTGATAATGGTAGGACAGGTGGGTACATTGATTGTAAAACTGTCTTTTAAACGTGTATTGTTTATCATTAGCAATACAGTAATTAGTAATAATACATAATTATAGTAACCATTATTCAAAAATGTACAAAAGCTCGGTGATGATTAAAAAAACGATTGTTGATTCAAAAAGGCTTTTTTCTAGCCTTCTAGCCTTCTTGTCAATCAGTGGAAGAAATACCTGGATGCGAAATTCATCTCTTCCATTGAATTCAACGCCTCCGCCTCCTCCTGTGTCATCAAATTGCATCACTCTTTTCTTCCTTCTTCTAGTGTCATGCTGGTAACTTGCATATCACACAATTTGATTGCCATCTCAAGAGGGGTCAGCTTTTCAGTCAAATTTCCCACCTCCAATCTTGTATTTGGCTTTTCGGTTCCGACTTCCGATGTTGCCTGGAGAGCTTCTACAACTTCAGAATAAGATGAAAATAATGCTTTGCTGACATCAGCACGGGCACTCCAACGGGTCAAGACAAATGTTTGATAGAACGTTTCGAATCCAGCTTGCTCTTCAAAATCTCCCATCGATGCGTTGAAATAGAAAAAAAATTGTAAAGTTGTTGTTCTATTCCGAAGAAAGTGACGGAAGGCACGCAGAAGCCAGCCGCCGCGCGCCGAAGTCCCAACAAGATTTAGTGAATGAGCACATGGAATGTAATAGGCTAGAGGATTGATTTAGTGGAAGATACTCTTGAGGAAGCTAAGAAATATGTATCTATGTACCTAGTCACGAAAATAAATACATGAATCTTAGATTTTGATTTTGAAATTATATCACTAGACCACATGTTCAGTAACTTAACGAAAGAGTATTAACAAAGTTTCATTGTTATGCAATGCTGAGAAATCGTTGTTTGTTTCCCAATTAGTGATCCTGGTTGTTCCTATCAAATGGGAATACGAACATAAAAAATAGAGTCGAATAATAATTATCGTAATACTACTTAATTCTTGAAAATGGAGCTGGACGATGTGTAAATCATTGATAAATGTTAAACTTCGAATATGTGATAATAATCTTGAGATGACAAAGATAAGTTAATTCTAAACTTCGATAATAATGTTAAAAAAACAATATAAAACGCATTGGATATTATTAGTAACTTTTATAGTAGTGTAGACTTGAATTAAAGTATATCATACACATTGTAAATATAAATAATAAGGTTAGAACACGTCTACTGTCCTTAATTTATATAACTTTTCCGATAGCCCTCGTATTTTAAATATATAGTATAATTAACCAAGCACCGGTATTATGATAATAATATTAATGTTTTTCTCACTATTACATGTTGAAATATGGGATTATTTGTACCAACGACAAGCACCGGAAGCTAATTAAATGTAAAATACAAATGTCAATTTTAGAGAATTGCATCGAGGCAGTTGTAAAGTTTATTTAACGGTAATGGTTGAGATACAAAAGGCATTATTAATATTCACGCCAGGCGTTATTTTTATCTAAAATGTCTGAGTATGAATATACGGCACAAGAATACTATCGATATTAAAAGTTCTATCGAAATCTCGCGATCGATAGGCGCGCCATTGTCAATAAGTAATATTTTATGACTTTCATTATTTGCTTGACACTCACTTTAGCTATCAAATTATTACTAGGTGGCTTTAATGTTATTACGTTAACGTTAACATCCATCAGACATTATTGAATTTCAATTTCGGATCAAGTATCAGAACCTGATTCAATCCATCAAGACCCGATTTTATTTTTATGGTCATGTTTTTTATTATCGTTATCTACAGCAGATTAATGCAAAGAACCACTATAAAGAGTTAGGGATACAGTGGAGGGCATAACAAACTTTAAATAATAGATACAAAGAAAACTATCAATGTGATTGAGACATATGCCGCTTATCTGTGATAAATTCTAAGTCTCTTCGAGATATGTACATATATTGCAAATAACAAACTCGTATATTCTGCTAAGGGCACCGAATACTTGAAACGCTCCCTGGAACGAGGTATTCCTACTTTCCCAGGATTCATCGAAAAATTCGAAAGTACTGATTCAGTTATCGATGTGGATCACACGACACGAGCTCTAGTGGTCGTTCAGAACAAAACATTATGGTAGATCGCCAGAGTGTGGCCGCGAGTCCATGGACTTCGATTCGTCATCGTGCACAAGAATTGGATATTTCAACAGCCACTCTTCGCCATATTCTCACTAAAGAGATGCACCTCCATGCTTACAAAGTTCTATTGACTCAGCAACTTCTGCCAATGAACCATGCACAGCGAAGAGGGTTAACCAATTGGATAATTGAACGGCAAGAGGTGAATGCCTATTTTTGTCGTCAAAATTTGTCTTCAGCGGCGAAGCCCATTTTCATCTTGATCGCTTCGTTAATAGGCAAAATTGCCTCAGAAAATCCACGAATGATTCATGAGAAACAAATCCATCCCCAAAGTGTCACTGTTTAGTGTGCATTGTGATCTGAAGGAATCATCGGACCATTTTTCTTTGAAAACGATGCAGGTGATGCATGGTAAATGGCGTTACGTTACCGTAGCATGATAACTCAGTTCTTTGTGCCTCAATTGGAAGATAATGAAGACATGTGGCTTCAGTGGAACAGTGCCACTTGCCATACCACCTGTGAAACTTTGACGGTCTTGCACGAATATTTTCCTGGTCGTGTCATCTGCCGTTTTGGTGACCAGAATTTACCGCCACGATCTTCAGATTTAATACCTATGGACTTTCTATGGTGTCTTCTGAAGTCTGGTTTACGCCAACAAGTCCATGACCACCCAAGCATTGAAGGCCAAAATTGAACGCTGTATCAACGAAATACCGTCATATTTATGCAAAACCGTTATTGAAAATCACCCCAGAAGATTACTCGTGTCACCAAAACTGTAGCGGCCATTTACCGGACGTGTTATTCCATACATAATTTCCAAATATCCACATTATAAATCAATAAATATTTCAATACTTTGCTACAAAAACCTACTTTGATAAAAATGTTTTATCATATCATAAAATGTACATCTTATTGTAACACTTAGTATATATATGTATATACTTTAGCAACAGCCCACATATCCCATAAGTGAGATGGCCTTAAACTAGGGGATAATAAAAAGTCTGCAGTTGCAGGATAAACTACAAAATATTGGAAGTTGCAGTTATATTAATGTTACTATGAGACTCAATAGCGAGTTATTATGTAGGTAAATAGTTACTATTTACGGGTTTTGTCAAAATTAACGTTTAAGAATCGTTTATTAAACCATTGTATAATTTTTTTTTAATAATTTTCAGACATTATCTTTAACGATTGTCAATTATTTTCTTTATAAACAACGACAGTATCACCGACAGCGCCCACGAAGTCTCCTAATGTGTCCCATCTAAACAGGTCATTTATGTATGTATATGTTGAAAAGTAACGGGCCCACGACTGATCCTTGTGGAACTTTGTAATTTACATTTCCTACATCGCTTAGGACAAATACTTATCTTTAAAAACTTTCTTTTGTTAAATGTTTTATTAGATCATATGTTACGCCTCTGAACCAAATTGATCCGAATTACGGGAACCTTACTGTATTCGGAGTGTGCCGTATCTAACTGAATGTTATATTAGTAATAAAAGTGCAACGAAGTGCGGCGATACGTCAATAGTTACTAATCTTCCCAATCTCTCTCGAACGTCGGCGAAGTGACGCCAGAAAGAGACCGAGCGTGGCGGAGCCTTGATGTGAACATGACGAACGATGGCCCGAGGTTAATCCTCGTCTTAAAACCCCTTCTAATTTCGACCTGTCCACACAAAACGAAGAAAGCAGAACCACCGTCAGCCACCTAGGATGAATCACTTCGAGATTACTATTGCTCATTCGGCTAATTGCGTCCCCGAAGGTACAGAAATAGATTTTATTCTTTGTTTGCCGGGGACTCTACCGCCGACGTATTGGGTGGCACTAAAGCTACCTTTGCTTATTATTATTACTCGGTTGCATGTCTCGATGTGTCATAAATTTATAACTTGCTTCATGGAAAGAGGCGAGTTATTACCTCTAAATGGTGGACGCTAAGGTGAGGAATGAGGCCCTCATGCCATTTATTGAGGCTTTTGTTTTATTTACCTGCCATGCTATCGACCATACAGGGTGTATTTTTATATTAAGCCTCGGAAATATACGAGATATACAGTTGATGAAATTACGAAATGTTTGTGCGATTTCATAGCCATCTTGAATATCTAAAAATATCATAATTATTTCCGTTTTTACTCCTAGAGTTTTCTTAACTACTAATAGAGTACCACTAACGTTTTCAAGTCATAGAGTTAACAGAAATTATTTACATAGACAGAAAAAGTAATCTGTAAACCTAAAATCAAATAATAAAGTTTTAGAATAACCTAAAACATGTATTTTCTTCATGGTCGATTCATGCATTTTCTTTACTGTAAATGCATGAATCGACCATATTTTAAATGTGTATGATAAATTTGGTAACTAATTGTATTTATTTAAGGTATAGAGTAAGGTTTTTTAACATGAGACAGAGTTTTATTTACATATCAATATTTCTGACCTGAAATTAATTTCTCATTTGTATAGAAAGTAAATTTTAAATAATACTAATTACGAGTATACACCATTTTAAAGACGACAAAAATAACACCATCAACATTTATTAATAGTCTATGTATATATGCCGTCATGTATATATAATAAATATGTATCTGCCGTTTTTTGATTATTAAAAACATAATGAATTGTCTAATATTGCTAATTTTGTTAGAAATTACGTCCTTTAAATTCTCAAGTGTGTCTAAACGAATTATCTACATATATTTTCTTAATAATCCAAATAAATCAAAATCTAATGGTATCGAATCGGGTGATCGTGAAGACCACAACCCGTTATACCGTCTTGTTGAAAATTACCCCAGTGCAATTCTAAAATATGTATTCAATACCGTTCAGCATCATGGTATCGTCAAAAAAAATCGGCATAATTGCTCTGGGACGAGATACTCGTATAGCTACCCAAACTTCAAGCTTAGTAGGGTGTAGTTGATTCTCTTAAAATAGTTTCTCGGTTTCTCTTCAGATCAGGTACTATAGTTTCATGAATCTTCATAACCACTGAAATGAAAGAAGCGTTTCATCCATAAGATCATTACTATTTTAATTATTTGAACCAGTGACAGTAGTTTTCTCGTTTCTCAAGGTCAATATATAATAAATAACTCTTGCATTACAGTAACTTTATATGGATACAAACGTACCTTTGATGTTACATTAGATAAGTACTTATTTATCTGTTTCAGCAGGCTGACATAAATACTTAGTTGGACTAGCAGTTCAACGTTCATGAAGATCTTCCACAGTTTCTTCTGGTAAAGCTATCTTTCTCTCAGGTGATCTCAAGTCATTTACCCTTGTAAACATCCCGTTATTTTCCGAAATTTTAAACTGTATGGACGATCTCCCAAGACGGAGGTTGGAAAGTATTTCCAACCTCCTGAGTAAAGCTAGGTAAGTCTCGAGTATAAATGTATGGTCTTCTAAAGGGAAAACTATTTCTGACCTTCAACATTGTCAATTACATCATATATACTAAATACGAGCTACAGCTGTTGATGTATCTCACATTTACATCTTTTACACCTGTTGATATAGGATGTTCATTTTCTAGATATGGCGCGCTTTCGAATTGTTCATGGTAAACTGAAATAAGTGTCGAAAAATTGTTAGTGGCCCTAAGGACACCTATGGGCACATGAATATTCAAAGGACACCTCCCGAATAAGACTATCTTGATATTTATCTATTTCTATCTTACATATATAACTTCTGTTACATCGGTGGGGTACTTTATGTGCATATAGAGCAGCTGAGTACGGTCCTGGCGTAAACTGAAAGTACCTGACTAACCATTATAGATATAACGTTGTAAAAGCTAGAAAATATATACTGTAGATGGCTTGTAAAAGGTGTGGTAAATTCTCAAAATCTATATTTACTTTAATGCAATCGAACGAAATCGGTAAAATTTAGAAAATTTTTCAATTATCCGAAAATGTAATTTTAAATTAAAATAAATGGCTACCTGCTGGAAGGATAGTGATGATTCTTGGACAAGCAAATTTTTAAAGAAGAAAAATTAATTGGCAAATTCGATAGAGGTTTATTTTGAATGATTTAGTGGATCATGACAATTTCAATCAACAAATTTTTGGAATCTTCGATAAATCTGGTCTGACCTCATTTCTGTTGGACTAGGCACGAACAATGAACCAGTATCAAATGCTATAGCAATTTTATTGAGACAGTAATTAATTTTTTGCAAGAACTACTTAATGCAAAGACTTATGCAAGACCATTAGCCAGTCGTATTTTTTATATTAGGAAAAGGAATAATATAAGGATCAAGTCGTTTCTGTTGCACCATTCTTAACACCCAGAAAGTTTACCCTTGACTTACAAAGGAATGTTAAAAATAGCAAAATATTTCAAAGCTGTGCATAAGGAAGTGGTTTTATTTTTAATAATAGAAGTAATCCAAACCCGCCTATATTTCAAGGCAAAACCTGACGACATTTACTGTTTTTGTTTGTTGCAGGTAACCTAATTCGCGTGAAATTTCCCAGTTTTGTCGTTCAAATCATTTAATGTTGTTAAATGTATTTATTTGGCTGTACTAAATTTGAAAAATGTAAAAAATATAAGTATGAATTTTTAATAATTTGGCTTGATCTGAAGACAATTAAGTTAAATAGTATTATAGCAGTTAATCTATATACAATATGTCTCACTTTTCATAACTCCATATCACAAGTCTGTCATTAAAAATGTGACAAAAAGTTGGGTTAATATACACTACCATCAGGACCGGAGTACGATCAGACACTTTTATTTTTGAATTTCGCTTTTTTATTAAGGTACGTAACTTGATCCAAAATACCTTGCGAATAGACCTTCCGAATGTTAATATTTTTTACAATAAATGCCAAACCTAATTGATTTGTAATACACAAATAATACACTAGGCATAAAAATTAAGGCATGTAAAAAATTTAAAAATTTTAGGTGATTTTCAAAGGGCTGTAACTTGGAGAAAAATAGTCGTACAGCAATTTTAGAAAAATAAAATTGAAGCTCCAAGTTTCTAGATTTTAGATCTTAAGATCAAAATTTCTTACCGTCAACAGTTTTTGAGTAATCATAAGAAAACCATCGAGAAAAAAATTCAAAATTTTTGCTTGCCTTTCAAAAATTCCACGGACTTTCATTCTTATCAGTGATTTCATCATAAAGCTTCTTTATGTAATTTTATCCTCTTTAATTTGAACGACCTAAAAGCCTTGTACGATAATTTTTCGCTGAGTTATCATCGTTCAAAGCAAAAACGTCACAAAGCATAAATGAACCTGTAATAATAATTGTTATGACGAACATTGGTGCAAGAACAACTTCAAATCCCACTTTTGGCAAATGAGAAATCTCCCACAAATGGTAAATTTGTTGGTTAAAATTTTATTTCAATGTATTTGCAGTTCCTTTTTGTCAGTTTTAATGAATATAATTTAAGCCTCTAGTTAAATTATATTAGCTATCTGAAAAAAATAAGATTGTTACTAACTTAAACCCAAACATAACCCAAAGCAATGGACCTGACTTCATAGCAAGATCAGGTATATTTTTCTTTCATTCCCTTTTGAACATTCTGAAAAATATACCTTTTCAGACCATTTATTTGAGTTGTAACTTATTTGAAATGTTTTCTCTCAGTCACAGACTAAACGAGTGTAAGTCTTTTCAATTTTGTATTTTTCACCTCAATGATCAAGCTGTCAGTTCATTCTGTAATTAACTAATAAGCACATAATAAACTCTAATAATATAACACTAAATGTAAATTATATATAAACTCTAATTAAAGTAAAAAATAAACATATTTTGTAGTTTCTTCTTATGTTGGATTTAAATAATTTAATACCCCAGCGCAAAAATATCTGTAATCTGCAAGGTATATTATCTCAGTTATCTTTGACTTATGTAATACTTTTTTTTAATGCTTTTATGTAGTATACTGCTATAGATGGCATATAAATACATATATTATGATCTGGGCCATTTTATTCATTTACCCCATTAACAAGAGGTGTGACCCTAGCTTAACACACCACTTGAAACATGTAAATTAATTTTCAGGGATTTCTATTTCAAATAATAAATTATCCATAAAAAATCCTGTCTAAATTAATGTATTAATTATTAAAATTATTTACCGTGAATAATATTCTTACCTTTCACATGCATGTCTTATTAATATTCTAATGAAAAAATAAATAAGTAAACTTGTATAAGGATATAATTAAAAGTGTTAAAAAATACATTTGCAAAATTGAATCATAATATAATTTGTTTTTAGAATATTTTAATGTACTGTGTATATATTGAACTTATTAGGCATACATAAGTAAACGAGTATATTATTACTTGTACAGCAAGGTACGTGGTTTGAAGATATATACAGTATACAGTACAGTATTTACCAATTACGAGTATATGAGTGCCTTAAATTAAAATAATATAATGGTAACTATTAATCTTACAGGAATCAACTATACTGAAACCATAAATATTTTTTTATCTCTATAAATCACCATATTTCGTTATAACTTTGGCGATAGCAAGGATAAAAGTGCATTTTGCCTCGACCGGGAATCGAACCCGGTTCTCCCAGTTTCCGGCTAGTTGCTCTGACCGCTGAGCTATCGAGGCACACTCATTATCCTTGCTAATGCGCCAATTTTAATGCGTCACTACAGTACTCCCTCCCTAGAGACATGATTTGTCTCGATACAATTTAACGGAATGTGACCGCGTTCGCCATTCTTACGAACCGTTGTTCGGTAACCCCCGGACTGTAGGGCGATGATAGGACGGGAATCGAATCCGCGAATTTGAGATGTAAGGGAGGCTGCAAATACTGGAGCGACGAATCACGTCACGTCGGGGTCACCACTTTGGCGTTAGCACGGATAAAAGTGCATTTTGCCTCGACCGGGAATCGAACCCGGCTCTCCCAGATTCCGGCTAGTTGCTCTGACCGCTGAGTTATCGAGGCACACTCATTATCCTTGCTAATGCGCCAATTTTTAATGCGTCACTACAGTACTCCCTCCCTAGAGACATGGTTTGTCTCGATACAATTTAACGGAATGTGACCGCGTTCCCCATTCTTACGAACCGTTGTTCGGTAACCCCCGGACTGTAGGGCGATGGATAGGATGGGAATCGAATCCGGCTCTCCCAGTTTCCGGCTAGTTGCTCTGACCGCTGAGCTATCGAGGCACACTCATTATCCTTGCTAATGCGCCAATTTTAATGCGTCACTACATAACCTTGAAATAATCATGACCTAATTCAAAGCCATGCTAAAATAAATTGATTTGCATATTAAAACACTAGTCATGGGAGTAGTCAGGAGCATCGTGAGGCAATAAAAAAATACATGATTAACACTGAGTCATGATATAATGAAAAGTGAATTCAGTGTTAATTATTGACGAACGTCGCAGTTGAAATCATCATAATGATGTTAATTTGGCTGGCGAAATGTGTGTCGGATATAGTATAATATATTGTTTCATTGTGTTGTGTTAACTAACTTCTTGTTTTTATATTTTTCTGATTCTTTTGTATATGGCATAATTGAGCTATAAAAGAACACTATCTGGTTAAATATTAGCATAAAAGATTAAATCAGGCTCCACAATATGTTCCCTTTCCACCACTGTACTTCAAATTAGGATTAATGCACAATTTTTGTAGAAACTATGGGTTGTGACACATTTTTGTATTTAAAATCCGTATTAGTATTATTTGTCTAAAAGGGAATCACTTTCCACCACAAATATGGCAATTGAAGACACCAATTCTGGTTCAATATTAAATGCAACAGAACTAGCCGCTTGGATATTACTGAAAATTTATAAAGATTTATGTTGCAGAATGACATTAAAAATTCATTTCGTATATTCATATTTTGATTTTTCCACGTAAATCTTAGTGACCGTGGGGTAGAACAAGGAAAACGTTTCCATCAGGAAACAAAGGACACCAAGGAAAATTTTACCAAGAGGACTAGGTTTTCAGTGAGAGAAAATTCGACAATCTCAGAAGATTCAATACATCAAGTTTTCCTGTAAAACTGCCATGCAATATTATTGGCCAAAAAATTAAAATTGTAAAAACCTTCGAAGGTATCGATTGCCTTGCAGTGGAACCTATTTACTCACAAAGTACTGTTTTTTTTTTAATTTGACACGCGAAATACTATTCCTGAGAGTTACTTTGACAGTATCTATATATTTCTGTAATAAATAAGTTACTTCTTATAATACAACTACTATGCAATTCCAGAAAGTGACAACGATACACGGTTATTGTTGTTGATTTATAATAGAATTCTCCCAAAAGCTTTTATCTCCCTGTTTTCCAAGAGCAATATCGTATGAAGGGGATTTTCTGAATTTAAACATTTTAATATATACTGATTGAAAATACTTTTCGTATCATTTAATTTCCTGTAAAGCTGCGTTTAGGATTACGTCATATTAATTGGAAACACAGCTGGAAACCAAACAAAGCGGAGATCACAGCTATTCCAAGTACTGATGAAGTAATAATGTTTATATTTTATATTTTCAACTCATTGTTTATATTGTAATAGTGTTGATATATATTAGTGATCGTCACTCACCTGTTCGCATTCCCGACAGACTCATACTAACAGAAAATGAAATTAACGGGTAATTATTATTACATTTAGTTATCGCCCCCTCATCTCTTAGCTTGCCCACATGACGGTGATGAAATTTGGTAAGGCAGGTGTTTTATGAAAACTGGAAAATTTACATTTGTGGTTCCTTAGTCACTAGGCGTATCCGCAGCCTTTTTATTTATAAAACACCAAATGTTATGTCCACGTTTGAAGATGACCCGATGAATAGAACCAGAATTAAATAATCAACACTGTTACGACACGTGGGAGAGAGTGGGGTACGCAGGACGTGACCATTAGGATTTGTTCTGCAAGTCTTACCCACATCTCCAAATACTTGGAGATGTGGGTAAGACTTGCAAGTCTTACTTGTAAGACTCCAAATACTTGGAGATGTGGGTGGATTTTTACTAAAAAATATTTTAGTAAAATATATTAGTAGAAAGTAATAACTTTCTACTATATATCATTTCCTTACATGTTTTCTTACTGTGTATAAAACTTGGGGATGTGAAAGAAGAGTTACCTTACTGGCCCTGACTTTATTTCTGCGATGCTATGATGTTCCTCTGAACATATATTGTGATATAAGGCTACTTTTAGCACAGTTTTTGTACAAGCTTCTGGTTCTTAAAAAGATTCCAGATTAAGAAGAACATCAAGTGAATTACCTGAATTTGCCTATTTACTTCAACTAGATATTGATCGATTCTTAACAGTTCCCCTTTTGTGACTTGTACGCAATCAATGAAATTGAAATTGGACCATTTCTATAAGGAAATGTTGCATTAAAAATATTGTAGAGATCTTTACCTTCCTACACAACCAAACATCATTAACAACATAATATTTTCATGTTGCAGTTCATGTATCATCTATAATTATTAAACTAATGTTACTATTTCAAATGGAAATATCTGACATGATATAACTATCTGATAGTACTGATTGCCACTGATAATAATAAAAATGTCTTGTTGCCTATAATGTATTAAGATGCTGCCGAATAATAGAATAGACGTTGTAAATCAATGTACATCACTGAATAGATTAAAATAATTACGAACACTTTTGTTAAGGATATTCTTTAATCAAAATTATGGTTCCATACAGCATACTAGTACCTATACGTTTATCATTCGTGAAATTGGAAGCTCTACACCACCCCCACCATTTTCTCATCCCACCACTTCATCTGTAACCCCTCCTACTGTTGTCCCCTCCACAGTCTTTGTACCTAATCAGTGCACGTAGAGGTTAAAAGTAGGAGGGGTCACAGAAAAGTAGTGGGGTGTAGAGTTGTGGTGTGTTATGGTCTACAACTAGAAAATTTTCTGAATACAAAATTGGATAAAAAATATGAATTTTGTTCCTTACATTTGAGACATATTGCTTGCCCTGATAAATGGTAATATTAACACAGGTGGTATTCTGAGACACTTTGGAGCGTTCTGTAATAATTTTTTTAAATGCTTTTTTATCGTTATCTTTAACAAAATTCTGAAACACCGGTTTCAATTAAGACTTATAGTTGTTGTTTTATCGTTTTTATTTATTACACAAATTTTACGGTAAATAAACCGCTTTAAAACGGACTTTTCCGTACGTAGAACATTTATATCTCGAAACTGAGTGACCGAGAAAAAATAAACCAACACATAAATGCAGAATATGTGTTTTATACGACAGTTTTTTCAAATAGTTCACCCTGGTGATTTCTCATGATCCATGGACAGAGTGGGGTGTGTCCCATACACCTCAAAATCAATAGACATCGTCTGGTAGACGTCCCTAATCAGAATCAGTCGAAACCCGATCGATCCGACACGATTTAATTGAGTTATCGTGCTAACAAACATATTTCTCAAATAGTCCACCATTGTGCTTTCTCGTGACCCATGAACAGGATATAGTGTGTTCTATCCACCTCAAAATCAATAGGTGTCGTCTGGGAGACGTCCCTGATTCGAATCAGTCAAAACCCGATCGATCTGTGCTAACAAAAAAATTTCTCAAATAGACCCAAGGGAGGGGGTGGTGTGAGCTATCCACCTCAAAATCTATAGGTGTCATCTGGGAGACGTCCCCGATTAAAATCAGTCAAAACCCGATCGATCCGACACGATTTAAGAGTTATCGTGCTAACAAGAAATGCCGACGACAACGACGACACACACACAGCAAAATATTTTTAAAAACCATTTTTTTTGTTTTTAGGCCGAAAAACGAAAAATAAACCCAAATAAAATTTTAGTTTTTTCACTTTTTCTTTACACGATTGCATTACTTTTCCGCTTACTATAGTGGAGTGCGGAAAAGTAAAAATCGAGGCATGTTATATAATTTGGCTATTTAGATCACATTTCTTGAAAAATTTTACGTACCGTATCTCATAAAAAAAAATTAATGCGTGTGTATATATTTTTCTTGTTACACCTTGTGTATATAATATCGGCAGAAAATTGCGTAGCCTAAGAGAAAATGTTACTATACTACTAATCAGTAATAACAAATGTTTACAGATTTTGCCTTGGACCAACTTTCTATGTACCTAAGCGTAAATTAAATAATCGACGTTGCATGTTTAACAATAAAACAATCAAGTAGGCATTTTAAAAGAAAGTACGAATATCGTTTTACACGTATGTAAGTACTTGTGAACAGGCCTTAGTAAAGATACAGACAGAAAATAAATAGGGAATCAGACTTATTTCATGTGATGCAAAATAGTGAGTACTGATTGACATATTTGTGCCATGGCAAAGTAACAAATTTATTATAGGAAATTTGCAGTGAAAGATATTTCAAATACAAGTATTATCGTGTATTTGCCTACACCATTTTCTTTTCCTTTTTTCTATTGCTTCAGAAGACATATTACAAGTTTAATTAAACGTTTTAAATATCGTTTAAAATTCAAGCAATAAAAATACATACTTGAAAAGAGTAATCAAAATATAAGACCCAAAGCTAAACCAATCAGACGTACACAAAAATGTTGACAGGTATTCTGGAGTATACTAGGTATAAGAAATAATTTAATGACATTCAACTTGGTTGGTCTATGAGAATAGACCAACGTAATTTTTTTATTAGATTAAATTCATTTAAAAAAAAGTGCCACTGTTTCGCACTCAGTGAACCCAATTTAAACATAATGTATATTGCAATTAATACTAAATTATGGGTAATGGAAGTAATACATCGCTCCAATAAAAATGGTCTTAATTATTTCGTGGGATTTAAAAATGACTGATATACAATGATTGCGATAACAAATATATTTTAGATAATAAAAGGTATAACCGTAGTATACACTGAGAGAACAATTTACTTATTGTTGATGAATTGCGTTTATGACAATAAATGGTGGTTTTGTTTATGGAGAAATGGGCATAAGTTTATCTTAACTAAATAATAACTTCAAATATTTATTAGTAAATCCTGTTAAATGGAAACACATTAGATATAATTTAAAGTTCTCATCTATTGTGCAAAGAATGCATTTGCTATGTGGAATTAATATTACCTTTGAAATAAAAGTATTGGTTAATATTTTACATATCAAGTAATGACACCTAAATAAATGTTTATGTGTTTTGATTTACTTTCAACTATGCTTTTGGGTGAAAAGCATAAAAAAATAAAGGCTAATAATAGAATATATTTTAACTAATGCCTACAATTTAATGAATTATTCTATATGATTTTTTTTAACAATTGCTTTAAAATAAATAAGAATACTTCCAACCGGCAATATTTACCTATTAACAAAAACAATTACCAAGACCTTAACCCAATATGCACCTGAATGAATATAAAATTTCATATATTTAATTCACTTGAATTATGTAGCTCCCGCACTATCATGTCTATACACTGCCTTGCGGCAATATGAATCGTCACCCTTCAAACAGAAACGTAAGATTTAAATCTTTTTTATTTATTTATTTAATTGCAATCTCATAAACGACGAGTTGAATAAAATATGAGTATTTTGAAAATTTCAATGTATGGTGTGGTAAATGATTTTCACCTTTTTCCTGTTTGATAGAACAAAAATGGATAGTTATATAGAAAAATATTGATAACAGTCCAAGAAAATATCTGAAATTTTGAGAAACACGTCAGAAAGTAGTGTTTATATTAAGAATTTATTAACAAACAATTTTTCAAAAATATATATACAAGGTGTGTTTTTGAATTATATATATATATATATATATATATATATATATATATATATATATATATATATATATATATATATATATGTATATATATATATATATATATATATATATATATATATATATATATATATATTTTAGGAGTAGTGTATTTTGTTCTATAGAATACATTTTTTCTTTTGAAAAATTAAAATCTAAAATTGTATAAAATAAATCTAAAATTTTACTTCAAAGCATCGTGACATGTTGGTTACCGCTGATCAACCGCAGCAACCACCATTATCATTCTAGCAGAGAAATGCGCTGTTGCCAGTTTATTTTCGACGAATTTCTTAAACACAAAAAATCTGCGTCAGATTTGTTTTTGAAATACCAAAAATACATTAATTTATTTTTCTTTGACATATTATTTTTCTATTTTAAGTAGGCTGTTTGCTAATAGGTCACATGTTACGATTTTTTATAGATAAGGATTGTGATTTTCGAAATTCAAGAAACATTATTTCAATTACCATGAAACAAAAAATTATTAATGTCCCATGTTAAAAGTAAAAACATTTTCGAGCAAAAGTGTGTTCAATGCTATCAAAATTCAACAATAAACAATTATACCGTATTGTATCTAAATTTATGGTCTTTTTTTTTTCTTCATGATAGTATCATTTTTTTTAGGCGAATGTAAATAAGTACACTACTGCATTTTAAAACCCATTGCCGAAAAATTGCGAATAAATTAATAATTACTGACAATAAATGGCGTACCTTTCTTCTTTTAATTTTCTGTTCAGTACGTTGCTCTTTCCTATGTGTACTTACACTTACGATTAAAAACAGGGCAATTCATTTATTTTCAAATATCACTGTCTGTTCCCCATTCGCTGGGATTCACTTTATACTTGGCTGACATTTACGATGCATTTATTAACTGGTAAATTATCGTGACAAGAGACAATTCATTTTTTTATCTGGCTCTGATAATACTTATATACTCCGAGTATACTTTTAAATAAAAAAGTAAAGGACACTGTCCGTATTGAACGTCATCTATTTATTTTTTTTAGACGGCGGAAAAGTTATATTGCAATCCATGATTTATATTGCAGTTGAAATAAATTTGTATCACTTAGTGTTTTTATTATGTTATTTCATTTTTCGGCCCAAAAACCAAAAAAAATGGTTTGTAAAAATGTTTGTTGTGTGTGAGAATATTTTTTAACACGCTCACTCAATTAAATCGTGTCGGATCGATCGGATTTCGACTGATTCTGATTAGGTACGTCTATCAGATGACATTTATTGATTTTGGGGCGGATAGAACACACCCCACCCTGTCCATGGGTCATGAGGAAGCACGATGGTGGACTATTTGAAAAAAGTAAAATTGTCGCATAAAACACATATTCTGCATTTACGTGGTGGTTTATTTTTTCTCGCCCACTAAATTTCGATATAGAGATGTTCTACGTGCGAAAAAGTCCGGTTTAAGGTTTTAAAACTGTTTATTTTTTTCTTTGGTTTATCAGCAAACATTTAGTGTTAGTGACCTACCTTGTTAATTGACCTCCGTACAATGAAAATGATCCCTTCAACATTTATCATATGAAATGAGAGTGCAATTCCTAAATTTGAGGAATTTAAATTGCTGTATTTTGGTAGGAAGATAATATTACTGGTCCATTTTTACTTTCTGGCACTTCATATCATTCATATCATTACATCGGAAGATTCGCGAAGAAAAGCATAAAAAACATTTAAAATCAATTTAGGTGAGAATTTCTTTGTTTTGAATTTTTTTTCGGCTATTGGTTTGATTCTAGATCTAACACATTCATTCTGTATTTAGCTCCATGCTTACATTGTGATATTATATTTTAACATAATTTTGGTTTTTCTGTCAATGTTAATCTATCTTTTATTAGATTTTAAGAATCTCACACATATTTGTTATGTTAGAAATGTCTAAATATATTATTTTACGATCAGAGCCTTGTCCTGGTTTAATATCCATCAATCATCGCGCTGAACCAATGAGATGCTATAAAAAGATTTTTAGAAGTCAATTTCTCAGTAATTGCGATTATTTCAATATCTCTATTTGTTCCACATTCCTTAATTTGTTCAAACAATGACACCTTAAAAAACTCCAGAAATAAGAAAGCATAAATATTATACACATGGTCATGTAGATTGATAAAATTTTCATATCAAAATTTGGATCTTAAGTACATAATTGAACGCAATTAAAAAAATGTTATTCAGTTATTAATTTAAAATAATCTATCTAACATAATAACATTGACTAAAGGTTTTCCATCTAACCATGTTCTTTTCATATTCAGGGGGTAGTTATACTTATGTACAGTGTGAGCAAAAAATTAATTTAAAATTTTATATTTCTGAAAAGACATCATACAAATATGTGTCTAATACACCTAAGAGTACCTCCATTTATATCTAAATGTGTTCAGAATACAACCTTGGGAGTTAGGAGAGTTAGTAGTATAGTCTATGCGAAGAACAAAATCGTCCCGTAGATTTCGATTACAGGGTTTTGCTTCAATTCATGAAATTTAGCCATAATAAAAGATTTCAGATGGTTAACATCGGGGGAAATAGGTGGCCAAACGATAAAGTTAAGGTAACCTAGTGACGGTATTATTCCATTACGAAATTCACTGTCTAGTAGTCCAAAAAAAGGAAGCTGTACGACGAATACAGAAAACTGTAAAAACAGGTAGAATTCCAGTGTTCAAAATATGATTGACGGTGTTATATGTAAACATAAATATGTTGTAGCAACTTGATATTACTGCTATTGTATTTTATGCTGTATTTATCCAAGAGTTGCTTCTAGGAGTTTAGAAGCAAAGTCAGAAGTATGTCTCATCGCAGAAAATAATTTTAAGGGTATAACTTTGTCCTGTTCTCAAGTTCATGTTTATTTTAAAAGTGAAACTTCTTCTATTCGACATATAGTCGAAGTTTTAAATATAATGAAGAAATGTGGTATAATTGGGGGCAATGTTTTTTGGGTCACGCTGTACATTACTCGCAAGGAATAAAATTTAGGTACATTTTTCTGATTCAAATTCGTATGCAATATCTCACTGATCTGCCAGTGCCAGATCAGTATAATGCAAAGTTTTAACACGCAGAGGATAATATTCAAACTACAGATGTAAGGAGATTATACTCCAACAAAAACTTTGCATTATACTAATGATCTCAGGATTTTACTCCTATTTAGATTGTTCTTGAAACTACCAAGAGATGGCGTTTGGTATGTTCTACTGCGGTGGAACGTACCAACGTCTACTAGATGTGAACTTCATCTGTCAAAGGTATACTTGTTTACACCGCACTGACGAGACCCAAGACAAGGTCGAAACCGGTCTGCAGTTAACGATATTCTGAGATAGGTGACACTTTGCATCGTCCTTGTGGTTTTAGAACAATCTGAACCATTGTATTTTAGTGCTGACTCTGTTAGACAAAATACGGTAAATTTTTTCATGTAATTCAGCGCTCGGCGTTTGGCATACAGCCAGGAGAATAGCTGTTTTGGCCTAATTGGTTTAGTCCTTGTTATATAAGGCATTTGCAGATGGGTTGGAATATAATCTCCTTATTTCTGTAATTACTACATCTTTAAAGTTAGATCAGATCCGACTTCAAAATAAATTTATTCTTCACTCTAACTTTCTGTTTATCTCGTGTTTTAGTTCACAGTTTCTTAACACATAAACATTATATGAATACCATTCTTGGATCTGTGGTTAGGGAGCAAGATTATAGAACATTTTTTAGTTAAAACAGTTTTTGTTTAAAGTATAATTTTTTAGTTTTCATACACCTATTTTTGATACATTTAGGAAATAAAAAATAATTTACTTCTCTAGAAATGTGATTTCAAGTGATGGCTATTTAACATACTTTTACGTTAAAGAAATTGGAACATACCTTTGTCCCTTTGCGTCAAGATAAATTAACCAAAAGAAATATGTGTGAAAAATTAAATAATGTACTTCGGACGTTTTTAAAGCATGTTGTATGTCCAAGCTATACGTTTTTTAGCAGTTAAATGGTCCATACTATATCATTGATTGATTCATACAATCAGGTGAATCTAATAAACGGTGCCTATATACCTTTAGGCTTTTAAAACTCAACGAACACTCAACTAACAAAACTGAAACAACTTAAAATTTTTCCAATATCTGCAGCAAATTATTCAATATGATTTTGATGTAATCCAAAAATTATTACAGCCCTGAAGAAATTTGCCCTTTTTACCTGAAACATCTACATGAAAGATCATAGCTAAATTATTTTACTTTTTTCTTTGCAAACGATAATTACAAGGACATTGTTATAGAATTATCTACTAAACGAATTTAACTACATTGTTATAGTTATCTAATTGGCTGTGTTTATATATCCACACAATGATTATTAATATTTTTTGTTACACTTTCATGTCCAACGCGACTTCGCTATAACAATAAAATATTTGCATTTTGTTTATTTATTTTATCAGCGGCTCATGGCGATGACCTTGCAATACCGCAGAGATAACGCAAGTTTATATCTAGACTAAGGTCAGGGCCGGATCGAGATATCTGTGAAAAAAAAAATCGAAATCCATATAACTTTTAGCGCCATGTTAAAACCGATTATGTTCAAACCGTGTTAAAAACTATATTATTAAATAAATATGAGAACTTGTAATCGACTTTAAATAAATACAAGATACTCTAATTTTAATTTTTTTTGTCAGCGGAAAACTGGAAGGAAGATAAGAAATAATGTATGGACCCACTAAAATAGATAGATAAAAATTGTTAACTTCAAAAAATCTTTGGGAATCGGTGTATACGGTAATAATTCCTGGCAAATATGCCTGTCATTGACAGATGACGTACGACCGATCCATATTTTATCGACCGAAAGCTCCATTTTTTATTCCGCCATTTTCAAGAATTCTGAAGTACAATAAAGTAAAATAAGGGCTTGGTTATATAAAAATTTGTTAGTGAATATTAGGTTAGAAGTGAAATTTTGAGAGCAACAGGTAATAAGAAGCGTTATAATAAAATCATTGAAATGAAACAAAATAATTCCTTTACATTTCATGTTGGGTCGGTATTAGCATACTAATTCAGTGTTGTTTCGATGTTTCTGATTAGTTTTAGCTCTGCTGGCAATAATTAGTTTCATTTGCCGTGTCATCCTTCCTTTAGTGGGGAGTTCCTTCAGATGGGGTTTTCTTAGAAAGAAATAATATCGATGACATCACAATTTTAAAAAATGCACCTCGAAAAAATTAAAAACTAGCTCTGAAAATGGCTTTTCAAATACATCCTTCGACATAACAAAGTGGTTTTAAAAAAACCTTAGTACCAATTTTTATCGAAGTTATATATTACATTTCAGACTATAAAGAACATTTCCCATGTCCATCGAAAATGAAAAAAATGCGCTGAAAATTTACAGAAGAATTATAAATAAAATATGTTTATTTTTTAAATAATATACATACAATCAAGAAAGGATGTAATAAGACAAATTCGATACATTTCTCCGAAATATAGTTAGCTAATACTCCATTATGAGTTAATTATACTTCTGGCCATTAGAGGGCTTCGCCACTTTTAGACCAAAGGCATAACCAACCTCAAGAATGAATTATTCATCATCTATATTTCAACGCAATGTATCGAAAATCTCAGCAAATGTTTCTCTTGATGGTACACATAAACTACCGTCATTCAGTCGCTCTTGCAACTGAATGATTGCACAAAATTCGCACAAAATTAGGATAAGATGAAGCACTTACAGAGTTAACAGTTCGTAACTTAATCAAGAAATTCGAAGAGACGGGTGCTGCTATTGATAAGGCAACACCAATACGTGCTCGTCGTGGTCGGTCAGATGATAATATTGCTGCAGTGAGAGGAAGTGTACGAGAATATCCAAACACATGAACTCGAAGTCACATAAATACACAGCAATTGAGCATTCGATGTGTTATACGGGAAATAGAGCCAGACTTATTGTATAATGATTCTTTGCGTGTGCGTCACAGGTAACATTGGTATGAATCAATCAACTGACATTTTTGAACAATGTCGTGGAAAAAATACATTTTAGGATAACAGTTAGTACAGTACAAATCAGTCAACCTATGACAGAGTAATGAAAAGGTATTCCACCAAAACATTCAATGAAAGTGATATTTCCATCAAAATAAAAGAAATAAATTCAACAAAAATCAAAATAAATGAAACAAAAGTTAAATAAATTTGACACAAATATTGAGACGCCAATGAATCAAATTATACAATAAAGCTAAGACGTGACTTCATAATTGCATTTTGTTCGGCAAATTATTAACTGTCTATGCCGTACGTAGTTGATTGAAACATATGTTGCTAGACATACGCGCTGGTAATTGTGACATATTAGTAATAATTGCGAGTGGTGTAGCATGTGATCGGTGCGTCGTCACTAAATTGATACACGCGCAAAGATCCATTACACAAATTGTATGTACGTGTTATAGACAATTTTGCTAAGCGAATAACATCATGCCAGACGAGCCGAAACGGCCATATCAATGGTATTATTTTCCATTTGTAGCCATATCGTCCTCATTTTATGTTGAAGAATAAAAAACCTCAGTTTGTCAAATATTGTTAGTTCTATTCACAGATCACATCCTATAGTTCCAAATAAGACACCCAGGCATGTTGACGTATGGTTTGTAGATGACAGTCGTTAAATATTGACATCCTATCTTTGACAGAACACGAATGGCGCGTAATTTAAATCCTATACTTCCAACTGAGACACCCTACATGAGAATCTACTCTGTCTAGTGTATGTATATATACTGAAGATTCACTGGTATATTACTATTTATTTCATCGCTATTTGCCAAATAAAAAACTCTCTTACCTTGCCGATAAACGGAACAGTCTACCTGAGCTTAGCCATAGCCCATAAAACAAGCCACGGTATGTTTTGAGATTTGTTATTTGGCAAATAGTGATGAAATAAACTATACTGTTGTTGTGTATGTTTATATTATATTTTTGTGTCCTGAACAGAACAATCGAAATTAATATTTATATAATAATTTCAGTTTGACAGAAGAATTTAATTTTTACTTTATTTAATTTGTATTTATCAAATGAGTGAATAAAAGCGGAGTTTATTATTTGAGTTTCAACCTTGTATGTTCGAATTTGACTATCAATAAAAGGAAATAGATGAATTTGATGTAAAGATCTACTGCAGGGAACTTATAAATCTAATACAGTTTTTTTTTTATATTTTTAATGTACCTGTATATTTACATTGTACGCTTTCCAAAAGTTATAACTACGGTACTGGTCAAAAGCGTAATTACAGTAAGGTACTCGTAACAAACGCTAATCTAACATCGATAATAATAAACCACTAGACATTATTACAAAACATTTTCGCAACAAAGCCTTTTCCAAGAACTTCTTACGTAGGAACGGGATTTTATCTCAAAAATTGGATACACTTACGCGTCCAGGTTATATTAAAATAAATATTAATATTAAACAAACTACAGAATATTATTTCAGAGAATATAACTATAATTGCAATAACTAGAACATGCCGTGTGTATTATAGTTTTTTTTTTTAATTTATTATGTCGGTTTCATAATTCCGAAATGACAGATATCAGCAAAAAAATATTTTCCACGAAATATTATGATAAATCAGGACAATGCAATTATCATCGTTGTTTTAAAAATAGCGGTGATTGTTTTCTTGCATTTTTATACGTTATTTTAAATTTGGTGGGTTGATTTGAGGCCAGTGCCGGCTTTGCAGATTCAGAAGCCTAAGTAAATAATGTGCATTTTAAAATTAGGTTTTGTAAAATCGTAAACAATAAAAAATGTTTAATTATAATTATGGGTAATGTAACATCAGATTACATCGGCTGATATACCATACCGTCTCTTATTTACCCAAATGACTTACTTATTAAGGAACTTTGAGTCATCTCCCGGCTGACGGGCTGACGACCTTACATTGTTACACTCACATTGTTTTTATTTACAAGCATATTTGTTTTGCCGAAATATAGATATATAACAAACAGTGAGTCATTCAGGCTTAGAAAGGAAACAATAATTAATGATTATTAGATCGTATATCGAGACTAACAAATGTTTGAAGAGTGAGTGTCCAGAATCATATCCCTTTCACAATTTTGAAAACAAACTTTACAAGCTCTAGTATTTTCCGCAAATTTAATTTGAATGTTAAATAGTAACCGATATTATTGTACGTGTAATAGTGTCGTAAGAAACTGTAAGAAACTACCAAAAATAAAAAAGAAATCAATCACAATTAGTCACACTGCTACTACAATTCTAGCCTTTTTGTCCATTGTACAATTTTCGAAATTGTTCCATGTTTTTTAAATAATATATTATAGATCCTATAGGCAGCTGTTAAATTATTTTCAAAATCAAGCTGCTATTTAGAGATTTAAATCAGTTGATTAGAGTCGATTTACTATTGGATGTAATATGAGAAAGATTCATTAAAATAAAACTTAGTTTATTCACAATAAATGATATTTATACATTTTTATATATTCATCCATTGGAACACAAGATATTCCATTGATTTCATTTCCAGATCTCGTTTACAACATTTTCAGTTTTGAATACTTTTGAATACTCACTGGTTTCTCAGACATCATCATTATCTGGTGATACTTCGGTATCTCGTGATCATTATTATGGTCAATAATAAAGATAACTCTCAAACAATATTTACTCGTATAAGTAGTATGACTAATTGGCTTTGCGCATATGAAATTGTACCGTAGATAGGAACCGTAAACCGGGGCTACTTAGACATAGTTTGAGAGGGTTTTCTTGGTTTCACAAAAAATTAAGACGTTAATTCGAGCTCACTATAGCTTATCAAACCAATAGAACCTTTGGCTTTAAAATTTGTGAGAAACGGCACCCCTTGGACCACCAGTTTATATATATATATATATATATATATATATATATATATATATATATATATATATATATATATATATATATATATATATACTTTTTTTTTTTTTTTTTTTTATTTAAAAACGTGTCAAAGTAACCTCTAGTCCGGGGTTACTTTGACATAGTATTATTTTTGAATTGAAGTCAAAGTTAAAAATAGTACGGGTTTATTTGACACATTTTAAACAATAAATATATATTATTTCACGTTTTTATAATTATTTAAAGGGCAAAACATAATAAAGAAAAGTCTTTGAATAAGAAAAATTTATTTAAACAATTTCTTACTCATTAATAGGACTTTGGTTACAACCTTATAATCAGTCTTCTCTTAAAATCATTACAAATAATTAATAATCTTATTATTATTATTATTAACAATCTCTTAGAAACATTTAAACTTAATCAACGTTTACAAAAGTAAAATGTAGAAAATTAGCCTGAATCTTCACATCGCTCACACTCGTAAGTAAATTTGTTAGACCTTCTGTTACAGATGCCATATACCCACTGGAGTCTTTTGTTGAATTATAGTGATTGTAATCACATTTGCAAATCGTGCACAGGTTAGCCTCATCTCTATTTTTCTTTGTGTGGAATGTTTTCATCTTCAGATGAACTAGAACTGTCATAAAGTTTTTTCGTCTGGTATCTTATTATTTTCTTTGAATTGGGTATAGATTCAGTAGGTCTTTAGGAAAGTCCAGAAGTTGATGCAGTTGTTGGAATATTTTCGTTATTTTGCTCAATAATAGCCTCCTCTTCGTTTTGCACCAAAATGGATTCCATCTCGTTTTGCTCAGAAACTACTCCCTCTTGATCTAGCCCAATAGTCGCTTCAGCTTGTGTTGCCTCAAGGGACTGTGCTTCAACATTAATCAATTGAGTTCCTGGTCTGTGGAGGATTTTTTTACCTCTTTTGTGACGCAGTCTCTCTGAATTGTAGCCCCTCGTTTCATTGAGGAATTCGAATATGCTACTGTGGAGAAATGTTCCTGATTCTTGTGTCTGCCCCGGCGGAATCTTTGATCATCACAGCTTGGGGATCAAATGGATTAAGTCCGCAAGATCTGAAGGAGCTTTGCAAATTGTTTTTTAATTTGGGAGTAATAGCATCTAACTTTTTCAATAACAATGGAATCTGCTCTTTTCGTGTCGACCCCTTTCTTCTAGATTCTTGCCTCTATTTATCAAGAACTTTACGCCATTGTTTTTTCATGAGAGCAAATACCCCAACATCTAGGAGCTGTAGCATATGAGTTGAATTTTGTGCAAAAGTTGTGAAATAAATGTTATTAGCTAGTGCAACTTTTATGACTTCGGGCGTAAAGTGAGAGGCTACTGCCCCTCCCACCTTCCCTGCATGCGTCCTTGTCTCGCGTGAAATTGAAAATCAAACACACAAAAACGTAATGTGTCAATGTAGCCCAAAAAACTGTCAAAGTTACCCGTAAAGTCAATGTAACCCCGGTTTACGGTACCCTTTCTCGCAGAAATCGACTCAACAGACGATTTGTGTCAGGCTGTCATCTTCTAGAGAGAACCTCCTGTATCATTTTTCCTTTATTTCTCTAATAGTCTATGAGATAAATCATATTTAAACTTAAATAACCTATTTCAATTCGCAACGATCAACGTTTATGTTGCTACATCGGGATTATTAGATAGATCGTATTAGTTTAAACAGAAACTGTATTTGGTAAAATAAATGATGATGGAATAATTCATTACATATTTTGCACATACTATCTTTTCTATGAAAAATTCAAACTCAGAATTCCTGCTCGATTTTAACTTGTATTTATTTATTTAACTCTTATTTATTTCTTTTTATATTTTTATAAATGATTTTATCTGTTGGGTAATAAACACATTATTAGTATTATTTCTTTATGTCTCTACACCCTATCTATGCGTTTCCTTTATGCCCTTTATTAACTTATTATGTTTCTATTATTCACTTCTCGTTTTTCTGATTACCTACTCTGGTTAAAAGAGATGAAAATACCATACTGCACTGTAAACATGTTTTCCATTTTATATGTACATGGCCGATAGATTTTTTCTCTAAAGAATACATATATGAAGATATTATAAAATGGAAAACATAAAATACATGTAAAGATATCTTTTTCTGAATTATTCTACGAAATTCCATCGTTTGCAGTAGGTATTACGATATTTACTTATAATAATCTATATCCAAAAGTTATTTTACTTGATTGAAATACGATCCAATAAAACATCGAAGACGCTAAGCTCGCTTATCTGTGAGGTGACAAACGCATGACGTCATTCGCTAAAATAATACCTGTATGTAGTGCAATGGTTTTATTTGATAAGAAGTTGCATCAACTGTATATAATCCTCAGTAATTACAATATTTGTGTCGAGGATTATGAATTGGAAAATATATTTTTATTAAGTACAATTTCCCTGAAGATTAATAAAAAATAATAACAACAATATCATAGAAAGTATTCAATAAGTAATCAAAAAAGCCAACAATTTAAAAAACAATGGCTATAATAGAAATTATACTCATTAGGACGTGTATTTGTTTTTGTCTTAACTAGGAAAAGAGTCTCAAGATAACTCTTATCTCATCCACGTTTCCTGGCACAATATAGATCACAATACAATCACAATTGATTGCATTATTTAATTTTACAAAACATGATTCGTTAATTGAAGACATACTTTGCAAAATATTTCTATATCTGAAAAAAATTTGTACACGCAATCCACAAGAAAGAATTGTGTACTGTTCTTTCTCTATGTGAGAGTTTGTGAGGGTGTGCGTATATCATATTTGTTTGTGATGTTTGTGAAGTCGATTTAATTTACTCGTATATTTATCACAAATACTCGTATATAGACACGATACACAACAATTTGATTCAACGTATAATATAAATAAAACAAATTACTTGCGTCTTTCATTGTGTATATTTTTTAAGCATATTGCTGGAATCTTGCCGAATTTGGTGTGAAATAAAGGGTGGTCCAACCATAATGCACGATGTTAATTGTGAGTCACACCTTAACGTCAAGTTTTTTGCCCAACTTAATTTGACATTTCTTTGTTTCAGTGTTTGACAAATTCAACCATGGAGAGATACACAATTGAGCAACGCGTTAAGATTGTTGAAGCCTTTTACGAACATGGGCGTTCAAATCAAAATGCATTTCGTGCACTTCGTGACTTTTTTGGTCAGCATAATCGACCAAATGTGTCCACAATCGGGAGAATTGTGCGCAAATTTCAGCAAACCGGGTCTGTAGGAAATGTGAAAACACCTGTGCATGCTCGCCCAGTTCGTTCTGCGGAAAACATTGCTGTTGTTCGCGATAGTGTAGCAGAAGAGCCGTCAACCCAACTCGTCGTCGTGCCCAACAATTGAACATCTCACGAACATCACTGATGCGAATTTTGAATAAAGATTTGAATTTATACGCTTACAAGGTTCAATTGACTCAAGAGCTGAAGCCTACTGACCATTTCAAGCGTCGTCAATACGCCGAATGGTTGGTTGAACACACATAAGTGAATGGTGACTTTACAAAGAAAATCATTTTCAGCGATGAGGCACACTTTCACCTCAGTGGATTCGTTAACAAGCGGAATTGCCGCATTTGGGCAAATGAGAATCCACGAGTGATTGTTGAAAAGCCGATGCATCCACAAAGAGTGACTGTTTGGTGCGGTTTATGGGCTGGCGGCGTCATCGGGCCGTACTTCTTCGAAAATGAGGTCGGCCAAGCAGTTACCGTGAATGGTGTTCGCTATCGCGAGATGATAACGGCCTTCTTGTGGCCAGAAATTGAGGATATGGACTTGGACGATATGTGGTTCCAACAGGATGGTGCCACTTGCCACACAGCCAACGAAACCATGGCACTTTTGCGCGAGGAATTCAATGGCCGTGTTATCTCACGTCGTGGCGATGTTAATTGGCCGCTACGATCATGTGATTTGACACCGTTGGACTTCTTTCTTTGGGGATATTTAAAAGAAAAAGTCTACGTCAATAAGCCAAGAACAATTCAAGAGCTAAAGGATGAGATAATTCGGCACATTAACGACATTGAACCTCAATTATGTTTCAGAGTCATTGAAAATATGGACCATCGGATAGAGGTATGCCACCGAAGCCGTGGCGAGCATTTGGCCGATATTTTGTTTCACACATAATTGTCATAGATTCTTCTATCATAATAAAAAATATTAAGATAATTCTTTGAAAACTTTTTGTTTTATTTACAATTAACATCGTGCGTTTTGGTTGGACCACCTTTTACTTGGTAGTAGGTCAGAAAATACACGCATTCAAAGTTTATAATTTAGAAATCACCCTGTATATCAATATAGAACGGTTTATGAAAATTGTTATTGGACTATCCTGATTCATCCAAAGAGACTCCATCTATGGACGCAATTCCTTATGAATCACCCTGTATCTTTGGCAATAAACTACGTTCATTAGATAACATCCACAACCTACTAATATTACTCATCCATTCTAAACGACTGAATTTTTCTCTCAGTGTACATTTGTACACTGTTGCAAAAAAAATAAGATCATAGATTAAGTTGACAAAAGGACACAATGGGCGTCTTACCTCTCCAGCTGTATCACAGAGTTCCACCCTGATTGGCTTTCCGTCCACCTGTACTTCGACTGAAACAAACAAAAGAACAGCGGTTAGTTCACGTTAGTCTTTAGTTGCGAGTTCTTGATCCACCGAACCGTCCGCGTATGCACATGTCATCGTCGAGAGGGTCGATGTTTGTTCTGGTATGGTGGTGGGCGGAATATATAAAACAAGAGAAATTGACAGGTGTATTTCTAGTTCTTGGTGAAGCAATATATAAAATTGAAGAAAGAATATAATATTTTTAGGTAGAAAGTGGATAATACTTTCATTAGTACGACAGTATGACGTACCGGTAAAGGCCAAAGCCGTGAAGAACAAGCAAGTATGGACAATTAGCACAAATAAAAATATAAATAGTTGCTTGTTACTTGGAGGAGTTGTCTTTGTTTTGATGAACTGGCTGTATTTTTTAAGTAGGACAGGACATTGTAGATAGTCTTTTTATTACTCAAAATATCTCTGCCCAGTTTATCAGCCTCTCGATGTTTATCGGATCATAATATTTTTGAAAGCATTCGCGATGATACTGAGTTACTTATCAGTGAGATTAAGCATCAATTATTTGGGTATTTCCAAATTGCTTTCAATTATGTGGTGCATATTCCATTCTGCTGATAACCAAATACCGCTATGCAATATTTCGTTTTCTATTTCGTCGTTTTTAATCGCCCAACGATTAGAATTTCACGAGAATAAATTACTGCTAATCACCATTAGATCCATATTGATTCAGCTCAATTGGCACCGATCTAATCACAGTTAGAAATGGTTATTATTTGCATACATACGCTAATCAATAGAAGTGATCTTGATAGAAGATAACTATTCAATGTGAAGATAGCCGCTGATGGTTTTACTTTTACATTTAGGCTCTAAAAGTAGTATCATCCCTTTCTCGTTTCTAAACAAAATAGCGTGGCAAATCGTGCCAAGAAGATAATAATTTCTAAACAGTTTTGAGGCGACGTATCAATGTAACAATTTAGGGATTACTCATCAATACACAACTCTACAAAAAAAATTTTTGTCTTTGTCCTAAAATTTATTTTACGATTCTTCTATTCATTACGCTCCAAAATAAAGGAAAATAACCAATATTTCATATAAAGTTTGCTTTTGTGATAGTTATGATAATAATACATTTTTTGAGTTATCGTAGAAATATTAAATAGTTCTGGTATGTTTAAAAATACCGCCAAAAATTAAAGGGGTCGTAACTCACAGTGTCTACAGATGTCACTTAAGTGATAAACAACAATTGACTGTTTTGTAAGACTCAAAGAGGTTAAAATGTCGCCGAGAAAGTGTAAATATGATGCTGATGGATTTTATTATATATGTGATATATTTATTCAAGTACGAGATATAAAATTTTATTTAAACGCATGTGAAAAGCTATGTGAAGCCTATGAAGCCTATTTCAACTGCCCTGTTCAAAATATAGACAAGCCCTGGGCTCCACATGTTGCCTGGGCTTGTCCACGTGTGTGAACCTATTGCTGAACCTGAAAATGTATTAATATATTTTTAAAAACTTTTTACCAAAGTTGTCAGAAGCAAAGGTTAAATTTTTGTTGGTCTACAAATTAAAAAAAAAATTGTCAGTGAAGAATTTCCAAAATTACTTAGTGCTCAAAAAAAAGTTGGAATAGTTTTAAAGCAGTAGTCTCTGGTTTTTTAGGGAATAACAAAGTTGAATATTACCAAGAGTTAGTTGAAAACATGTTAAAAAACTTTAAAACCATGGGTTGCAGAATGTCTCTAAAAGTACATATGCTGCATGCTCATTTAAATAAATTTGAAAACAACATGGGGGCGTACTCAGAAGAACAAGGAGAACGTTTTCATCAAAATATGAAATTCGAGAAATGTTATCAGGGCCAATACAACGAAAATATGATGGGGGACTACATTTGGGGTTTAGTGAGAGAAAGCACTTATGAACATGAAAGAAAAAGTAAAAGGGTACACTTTTAAGCCTTTCTCCACTATTTTTCAATTTGATATGATAGTAAAAGTTGATAAAAAATCATATACAAATATATTTGTTTCGATTTATCGATAAATAAAAATTTAAACTATTGATTTTCTAAAATACTGTTCAACCGTTCTCCTGAATACAAAAGCAAACTTTTTCAGGCCATATATATTTTTTTCGTCTAACTGTCGATCAATCTATCGAAATTTCACACCCTCTTATCAAAGTCAAAATTCATGTTGACCTGTGAATAGATGTGTTTGCATTATTTTTCATTATGTACGTTTGCATTATGTATTTGCAATTTTACTGATTGTTTCTTAAAATTAAAAGGTAAAGCGTCTTCATTTGGTAAAATAAAAGAATATGCAATTAATCTTCCCAAACTAACAGACCTATGGGAAGTTTTATATATTTATATTTCATAATAACCACCAAGCATTCAAGGAAATTTACATGTACAAAAACTGTGCCCACATGCGTCGCTACCAGGCAGAGACATTCACCCTGTTCAACAAGTGAGCTAATAAAAAAAAGAGCAGATGTCTCGATAAGGGCAAAGCGGCAAAGACATGCAGGTTGTACGTTTTCGTTCCCTGTAATTCTTCTATAGTCACCTGAAGGCAATTGGAGGAGGGTGGGCCATAAGTTTAGCCACAGTGCTAGTGGAGAAATAAAAGGGGTTGTAGTTTAACTGTAGAACCAAGAAGGAACATACAAGATACGAGTTATGCAACACCTGTTAATGTTTGTTAGCACTTTGGCTGTATGTTCATTACTTGAATTTGCCTAAAGTATTCGGTACATTTAAATACAAGGGATTTTCTACATGTAGCCAGTAAACATGTATTAAACAATCTTCTCGTTCTTAGTAAACGTACTAGGGGCACTATCTATATTGTGAGCCTAATAATAATAAAAAAATTAATTTGTCATTGAAAATTACTTTATCGTTTTTCAAAATATTCTCTTTCATGATCTATATACTTTTCCATGCGTTCGAACCATTTGTGAAAGCATTTTTTCCACTGCGCTTGAGATATCTCCAAAACATGGTTTTTGAACGCATCGACGGCTTCTTCTGCCGATGAAAATCGTTGTCCACGCAATTTATTTTTGACGTTCGGGAACATGAAGAAGTCATCGGGTGCCAAATCAGGACGGTACGGCGGATGACCCATTAATTCGATTTTTTGAGTGTTCAAACATTCGGTTGTTAGACGAGATGTATGAGAGCTCGCATTGTCATGATGAACAATGGTTCGGCGACGCTTGTTTGTTTTCCTGATTTCCTAAGATTTCCGGCAAATAAATGGTTGTGTCCCATTCAGAATGGACCGTGTTACGGTTCTCTAAAGGCACTGTTGCCACATGACCAGTTTTTCCGAAAAACCAGGCAACCATTTGTTTCGAAGTGCTTCGAGCGCGAACAACTTTTGTTGGATTTGGTTCATCTTGAAACACCCGTACAGTCGACTGCTGTTTACTTTCCGGCTCATACACATAGATCCATGATTCGTCACCTGTTACAATGTTATATGCGTCTTTTGAAGCACCTCCAATAGCTGAATATAGCAGAACAATCAAATAAGTCATGACAAAGAAAATATAATTTTGAGCATAATTCAAATCAAACGCGCCTACTGATAAGCTGATAGTGATAAGAATATCTATAGTGATCCAGAAAGTACTTGCTATCTTAATTGTAATTAATGAAGGGCATGCAGCATTAATGCAGAGCATGCACAAAGTTTATTTTATTAAGTCTTCTATTTTATTCCCAAATGTAATTTATGGATCGGAAATTTCCTTTTTACCTAATTTAAACTTTTATCTAGCCACACAGATTGACATTACATTTGTAAAATTTATTTTAAACATCAAAACTATTCTCAAAAATAGAATTTTAACATATTTATTTAAAACGCACTTCCTAAAGTAAATTTTATTTGCCATATTAACCAGTAAGATCATAGTTAACCATGATATATGCTGGTTACTACCACTAGTTGTAATGGTGGTAACAAAATCGTAGTAGGTGGTATTGTAAACTTTTAATAACGAGTGATAAATCAGTTTTATAGGAAATCTTAAACGATTTCCGAGTTATCTCGTATTTTGGCTGTAAAAGCCGATATCAACCATTACCACGAGGATGGACCCACACGTTATTAGCATTATAAACGCAAAACAAACGGCTTTTTATTGTTATTGTTTTATTATTAGCAGAAAGAAAAATGTACCGTCTATGTCAACTTAACCGCTATAAAAACAAATATTATTTTAAACATTATCTCGACATTTTACTGCTATTATTATAAATCAATAACGCCGTTTATAACCAATGAAGCTAGATGCAAGTGAATCAGTACGTTTATGGCGTGAAATAGTAAACAAATGTGTCGATGTACTTTAAGTAAAAACAATATGTTGAGAGGAAATGTGTCGCAGCAATTAAGATACCTGTAAAGAGGAAATTACTCAAATAGACAGATCAGGAGGCGACAGTGTGCCCAACGCAGTATAGACTTTTTTACCTTAAAACCTATTACCTTACCTTACTTCAAAAGCGGGAATTTTTTACCATGCATTGCAGTATCCAGTCACGATAACAATATTCACCAAACATTTTTTACACAGCTTTCAGTTGTACAAAGTGAGTACACAAATGTCGGAACAAATAGGATGAAATTATTATAGAACAAGTATGGAAAAATGCTCGCATACTATCTTCTATATCATTGTTGGAAAAGTGCTACTAGTTTCGCTAGTAATTAAACAAACAGTTTCGGTGAATTTCTGTGAACACTAGAAATTCACATGCTCTGTAACATGAATCAAGGCGACACAAACTTATCAGAAGAAATATACCTAGATACTTGCAAATAGAATAGACGAGAATAGAAGACAAAGGGTTGTATTAAAAGAATCTAGAGGAATCTTGAGATTGCGGCAAAGATGAACTTTGAGTTAATTGTTTCATTTAAAATGTATTTTAAAACCTGCTGATAGTTTATACGTAAAAGTGTTGTACATTCTAACGCACGCAAGTAGCCAGGTAACGTAAAAGAAATAAAAAATCTTAGACAGTAAACAGCAAAAATTAGTAACTTCCTGTGTCGGATTGAGAGTGGAAATATGTGATAAATAAATTAACAATTTTATCGAAATAGTTGCTGTGTAACCTACTATAATATTCTTCGCACGATACGTAAAGAAAAAGTGTTCTATTGAATGGCATAGTTGTTTAAAAAAAACTGTCGATTCCAACTGTGATGGTGCCAAAAAAAAAGATACGTATTCCAAATTATGCACGTTAAAAAAAGAGTTTTCCATAAATACCAAAAGATTACACGTTTCTAGACGCGCGTTTTGTCAACCAAGTATCATCTCCCAATGGAGATTACGGGAATATTCTTAAACATTTTGCGTTTTAACTGCTATCCATATTCAATTCCCAACATTGTAATTTTTCTTTAATACTGCGTCGGGCGCACCTGATCTGTGAGATCCAGCCGTTACTTTTTTCTTTGCCCTTTCGTGTATATTACGAATATTAAGTCGAACTCTCTCATAGCTTCCTAGCTCCAAACCAACCTTCTCGATAAGATGTCGATTTCTTTTAGTGCATTCCCTGACCTTGTGTGGGCCACCCAGATCTGTCAGATGCATTGCGCCGGATTACGTCATTATTTTGATTTTTATATTTTGTTAGATTTGTTTTTAGATTTAAATTAATAATATTTTTTTGGGATCTCTACACTTACTTATTCTGGCTTTTTATGGTATTGTTAAAATTAACGCATGAACATTTTTATACTAAATATCGTTACCAACAATGTGACATTTATTTTTCTTTGGAACATGCTAAAATGACGAAAAGTATTTTATAATTACTTGTCAATAGCTGCTTCTCCTATAAAAATCTTCCAAATCTATTATTTCACAACATTAAATGAGTTCCTTTGTGTAAATTTAATTATTTCGATTAAAAGCTAGTGTGAAATATTTATTATTGTATTGTATTAACTAAAATAAGCGTTCAATTAAGTCTCCATCTCATTAAAATTGAAATTGTGTAAGATTTGATTATGGGATCTCTCAGATCCATTGCGCCCGAATGTGTTTCATACTGCTCCCGATGCAAGGTTAATGAAGAACCAAACTTAACGTCTCGGATTCACATTGTCACTGGCTAGCATTTGCTTATTCGCGGAATTGTGCACACATACGTGCCGTATGGCACCTTCTTATCCGTAGTTGTCAACCCCAGCCATTTCCTTTTCACCTTTCTTTGTTACATCGTGCCCATGTAATGCCGTTTTTCTTTATCGGTACACCGGAATTATCGCATGAATATTAATACAACACTTAACCAGGCGTCATGGCGTCATGAAGTGTCTGATGTCGCGTAACTTTTTGCATGCAGTGCATGGCTTTTAATAGAATTGTGCGCGAATTATTCCCGTTGTTAATAACGATCGATAAATGGCGCTTGTTAAATTTATTGCTTATTTTTTGTACACATTTATGTAACTCACAAGGTTCGGCGATTCCTTTTATATTTGTTGTTTTATGACCGATTATTTGCTTTTGAACGTTATGCAAACAGATAACAACATTAAAACTGAGCTCTCCAAGAGTAATGATAATGATAATGAATGCAAATAATTGATGTATTATTTTTACATAATAACACGAGTTACACACAAAAGTGACACAAACGTATTAAAGGATTTATATCAAGTACCCTCTGAATAAACCATATGGAAGGCAGAATATTCTCACAATTATTATATATTTGGTTTATATCAGAAGTTACCAAAGTATATCCAATAAAATAAGAAAGTGTTTGTTCATTTGACTAAGTTTTATATCTGTTTATTATTAATAAAGTAAAACATATGGATAAGCTACTAGAGTAACATTATCTCCACAGAATCTTAGAGGTATGTACATATGTATGACTGGCTTGACATCCCAAGTGGGCTAGCGCCGCTTATAAACGTTTTCTAGATCTAACTTCTTGAGGATGATCAGTCCCCTATAATTTCTTGATTTTCTACATATACCATGCCATTTATTCGATCCCTGGCGTCGTTATTTTGGTTATTTTTACTCTACTCTCGCTCAGGTCGTCTTGAACTTCTTGTATCCAAGTTAATCTTGATCTACCTCTACGTCTGTTGCTTGCTGATTCCTATTCCACTATTACACTTATCACATCTTTTCGGTTCGCTCCTCGCATGTTCCAGCCATCATACAATTAGTTTTTGCTCCTTACTTATTCCTATTATATTCTCTCCTTTTAATTCTTCTCCTATTTCCAAACTGGTTATCATTCTGTATACTCCATTTGCTGTTCCTATTGGGTTTAATATTATTTTCATGATTATGACTTCCTTTCTTCCCTCTTCTTTTTTGTCATGGTCATTATTTCTGCTGTATCGGTAAGTATGGGTCTTATTAATGTTTTCTATATTCTAATATTAGCTTTTCGGATTAATGTATTATTCTTTAGTAGCTTCCTGTTTGCTTGCAGAGTTGGAATGGCGGATGAATGTTGGGTCTTTCTATATCAAGCCACCAAACGATAGCAATCACGATTCTATTAGTGATCAGAGAGCAACCGCCATAAATTCCTCATCGACAAAGAGTAGAACATGATGGATGGAAGGTGGTGGATTTCGATGGTGTTGCATAGTGACATCTATAAGGGTGAAAATGTTAAGGCAGAACGATATTTTCCGTTTCTGATTATGGTGGTGTAAGATATTATAATGTAGAAGAGCAACGATATTCTTTCTTTCATGACAATGCCAAATTCCGCAAACGCCAACGACTCCAGCGCCTGTAATAACCCGATGGGGAACGCGGATCGAAGCAGCTTTATATTATTACTGCAATTTTAAGAATATCAGCAGGGTATTTCAACAGTTGGATCCAAATGATTCTATGGTTATTGTTATTGCGAATGCGCAACAGACTTTAGCGGATTCAGCTCCTCAACAAGATTTGGTGTATGTACATGACAATTTTTCGCGTATACCAAAAGCCATTGGAAAGTTGGAAAAACACAGACAGATGAATTTTCAATAGTGGATGCTATAAACATTGTTTGGGACCTACGGCAGTTATTTTTCAGTTAGAAGGGGATACTGCGAAGTCTATGAAGAAAAAATTTACTGCAGTTTTGGATAACCCGGGTTTTTCTACTTATAGCAATTATAGTACCTATTTTACAGCAGAAAGAAGTTCGTGTCTCTAATCTAGAAATCAATATGAAGGTTCTACATTATAAATGGATATTTACTGACAGATGTCGCTCGTTGACTGTTGAATATTTAGAGCAGCTACTAATACTCATGTGATCATACGCGTAAATAGTGTTAGGTGTGTTATGATGTTACCTTGAAGAACTACTGTGTTGTCCAGATGGTTTTGACAATATGGTGACGTGATGACTTGCCCTGCCCCCGGAACCGACTACGCGTTTTTAGGAATACAGTTACAAATCCTCATTTGTTTCTAAACAATGAAAGGTAAAGTAACATGTGTATAAATTTTATATATAATCCGCTCTTCATCGTAAGTCCGCCCCTGTCAGTTACATCATGTCGGTATTCAAATCCGGGGCATAACCATAGACGTAACCAAAGGAGATTTTAGGATAGTGCGCAAATTGGAAGGAAAGTTGCAAGCTTTCTATTAATAACAAAGGTAATACTTGAAGCTATATGTAAGTTTCATCGGTGTTATACACTAATGCTTCGTAATACATTTTTTTCTAAACACATATTTGAATGAGATGACGTTATATGAAATTGGTTTCGTTAGGATTTCTAAAACAAGCTCGACTAAAGCTACAGACGTCGATGAAACGACATTACGACCTATCACACGAATCAGTGCTTGCAATAAACAGAATTCCAATACTAACGCTGTCCTTTTCTTTCCCAGTGGCATATCACGAGTCTTTCGTCTCATCGTTTGACCTCCCTAATAGGTTAATGGTAATTATGACCGTATTCAGTACGCGTTGAAATTTGCGCCTATTTCTGGAACGGAATTGCGAGCAATAAGTGAAACAATCACTCATATTTTAGTTGAAAAGATAACCGTTAATGAGAAACGAAATTGATTGCGATTAGCTTTGTTCGGCGCGAATCGGTTTACCCAGACGACTTATCGATAATTTTGGGTTATGAGAACGACAAACACACAACTAAGTAATATATTTTTAATTATTCTGTTTAATTTTGTTGGTATGTAAACTGATAACCCGCTGGGAATGTTTGCTGTCTAAATAAAGACGAAATTGTGGGACGCTAAGAAATTTTGCAATAGAAACCGTGATTTATTACATGATTCGCCTAGTTGTTAAAGATTATGTTTATTTTATTTCTCTTCCACATGAAACTATTAATGCCCTATTAAATTATGGAATTTGTATCATCGCGAAAAGATGTAATGAGACACTTTCGATACACCTCCTTGAAATATGCTCTTGATCAATAGACCGACCTCTATTGATCAAGAGCCATTTTAAGACCAATCAACGCTCAAATTGATTCACTGTTCGCCTATATTCCAGGGTAATATATCCAATATATCTTACATTCTTTCCTGGTGGTCCCTTTTGAGATGAAACATATTTTTTTCGCTTATTAGGTAAAGAAAATTCCAAATTTTAATTGCCTAATGAGGGATATTTAATATCTTACATTAATTTTGCTTCATAGCTGAATATATAGGGTCTTTCAATAGGGGCGCTCGAAATTTGTTAAGTCACTGTTTGGTGCGAATTTTGGTCTGGCGGAATCATCGGTTCGTACTTCCTCCAAAACGAAACTGGCATTGCCATAACCGTCAACGGCGAGGGCTATAGACCGATGATAAGCAACTTGTTGTTGCCTAAAGTAGATGATATGGATACCGATGACATGTGGTTCCAACAGGATGGCGCAACGTGCCATACAGCGCATACCACAATGAACATTCTGCACGAGTGATTTAAGAGCATGGATATCTCGATGGGTAGAATTTCTGAGTAATTGTGTACTATGTTCTGGTGTCTTTAAGGCTGAATACAAGTTGGGTTATCAAACAAATCAAACTCAAAGAAAGCATTATCATTAGCTTTTGCGCCATATTTACTATATCTGCCCGATTAAAAAAACGAATGAATAACTTCCGTTACCATAACCTCACCCATTCAATTTCACAACATTCAATCCACCTATGGTCCCCTGGGAAAGCGCCATTAAAGGCAAAAATTTTTACACATTATTTATTCTGTTGATGTAGACTTTTGGCATACAATAGGGCTCAAATCAAAAGAATAGGACGGCCACTCAATTCCATGTGGCCAATCCACCTATTGCGGAAAACTTGATGAAGCCGGCCATTACTTCCAATGCAAAATGTGATGTAGTCCGTCCTCCTGGACTTTTTTACTAGATTTCTAGAATCATTGTATAATCGAAAAATGGTCCTATATTTACAATTCCAACATGAAAAATCACTTTTTTAGGATATCGTGTCTGGGCTTCTGTTCAGTGTAAACGTTCTCTGCTCTAATGCCTACAGATTTTCTTGGTCTTTGTTTGTCGTGATTTCATAAAACTTTAAAGATTGCGATTATCGACAATAACCGGTCCCTGGGTTTGTATGGATCTACCAGTATACACCAATGTACCTAAATACCATTTATTTCTAAAATAGGTATCGTCAGAACAAAGCTTAGGTTCCCTTGACTGCAGAAAACATTTGGTCACATACAAATTCTCAAATTTTACTTTGTTGATAGAGAATATACAGAAATTGAAATAGTCTCACATTGTCATCATTTTGTACAAAAGGATATAATTTTATTTAAAAAAATTAAAGGCGTAACTGTCATGGCCGGTCTATCGACACCTCTTTATTAGTCCCAGAGTCAACTTCATGAGATACTTCTTCTTCTTCTTTATGTGCCATATCAGAGTTATCCGACGTTGGCGATCATCACAGCAAAGGCTTCTCGATCTTCTGCCATGTGGAAAAGTTGACCTGCATTTCGTATGTCTGTCCAGGCTCGGATGTTTCTCAGCCAAGACATCTGTTTTCGGCCTACACCCCGTCGACCTTCTATTTCTCTCTTGAGGATGAATTGTAAAATACGATATCGATCACCTCTCAATATATGACCCAAATAAGTAATTTTTCTACGTTCGATAGTCCTGAATAGTTCCCTGTCTTTGTTGACTTTCCTCAGCACTTCCTCGTTTGTGATATGTGCTATCCACGGTATTTTTAACATTCGCCTATGTATCCACATTTCCAGCGCCTCTATGCGATTAGTTGTTGATATTTTAAGCGTCCACGCCTCCACTCCATACAACAGTACAGGCCAAACATAGCACTTGACCATCCTTTGTCTAATTTCTAAATTTAGATGGTGGTTGCAAAGAAATGATTTCATCTTTAGAAAGGTTATTTTGGCCATTGCAATTCTGCGTTTTATTTCTTTGTTTGGATCTAGTTGGTCTGTTATGATAGTTCCTAAGAATGTAAATTTGTGGACCCTTTCAACCTCAACTCCATTTAATTCTAGTTTCGTATCTGGGTGAGGGTTACGACTACAGACTAAAAACTTGGTTTTATTTTCATTTATTTTGATGCCCATTCCTTCCCCTGCTTCGTGGATTCGATTCAGCAGTATTTGGAGACCTTCGATGTTGTCCGCCAAGATTACTGTGTCATCCGCATATCTAATTACATTAAGTAATTCACCATTTATTTTTATTCCATGTGGTTGAATCTCAAGTGCTGTCTTAAATAAAAGATCAGAATATAAATTGAATAGAGTTGAGAACGTATCATTAAGAATTTGTACTGGAAACAAACCGCTAACGTTAAGATTGGAAATAGTCTTACTAACGAAATATCCATACAACGAGGAGTTAGACAAGGTTGTATTTTATCCCCAACTCTATTCATGAGATACACCAAACTAATTTTGAAGGCATATATACAAAAATCTTTTCGTATTACCGCTAAGTTAAATCAAATGTTTTAAAATCTTAGCAGGTTTTAAGAAATCACAGGTTTGAAAAACAAAACGAATTTTTGAAAATCGTATTTTAAATGATCAAGTATGTTATTACCTGTGGCCTAGACGACCACAAGTCTTCTTACAATTCTTACAAATTAACAGATAGGCAGGCTAGAAAACATTACAAAATAGGAAATGAACTAGATGAAATAAGAGTAGATAAAGGGTGGTCCAACCATAATGCACGATGTGTCCACAATCGGGAGAATTGTGCGCAAATTTCAGCAAACCGGGTCTGTAGGAAATGTGAAAACACCTGTGCATGCTCGCCCAGTTCGTTCTGCGGAAAACATTGCTGTTGTTCGCGATAGTGTAGCAGAAGAGCCGTCAACCTCGACTCCTCGTCGTGCCCAACAATTGAACATCTCACGAACATCGCTGATGCAAATTTTGAATAAAGATTTGAATTCACACGCTTACAAGGTTCAATTGACTCAAGAGCTGAAGCCTACTGACCATTTCAAGCGTCGTCAATACACCGAATGGTTGGTTGAACAGACAGAAGTGAATGGTGACTTTACAAAGAAAATGCATCCACAAAGAGTGACTGTTTGGTGCGGTTTATGGGCTGGCGGCGTCATCGGGCCGTACTTCTTCGAAAATGAGGTCGGCCAAGCAGTTACCGTGAATGGTGTTCGCTATCGCGAGATGATAACGGACTTCTTGTGGCCAGAAATTGAGGATATGGACCTGGACGATATGTGGTTCCAACAGGATGGTGCCACTTGCCACACAGCCAACGAAACAATGGCACTTTTAGGCGAGAAATTTAATGGCCGTGTTATCTCACGTCGTGGCGATGTTAATTGGCTGCCAAGATCATGTGATATGACACCGTTAGACTTCTTTCTTTGGGGATATTTAAAAGAAAAAGTGTACGTCAATAAGCCAAGAACAATTCAAGAGCTAAAGGATGAGATAATTCGGCACATTAACGACATTGAACCTCAATTATGTCTCAGAGTCATTGAAAATATGGACCATCGAATAGAGGTATGCCACCGAAGCCGTGGCGAGCATTTGGCCCATATTTTGTTTCACACATAATTGTCATAGATCCTTCTATCATAATAAAAAATATTAAGATAATTCTCTGAAAACTTTTTGTTTTATTTACAATTAACATCGTGTGTTTTGGTTGGACCACCTTTTATAAGACGATAACGGTCTTTATCGTCCACTGCCATCTTATATATGATGGCAATATCTTAATATTGACGAATTGCAAGTTATAGTAACATATAAGTCGGAAATCGAGAAAGGAACCACCAAACCTCCAAACGGTTATCAAAGTATTTCCCGCAAAGGGATTACATAATCGCTCTAGGAAACAACTATTCCTCGGGTAAAGCCCCGCCAGGCATTGAATTATACTTAGAAACGATCCTCGACCCCTTTCTCGTGTTTCTGCACGATCAGATAAGGTTTCAAAAAATAAAACCTGCCACAGGTAGGATTCGACATCGAGAGATGCAAGTTATGGAGAAAAAAACTGTTTGCAATGGACAATTAGTAATGTAGAAAACCTCATTGCACAGTCCGATGGCAATGATGGCGCTTGAACCCAGATCACCGTCAAATTCCCACGTTTCTCGCAATATGCGACACTCAAATACCTGCATAGAAAATCGAAATTAATCAGGCTCCCAAGGAATAATCGAATTAGTCCGAATTCGTCTGCGAATCTATGACAAACTAACCGTTCCTGGGAATGTTAGTCACCTTTTGCGGCGACCGCAACATAACAAACAGACATAATTTAATTTCTGCGGTTACTTTCGAATAAAAATTCGTAAGATACAGGCAAAGTTTACGACACGGCAGGTTGGTCTGATCAAAAATGAGGCGTGTTGTTTCGAAACCGACCAAGATAGGTGATTATGTGAAAGTACGGTGTGTACCGCAGCTGGGAGACCTTTAACTTGTTAGGAAGACCTCACCGGTCTTCTTAATCTGCATACAGTGGCGTACAAATTTACATAATTAAAATAATTCGTGGTCGAAGAAAATCTTAATTAAAAATATGTGATGAATCACTGACGTTGTTTTCATCTCTATGTGCAACTTTTCCCCCTCACAGCCTGAGGCTATAGGAGAAGCTAGATTATAACGTAACGTAATAAATATTTTGACATAAATAAGCGTGACTGAAGACTATAAAAAAGGCTGTCAAATATGCAGTTTTCGTGTGGAATGTCCTCATAGGAAATAAACCGGGCTTCTTCTAACGTAACCTCTATATATTATTCTCATATATAACAGTATTCTTAAATTTAAAGTACAGGGTCCAGCAACAGGATTGAACGGTTTTTAATACGCCACTGTTAAGAAACAAATAATATATTTGGACTAATTATTATTATAACTAAAAACACAATTCTGGAAATTTCTTATAACACTTAGTTTGCAGAGATCACATTCTTAAGATGATCACCGTCTTCTTCTATACATTGCTGCAATCTGTTTCTGAAATTGAACATAACGCGTCTGAGTAAATCTACGTTTATCGAATTTATCTCTTCGCGAATCCTTTCTTTGAGTTCCAGAAGTGTTTGGGGACGGGTAGAGTACACTTTGAACTTTAAGAATCCCCACAGAAAAAATCCGGGGCCGTCAGGTCCGGTGATCTTGTGGGCTATACAAAATCGCCAAACCTTAAAATTAGGCGAATCGGGAAAATACGCTGTAAAATGGACCGTCTAGCTGTATGTGCTGTGGCGCCGTCCTGTTGGAACCATACTTCATCTTGGTCCATTCTTTGCAAGTTCCACGGCAACAAATGTTTCCAACATCTTAACGTACCGAAGTGAATTGACTGTAACGGTGTGGGCGTTTTCTTCAAAAAAGTATGGCCCGATCACACCAAATCTGAACACTCTACACCATACCGTTACCTTTTGGTCATAAAGTGGGTGTTCATGCATTTCTCTTGGGTTGTGTTCAGCCCAGTAGCGAAAGTTTTGCTTATTAACGTACCCACTGAGATGGAAGTCAGCTTCGTCAGACATGATCAGTTTATCAACAATTCCTGCATTGTTGTTTAGTATTACAAGAAATTGCCTGCAGAAATTGAGGCGATTTTCTTTATCAACAAGGTTCAGCCTCTGGACTATCTGTACTCTATACGGATGATATTTCAGATTTTCAAGATGGACTGGGTCAGTATAAATGATTTAACAGCAGGGACCCGTTGATTAACCGGCCAATTTGCCACTGTAAAAAAACTTTCGATAATAAAATACAATTTTATCACTATTTGGCGTTTGTCAAACAAACAGTATTTCCACAGTAACCTATTCAAAATTATTCAATTCTGTTGCCAGACACCGTAGTTATAGGTGTGGAGTGCCTCAAGGGTCGGTCCTGAAACCGATATCGCACCTGACATTCTTTAACGATTATTCCCTTCACAGTTGTTAGGTAGCAACTGATATTTTCACTTGAAAATCTTGTGACATATGTATGGCTTTCTGGATTACTGGTTTGGGATTCACATTTAAAAAAAGCCTAGTTGAGAACTGATAATAGGTTTATCAGTTCTCAACTAGGTTTATTTTTTTTTATTGCTATCAGGAGGTAGAATGGCGCTTTCTGACGTCAATTGTCTTTATCAAGCCGGCTAGATTTATTATGGATCATTTTCCTTATTTTTTTATTATAAATTTACAAAATTTACAAAAAAAATAAAGTATTTGCTAGTCAGGTGTTTATAGTTGCTTTTCTAATATTTGACTTTCAAACATCGTAGGATTTAGAATTAAATTCGTTGAAAATAAAGGTAATTATAAGAAAAAACTAATTATTTATTTAATTTTTGTTTAATTTTAGATAACACATTGAAACCATCAATATCTTTCGACATGCTGTTCATTAGATGATATGCTCTCCATTAGATGGACAGACTGATAATGTCCCAATGGTTTTTCCACTGTTCGAAATATTTTTTATGTTCTTCAGAACTGCGTTTTCTTCCTAATCTCTTCTACATTCTGAAAACGATTTCCCTTTAGGGTTTTATTCATTCTTGAGAATAAGAAAAGGTCACAAGAAAGAGGTTAGGTCGGGCGAGTAACGGGGTACAAAACCGTTGTCATGTCGTTTTTGCCAAAAACTGTTTGATTTTCAATGCTGTGAGAGCAGGCGCGTTGTCATGATGAAGAAACCAGTCCTCCGATTTCCACAATTCAGGTCGTTTTTTATCACTGCCTCACACAATCGCTTTAGCACTCCAGATAGTAATTTTGGTTACACGTTGGGTTTGGTTATAAGTTGGGCACTGTGGTGCCCCGAAAAACAAATTCAACGTGACTATCATGGACTTCACATTTAATTTTACTTGTCGTACTTTCTTTGGTCTGGGCGATGAAAGTGTCATTCACTACCTGGACTGTTGTCTTGTTTCGGGGTCATAGCCGTAACACCAACATTCATCTCCTGTGATGAATTTTGACAAAGAATCAGGGTCAGTCTGTGCCTGTTATTTCAATTCCGGGGCATTCTCAGGCGGTTCTCTCTCTCTAGTCATCGGAAAGCATGGAACAAACATTGCCGCGGCGCGTCTCATATTCAAATTATCAGTTAGGACCCTTCATTAACTGGGACGGGCTTAATAAAAAATTACTCTGCGCTGCAATGGTTTCATATGAATGATATTTGGCCAATTGAGTAGAGAGAGTGTCTAGTAAACGTACTGTTTGTCTTAAGAATAGGATCAAGTCTGCATCGGACCGCCCACTAGGTGCGCAGTAAATAGCTTGGTCTAAGTAACTAGCTGAATGCTGACCTTACTCTTTCTTCTACGCATATATAGAGAAATCTCATACTTTCTCCTATTATTGACGAGCAGTACCTACCCCGAGAGGGCAGTACTATCAACCCACTTGTCTATAGAAAATAATTCACGTTTCTTTAGTACTCCCTCGTATAGCTTTTACCAATTACCTGTTCTGATATCGTCATTTTAAATTATTATTCGATTTTTGCTCCGTTAAAGGCCTCATCACACCAAAACGTTGCAATTATCAAACACTGAGTGATCTTGGTGCCATAATTACTATCGTAATATAACCATGTGCCTTCCCTGACGTACGACCATGAGCTGCATCTACAAGTTCAGTTATCTTGTAATCTTCTTCCCGGAACGGATTAATTAAGTTTAGAAACCCGATGAGTTACCGGTTTGTTTATGTTTAGGTAACGTTCATTTAAAGTAGTACACAAACACGAATCCACTTCACGTATATTAATACTTTTTGTTTAACATATCGTAGGGATTATCGCGATTAAAAATGAATTCGTCTCTAAATTATACAGGTATTAGTGGATATTTGATTTTTCTCGCTGCTAAATTCACACGCGCCACTATTCCTAATAGAAAAAGAGAAGATGAAATACTTGAAATCCTTTCATATCGTTTAGAGAGTGGCTTAAGTATTAACTTAAGTATTGTAGATAACAGACGAATGTTATAATAACGAACTGTATATTAAAAACTAAACGTGGTAACATGATTACATAATTGTGTATCTGGCAGGTTATTAAACACTTCGAATCACTTTTGATCTTGTCTGAAGGTAAAATTATGTTTTTTGCTCTATATTGCAAGAGAAGGGATTGGTTGGGAGACTTAGACCACCATCCAGAAATCTATTGTAATATTCCCTTCAAATTAGGAAAATTGAGAGCAATTTTTTCCTAGAGCTAAGCGACCTATACAGAAAGTTGTGTTGGGGTGTCAACATATTTTTCACCTAGCGCATGATAAAAAAGGGTTGTTTTTTAGATATAGACATATATATATATATATATATATATATATATATATATATATATATATATATATATACACGTGTTTCTGGGCGTTTTTTCCGGTTTTTTGCGTTTTTCTGAAAAACTATGCACTTTTGGGAAAACATGACCTGATTTAATGTTGTAGATTTTGCGATTCTCCACAGTTTTTGTTCTTTTCATTTCTTCGAGATTCTGCTTAGTTGCGCCGCTAGGGCGCGCTGAAGTATTTTTGAGCTGTTTTTCGATTTTAAGCTGAAACTATGCCTTGTAGAGAAACATATCACGAGATCAAAGTTGTAGATATAAAGATTTACGACACATTTTGTTTTTTGTTTTTTTTTAAGTCGCACGGTTTTGCCACTAGAGGGCGAAAACCGTTTTATTTTTTTTTGTTATCTTGTGCGAATGAAAAAAACACAAACGTATTATTTTTGATTTATAGGCAAAAATATGCATTTTTTGTAAAAAAAAAAGTGTAAGACAATTTGTAGGAAGTTTTTTGCTCTCCAACTTTTTATGTGATTGAACTTCTCTAAAAAATGCATAATTTTGCCTATAAATCAAAAATAATGGTTTAGAGTATTTTTTTCATTTGCACCAGCGTATTACAAAAAAAAGAAAACGGTTTTCGCCCTCTAGTGGCAAAACCGTGTGAAATTGAAAAAAAAAAACAAATGAACAAAATGTGTCGAAAATTTTTATATCTACAATTTTGATCTTTTGATATTTTTCTCTACAATGCATAGTTTTGGCTTAAAATCGAAAAACAGCTCAAAAATACTTCAGCGCGCTCTAGCGGCGCAACTACGCAGAATTTCGAAAAAATGAAAAGAACAAAAATTGTGAAGAATCGCGAAATCTACATCAAATCAGGTTATGTTTTCCCAAAAATGCAGTTTTTCAGAAAATCGCAAAAAACCGAAAAAAACGGCCAAAAGCGCGTATATATATATGTCTATATCTAAAAAAAAAACCCTCTTTTTATCATGCACTAGGTGAAAGATATGTTGACACAATCCTAACACAACTTTCTGTATAGGTCGCTTAGCTGTAGGAAAAATTTCCCAAAATCAGTGATTTTTTGTCTAATTTGAAGGAACTATAACGTTTCTTTCCCTTTCGCCGTCTTCATCCTGAGTAAGAATATTTTGAAGGTTTATAGATCCTCAATGAATGAATATTATTCATAATTTACTAAAATCTGAGCGATCTTTGGTTTTATGGTTATGAACTATAGCCACTCTCTTCTTTATAATTTATAATTCTTCATACATTATTCAACGAAGGGTCTAAGCATAGGTTCTTGTGGAATACTACAATTTTTTCAACATAATGTTTAAAGACGTGAGATAAGAATAAGCTAGTGTTGCTAATTATTATTAATACATGAAAACACATACGTTTATCTTATTCTTAGATACATATAGTTATTGCATTGAAATACAACAGTCTATGCATAGTCTCTCATAGTTTGTTATTTGGCAGTTGAAGCACTATGTGAATATAATCGCTGCTAAAAAATGGAGGTATTGCAAAACTGGTAAAAAAATTAATTGGATAAGGTTCTGAATAAACAATAATAATTTTTAAAATTGAGTAAGTTGATTTTTTTTGTTGTTTACATTGAAAGGAGTTCTAACTGTTTTATTAGGTTTTATATGTTCTGGTCTGATATACATATATTTATAATCTGATATAGCCTTATTGTATTCTATAAACTCATATAGATATATAGAGGATACATTTGGTTATATTCACCTTGTTCTGATGTTTTGCCAGATCCTCATTATTTGTATAAAACCAATTTATAGTGATCGAATAAACTGAATCTACTACTAAAATATTATATTAATAGGTGATTCAACTGTCAAAATTTGCGATGTGCTTCCTCCATATGACTGTAAGATTTAAGTCGAATATGGAAAAACAATTATAGACAACATGCCTTATTTCTAATACTGAGTAATAGCTGAGACACCAAAAAAAGTGACCTAATTTTGATTCAGACTACTTCTCATGCAAACTACAGAAAATTATTTCCTGTAAAAGCAATTATACCAAAGGATAAAATCACAGCATCTATGAGAACCTAAGAAATTAAACAGATGATAACGACCAAGTTGATTAAATATTGCAATTTCGTTCTTCATAACCAAGCACCATTTCGCCTAGCAGTTTTTAGGTTCCGACTGATTACCCAACGATCTTTTTTGCGAAAAATAAATCGTTAAATGTCCGTTAGTAACTAAGCCGCGTCAGATGCTAATTTCTGCTCCAAAGTCTCATAATTTGCAAGCCGGCTTTAACTGAAAGGAAGAGTATTAATTTCTGTGAAAACCAGTTATCGAATTTGCCTATATTATTGCCGCAGACACTTGGAGGAGGCGTTCAGCGCTTAATTATTGTTTTGTGATGTAATTAATCGTAAGAAATCGTTTATGAACGAATACACTACATATAGGAAATAATTGGCGGTTCTTACAAAGTATAGGATGACCCAACGAAAATGAAACAGAAGAAGTTTTAAGCTGAACAACATTTTTGGAAGGGGACATTACCGTTTGGGTACTTCTTTCTGATAAAATACACCATTATGGTGAAGAAATTCATCGGTGCTCTTAAAATGTACGATAAATTGCCGGGTCGATAGATGAGAAACAGAAGTGGCCTTGAATGGCCTTCACAATTGCCAAACTTAACTCCAATGGAATTTTTACAATGGTCATTTAAAACAGTAGTACAACTACCTGTCTGTTTGGAGAATTTGTATCCATATGCTTTGAAGGAATGCCCCCTAAGATACTTATAATATCTATGAACTTGGAAATAGGCATATAACTAGGAAATCTTTGTTATTGTATAGACAGTTATTGGATAGAAACTATATTAATTTTAGACGTAAGATACTATGCTGTGGTAATCTACCAAACTTTTTCATCATGTACTTGTGATCATAGATATTTTTGTATAACAACCAAAAGAGGTCATACTTATTTTGACAATATTTATCTAGCAACATTCAAACAAAAGTCATCGAGTGAAGTCGTTACAATTAGGAAGATGGTAGCAATCACATACATATATAAAGACATAGAATTCGGCCAAATTCCTACATCTTCAGAATTCGATAAAATCAAAGGAATTCGGCAATAACAAGAAATACAGCTTGAATAAAAATTATAATTGCAAAGCATGACTATGATAAAATGAATTACCGAACATGCGAAAAAGAACTGTATTCAAATCAGGCAGTGATTAATTGTTTAAATTAACAATTTTCTACTACAAATTTTGTCCTAAATTAAGCAAATACATTTATGGACTGGATAGATGATGATTATTTATTACTAAATTAAGTGAATTTGAGGTTCAAAATTTGTCGTAAGTTAAACGTTCGAAAAATAAGAACTTATATGAAAGGGGGTAAATCAAATACAGTTAATCGCCATTTTATAGAGGATGTGTCCAATTTGGAAGACAAATTGAACAAAGAAACATGGTAAGTACTGAGATTGCTACTAGAAAATGACATATTTTTACACAATTTGAATAATTCGTATTATTCATTTCAATAGTATTAATAAAGATAAATAATTTGTAATTACTTTTGATATATCTCGTTGTAATTTTTATTTAAAAGCCATTATAAACCCTCTTGGAAATATTTGTCATAGAAATTTTGTTTATCATCTAAATCAGATTGAATATTTCCAACATGTCACATTTCCTCAAAGCGATAAGACATATACTCAATAATCAGTGCAAATGTTCAATCAAACGTGTTTCATGAAAGTCATGACTGTATTTTATCACGATGCATTTATTAAATATAATATTTTCGGAAAAGGTTGCAGTTCGGTCTGGGGTTTCTCAGTAATCAACACCAGAGTTACTGTCTATTATATTTTACGTATAATACTATAAGGTATATAAATGTACTATATCCTAATCTAATGGTTATATCCTCTATATACGAGGTGTGTTCAAAAAGTAACGGGAATTTTGTAATTTGGCGGGATGTATTAGTGCGATTCGCGCGATTTTTTCGTTGTTGTGTTGGCAAACATGTCTGAAAAGTATCTGTACATTGTTAGCCATATCAGATGTTTAGTTTGTTGTCAGCTGTCAAAAAGGTTACATGTGTTTTGGTACGATCGGCGAAGATTTATTTATTTAAAAAAGGATCAGAGAATTTGCATTAGATGTGGCTATAAGAATGGAATAAAGTGCAGCAATGTTTTAGAAAAGTTAAATATTGAGTTTGGTGAATCTTATATGAGTAAAACAGGGGTTTACGAGTAGTATAAGTGCTTCCAATAAGGTCGTGAAGACGATGAGCACCCTGGACGCACCAGCACATCAACAACCGATGAAAACGTGGAACAGGTGAATGAAATGATTGTGAACGATCGCAAAATTACAATCAGAGAAGTCGCTGATGATGTTAGAATATCAATTGGCTCATATCATGAAATTTTTTCGAGTGCCTTGGGTATGAAACGTGTGGGAGCAAAATTATTCGTCCCAGTGGAAGCATTCTGGATCGCCAAGACCGAAAAAACAGTTGAAAAAAGTGCGGTCGAATGTGAAGGTTACTCACTGTGTTCTTCGATTTTTACCGACATGGTGAACCACCGGTTCTTTCTATAAGGTTAAACGATCAATAAGGAGTACTATCCACAAGTTCAACACCGTTTGCGTGAAGCAATTCGAAAAAAAAATACACCACGGATTTGTGGCGAAACAATTCGTGGTTTTTGCGCCACGATGCATGCTTGTTCGTGAATTTTTGGCCAAAAAATAACACTGTAACGATGCCCCAGCCTCCATATTCGCCAGATATGGCTCTATATGACTTTTTTCTGTTTTCAAAAATAAATAGGACCTTAAAGGACCGTCATTTGGCAAGCATAGATGAAATTAAGAGCATAACGTTGAGAGAGTTAAACGCTATGCCAAAGATGAGTACTAGAAGTGCCTCGGTGATTGGAAGAAGCACTGCCATAAGTGTATAATATCTAATGGGGACTATTTTGAAGGGGATAGTATTGATGTAGACGGTAGATCTAAAATTCTTTCCAAAAAACCGAAAATTCCCGTTATTTTTTGAACACACCTCGTATATACTGTATGTATACAGAGTGTTAGGCAGATGGATTACCAAACCAAAATGGTGGATAGGTGGAGCCATTTAGAAGTCCTCACGGTTATCAGGCCCAAGTCTCACTCTTTAACAAGTGAAAAAAAAAAAATAGTTGAACATAATTATATTTTTAATTTTTATAAAACATATTTATTACATTCAGTATTCTCAACTGATTCGTTCACCGTACCAAGAACTCATAATCAGTACCCATACTAATGAATATGATTTAGCTAAGCCTGTTCTAAAACTTCAGGATAGAAGTAAATTTTGGTCATAGGTTTGAATATTTTTATTTATTGTTTAATGATGGTCTTTGACCGTTTCTTATTTCACTAATGTATCTTACTAACCTATTCTTGTTATTTGTATGTGCGTTTGTATTTTTATAATGTCTCAGACGAAAGGGTACAATTATATAATAATTGTTATCACCCTAATTTTGTAGTTAGGGTTCTGATATCTTCCGATGTGTTATCAAACAAAATAAATATTCCAAGCATAATATAACATCTGTAACAAATAAACAAATAGAATATAAAATTTGAGAAAACAGCTCATTAAAGCGAATCAATTCTTTTGGTTTCAAGTAATTTTCTACTACAGGACAATTCTCGATTTCTCGATTTCTCGATTCCCGACTTATATGTTACTGATACTGATCATCATCATCATCATTAGGTCATCAGTCCTAAGACTGGTTGGACGCTAACCTCCAGCTTCTCCTATCTTGTGCTAACCTACGCATTTCGCTAATTGTGCTACAACCTACATCCCTTACTATTTGCGAGCAGTAGTCTAATCTAGGCCTACCTCTGCCTTTCTTCACTCCTATTTCTGCCTCCAAAATATCGCGGACTATTCCCCCATGTCTCAGCAAGTGGCCTACCATTCTATCTCTTCTCTTCTTTAAGTTTTTCCACATACTCCTTTTCTCGCCGACTTTCTCCAATACTTCTTCGTTTCTAACCCTATCAGTCCATGGTATTTTCATCATTCTTCGGTAACACCACATCTCAAAAGCTTCTAATTTCTTCCTACTTGCTTCCCCTACCGTCCAGGTTTCGCAGCCGTAAAGTGCCGTGCTCCATACATATGTTTTCAAAAATCTCTTCCTTGTTTCTAAGTTTATTACCCCCGAGCATAAAAGTGCTTTCTTTTTGTTAAAAGCTACTCGACCCTGCGCTATTCTTTGTTTTATGTCTTTATCGCTTCTTCCATCCCAATTTATTTTACTTCCTAAATAAGTGAAGTCTTTAACTTCCTCCAATCTTTCATTATTAATTTGTACTTTCGTTTTTGCTCTGCTCTCGCGCCCTCTGCACACTAACACTTTAGTTTTGTTTTTATTCACCCTCATTCCGTATTCCTCTGTCAACACTGCCTCCATTTCGTTCAATGCTGATTCTAGTTCCTCCTTACTAGATGCTAATACTGCTATATCATCCGCGAATCTCAGCATTTTTAGTTTCTGTCCCTGTACTTTAATCCCGAAATCTACTCTATCTTTTACCACATTAATCGCCTCTTCGATGTACAGATTAAAAATTAGTGGTGATAGCGTACATCCTTGTCTTACTCCTTTCCTAATACCTACTTCCCTTTCTTCCCCTTCTACTTCTATAACAGCAGTTTGCTCTATGTATAGATTGTGTACTACTCTCCTATCTCTATACTTCATTCCCGCGCTCTTTAGTATCTCGAACATTTTTTCCCATCTTACGTTATCAAAAGCTTTTTCTAAATCTACAAATCCTATATAAGCGTTCTTTCCTTTTTCTATTGTTTTCTCTAACATTACTCTTAGCGCCAGAATAGCTTCGCGAGTTCCCCTATTTCGCCTAAACCCGAATTGGTCTTCTCCTAGTATTTCCTCCGCTCTATTTTCCATCCTCTTCTGCACTATTCTAGTTAAGATTTTTGACGCATGGGAAGTTAGGCTAATCGTTCTAAAGTTCTCGCATTTGTCGGCTCCTCTCTTTTTCGGTATAGTAACGATAATGTTCCTCTTATAATCCTCCGGCATCTCGCCCGTTTCGTATATGTATTTTACCAGTTCAAACATCCTATTTACTACTTTCTGTCCCGCACATTTCAAAATTTCCGCCTGTATTTTATCTACACCCGGCGCTCTATTATTCTTTAGCCCCCTTAGTGCTATTTCAAATTCCTCTCTCAATATAGGTTTTCCTACATCTTCCCTATCGATGCTAGATTCTTCCTCTAATATCTCTCCTAATTCCTGACCCTCGTATAAATTTCCTAAGTACTGCTTCCATCTATCCGCTTTCTCCTCTCTTCCTATCAGTATGTCCCCCGATTTACTCCTAACATTTCTACTTATTGTTCCTACATCCCGGAAGTTCCTCTTAATTATTTTGTAAGCCTCATCGGTCTTACCTACTTGCAACTTATCTTCTACTTCTTTGCATTTCTCCTCTATCCATTGTTCTTTCGCTTTTCTACATTTTCTAATGATTTCCCACTTTATTGCCTTATACGTTTTCAGTCCTTCTTCGTCTCGTCTGTTTTTGTAGCCTCGTCTCTTTTGCATTAAGTTTAAGATTTCGTCCGTTATCCAGGGCTTCCTAGCTTCCCTTTTATCGTGTCCTAAAACGTCCGTAGCCGCGGAAGCTAGACTATTCTTGATACCCTCCCACTCAGTTTCTGCGTTCTTGATTTCGTCCTTACTCGTTTTATTTATTAATTGATCTGTTTTCTCCTGGAACTTATCTTTCATATTCTGATCCCTCAATATGTCTACATTTATACGTTTCTTATCCTTCCGGGTTTTCAGATTTTTGAACTTTAATCTATGACTAAGGCTTTCATGACTACCAAGTTGTGATCGCTGTCTACATCTGCTCCTGGATAACTCTTACAGTCTTTTACTTGATTTCTAGATCTCTTCCTAACCAGAATGTAGTCTATCTGATACCTGTCTATCCCTCCTGGCATTTTCCATGTGTACCGCCTCCTAACGTGATTCTTGAACAATGTGTTCGCGACTACCATCTTGTGCTTCTCACAGAATTCTATCAGTCTGCTACCTCTCTCGTTTCTGTTTCCTAATCCATAAGGCCCTACAAATTCTCCTTCTTTCCCCTCACCTACGACTGCGTTAAAATCTCCTACTATTATTAAATTTTCATGACCCTTCACAAATCCTATTACCTGCTCTATGTCCGAATAAACGGCTTCTAACTCTTCCTCGCTGTGGTTAGAAGTAGGCATGTATACTTGCACTATTACTGTTTCCACTGGCTTCGAATCTAACCTAACCATCATTACTCTCTCGCTGTATTGTAGGTAGCTATCTACACACTGTCCTGCGTTCTTCCGCATAACGATCCCTACTCCCGCGTTTCCATTTACCGATCCTGTGTGTATTACCCTATAGTCACCGCTCCAAAAATCTCCTACTTCCGGCCAGCGCATCTCACTTATACCTACTATATCTAATCCTAACCTATCCATTTCTATCTTCAGATTTTCTAGCTTCCCTGCCTGTCTCATGCTTCTGACATTCCACGCTCCGACTCGTGAAATGCTACACTTCTTATTATGATTGCACTCGATCACGTCTCCCGGAACAGTCCTCACCCGGAGATCCGAACGGAGGAGTATTTTACCTCCGGAGTTTTTTGTCCCAGGAGACGCCATCATTAATTTAGGATAAGCTTTCTGCTAGCTGTTCTGAGGATTATAATGTGGTGGTTTCCTCTTGCCTTCCACATCGCAGTCGTGTGTGTCATAGCACCATACCAACCCCCACGGTTTCTGCCACTATGACTACTGAAAGAGCTGCTGCCCTCCTTCAGGGACTTGTCTTAGTCTGGTTTTTCAATAAGGACCCCCCCACTATGGTTAAACCTATGGTACGGCTCCTTAAATCATTAAAACGCGCAAGCCGACCCACCCGTTCCAGTTTGCACTAGAACTTCGTCAAGGTTCAAGTCCTATCGGATCGGACTGATACTGATACGGGACGAAAATAGTGTGAATAATTTTTAGAAGAAAATCGATTGATTGAACATAAACCTACCCTTAGGAAAGAAAACCGTTTAAAATGCTGAACAAAATGCCTCTGACTACTAACAAAATTATTAATTAAAAATCTGGTCCCGTCGTTTATAACGTGCCTCCTGCAATAATCGACGATCCACCTGTTTAAAATTTCCAGGGAAACGCATTTTTATTTTTCTTCGAATCGTTATTATACATTAACTGCACGTTACCTTGAAATGGCTGGATGCCGCCAATAGAACGTTGAACCTAAAACTATATTGCTGCGACTCTGAAATGCATAATATCATGCGTTCACCACCACGCAATGACTTATTGTCTTTAATACCCGCATCTTATTGAATATAGTTCCTACCGTTACCAGGATGGCAAACTTTCAGCCAGGCTAGTCGAAGAAACTTAGTTTTGTTCTGTGATAAGCGCTACAATCCTAATTTAAATTTGAAGAAAATTTAAATAAATAGTCTCTTTTTTAGTTTTTCTTTACTTTTAATTTGAACCCTCGTGTTATTGGCAAAATAAGACTTATTCTGTCAATAAAATATAGACAATATTTCTAATATATAGTCTAAAGTTATGTGTAGAGCAAGTCGTGAGCGAATTTCCTTAGGAAAATATCGATTATGACGCCTTTGTCAACTATCAATGTGCTCTTGTAAAAATATTCGAAACCAAACATTGCATTTGCAACAAAAAATTAACTGTTTTAACTGAGAATGCTATTGAAAGTTATCACGGTAAATAGGTAATATTATTTTAATGTAAACATAAAGATTAGTCTTTACTGGTAACTTATATTTTGTCAAGTTGACATTAAATTATTTTCAATTGCAAATAAGACTTGACGTATGTACATAGTTCCCACATAACAACAGAACTGTCTCTGACTTTGTTCAATTTCCCTATATACAGTATACTCTGCCATGTAATACTTTCTTGACACATTGTTTTCTTTCATTTGTTCGTAAAGATATATATAGTAGGATTATTTTATGAAGACCAAGTCGGCAATAAATTGTGCGACAAAGACAGATGCATGTCTGACTTTCTTCCATACCAATCCAATCTGAATAAGAGACACACCTGCCTATAAATCATCTGCGCGCGCAAATTCTTTTACTGCATTCGCATGGGAGAAGGTAAGCTATACATTGCTCTTTGTCGCACGGTTTATTGCCGACTTGCTCTTCATAAAATAATTTTACTATAGTTTACATGACAGTTTCATTCAAGTATTTGCGAATGTATTATATCATATTGTATTGTTATACTAAGCAGTAGTCCGTCCTATAAGACGTCTGCATCTGCAGAAGATACATATTATTAAAGATTCGGTCCTCATTATATGTTAATAAAGCTAAAGCAGGCAAACTATTGCTGTTAGTGTTCTTACAAATCCAGTGGAAATATTACTAAAACTGCCAGTACTATGTTTGAAGATACTAATACAATTATTCTGGATTCTCCTTCCTAGTGAAGTGTACCATTTATCTTCCTAGAATTAACATAGACAATGTACTCTCCTTTTAGCTGAAGTGCTTTGATTTCCATGCCATTTTCCACGCAACATTGCTAAATCGTTTACGTAAGTCGAGATGTAGAAGAGAACGTAAACAACTGCAGAATCGAAGCGACGCTGGCGAAAGAAGCTAACTAGAAGAACTATTTTGCCGAATTTCTGAAAGTACACAGTAAGGTGTACGTACCATAAATAACAGTAGTACGTACACCTTCTTGGATGTTTTTAGAAAATGTGTTCGCAAAAGTTAAAAAATCCAGGGTCTATTGAGTTGGTTAGAGTGTGTTGTATGGCAAATGCGACTAGCTAGTGACTGTCATGAACTTGGTCCAATTGCAAAGCTACATTGCACTAGCAATGTCAGTAAGAATGGGTGTCGTTCACATTTTTTCAATGTGTATCCCCTACCCAGATAGCGTCGAGTTCCCCCAAATCACTCAGATTTGGGGGATTGTCTAATTTGTGTGGTGTGTTTTATGTTTTTGTGTTTCCCTTTGCCTCAAGCTGCAGTCCTGGACAGTACTAATAACATTATAGTAGAATCCTCCATAGAAAAATACGATAGTCAACAGCGATAATCAGCGTTTCCCTGACGAATGGAAAACACTTTTTAAGTATAGATACACATAAATCGAGATCCTTCAGAAACCTCTATACGCCAGTCAACCATTCGTATCCCACTCTGAACAAAGGTTAACCTTTTATAAACGTTATAACTCTACGTCGGGAACTGTACTGAATGCCCATCGTATTCTCTTATATTGTTAAACACACCTTCGATGTATATCTCTTAAAATACGTATGTCGAGTCTTTGTTGTCTTCATTGTAAACACATATATGTACTTAAATGTGCAGTTAAAATCCACAATAACTTTCATATTATTTTTTTTAGTGCAAAACATCTTATTTCGTCTGCTTTATTCTTCCACAAGAGCTTTGATAAACCTGTTACATGAATCTAAGGCGTAAGTAGGCATTAAATCAATAATTTCGAACGTCTCTAATTAACTTTATGTCATGGGGAGTTATTTTCTTTGTGCGCGAAATGAATTACTGTTTGAAAATAAAACACAAAGCCTAAGAACACGTCGCGTTACAGCTCGTAAAATAGCGTAATAACGTTTAATGCGCAATAGGTGCAATCAAAAATTAGTATCTTAACTATACGTATAATTTATGCAATGGTTTATAAAAAGGATTTTCGACGTGAATGGGTTAACAACTTATAATAAGGGTAATTAAGTAAAAATAAGAAATAAAAGGTAATTGAGGATGATTACTTTTTATGAAAAGTGTATTTCGTGCATCTCAAATGGGAAAAGTGTTTAAGATTATTTTTATACTAATTTTGGATTTTGGTTATTTTCCCAAATAAATAAGGAATATACAGTGTATTCATTAATACATATTTAAAAACCATCTGACACAGATAATAAATAGTTATTTATTTAAATAGTAAATAGTTTTAAATAGTTATTTTAGTATTCCTAAATTGATTGCATTTAATTTAGTATTTTTTTAAATATTAGGTAACAGTGGCGGCTCGTGATGAAATGAAACGGTTGTTTTGCACAGGGCCGATCCTAGGGTATTGGCCGCTCGCGTGCAAATTTTAAACGTGTCCAAACTACTGGCGCTGCAGGGGCCGCAAAAAAATTGCGAAAATTTTGAAAATTTTCAAGGTCACGCGTTTTCCTGATACTTCAGAATTTTTATGTAAAATCCGTTTATACAAAAATATAGACTTTCACAAGAAAATTTTTTGGAATTTAATACCTTTCTGAAGAACATTCATGTTTGCCGTCATATTCTTTGATTAAGAGAAAAGGCTTGTAAGGTGAATTTTCTACTAGAGGGTCTATAACACTTAAAATATTTTCCGAAAGAGTTTCAGCGTCACATTTTGTAGGTTTCAGGTATGTTCAAAAACGTTCAATCGGTTCACCATCGAGAATATATCTTAAAACTGCCACTAACTGAGTTTTTGTAGATACGTCAGTTGTTTCGTCTGCCATAACTGCCAAAAATGAAGGTTTGTTAATTTCTTTAATTATTTCTTCATGACATACGTTTAGTATACAGTCTAAAAGATCATTTTATATTTCTTTAGAGGTTCTTTTAAATACTGAAGCATTTTGTAGATGCTCTCGCTTAAAGTTACATCAAGCTCAGCAGAAAAATTTATCAAACCACGAAATATCCCCGGGTTTTGAGAGGTTTCAGCTTCGTCATGTCCTGGCAGCGCCAATTCAAAGGCCCCACAAAACTTTATGCAGTTTATAATTTTTGACAAAACGTATCTTTTTTTTGTCACGTTATCATTATGCTTTTGCACATTTATCCAATAAGATGAATCTAGCTGCGCTTTAATATTAGTTGTTCCTAATAAAGCTAATTCCATTGTATTATGTAGATGGCTTTTGGAGTTGTCGTGCTTTTTTATTTTTTTAGTTAAGTGCACCAAATCTGTCATCCCTACCTCCGTCCATGCTTTATCACCGCCAAAAAGTAAACAAGGAAAACAAAATAACGCATTTTTTTTTGTTGCACCCACAAATCCAATTATTCTTCGAATAAATGTCTCTATTAAATTGACGTTTATATGCTTTTCCGCTTGCAGTCTCAATAACAATATCGGGCAATGGCCTACCATTGTTTTTTAAATCAATTTTTTCTTCATCAGAGTATTTAAAAAATTGCTTCACATGAAATTATAAACTAAATCCATTGTCACTATCACAGTATATAAATATTAATAATTAGTACAATAAATCACTACAGAAATTCACAAAACAGTATTTAAAAATCTCAAATTAACACGAAATACGAAATAGGTACGATTTACGCCCGCCAACTGTACGAGAAGTAGGAAGGAATAAACATTCACTGATGTTGCCTTAGTTGGAAAAAATACAGCTCACTGACCGTGTAAATTCGCGCATTTACGAGCGCCAAGTGTGGATTGTCGCGGGAGTTGAGGGGGAGGACGGGTGTGCCTAGCCGTGCTGAGAACTACCTCGTGTGGCCCAGTTCAATGTACCGCGACGCACTCGCGTAGAGACCCAGATAATCCATCTGGTCTACTACTCAATAGAGGACGGCGGGCAGAATGCGACTTTAACGCAATAATTTGGTTAGCTGCACCAACTAACCAAAATATTTTATTAATAAATTTTAGTAATTATTATGTCGCGAAAATATACAAATATCTAATTTTTTGGCAGTTCTGCAGCACGTATACACCAGCCGCCCCTGTTAGGTAACATTCTTGCAAAATCGCAACCTTATAGTAGCCTTCCTGAATTACCATCCTTGGTTGCATACGAATTGAGGAACTATGCAATAAAACATGTGCCCCGTTAAAAAGATTAAAAATTACAGATCACATTTGTAAACGAAAATCAATTGGCAGGCCAAGTGATTTTAGCTGAGAATGCGTTAATGCACAGCATTTTACAAGACAAGACAAGAGCGTTTTCACAAGTAACTACGAAGGTACTATTCATTTCATCGCTATTTTCCAAATAAAAAACTCTCTTATCTTGCCGATAAACGGAACAGTCTACCTGAGCCTAGCCATAAAAACAAGCCACGGTATGTTTTGAGATTTTTTATTTGGAAAACAGTGATGAAATAAACTATACTACTAGTCGAAACCTGTTGGGTCCCACAGTCACTAGATTTGACTCATCCCGATTTATTTTCATTTAGACATTAGAGAATAATATACTTAAGGACCTGCTACATAATTCTGATCATTTAATCATCTACAACTTCATTAAACTATAAAGAGAACATTTTCAATATTTAATATAATATGGATATATTATTAATGTCAAAATTACTTCTTATAACAAATTTTCATTAATAAATAAAGACCCTTGTACTATATTTAAGATAAGTATTAATATTGTTACCGTTGAATTTACAAACATTTCGTTAATTACAAAAAATTTCAATTTCATTTATTTTGTACCGTAGGAATTCTCTAGTTAATACCAATAGTGTAATATTGGTCTTGTAAAATATTTTACATCAAAAATATGTTAGAATATGGTTAAAATTTCCTCACAAGAAGTACTAAAATCAGAAAAAACTGCGAATAAAGAAACACTATAATTTTGAAACTACTTGCGGAGTTTTAATATTTTTTGTTTTTAATTTTTTTGTTATTAATACTAGATGAATATAGTAAAAAAAATAAATATTGCCCAAAAGTTATAAAAATATGTATTTATTTTTTAAAAATAAGAAATTTTTGTTATGAGGGATGTAATATCAAGGAACGCTTTTCATCCTAATTAAAATACAAGCGGTATATGTAATGTAATACAAATTTATTAAAAAAGTATATGATTGTTCCTTTTTTATAATGTCTTTGAATTGTATTCATCACGCAATCCATTTTTCAAAAATTATTTGTTCCAGTTTCTTTGAAATTTTAAATTAAAGGTTAGTTAAATCGATGTGTTCCATCAATTTAAAGTATGGGTAACCCGGTAGAACTTCTAGTTATACCACAAATGAGTTGCAACTTCTTGATACTAAATGGCAAACTATTTTTTAATCATTTTTATATAGATACTCCTGCATTCTACAATACATTCATATATAGGCTGTCTATTTGAAGAAAATCCATCTGTAAATAACCTATAGTATCTACTCACTTTAGTAAAATAGTTATATGCTTTAATTCAAAAATATCTGAGCTATAAAATGTTTAAAATACTTTTGTCAAGTCTAATTTGTTTTCAATCGCAGACAGTTATTGTTGACAGTTATATATATATATTGGTGACAATTGTTGAGAATTGTAGATATAGAGAAACCTAACATGGATTGTTTAAAATTAATACGTAATAATCAAAAACATAAAAATATATGTAGCTCTCTATTGAAAATAAGGAAGTTGAAACCTACTTCCGGTGTTACTCATGCTCAGGTATCTTTTAGATTAAGTTGTCTAGATGGCATTTCCTTTTGGGGCACTTCCACTCAATCGTCGGATGCTTTTGTTACACAAAAAAGAATTTTAAAGGTGTAGTCCCTTCAAATTAGACAAAAAATCACTGATTTTGGGAATTTTTTCCTACAGCTAAGCGACCTATACAGAAAGTTGTGTTAAGGTTGTGTCAACATATTTTTCACCTAGCGCATGATAAATAAAGGGTTGTTTTTTAGATATAGATTCTCCATAATTTTTGCTTATTCTGCTTAGTTGCGCCGCTAGAGCACGCTGAAGTATTTTTGAGCTGTTTTTCGATTTTAAGCAAAAACTATGCATTGTGTAGAAAAATATTAAGAGATCAAAGTTGTAGATATGAAAATTTTCGACGCATTTTGTTCTTTTGTTATTTTTTTAAAGTCGGACGGTTTTGCCACTAGAGGGCTAAGACGTTTTCTTTTTTTTTTTTTGTAATACTCTTGTGCAAAGAATTTATAGGCAAAACTATGCATATTTTAGAAAAATTCAATCACAAAAGTTGGAGAGCAAAAAACTTCCTACAAATTGTCTTATACTTTTTTTTACAAAAAATCACTAGGTTAAAAAAATTACTCAGGTTTCTATCATATACTCCTGTAGAGATATTCTTAAACAATATAAAACTTTAACTTTATCCTGTGTCTTATTTTATGAATTATGTATTTTTGTTTATATAAAAGAGTAACTTTATGTTAACTAGTCAAGTACGTAAACACAATACAAGACAATATCATGTCCAACCTAATAAATACAATATCGTTTTTAATTTTCTTCACTATTTGGATTTGCATATGTTTAATAAATTGCCAATGTATATTAAACAATTTTTAAATTTATTATATTTTAAAAAACGACTAAAAACAACTAAGCTTTTCTTATAATGTGTATCTAGTTTTATGTAGCCTTTTCTTTTAGGTTAAGACTGAGTATTCCTATAGAAATTTATCAAACAGGAAAATAAATTATTATTATTATTATTATATAACTTAAACTCTTCGTTAGGGAAACATGTATAATTTAAGAATTATCATAAATTCCGCAATTGATATAGAAGTATGTCAAGAATTACCGTATTCGCATAACCTTAACATTTTATTATTGAATTTTTAGTTGTCCGTCAGTTCCACTCCAATTCCACAATTGAGAGATAAATTTAAAATTTCAACCGGTACTGCCAGTTGGCACAATAATGAAGCTGGTACTTTCCTCTACCTAATAAACATTCTGAGGTTACAACCGATAATTTTAAAATAATTTCACACCAGTTATTATTCTATGTAACATATGGTGAAAGGACTATGATAATGGTATATAATTAATTAACGCTGGTATTTCTCAGTTAAGTGTTTTTAATAATCGCATGCACATTTTCCACAGTTTAAATGCAAATTGCAAGAAGAAACTGTTTATGTGCATTTTTTTCACATTTCAGTACCTACTTATAATATTATATTAATTCAATTATCTGTTTCAAAAGCATATTTTATTGATTTGATAATGTTGATGTTGCATCTACATTACTACCCCTTTTAAGTGTACTCTCTTCTGAATTTGGACGGTATTGTAGACGATTCTTTTATCACTCGACACATTTTTATGTTGTCAATGATGGGGTAATGATTTTTAATGTAAATCATCTTTTCGAAAACAAAAAAATTAAATTTTAATGATTGCATGTGAAATGTTTAATATTCAAAGTTACGCATAGAGACGAGGATAAATACACACGTTTTCAGGAGGGGGAGGTCTCAAAATTTTCTTATTGGAACTTGAACCCAAGGATACAGTGACTCTTTGAATATGTAATAATATACAGGTTGTATACAGAAAATGATATACAGAAAATTCTGAACTTGATGGCATGGATTGAAAATAAAAAAATTAAAACAAAAATTTAATGACAGAAAAACATACAGCACAAAAATGTAATCACAGAAAAACATGCAGCACTATTTGTAGTATAAGCCCCCTAAATTTAATTTTCATCGTCGCACTAAGCGTTTTAGCGACATGTCTAAAACATCGTGGGTCACCTTGTATATATGTAAGTTCTACATCTTACTACATAAGAGATTTTAGATTTTAATTTACTTTCTCGAATTAAGATTTTTCAGAGGTTACTAGGTCCTTCTTTCTTAATCCGTTAATGTAATCCTATCAATTTTCATTAATAAATAGAACTACCTACTTAGATGCTTCATCAGTGACGGCGAAGTATATAAACAACGTATGGATTATATTAAATCATATAATATGTAAATGTTGAAATACGACAAGAAAGCTAAACTGAATTGCTTGCACCTATATCGATGCAAATATCCCAAGTCCACGCGATGGCATCTCGGCTGCCCCAAAATTACCCGAGTGTAAAACCACTTAAGTAGCATTTAGCTTTATTAGTTAAGGGAAAATAAATTGAATATAAATCACAGGTTTCCAATTTTATTATCGATTCTTGAAGACCTTACGATAGTTTGTTATTTTAAAAAGATTTGAAATTCGCTACTATTTCTCGTTTCTCATATTTTTGGTCTATAAGTATTGCCTTTCATCATTATTTTTTATTTCTCACGTACTATTTATTAGGTTTCTTGTAACTATTAACAATAACATTAAACAAAAATATTTTACAAGCTGGAATTTGTTGTCAACGACCTCGGGATATCTAATGTTTGATAACGATTGTCCTAAATTAAACGAAGAAAGAACGAACGACACAGAGTATCCTGTTTATCGCGTACAGCAATAGAATTGGCACAGATGTTAGCCCGGCGTGTACAAGATAGAACTTGTTTGTCGACTACAAAGGGTGGATTTAATTTAGTCCCCGAGGCCGGGGGAGGATTATGAATGGCGCTGTGAGAAAAACTATGACAGAAGGATTGATAAAGCCCCGAGAAGAGGGCCGCAATGTGCAGAATAGACCCTATCGTATTCACCGTAAAAAAAAGTTGCAATTCAGTAAGTTAAATCCCATGACAATACATTGATGTCTTATAAATCGGTATTCAAATTGAAATTATTGACCTAATAATGTCCAATACAATTTAATGGTATATCACATTCTGTCCTTAATTGCGGTTTTAAAATGTGCGCGGTACTGTTAACAGTAGACCCCACTCTGTGTCACAGGCCATAACTGTTGTGGATTTTGAATCCAATAATCATTTTGCAGTGTTTTCGTTAAATGATAGAGTTTTCGTTAAGTAATGAATAAATTAAGTTAAAAATTCAGGGAATAACTTTAGGAAAGACTGTCGGAACCAAAGTTTACAGATCTGTAAACTTTAGCCGGAACTGTCAGATTTTATTTTTGGCTGCGCATTTTTTAAAACATAACAGGTTGATTCGCGTAGAAGGTAAGACGTCATCGATATTTTTTTTAATGAAAGAGCGTATTACTTTGGTTAAAAAATGATTAAATTAACTGAATGAGAAGTAATTATTTGCATGATGGCATTTGGAGACGGGAGATGCGCATATGAATAGAAGTACTTAGTTGAACTGTTTGGTGCAACTCATTTTTTCCAAAAGTAATTTTGAACTTATAAGAAATTGATTCATTATTTCTTTTCCTTAACATACTATACTTCCAATTGTGGCCACTAATCTTCTGGATGTCCAGAATATTATGTCTTTCAGCTTACATCTTTAACATTACCTATTTTTTAAACAGTATGATGGCAAAAATTAGAGAATTAACTTTTTTTTTTTTTTTTAAGATACATTTGGTGGGATATGTACCTCTTTTAGTAATTTAGACATTAAAGCAGTACTAAACAATATTTTTATAAATAATTATGTCCATTATTTTTGAATATATTATTTCCAGTAAAAAAAAACAACCTCTGTATTGCCACTAATAGTAGGAATAACAAATAATCTTTAGCCGTTGGGACGATCTCCTTCTTCATTAATTAGCCAACATACTTTGCTGATTTGTATCGTAATACTTTTGTCTGCAAAAAATTATTTTATTTTATGATAATTTGAATTGTTTTGTAACTTCTAATACGGTTTTTACAATTTTTGACTTCATTAACTATCAAATAACCTATCTCTCTTTGATGGTTGACAAGTTATGAAATCGTACTATAAAATTCCATTTTGACTTCATAAAATTTTTGTGTTTAATCAATCCATGCCATTTTTTCAATTTGTCAACTACTTTTCATAACCGCCTTTATTATTATTATTTTAATAGAACTGTGATAATTTCTTTCTTTTTTGTATTTCGTATGTTCTCTAAATCTTTATTTTTACGTAAAATATACTATCTACTCGATTTTATCATCACGACATTTCACATTTTTATAAACTATTTAATAATGAGAAATGTTTGGAATTTGTATTAACTGAAGACGAGAAAAATGAAATGGTATTAAAATTAAATTGAATTAAAGAACCTGTGTGTTTATTGCAGATTTGAATAAAAAACAGTATTAGTGATGGTTAATAGGGTCTTATTCACTCTAAACATTGTCGCATAAACAAAAAATAAGTTGACAAATTAAATAATGTCTCTCAATAAAGTGCCTGTAGAATATATAAACCATTTTACAATGTCTATCTAATATGAAAAGAACAATATGATTATATCGATTAAATTTAAAACAAATTCAATGAAAAAGTAAAAAAAGAGAGTAAAACTAACAAGGTAATACAACAAGAAAGGAACAACACAACAAATGAAAGAAAAAACTATTTGGAATATTGAACAAAATCTTCCAAATAATATTGCTTGGAATTAGATTGATTAGAATTTATTGATAAACAAAATTTCACAAAAAATACAATGTGTTCTATTAAAACGTCGAAAGCTATTAAATATGATGAAATCTGATCTTCTAAAACTGTATGGAAAGCTGAAAACCGGAAAATATTTCTGGTTATTATTAGGTAATATAAAAATAAATATAAAAATTAATTCCAAAAAACCTACAGCATACATTCAATATTAAGAAAGCAACAGTGATGTTGTCCTTCAAACAAATCACCCGGTATAGATCCTCAGACATACACATCTACAAGAACCAATCTTCTCCAAAAACAACATAATTAAAACAACATTATAAGAACACTTCTTTCAATTAAAAGAGTAGGTTAGATGCCAGGAAACCCCAATCTTGGAAAATGCAACCTATTAGTATTAAAAGGTCATACACATAAAGACATTGGATGCAACAAACGAACTCAATTATGTCACCTACTTAATAAACACCCTGATGTCATCCTTAAAAATACGCCGCATATCATGACGATGTGCATCTCTAATTCCTGCTGTAACTGCTCTATGCAGGCGCGCTTATTTCGCGCGAGACGTTACGAGCGGGACAATAACGACAGTCTATTCACCTAAACGCAAGAGGTCACTCGAAAGGCTGTCGCTGTGACCTTGCATTGCAGGTCTGTTTCCCTAAAGAGCTGAAACGAATCCACGGCCTTATCCGCTGTATACGGTCTCAAATCGGCAGCAGTATTGTGCGTTTAAGCTAATTATAAGGTCAACTGGTGTCAGAGAGGGAAATAATCAGTTAATTGTTATTATTCGGGGGACCTGTGGCGCCTGCATATCGTGGAAAGCAAAGGCAAAGCTGACATTGAGAGGTGATTTTTGGGAGATTGTATTTACTGTTTTCATGTCTATTGTTTTCACATTATATTCGCTAACTGCTTCTAAGAAAATACTGTAGTCAATTGAAAAAATCTTAAAATTATGGTCAAATAGTTGTAATTTTTCTAGATTAAATGTCAAAATTATTGAGAGTATATCTAGATGGGAAACTATTTGACAAAATAATATTACTCAACTGTTTTCTGTAATTTTAATCAACTGGCTGTCCTGTGTTTAATAAAATATGCAAGGAGAGTTTTGAGTTCGGTAGAGTTCTCACTGATATAGTAGGAGTAGAAGAAATTGTAAAAAACTGTTTGGATCTTTTTCGAATAAAATGCGAAAACAATGTGAAAGATGAAAAGAATGATGGTTCATTTTTGTAATTTGCTTTAACCATAGTCTGTGTTTACTATATTAAAAATGTTCAGACAATGGTGGAAAGTCTCCAACTTTTTCTCCAGAAACGTTATAAGTTCTCAACAATCACAAAGAAAGTATTTGTGGGAAAAAGCCACAAAAGAATAAATAGTTTAAATTAATGTGTTTAAGAATAAAGTAGGTGAGAAGAACGAAGAGCAACAGAAAAAACACCCTACTTGCCGGAGATATTGGTGTCGACAAATAAGAACTTGAAAACTAACAAGAAAAAGCAAAGTACAAGACAAGTGAGCTTCAAAAGTCGAATCTATCGACTGTTATGGTTATGAGGAATATATTTTATGATAATACAAAAAATATTAATAAAATACTGACAGTGGAATCGATATATGTATGTATGTGAGTCCGAAAAGTAATGTACAAGTAGTCGATAAAATTGGTAGGAAGGTTTTTTTTTTAATATCACGAAGACATATCAAAAGATGTAATTGAAATTACGCATTAAGAGCAACTTTTAAATTTCTTCGAGTCGTATTTTGAAAACTTATTACGTCATTAATATTGTTTAAGAAAAATGCCAATTTATGTTTGCGTCATTTGTAAGAACTCTTTTAGAGTTCTTCAGAGTACATCAAAGATGAACTCATCAAACAGTCAATCAGAGTTCATCAAAGTTCTTCATTTGGTCCTGGCCTAGAATGGCTTACTAGGTCACCAGACCTAACCCCATTGTGTTATTTTTTGTGGGGTTACTTGAGAAGCAACAAAAAAAGTTTTAAAAAGTTTTAAGAAGTTTAAAAAGTTGTAAGAAGTTTTACATTTCAATCGATTAACAACACGGCAATCATAATGGAAAATTAAAGATCTGAGATATGGCATGTAGACTGCTTAGATACTATGAAAAATATAGGGAAGAAAACAGGTATATGTATCATTTGGATGGGATCTAATATGATTGTTGTAATATCCCTAAGAAAAGATGAGCGGCTGAAATGAGTGATATATATATATATATATATATATATATATATATATATATATATATATATATATATATATATATTTATAACTGAATGATATATATTGATAACTGAAAATAAAAATAAATAATTTAAGTAACAAACAACCATAAACTTTTTTTCTACCGACTCTGATAACACTTCGTGAAGGATCTGCTCGCGAACAATACCTACAATGATTGATCGTTTTATTGTGCGGTACCGACATTTTATTGCAAAATGTAGTTTATTTCTCCCACACACGCACACAATGGAGAAAGTTTAAATTGATATTGTCCTTATTTTTATTTGCCTCATAAAAGACGAAGCCGTAATTATATTACATTTAGGCTCGTTGCACTTCCTCTGCATCACTATGATTCTATCCCGCATTCAGTTACTGATCCATGTACGAGTAAGTGCTAAATACGCGGCAATCCCAAAGATATGTGGTATGTACCATCGATAAATAATGTAATGAGGCGCTTTCGATGAATTCCCCTGAAGTGTTGGCTATAATAAATTATTTTTTGGCCACTCCCTCTATTGACCAAAAGTATAATTGCTTAAAACTTAATTCGATAATACCTACGAGTATATTTCAGGGATATGTGCCAGGCCTCATGTGGTAACCAAACACGTCGGAAATTGGAAGAAATCTTCTGGAAGATCGGGAGAAAATCTTTTGGGAGAAAATTTTCTGTTTGGCGTACGTTCATCGTCTGGCTCCATGAAAATAATATTTAATTTATTGCATTAATCATCTGGCCAAATAATATTCAAATAATTCAAGGAAGGAACAAGAGCAAGAAGGAATTTCATCATTCTTATAGTACACACGCAATACGACAAACTATTTCATGAAGTGTACAAGCATAAAAGGCACACAGTTATGTACATTCTACTTCTTATCATCATCCGCAACAGAAAATATTCCTAATGAGAACATTAGTATACAGGACAGGAACTAAAAAAAAATTCAAATCGCCCTGGTAAAAAATTGATATGACTGAATATATATATATATATATATATATATATATATATATATATATATATATATATATATATATATATATATATATATATAATGGGTCGTGAACGATGAAAACATGAGAATGGAAGACCCAGAGCAACCACGAATATCTATTTTATATTGTCGGAAAAACAGATGGAATAAAAATGCAGCGCACACAGACACTCCCAAATTACAAATAAAAAGTTTGGTCCTGGACGTTTTTCAAGATTTAACCCCATCTTTTGACAAATCCAGTCCTTAATGTCCTTTGAAACAAATCATTACAGGTTTGCCATCAGGTTAGAACACGACCTTTTATTTTCAATAATACATCTACCCATTTGAATCAACCAAATACCCTCAGTTTCCTTCGCTTCGTCTACCCACCCTTCCACTACATCCCGGCTATTGTAACAATCTAAATTTATGGTGCTTCTTGTATTATTGATGCATTGTACTCTGTTGTAAGCCTAAGTTGTATACGGCTCCGCTTTCACGCAGATACTAGGCTAGATTTACATTACTCCGAACCCTCGAGAGTAAATATGACTGGATGTATTGTTGATCGCCTATAGTTTATCACGCTCAGGGGTGCCTCTCGCTTAAACGCGTAAACAAATGGGGTGCACTTTAGTCATTTGAGGCGAATCTAGTGAGTTCGCCGCCAGTTTAGCTGGTCATTGTTTGTGATCAATTTGGGAGATTATTCCGGATGTTGACAGGGCGGCGCGCCTGTAACAGCACCAGATAAGGCAGATTGTTAATTTAGTGCTGACTCAGTGGAACTACTATTGTTTACTAAATAACAAAATTATTTCAAAAATTTTGTCTGTGAATTTACTGATGTTTCATCAGTCGATTTACTGATATACAATATTTATACAGGGACTGTTTTCCGATATGTTTTCAGAATGGGCAATTCCATTAATGAATATATAGAGTGTCTTATTTGAAACTATAGGATGTGATTTGTGAATAAAACTAATAATATTTGACAAACCGAAATCTTTTATTCTTCAACATAAAATGCAGACAATAGGACTGCAAAGGGAAATTTGAGGTCATTTATTGTTGCTGTATGAGCGGCGTACACATTTCCCTTAACATAACCCCAAAGGAAAAGGTCCAGTGGTGTTAAATCACAGGATCTTGCAGGCCAACTGATGTTCAGTATCCCGCGAGAGATGATCACGAAATTTGGTATGCAAAAAAGTCATGGTTGCACGTGTTATATGACACGTTGCACCGTCTTGCTGAACCCACATATTGTTCAAATCTAAATCATCCGTTTGATGGAAAAATAAATTATTTAACATGTCACGATAGATAGATTCATTTTCAAAGAAGATCCAGTCCAAAGAAGATGGTCCAGTTACTCCACCACTTGATGTGCACCAAATCGTGCATATGTGTGGATTCCTTTCTTTTCGTCAAACAGCATGTGAATTTTCAACACCCCAAATTCGGCAATTTTGTTTGCTGACGTATTCGTCAAGATGAAAATGTGCTTCATCGCTGAACAAAACGTTGTTGCAAAAATCACCTTCTCTCTTTTCTAACACCCAATTAACAAATGTATGACATTGTGTCAGTTGATGATGACAGATACAGATCTTTCTTTAAAATCCTATGCGTGGTGGCTCCCGACAGATTCAATTGTTGTGCACGACGTCGAATTTATGTGTTTGGATATTCCCTTATACTTTCTCTCACTGCAGAAATATTTTCATCCGACCTACCACGCCGAGGACGTATCGGTGTAGCCTTATCAATAACAGAACACGTCTCTAAAAAATTTATTGATTAAGTTACGCATTGTTAAGTCTGCAGGTGCTTCATTTTGTCCTAATTTTGCGTAAATTTTTCTTAATGCAACTGTAAATGATCGCTCACTTTCATAAAACAGTTGCACACAAAGCATTCGTTATTGAACTGTTAACTGCGGCATATTGACGTCGTGTGGTTTGTAGATGACAGGCGTTAAATATTGATGACAGTCAGCTTGTAGAAGAACCTTAAGAACTGATTGTGTCATGAGAAATTATCTGTATCTTCATTCTTCAATTTTTCTCGACTGATTTACGTAAACCTCACGTTTCAGGTAAATACATAAATAAAAATCTGAAGGAGTTATGTCGGGAGATCTTGGAGGCAATTCTGCTGCACCTTGTCTGCCTATCCAGATGTTTCGAAACGTTTTGTTTAAAAATAAAAACATCTAACGCAGCATAATTTGTAGAAGCGCCATCTTGCTATGACCAAATGGACACATTCATTAACCCAATGGAATTCATCATCATGTAATTAATCAAAAGATTAAAGTCGGTAATAATCTGAATCATAAATAAATCAAATAAATATCTCCATTTACATTTTCCTTAAAATATGGTCACTAAATATTCGCTTTTTGTTGTCTTTACGAATGCGGATTTATATCATTCCAGTATCTCGTCGTTTGGCTGTTTACCTTACCCTTAAACTAAAATGTACCTCGTATGAGAAAAGTAAATTGTGTAAGAAGTCCTGATTATCAGTTTTTACTTTTGACACTTGAAAATTCCAATCTTCTGTTAGCATCATATGCATATAGATATTACATAACGACGAATTATTGTCTACGAAACGTCCTGTTGCTGAGATAATTTTCTCATCGAATTAATTGGGTTTTCGTTTTTTTTTTATTTTTGTTAATTTTGCTTAAAACGAGATATCACACGGTGTATCTTCAGTATCTTTGATTTGATAAATTTTATTCCAAATTTTAGGAACATACTGTATTTAAAACTCTAAGTATATAGGTACTACAGAAGCATACTGTATTTAAGTCTCTAATTTTCTAAACACCCTGTGCAGTTAACCAGTAAAAATAAATAACTAAGTCCGTAGAAAAATAACTGTTATTGCAATAATGGAATGCTCTGATCACTGTTACGGTATTTTATATAAAATCATTACACAAAGAAACCTGTTTCAGTTGTTATGTTGTGTCGCGTATACAACTGATACCGTTTACAATAAATAAAAAGGAACAACAGACTTTTTTCTTATATAAGTCATATTGTGGATGAACTGCTAAGAAATGTTCATAGTTCGGTGACTCCTGGTATTTCTGGTTGATGTTTCAGTGAAGATTTTACATTCAACAAAAATTGCTATTATGTTTAAGATATGATTCATTTACAATAATTACGATAATAAAAATTTACCCCCAAAATGACTAAACTGCAATGTGATCAAGTAACCGTTGTAATAAAATATTGTAATAACAGAACCCAATGAGAAATACCTATTTAATTTTCACATCAGACGATAACCTACAGTATTTAATGTCAACGAAATTTAGATAAAAAATTTGTAAAACGATAAATTTCAGCTGCTAAACACGCATATTATTGTATTTTAGATTTTTTTTTGTTATCTACATACATACATTATACTTTAACATTATAAACAGATTGACAAAACAGATAACATAAGTAGATGCATTATCTGGCAACTCGTGACTCACCACTTTTATTTGCAAGGGAATCTTTGAACGCAATATTTTCAGCTTGGAATACTAAAATAATAAAAAGTTCCACAATTAACTAAACAATCCAGTTATATTCATGCAATAAATTATATGTGGTTGAGTACGATAAATTGCTCTGTTTACTGACAGCAAATATCTGAATCAATGTTTGTATAAATCGAATATACAGGGTGAGTTACAATAACTGGGACATAAGGTAAGTAGTAAATGGCTAGCTCAATATAAGGGGATACCAAACAAGGTTACAATATTTTAATTTTGGACGTACTAACAAAAAATATAAATATTTTAAGGTAAGGTTTTTATCTGTATTAAGAGCCACGTGATTGATATGAACAGCGCACGATAATTTATCACCAAAGTACACACCGATTGAGAATAGTCAAATACTGCTAGAATAGTGGTTGCTTCTTTAAGGTATAGGAACAAGCATAAGCATTAGACATGAGTCGCTAATAAATAAGATAAAGAATAATGGTCCTAAATTTGAGCCTCGAGATACTCCAGAGGATGCTAAAAAGGTCTCAGATTTAAAGCGATTATATGAAATAAATAATTTACGTCTGAAGAAATAGGATATTACTAAGTGAAGAAGATTACTATTCTATCCATAAAATTCTAAGTTTGTAATTAATATATTATGATTCACCTTGTCAAAAGCCTCGAAAAATCAATACACACCACACCCACTTAACCTTTATTCTCTATGTGATTTGAGATTATCTGGGTAAATTCTGCTAAATTTGTAACTGTGGAGCGTTTTGCTATGAACCCGTGTTGATTAGGAGATAAAGCGAGTTACACACCAAGATAAATGTGAGTGTACAAAGACACTTCGAAAATATTTGCAAGATTTGACAGAATAGTGATTGGGCAATAAGTTTTTATGTTAGATGGATTGCCACTTTTTAGTAAAGGACACAGTCCTTGCTACTTTCTAAACTTCAGGAAAAGTGTGGGTTGAGAGTATCACATTAAACAATATGAGAAGTGACTCTATTAAGGCCTTTGAGCGACCTTTAAAAAGAAAACTCGGGATTGATCATAAGTCCCTACAGGTCATTTTGTTCGTAAGTCTTGATAAAGATTGACGAATATCTGAATGATTGACCGCTTCTGTAAATTTTACTATATTGATATAGGTTGAGTGGTGACTGCAGTTGATAGGTAATACATAGACTATAGGTCCTACCTGTGGCGGGTTTTACTTTTTGAAATAGACTATAGGTAATTCACTCAGACCTTTCATTCTCAATTTGAGGTAGTAGACTAAACTAGATGATTTAATAGTTAACTACCAACGAAATAAGAATGTCTATATTATTGAGGAGCGGTTCAGACATTTTCTACTTATAAATGTAGAAAAAAAAAAGTATTATAGTTATAAATAATGTCCGGAATTATTCACGACTGCTGGAAAATAATCCAGAAGTTTAGCATCTCTTCTTCTACGTGTTGCTCTTAAATTCATTATTCAGGTGCATATTGGGGCAATGTGTACTTACTTGTTTTTATGGTAAATAAATATTACTGGTAACATATATTCTGCATCTATTAGTACGTAACAGTATATAGATAGATATTCTGTATTCTATAATGAACTGTTGTACATACAGTATATCATAGAAAGTAAGTGTAATATAACGTTCAAAAATAAGAAATTTTGAAACGGATTTTTTATTTTTAAAATGTGCACTCACTGTAATTAATATTTTATTATAATACTATGTAGTCAATTTGGGTATATGACCATTTTGGTCTGAATTTCATTTAATTATTATTTTGTGTAAGTAAATAAATCATCAAAGCTGGTCCTATTTTTGATGAGGTGTAAATATTCTCTTATGAAAGGTAAATATTTTCTTATGTGTCTTATTTGAAAATGTTCCTTTCGGCATTAATCTTACTTGTCTACGAACATTTTGAAATTAGATCTAACAAATATTATGATATAGTAAAAATAGAAAAATATATTTTCAAGAACTAAATAGAGTTAACCATTACTTTGTGATAGTTGATCATAATGATGCAGGAAAACAGTTAACTTTGTTACTATCACAGATTTGATTGTAACTTACCGCTACTGTAGTTTCGATACCTAAGCGTATCATTTTCAAAGCGTATCTATATAGATTGAACATAATCTATATAATATATATATATATATATATATATATATATATATATATATATATATATATATATATATATATATATAAGCACCCTCTGTTCAATCATTCTTTTGAATCGCTTTGAAAATGATACGCTAAAGTATCGAAACTATAGTAGCGTTAAGTTGCAATAAAATCTGTGATAGAACAAAGTTAACAGTTTTACTGTATCAGAAACATATATATTAAATTCTGAGATATAGTATGAACAAATTGGCAATCTATGATAATACAATAACCTTGGCTACAATTTCAAATTGTAAACAATAGACGAGGAATGATAAACTGTCGTCGCTATTTGCTTCGTATAGTAGTTTAAACCCAAAAAAAAAAATGTTTGCATAACTTGTTATCATTTTGTAAACACTATACCTCCCTACTTTATGGTTCTGGGACACTCAGATTGAACAAACACGGTGCAACTTTTACAACCTGTCGATAATTTCAGTTTGCGTAAAATTCGGCTCTTGCCTAAAAGCGACGCACCCATTCGAATTATGTATTAATTTTTGCTATTCCAGTTGCCGTATATGGACATTGTTTACAATTAAATTGAAATAATTAGCTGAAAGGCCCGCAAATACCAACGTAATTCCATGACCGCTACCGCAAAATTTAATGACCTTCCACCGATGACTTAAACCTTAAACGGTCGGTTTGACCGTCACACTTATGTCATATTATATCGCCAGTGGGTCGATATTTTTTTAAGTAAAAATGCATGTCATTATAAACATCAGTCACTGATATGATAAATGAAAAGTGTACGTGAGGCAGCCATCGTGAGCGAAGTCAACAAAAAGTTTTAGGAAAAGATACATTTAGGAAAAGATATGAAACTCAAGTCAAATAAAATTAATTTTAGTTGACTTGAACATTTTTATTTGAAACAAAAAATATGTTTCTTCGCATGGCCTTCGTGTGTAATGACCTCTGTAGGATCCTGTGGACGAGTAGCATCTTTGACGTCCTCCGCGAAGAGTAGCTTTGCTATTTAGCAGATAGGGGATCATAGTGTTATTCTACGTGTACGTTACTAATGGAAGTTAATCACTGTCATCGTTCATAGTGTACAATAAACGAAAAAGCACGAAAAACATATATTTATAACAATTTCCATCAAGTTCAATCAAACAATTTCACTGAGTTCTATGGAATAATTCTCTGAAAAATAAGATGCTATAGTGATCAAAATACTTATATATTTCTTTAGTCCTTAATTAAGGTATTTTAGTTTCTCCGGAAACCCACTTTTACACACATCTATACATTAGCTTATTATGAATATTCAGAATTTAAAAAATCGATTGTTGCCCGATTTGTTGAAAAGATAAACATTTTTAAAATATGCCAGTTTAAGCTTTACTCGGTAAGTCGAGAACTTGTCATTTAGCATTTGGCAACGCAGCGGCATCCATTTTAACATTAGCATTACTACACATTCGTCACAAACAATATCTAAAATTTAATTCAGTCCTAAGCGGCTTTCCTTTTTTATTTTTTCATGTGAAAAAACGCTTTTATCACAACATCTTAAATGTTTGCCAAGATCGTTCAATTCAGCAATACATCGTCCAATGCTTGAGTTAGTTACTCTGTTTACTTTTCGCAAGATTCATTTTTGGAATACAATTTAAACGTTTCTGTATTATTACAATTCGCTTTGCAAATTTTCTTTTGTTTCCCGCAACTGGCCTATTATATTCCAGTCTTCTATCAGTTATTATTGGCCTGTCTCAATACAACAGGAGTCTGTTGCTCTCGGAGACGGGTTAGATAGTGGGTTATACAGCTCGTCATGAATAGGAACAAGGCTCAAAACTGCGATATCGAACCGCCCACGAGATGCGCACTAAATAGTCTGGTCTTTACTCGGTCGCATTGAGACCTTTGTAGAGTGAATATGGAGCGAACGTGAATGTGACCACGCGTAAAGTGCATCCTTTTCCCTCCGAATGCTGCCTCACTCTTTCTTCTACGTATACACAGAGAATCTCACACTTTTTCCTATTCTTGATGAGCTGTACTTATGTGCATCTTCACACGCACTTTCTTCGCTAACTGACTGTCTTTCTAAATATGCTGAGTGTGTATCACGTGTGCCAGGGCTGGATATCGTCCAATTATATGGACCATTGTCTTTCCTGGTATCTTCTATTTACGGTACCTATCTTCTACCTAATTTATTACTATTACTATTATTAATTCATCCAGAATTTTTGAATGGATGTATGAGAAACGTTTTGATGGATTTGTTGATTTTATCTCTAACTAGTTTGAACTTGTGAATCTCTGTATCTATTTGCTATATAGCTGGTTTGAATTTGAGACGTTTATTGCTTTCATTGCTTGTAGCTATTACTTTCCTAGTAAATTTTTAAAAAATTTACAAGGTTAATGTGAAACAACCTAATTTCTTAACACTGGACAATAGGGATATTCATTTACACTATACTACTGCCCAATGTTTCTCTTGAATTAATAATTTATGCCTACGATTAGGAGTAAGATTACAATGTTAAAATATTATTTTGGATATTTTAATATTCTTGCAGGACATATTCTAAATGGTTTTCAGAAAATGGATTATTCAGATGCGAAGTAAGACAAATAAACTATTAGACTGTCATTATATCAACATGAAGAGCATAATATGTAGAAGATAGATTGATCTTTGCTCTACATAAAGTTCATTTGAAACAACTTTTCATTAACATCAAAATTAACACGAAATCTTACATCAAGTAGACATACAGGCAATTTGCATGAAACTTCTATACGCCTGAAAATATATTTTTCTGCCATATAATAAGTACTTATTATATGTATTATATGAAGAATATTATAGTCATTTTTCGTGAAATTCTGTAGTTTTTGCATATTTAATAAAATTAATTCACTCATTTATGTAAACAGTCACGTGTTCTTAAACGCTAGTCTGATTGGTCCACGTCACTGTATGGAGAAGTACCCCAATCGTCACTGTTTTGATTTGGTTTAGTGCTAACAGTTTGTAAAATCTGTAACAAGTGCGTTTTATAAAATGCCTAACGATATGGAGCTGATAAAACACAAATTTTATAAGTATTGCATCGTGCCAATGTGTAAAAATACGGTATCAACGCCCGATAAATTGTTCTTCCCGGTTCCCAAAGAGGAAAGAATGCGGAGGAAATGGTGCGTAGCAGTGAAAAGGGACGAAAGGAAAACTATAAAGCAATCAAGTTCGACGCCGCTATATTGTTGCGGGGATCATTTTATTGTGAGTACCTAATAACATTTATTTGTTTTGAATGTATTTGTACATAACCCCACTTTCACGTTGTATGCTGTTTTCGTATTACTTGCCGCATGGAATATTTAGAAAATGTTTGTTTTGGAGGTCATTAGATATAGATACTTAAATAAGATTTACAATTGAATCTTTTTTACGGTTGGAGGAAGACATGGAAAATTACTGGCAAAGCAGACTGGCTGGAAATGTACAGAGGTTAAGTTTGAAAAGGGGCATTCTACCTCATATTTTCAGTTGCCAGAGAGAACCAGTACCTGAGCGACAAACTGGGGGCCATAGTCTACACACAATTGTTCAATATTAATAATAATAAATAGATTCGCACACCGAAAAAGGAATATTTAACGAAATTACACTAAACGCCCATCTATCTCTCAACAAAATAATATACAGTGACGTCACGAGACAGCCATTTGCAGTTCTTGTGTTTACGCGCGCCGATAATAATTTCAAATTTCATTTATTTATTTTGTGTCTATTATTGCACAAAAAATGGTAAATTTAACGTTGTATGGATTTAATGACCTATAGAATGTTTTGACAACATAATTAAAAAACATGCAAATTGCCTATTACATCTAATCCATTCGTATGAATTCCATTTATTTCCATTTATTTTCACGACCCCCGTTATTCTTAAAGTTACAAAAATAAACGTGTCATTGTAAGAGTTCTGACTAATTATATAACGGCTGATTTATTTATATAGTCAAAGAGTGAAAAAAGTAAAACTTTCTTTTCCCATTTATTTGTTTACTTATTCATTGATGTAAGTAGCGAACGAAGCTCTAACGTTGTGTGTTCTGAGAGAAACTAAAACAATCTTCAGTATTTACTATCTAGCAACCTTAATTGTTAGTGCAATTTAATTAACTAGGTTATGTTCAGATGTAGAACAATTACCTGGAAGTATATTGGTTGAGCAATGACAGAACAAGGAAGTTCATATTTTTCATTATCATATCTTTTGTATCTACAATTTTCAACACGAGGTAGGCGTAGGTAGACCAAAGAAAAAAAAAGAAAGTAAATTACGAAAAACTATTACTTATTAATGATCTACTTACTTCTGATATCTGTTGGATATCTATATATGGATTCTATATATAAAATATACTAGTTTCACTATATCGATATACAATTTCCCGTATTTATAACATTAAAAATAGGGCTATTTATTTATCATAAGAAATATGAACATATTAATATACAACTAACAATAAGTATCACCGACGTTTTCATATAAAATATCCAGTCAATGTTTAAATCAAAGTCAGTATGGCCAAATATATACTGGTTATCAATAGTACCTCAGGGTTCTGCCTCGTGCCCGCTGTTACTTGTTGTTTACATTAACGACTCTTGTCATCTGTTACAATATGGATACCTCTTATTTACAAATGTTATAACTTTATCGTGTTGCTAGAAAGTATTTTCTTGCAGTAAACTACGATGCCCTGTAGGAATTTGTTGCCGGAAAATCAAATGGGAAATATATATCTCGGATTGCTCCACAGAATGGTCTACCTCCTTCATAAGGATTAAATGAATTTTAAATTATTTTTACAATAAAAAATACGTTGACCAACAATTGTTTTTATTTGTACCCATGTTTTAATTGTTATCATGTTAATATTGTTAATTACTTGGTATAAAAATGTATCAGTAAATAATGCTGATATTTTAAAATATATATTTCTTATTACCTGAAACTATACTTATATAAAAATGACTTCATGCTCATGATATTTTAAAAAATACCCGTAATTTATTGCCGGCATTTGATTTCCGATTCAGACATATCTCAGTTGAGTACAATGGCGGGCAATTAAGAACCATGAAAATGTCAATTATAGTTGATTTAAATATCGCCTGTACTTTCTACTTTGCATAATGAAATCAAAACGGCAAATTCGTAATTAATTATGATCTCTCAAGGCTGCTTGTATTTTTTAACGACGTCTTATGTACACCTTACATTTACAATTCCAAGCCAAGCCCTTTGGAATTCTCTAAAATCATAGTTCAACTGTTCCTTTACAAAAAATCACATTTGAGGATCTTGAATTTTTTTAACTTTTCCGTTTTATTACTTATCTCTTATCTCACGGGACGAAAACACTATGTAAGCACAATCAAACATACCACAGCCCCGCTGAGCAAGATGTTTATTCTCACTGCCCTCGAAACAACTAGAATCACCTGCTTCTTTGCGTGAACTTTAGCCTTGAAACTTGTGGTTCAACGTGTTGAGTTGACTGAGGAAGATGCCCGAGTGAATTTTAATTACGAGGTGCCAACAGACATAAGACGACCCCACTAAACAATTTAAAGAACAGATACATACATAAGTGGAACGAGTTTTGGCAATGAAATTATGATACAGTGAACACGAAAAGGGTAGAACGAATTTGATAAAATCGTTGGAAAACATTGCTAGAACAATTAGATCTTGTTTTTAGATGTGATTTGGTATACGTATATTTTTTCTGGCATCATCACAGTTGGAGTTATGATGTCATAGATACATTTTTAAAATGGCAACACCCTTATGTACTGATGTCATTTAAGAGGGCACATTCTTTTATCTATAATGCATACAAATTTGTAGCAGGTTTCATGACAATTGTTTCTAGAAATTTGTACATATCTCTATATGACATTATACATTTCTATTAATTTCAATCTTTTTATTGCCAACAAATTTCTTTTTCACATTTCATAAGAAAACGGTACCGCGAATATTTTCTAAATCGAAACGACCTTTCTCTGTTCTATTCTAACTATTTCTAGGATTCGTCGTAGTCTCAAAAGTAGTTCATTGTAAACTATTTTCAAACATTATTAGGGGCATGGGAAACACGATACTTTATAAATAGGTTATACCATGTTTTTGTTGAGGTTTGTGAAGGGATTTATAGACTCACTTTTCGAATAGAAAAACTTAATAAATATCTTAAATGTAACTTAATATGAAGAGATTAGTGAACACTTCGTTATCGTAAACCTTTATGTTGACAGCCCACATGAAAAGAATTATAATTAATATTTTTAACTAGAATCAATTAGTCCCTGAAGACTTAACCAAAAGTCTCAGGTTTAGAAAATATTAACAGTAATAATAATAATGTCTTTATTGCATAAAAATCATAAGATGTAGTACAATAATGAAATAAGGTTGCATATCAATGAAAATAAAAAAGTTCTAACTAAGATTGAAAGACCCCGAACCGAAGTTTTTCACAAAAGTTATTTCTTATATTGAAACCGAATTTGTTCACTACTTTACGGATGTATTATATAGCTCAATGCTTGTCGTAACATACAATCTAAATTATAGTTGTTTGGAGGTATATACATACATATGTATATTTTTTAAATATCATGATGAATTCTACACTTGTAGAAGACTTGTCTCGCCTAATTAATAATCAATAAGAAATATCAGAGAAAACAACTGAATATCGTGCTTTCGTCCTTATTGAAAACGATGCTGCAGCATATTCGCTGACTGATGTTCTGAGAAAATTACGTAGACCAGTCCTACCACTTCGGTAATAAACCCAGACACAGCACTATGGCCATCTACCTGCTAAATATCAAACTAATTTTTCCAACAGTATGAGTCAAAGATGTCATTCCTTTGAATTAATTCAAAGGAATAGATTTCCTTTTTTCTTTTCTTTCGCTGCTTTTCTTCTACTATTTCTATTCCCCTGTTCAAGATAACTTCTAGTTAAATTGTTTTTGCGATTTTTAACTATTGAAAATAAACTCAGCTTTATATCTAATAATATCAAGACCTCTACGCAAAACTCAAGCAATTGGTGTGTATCATTTGCTTTCCTCTATTTGAGATAAGAGATCAAAGCCTTACTTCAAAACAGACTCGTCCTTCGCCATCACAAACGTTTTTATACTAAATGAAAACTCGCGGGTGTATTTTCATAATATTTATAACCGTCACTAATAATAAGTACGTACTATATTTGTACTTTCCGGGAACAATAATCATAAATTGGCTCCACTTATTTCAGCTAAAAGCCGCCAGAATTTATCTACCTGTTAACAATAACAACGCACCTAACAATTTTCACCTTGACATTATTCTTCATTAAATCATTTATTATTGTAATATGACGGGGTCTTGGTTCAGGCGGACCAGAAAGGAGATAAGAAAGTGTCTGGAAGAAATACACGATAGGTATATTATTTATTCGTATTAGAAAGTATCACAATAGTGAACGCATATGGAAATTGCATAAACTATTAATAATGATTATTGATATTAGGATTAATACATGTCGAATTACAAATAACTACATTATTTTTTATTGTATTATTTTTTTAATGTCTCAAGGTTCTTCCTACGCGTCAAAAATCTTAACCAGAATAGACCTAAACCAGAATCCTCTTCTGCACTAGAAGAGGATAGAAAATAGAGCGGAGGAAATACTAGGAGAAGACCAATTCGGGTTTAGGCGAAATAGGGGAACTCGCGAAGCTATTTTGGCGCTAAGAGTAATGTTAGAGAAAATAATAGAAAAAGGAAAGAACGCTTATATAGGATTTGTAGATTTAGAAAAAGCTTTTGATAATGTAAGATGGGAAAAAATGTTCGAGATACTAAAGAGCGCGTCAATGAAGTATAGAGATAGGAGAGTAGTACACAATCTATACAAAGAGCAAACTGCTGTTCTAGAAGTAGAAGGGGAAAGAAGGGAAGTAGCTATTAGGAAAGGAGTAAGACAAGGATGTACTATCACCACTAATTTTTAATTTGTACATCGAAGAGGCAATTAATGTGGTAAAAGATAGAGTGGATTTCGGGATTAAAGTACAGGGACAGAAACTAAAAATGCTGAGATTCGCGGATGATATAAGCAGTATTAGCATCTACTAAAGAGGAATTGGAATCAGCGTTGAATGAAATGGAGGCAGTGTTGACAGAGGAATACGGAATGAGGGTGAATAAAAACAAAACTAAAGTGTTAGTGTGCAGAGGGCGCGAGAGTAGAGCAAAAACGAAAGTACAAATTAATAATGAAAGATTGGAGGAAGTTAAAGACTTCACTTATTTAGGAAGTAAAATAAATTGGGATGGAAGAAGCGATAAAGATATAAAACAAAGAATAGCGCAGTGTCGAGTAGCTTTTAACAAAAAGAAAGCACTTTTATGCTCGGGGGTAATAAACTTAGAAACAAGGAAGAAATTTTTGAAAACGTATGTATGGAGCACGGCACTATACGGTTGCGAAACCTGGACGGTAGGGGAAGCAACTAGGAAGAAATTAGAAACTTTTGAGATGCGGTGTTACCGAAGAATGATGAAAATACTGTGGACTGATAGGGTTAGAAACGAAGAAGTATTAGAGAAAGTCGGCGAGAAAAGAAGTATGTGGAAAAACATAAAGAAGAGAAGCGATAGAATGGTAGGCCACTTGCTGAGACACGGGGGAATAGTCCGCGATATTTTGGAGGCAGAAATAGGAGTGAAGAAAGGCAGAGGTAGGCCTAGAATAGACTACTGCTCGCAAATAGTAAGGGATGTAGGTTGTAACACAATTAGCGAGGTGCGTAGCTTAGCACAAGATAGGAGAAGCTGGAGGTTAGCGTCCAACTAATCTTAGACTGATGAGCTCATGATGATGTCTCAAGGTTGCATTTTAGGCCCTTGTCGTACTAATGACATCTTGGCGAATATATTATAATTTTAGTTGGTATTCCGTATATTATTCAGTATTTAGTCTGTATAATTATTTCAAATTTGTTAAAAGCTTTAGAAATTGGGGTTTAATAATTTTTGTAGGTAAACATACAGTAGAGACAGCTTTTGTAAGTATGTCCCATATAATACCTTTCCTTAATAAATTTTATTGATTTTAAAACGTTTATCAATGTATTTAGTGATGCAAACTGTATTTTAATTACCTTAAAGAAAGAATGTAAGAAAAATTTCCCTGAAACATAGGCAATACTGAATTATTATTTGAGAAGTATGATTTTAATGAATATAGGGTTATATCATGATCATCTTCAGACCAAAAACATAAGCTATAAACATTGATTCACTGCCTGAATTTTAGAGCAACTTATCGAATGTATCACATTGCATTCTATTTTCATGGTACATCGCGACGAATTGCCAAATCGTCAAATGTCATTCTGTAGAAGTTGTAAATATCTAGACTGTGATATAATCTACTTGCCATTTCTGTTATTTCTGGTGAACTTTGGCTAAAGCATTTTTCCAGTCTACTTCTATTAAAATAATCCTTCTATTAAAAATGAATTCCCAAGTTTGTGAACACCCTGTATCTATAATTCCCTGCACTGTCGTGTCTAGTGCAGTATATTATAGATAATATATAATGTAGAGGTAGTAAACATTCATATTTCATTGTCCCAAATCAAACATTCAGATTAAAAATATTGTAATCAGGTAGGCGGCAACTTTTTCTGGGTTCCAGAGAAGGCGCTGACTTACACAATATTTGTGAAACGAATTTTAACATCTCGATTATGATGACAGCAGGCTGAAGGCTCAACATTATAATTTATAACTTAAAAATGTAATTAACGTTAACTATACCCACTTTAGCGTTTATAATTATACATACAGTATTAGTTTATTAACTGAAATCACTAATAGTGATTAAAAGTAGTAACTTTTATTAATTAACAAAAACACTGAGAACAATTTTTGGTTATTTGCTGTTGCAAGAGCTTTTTTAACTGATTTTAGTAGATTTATGTTGAAATGTGAAAATATGTATATATATATATATATATATATATATATATATATATATATATATATATATATATATATATATATATATATATATATATATATATATATATATATATATATATATATATATATATATATATATATATATTTGTGACTGATTTCTTTTTGCCATCATGTTATTATACGATTTTATTTACCATTGCCATTTATTGTCCATAGATATGATATTAAAGAATCGAAACTTAAGAAAAACACTGAATGTATTGAAAAAATCTCGAATGAATTTAATTTTGTTTTTGTAACCGATCCTAGTTTATATGACGTTGATGTATGATGTCGAATTAAAATAATATTCAACTAGAATTTCTTAAACTGTAGTGTACTCTCATAATCTGCGACGAACTCGTAAGGACCACTGAACCATCTATGGGATACGTCAAGATGTGACTGATCGTGGGTGGTCAATCCCTGGAGAAGCGCCATGTTGGACTCTTGATTTTCATATATGACTGAAGCGTTATTCATGCTAATGCTAACTTGAGGATTAAGATCTGAGTAGTCGGTTCTGATAACAACGTGACGACCTTTGCTGTAGTTATACGCCTGTATACGCAACCGAAAGGCTAACGACCAAACGCATCCACTTCACCCAACCGCTTCTGATGGTGGATGATGAATCGCCCGAAGTTAGCAATCATCCTTTGTAGACAGTTATGTAAGGCATGATCTATCAACCGTCAACAGATTTTTTGGATTGGAAACGAATAATAAATTTATAGCGGCCTCATAACTATTACATCATTAATTATGTAGTTGTTGAGTATTATTGGTTAAAATGCATCCTACAATGGTCTGCCTAGGAGCGGCGAGCCGGCGCAATACGATTGGACCATTAAGGATGATGTGGAGCAGACACAGGGCCACACTGAAGAGAAATAAATACGAATATATAATTATTTTTATATACTCTTTTTATTATCTTCTTTATATCTTACATAAATGTTCATGCACACGAATATGCTTAAAAATTTGTCAGGTATCAACTTAGAACAAGTGCATAACTAAAGCATCATCAGTTTGCTAACTTAAAGATTGGTAAAAATGAAGCAAAATTTTTTCCTTATGCTCCAGTTGTTATTTGCTTTGGCATTTGGAACAGCGCCAGCCAGTTTATTTCCATATTATGTAGAGTACGTGTTAAATTCTTTAGCTTAACTTCGTTAGTACTTTCCTTTCTTTTATTACTTACGTACTTATTGTAACGAATTTACCAGAAAGTTCTTTATTTCGAACATTTATTTACAACTCAACTATTCACAAGTCCAACTAACTAACTTTTTTTCTACTTTAACTTTATAAACTAACTTTCGCACTGTATATCACATTCTTCGCACTGTATCGCTCACTATCGCGGTTCAAATTCAACTAACTCCTGGCCGGACGACATAATTCTTATATAGGCAGTGGAACGTCTCTTCAGACGGTTCTAGATAAAGAATTTTGGCGAATCTTCTAGTATAGAACGCACTGGAAGTCAACACCGCACGCTCTCGTGGTTTCGAATATTCCCGGCGTTCGGGATCACTCGAGATCACATTATTATCATTCTTTTATCTTTCATTACGGCACTCATAGCATTTGAGAGAATTTATTGAATCTCTGGAGTGTAATAAGATTTGGAATCTAAAATTTCAGATCAATTTGCTTTGTCAATTCAATCCAATTATTTTATTTCTATATTCTTTGTGGTTTTGTTACTCATTGCATCTTTCATAAGTTCCCATTAGTTTACATTTGCGATTTGTTTATCAAATATTCTGTAACCAACGATATCTGCTATTTTTCCTATTTATGTTGTTGACATTTACCTAATTTTGTGTTTCCATCTGCAAAACGATTCTTGAACGAAACAGTGTCTTACTTAATCTAATTTTCACAGTTTTGTTTCAAGTAGTAAGAACTTGAGTAAGCTCTTACGGATTGCCTATTCTAAAAGGACGTCTATCTGAGAATCCGATGGGCATTCAGTTAAATCCCCGGAATAAATATATGAAAGTCAAGCACCTATACGCGCATCCAAAATGTGTTCGTCAGAGTTTTACTCGTAATATAGTCTGAAGCATAATATTATTGAGTTTTCAGTAATGTTTTATTTAATGTTCTAGTATTTAAGCATTCAATTTTGGAAAGCAGTGCAGTGGATCAGATTTCACAAATTTAGACTTGGATAAACGTTAAATGTGTCTCGCAAGTAGTAGACCAATATTAAACCTATTTTGAAAACTAGAAACTCAAATTCAATGCAAAGAAACTTGAAATTCAATGCAAATGAAAATGTAGACGTAAGTAACAAAATAAGAATGAGAATGGTGTCTGAGGAATATAAAAAATGGTGGTCAGCTGAGGAATTCAAAAAATGTATTGGGAACCAAATATGAACTGAGACTCAAATAAATGAAAAACCAAATCAAACACCCGTTCTAGCTTATTAAAAGCTTCTTGGTTTTAGAGACTCTATAGAGAAAAATAGTATTTCATTCCCTTCTGCTGCATCCAAAATTTAAGAGCTAATACTAGGATTTAATTGGTAAAGGTACCAAATAAAAAGATCAATTTTACTTTATTAAGGGTGTGGTATAGTCAGTCCACTTTCTATTTCGCGTTTAGAAGGATTTTGCCTAAAACTATCAATTCTACCAGTCAAAATAATGTTGGTGATAAAAATAGTATTTTTTTTTTGTGATATGATATGAATCTCTCAAATTATAACTTGATGATTCTGGATCCTAAATGATTTACGTTCATTTAAGAATAATTCACCCATTCATTAAGATTCACATAAAACTAATCTCTTTGCTGTTAAGCAAATCAATGAGTTAAACATTGCGTTTATAAAAGTGCTACTCTTAGAATGTATCTCCGTATCATGGATGATATTTACAAGTTTCCTTCTGTTTCTTTAAACTTGTCTTTTCTTGATTATTTCCCCATTATCTGTCTCATTTTTTATCGCCGCTCTATTTCAAGATTTGTTCACTCACATCACATTGCGTTAGCTTATGGCCATTTGAGGATAGTTTCACGATTCCCATTTTAAAATATAATTTGGCATAACATTTCTCTATTCATTTTTTGGAGATGATTGGAATCTTTCATTCGGCAACAAATAACAAGATACCTTAGAAAGAATCATTGCCATCTAATTGATTCTCAGTGGCCCCAGGCCGTCTCGGAACTGCATATCGCGATTTCATCCCTATTATGAATCATCAGTGCCAGTACACCCAACTATGCCTGGCACTCTGCGACTATTAGACCAGCTTTTGTACCAAGCATGTGACCTGTTTTCCACAGACCACCAGAAAATTGTACGACACTCAATGGACGGCCCGCCAACCAAATTGATATCAAGACATCAGTGTTTTTTAGGGAAAATTAGACTTACTGTTTTTAAGGAAATTTTGGTGAATGAATGACCCTAATTTTATTCTTTGAACGGTGGAATCGACCACAACACGCCAATTTTCCAGTTCAAGTACGAGTGCGGACCTGGACAAAGGGCAGGTAGTCGGTGAGTGCCCCTGGTCGGACAGGTAGATGCGAACGTAGACAGCTGGGTAGCCGGTTCTAAGGCGGCTTCTCCTCCACGCTCTCCAAACGCCGAACAAAGAAACGTAAAACTACCCGGGGTGATTGATCGGATTCACTTCCTCTGATTCCATTCGAAATAGTGACTATGTAATAAGCCATGGATGGCTGGTTCTGATGTTCCCGTTGTTGTATTTTTTTTTTTTTTTTATAAAAAGTTAGAATTACGTAACAAAAAACATAACAATAATAGGATTGCATCGTATGAGAGGTCTCGAATACAACAAGTTCTTTAAGAGATTGACATAAATCCGTTATGCTGTGTGTATACGATGGTCTTATCATTATCAGACGATTAATCAAGCTTTTATGCTTCATCAGCACCCCGGATTTGATAGGTGTGACCATGACTTTTGGTGCGATTGTTGCTCGAAGTGAATACGTGCCGTTCTCAAATATACAGTAGGTTTAGGAGTGAGCTAATACAAACGGTCAACATACTAGAAAAAGACGCATCTTGATATGATATGGTTTCAGCAGAATATATGTATGATTCATGATGATTTCTGTTTACAAAAAATTTATGACTTCTAATAAAATTGGATGTTGAAGTGTTGAAGTCTTCTATTAGTACGGCAAAAATGCGATTCTATCTTCTGTGTAATCTTAACCCACTTTGTGTAATATGACCTAGCGTTAGTTACATTTATGTAACGCACGTACAAACTACTAATTGCCTAAATTGCGTAGTTTATTAGTAGATTTCGACTAAATGGCGCTGAATACACTACTTTTAAATATGAAATTATTATAACGTTCAATTGCATCGTGTCGTTGTATGTACATGGTGCTTGGTTGGTGATATCTTGAAGCTAATCATGAACAGAGACGACGAGATGGGCATTCGCTTCAAGTAAGTACTAAAAAATATGTTTTTTTTTGTTATTTTCGATAACTGAATTTATGGGTATAAAAATGTGTATATTTCGAAATGTCTATATTACATTTATTTTTTTATAAATAATGGGTTGGTGGAGAGGCGATATTTGTGGAAATTTCTTGACTGAATTCATATTTTGTTTCCAGAAGGGGCCTTACCTTACAAATATAAGAGGAATTGGAAATGGCCCACATAGAAGATGCCGACGAAATTTTCATTGAGCCTCCTGATCCTAACCCTCTTACCGATGAAGATGATGAGGCTGCATCAGATAATCTTAATGGCCGACAATTAAAGAGTAAAGTTGAAGTCAAGTTTGCAAAATCTACAGAAAGAATACCTTCTGAAAAACTTGGCGATAATATTTTAAACAGTAGTTTAATAAAGGGCGATCGGTCCTCCTTACGAGAATAAATAGTCTTGAAGAAAGAATTGCCTGGGATGAAGATGGCGACCTAGAAGTCTCCAGAAGCTGAAAGCTTTCGGAGCAAACATTTGATCAGTTTCCAAAGATATTCCAAAACTGATAAAAATGAATCTGTTCCTCGTTCATTTCTGATTGGCCAATATAACACCAATATGGGCAGAACAGATCTAATGGATGAAGGTATATCGAATCGCTATACGTTCAAAAAAATGATGGTGGGGTATTTTTACTTGGTTAATAGATGCACCCATCTCCAACACTTTTTCATTTTTTGTTCTTATAATAATTAACATTTTTTGATAATAAAACATGGATTATTGCTAAAAAACCATTTTCAACCTCAAAAAATTAATAAGAAACAAATTGATTTTCATCAAAAACGACAAATTCAATTATTCCGAACAAAATTAAAAAAAAATCGTTGCGCTTTGAAATTTTCAGGGTTTCTTTGGGATATTTTGAAGTTGAATATAAACAGTCAACATCCTTAGTCAATCCATTATTTGCAAAATTATGCCAAGTTAAGCAAATATCCCTAAATGCGCAATTTCTTACCTCTTCTACAATCAACATTCTCACACTGAATTTATTTTATCAAAAACCAATAACTAGGACTTATGAAGAATACTTTGCAGTTTTTAAAACAGCACTTAAATTTTTTGAATGATATTAATGATGAATGATTTGATTTCCCGAGTAATTAATTACCAAAGTCAAAACTGACTTTTTGGCTTTGGACGACGATAACTCAGTGAAACATCATCGTACAAGGTTCTTAGTCACTCAAATTATAGAGAATAAATTTATCCAAAAGAGCTTTATGAAATGACAAAAAAAAACGATCGAAGTCCGTAGACCTCTTAAGAAGCAAGCAAAATTTTGAAAATTCATTTTCCGATGGTTTTCTTATGATTACTCAAAAACAGCTGAAGGTAAAAATTTTTAACTTGAATATCTGAAAACTAGAAACTTGGAGCTTCCATTTACTTTTTTCAAAATTGCTCTGCGACTATTTTTCTCCAAGTAACAGCACTTTGAAAATCACCTAAAAATTTAGGCTTTCTTTACATCCCTTAATTTTTACACCTAGTGTATATCAGATCAACTACCGTTGGTACCTTTATGTTGCAGTTTGCGCATTAATACTACTATGTGGTGTATTTGGAACAAAGGAATATACAGCGTATTCAAGTGTGTATTCAACGATTTACATATATGAATATAACTTTTAGATTTCCAAATAAATAAAATAGTATGTGAACCTGTTATAGATTTATTCTTTCGACAAACATTGCACTTCTATCATCACGAATTCTTAACGTATCTGTTTTAAGTAAAAATCTGTTTTAAAGTCCTTCAAGTCTAAAGATCAAGTGAATGTATTGTTGACACTGATGAAAACGCCAATTTCTATTATGTGAAAGCAGTTTTAAAAGAGTAGAAATCGATTTTAATAACGTTAGTATAGTTTTTGCGTAAATTCACCTTCAACCAATCTGGATCTCTCTGTATACCAAAACCCGCACAGGCCACACTATCATACATAAAAATAAACGAGAAAAACGACCAACGCCGACAGAACGATGTCGAACTTTCAACGCCATTTGTTAAAACCAACAAATAACACGAAAACAACGTTCTCCTATCTCGCTATCGGAAATGGCTTGCGACCAAAACGACACGCAACATACCAAAACACCGTCCAGAAAGTGGAACTGGAGTTTCGCCAATACGTTTGTTAATGGGCGCGGATAGCCCCATTTCGACGGGTGTCGCGCCATTCAAGTAGTCACGAAGATAAACGCTCATGAATAAACTATTTTCCTGCAGGAATTGTTAATTGAAACAATGGCGTTCCGTAACGGACTCGATGCGTGCTTTAGGACGAGAACGCCGATAGCATCTCTAGGCCATCATTCTTATGCATTTGACATGACCGACGTTCAAGTTCATGGGATCGCGGGTTAATAAACAATTACGGTTTAGCGTTTAATTGTTCGTTTCGTTACATTACCTGCTATTCAACTTCATGTGTAATGATAATTTAATTATCCGGGATTCCGTTCGAACGACGATGGTAAGATGTGAGTTAACAGTATGTAATAACTCCAAAAGTAAGGAATTTGCTTCCTACGATCACTGTACAGGGTGAGCAAAACTCGATGTCTCAGCTCTATTAGAAGAAAAGGAAAAAAGATAGAAAAAATCTGAAAAGAGGTTCTTAAATGGGATTGAGTAAGGTCCATTTTAAGCTGAATTTGCATATTTTTCCATAATTATAAACTGAAGTAATGACGTCATAGAATTTTTTTCCCAGAAACATGCCTATACTTTGGCATATTTAAAAAGAGCTAAATTTTATGAACAAATTTTGTAAAGAAACAAATTTTATATCTTTTTCCGTTAAAAAATTATAAGCAAATTTGTAAAAAAATATTATAAAAAATTCGTAATCGTCACGATTTAAACAAGTAGCCTTTGGAAACAAATAGCAAAGTCGCATAGCAAGGACACTTCGGAATTAACGTTTGGTGTGGTATTATTAATGGGCATTTGATTGGTTCATATTTTTACGAAGGAATTTTAAATACTGAGCAATATTTGTAATTTCTTCAAGAACAACTTCCTGTGCTTCTCGAGAATGTGCCATTACAGCTGCGAGCAAACATGTGTTTCCAGCATGACGGAGCTCCACCGCACAAAAGCAAGAATTGTCCAACAATATTTAAATGAAACTTACGGAGAAAATTGAATGGGTATAAATAGACCGATACAGTGGGCGCCTAAATCACCAGACTTGACCCCACTAGATTTCTTCTTGTGGGGAACTTTGAAAAATAAAGTTTATAGAACACCATCCCTTCACTTGGAACATTTAAATGAAAAAATCAGAAATGCTTGCTATGAACTGTCTAGAGAAATGTTTCGTAAGGTTTCAGTGAGAAAAGTAAAGTGGAGATTGAGTAAGTGTTTAAAAGTAGGAGGTGGTCACATTGAAAATTTGTTGTAATGATTGCCTACATACTTTGTTTCTTTCTGTGGTGATAGTTGTAACATATTATGTGTTTTGTAATGTTAAATTAATAAATAATACTAATTAATAATGTTTAATTATTGACAGATACGACTTTGCTCTTTGTTTCCAAAGGATACTTGTCTAAATCGTGACGATTGCGAATTTCTGATAATACTTATTTTTACAAATTTTCTTATAATTTTTTAACGGAAAAAGATTTTTCTAACGGGAAAAATTTTTCTTTACAAAATTTGTTCAGAGGAATTAGCTCTTTTTTAATATGCAAAAGAAAAATTCGATGACGTCATTACTTCAGTTTCCAAATATGGAAAATACGATAATTCAGCTTAAAATGGACCTTACTTAATCCCATTTAAGAGCCTCTTTTCAGATTTTTTCTATCGTTTTTCCTCTTCTTATAATAGAGCTGAGACATCAAGTTTTGCTCAGCCTGTACAATGATAGCAATTTTGTATTGCATTTCGTATCGAAATGCCTCACTCTCTAACGCAATGTGCGAACAAGTAACGACTTGTACAATAAATAAATTAAAAAATAATAATACATACAAGGTGAGTGTGTAAGTTGTACATATTTTGTTACCGTTTACAATTAATTAATATGTGCGTTTATACAATTATAAATTTAATATAGTAAAGACTATTTTTTATCGTTACTATTAACGGAGTTATGGGATTTTTAATATTCAATAACTGAATACGAGGGACACTATTTATATTTTGAGTCTAATAATAAAAAAACATTAACTTGTTATTGAAAATGACTTTATCGTTTTTCAAAATATTCTCCTTCATGATCTTAAACACTTTTGCATGCGTTCGAACCATTTGTCAAAGCATTTTTTCCAGTTCACTTGCGAATTCAAAAACCATGTTGTGGCGATACCACAACATTATTTTTGAACTCATCAACGGCTTCTTCTGCCGACGAAAATCGTTGTTCACTCAATTTATTTTTGATATTCGGTAACAAAAGGAAGTCATTGGGTGCCAAATCAGGAATGTACGGCGGATGACCCATTAATTCGATTTTTTGAGTGTTTTTTACACGAGATATATGAGAGCTCGCATTGTCATGATGAAGAATGACAATGTGTCGACAGCGCTTGTTTGTTCCCCTTATTTCACCGAAGACTTCCGTCAAACAAATGGTTGTATACCATTCAGACTTGACCGTTATACGTTCCTCTAAAGGCACTGTTGTCACATAACCAGTCTTTCCGAAAATACAGGCGACCATTTGTTTCGAAGTGCTTCGAACAACTTTTGTTGGATTTGGTTCATCTTGAAATACCCATGCAGTCGACTGTTGTTTACTTTCCGGCTCATACGCATAGATCCATGATTCATCACCTGTTACGATGTTATATGTCTTTTGAAGCACCGCGATTGTATTTCTTGAGCATTTGTTTGCACCAATCACCACGAGCATCTTTTTGAGATTTTTTCAAAGTATGTGGGATCCAACGAGAACAAACTTTGTTTACAACTAAATGATCATGCAATATTTTATAAATGCTAGTCGAACTAATGCCTAAGGTTGCCTCAATCTCATACTATGTCATATGACGATCTTGCGTTATCAGTTTTTGCACAGCATTAATGCTTTCTGGCACAACAACTGATTTTGGACGACTTTCGTCGATGAGCGAGTGACGGCCACGATTAAACTCGTTATACCAACGTTTCATAGTGGCAAAGGATGGGACCTTATCGCCAAAAGTGGAAGTAAGTTGATCGATGCACTCTTGTCTTCATAATCCACGTCAAAAATCGTAATAATGATTGATACAATTTTAAAATCACTGTAAACAACACAAATCGTCCTTAAGTGACAAAATGTTCTGAAGATGGTTATGACAAAAAATGTCAAACTTTCCATTGGATATATTCCAATTTATCTAGCGATTGCCCATAAAAATTTCAGATAAATATTTACTTGTGTTTCTTTTTCTTTTTTTTTCATTTATCTTGCAATGCTTGTTCATTATCTATTTTTTAACAAATTACAGATGTTTTTGTTTAACTTAAGGATATATATCACAAATAAATAACGTGACAAGTTATTTATTATGCTCTAGGTGTTGTATTTACTGGAATAAATCTCAACAATTAACAATATTATTTTAACATGGCCATATATCTTCTCATTGTATGTTAGATAACTTCAAACTATACTGCCGTAAATTAGGACGTAATTTTATTAGCAATCGTTATCAAAACTTTTATTCAGATTTAGGACTTGCCTTTTGCCGTTCCGAAGACATCGCATGCAATAATTAGAGACCACGGCCTATGCTGTTAACCCTGTTGACATTTGGCCTGAACGCGATCTGAGTGACCCCAAACGAAATTGGTTTGTTAAAGCAATTTAAAATGTTAACGACTTTGGCGAATTTAACACCTACGTTCGTTGTTTCCTAACAAATAACAGAAAATGACGTCGAAATTTTATATGTAATAAACGAATAAAACCTATATTGGATATGTGAAAAGGTGCACGTGACATTCGTTATCGAATTATATCAATTAAAAGAATTGAGTAGAATCTTTAAGATATGGCTTTGGATGCCACAAACACATTAACAGATCTACCACTGAAAGTCACAGAAAGTGTTGGTTATATTGATGATATAATGATTTCTCAATCATTATTGATAAATAATTATTATAAAATAGGTTGGAAAATACCAAGATTACCTCATACAGCATTTTTCATTAGTGTAGTTATTGTACTATTTCGGGTTCGGATTCTATAAAGGGAAGGGTAGACAGAGTCCACATGCACTCAGGCATTATATTGGACCCACTGTACTGCCTTCATCAGAGCTGCCAACTTGTCGTCAAACATCGACTTCATTACCTCAGTCATCCCATCGCATGAAATGTATTAAAGATGTGTACTCGGTGGTAATCGATGAATGTCGACCGTTTTGCAGCCAAAGGTCCCCAAAATAGCTCCTCGTTTTGTTGAGACTGCAGGGCAGCTCTTTAGGATATGTCTCGTATACTAAATTGCATCCTCTACGCATAAGTAACAGTACAGACTCTGACATGAAGATGCTTCCCCAATGCAATGTCCTGTCAACAATCTTATTAGGATTCGTAGATTTATGCGAGACAGATTCAAGCAACATATTGCTAGTTTGCTCCAAGGTGTCGCTAAAGTATTTTTACTTGTGCCTGGTGGCTAGTTTTGACCCACCTGTCTCTGTAGCCCTCCAGCGTGTAGTCCTTTATGACGGAATTTCGAGTGACTTTGATAAGCGGTGTTGCGGTGTCCTAATAGAAGATCCCTAGAACTATGGCGTGCCAAGGTATCCACCTCCTTGTTTTCACGATTTCCTAGATGTCCCTTCACCCATCATAATGTCGAACAGAGCAAATAAACTACGTTGTTTATTTGCTCTAGCACATTAAATGACTGTCTGCATTACAGAATGCAGTCCGGAGTTAGTCCTGCAATTGTTTAGGATCGTCAACGTGGCCTTACTATCTGTGAATATACCAATGGTTTTAAAACTAATCAGCTGATCATAGTAATATCTATCCGTGCCCCTAGCCTCATAATTTCAGCTCCAAATACTATGGCATGGGTGGCTCTCAGTGACTTGCTGATTCGGAAGTTTAGATCTCCAGAGAAAATCCCATATCCAAACCTTCCTAGCGATCTTGAACTATCAGTATAGACCGCAATTACCGTTTGAAAGAAGTTAGCGAAATTGAATCGAATCCAATAATTCTTTTTAGATAGAAAAAACTGTGGAAGATCCGATCCACGCTTCCATGAGAGGGAGTTGCTGACTTGCCTTCTCCAGGGCGCGTCTTCCCCGCAGACCACCCACTTATCTTACATAGATCGCCCTCGCACCTCGCATAGTCTCAGAGCTGTTCTTAAAACATCCTCCTCCATAAACAAGTCAAGAGGTGTTCCGATGCAACTTTGGTCGCTATGGGTGTGATCCTTATCGTATAGTCCAATTACTCCACCAGTCCAAAATGTGCACCAAACCGTGCATCTCTGTGGATGCATTTATTTTTCCTGAACAGCATGTGGATTTTTAGCACCTCAAATTTGACAATTTTCTTTGTTGACGTATCCGTTAAGTTGAAAATGTGCTTCATTGTTAAACAAAATTTTGTTGCAAAAATCACCTTCTTTCTTTTCTAACACCCAATTCACAAATGTAACGTTGTAAATGGTCTGTAACTTTTAATTGTTGTGTATGACTAACTCAATATTGTATGCCGACAGGTGCAGATCTTTCCTTAAAATCCGATGCGTGGTGGCTCTTGACAGATTCAATTGTTGTGCACGATGTCGAATTGATGTTTGAATACACTTTCCATCACTGTACTAATATTTTCACCTGACCGACTACGACGAGGCCGTATTGGTGTTGGTTTATCAATAACAGAACCCGTCTCTTCAAATTTCTTGATTAAGTTACGAACTGTTAACTCTGTAGGAGCTTCTTCATTTTGTCCTAATTTTGTGCGAATTCTTCTTAACGCAACTGTAAATGATCGCTCACTTTCATAAAACAGTTGTACACAAACTATTCGTTGTTGAAATGTTAATCGCGCCATTTTGACGTCGTATGGATTATAAATAATAATATAAAAATATATAGGGTGTTTTTTTAAAGTTATTTCTGAGTATCTCAGAAATTACAATAAAAATTGCTACAAAACCTTTCTTGTTTATGAGACGTTTATAGATTATTGTTCCCCCAACGTCGCTGATTCTCTAATATATAGTCTATAATTAGGATCTACATAGTAAAAATGCAAATAGTAATTTTTAATACAAACAGCAATTTGACTTTCTAGTCAGTCCAACAAAATCGATAAATGCACTGTCGATTTTCTATAACATCTACGTGTATACTTCAAGTCAACGTCATTTATATAACACAGAAGGTTGCACATATAATGAATCTAATCTGGTTACTAAATGTATTTTTTTAATTACAATCCCGGCAGCAATCAAACTGGCCAGATATTATCGCCGGAGTAATAAAAAATGGAAACAACGTTAGACGCACATAAAATCTGCCCCGTCTCGATCGCCCACACACTGATTCTGAATTAATTTTTTACCTTAGCACTAAATGAAAGTAGCAGTAAATTAAAAACATAAAAATTAATTCCTTTTTTCAACGCGGTCTTGTTAATCGACATAGTTTGTCGGTCTGCGGTAATTAGAATTATTAAGAGAAAAAGTACGCAAGCCATCAGGGCCGTAATTAATCTCAGTTTTTTATGGCGTCAATCGGATATGTCAAAGTGATGCAAGACTATTTCTCGATAGTAAAAGTCACGTATTTTATTGCAGCCAAGGGCTGTTTGATGGCAACACACAGGGTGTCATACGTAGGGTCAAATGATATAAAATATTTCTTGTCCGTACAATCGCGGGTTATATAATTTTAGGATTGTATAGAGTGTTAAAAAATAATCTACGTGGTAACGGATGTCTATCATCTAAAAATGTAGAGATAACAGTTAATATATGTTAAATTTAACGCCCTCAATTCAATGTCTTTATAAATGCAATGAAAGTTTTTCGTAACCACTCCAGATGATTAATTTTTAATAATAGTTAGGTTAGTGCCTTTTATATACCTACCTTTATACCCCTCATAATAACCATGACTTTTTGTTTGCGTCAATACTTGAATTAGTAAATGTTTAAAATAAGAAAGAACGTGCATTAAAGACACGAGACTTCCTATTTATGAAATTGAGTTTCTTTGTATTTTTCTTTATTAGCTTTTTATTATGTGAGCTATTATATGTCAATTATTTTTATTAGTGTCTATATGTCATTATGTTAATACTTGACAGCAAGACGATTGATTCATTTTCATTTTTTAATAAATATTCAATAAGATCTAGGAAAATAGTACCGGATTTGAAAAGAGCAAAGTGCAACCATTTGTTCTTTTTAATATACGTACCAATAGTTAATGACAAATAGAAGTATTCATGATTTATATAATTATATACTTATAAAATATACTTTTATATACTTATATAAAATTACAACAATATATGTCATTAAGTACTTTGCATCAAGAGAAAATAGTACACGCAGTTTTTTCATTTTATTATGACCTTGAAATACGAATATGAAGAGTAATCCTTTAATTTTTGGAACAATTACATCTGCGATTGTGTTACTTTTACTTTTGTTTTATTTTCTTTGTTACAGCGCATTTACTCATTAACTAGAGATTCTTATCACCAAAAGACCACCTGAAGAGGTTGGTGAAACGCTTGTTAACAAATATCCTAACAGAAAGCTTTTAAATTAATCTACAGCGAATGAAATTGAGCCGTAATAGATATATCTTCAGCTTACAGATACTTCTATACCTGTTCATCTTGCAATTTCTATAAAAAGCATTATTTTCATACAAGATATTCCACTTATTTCACTGAAATTTCGACACGTCGTGTAGTTTACAAAATTACTATGTTTGAAAAGTCAGAGAAACTGAAGCAAAAACCGGTTTTGCAACATAACAATGAAATTTGCATCGCCGGTAATTCGAGTAGTACAGGGTGTTCACATATTTAGCGAATTAGTTTTAATTGAAAGTACATCATAGTAGAATTGAGTATAAGGCAAAAAATACTTTAAAAAATAAATCGAAATTGGCATTTCATAATAGAAAAGGGCGTCAATGCCCGGAACGTTCGGGATAAAACGTATCATATTTTGGTTGCATTTAACTGCATTTTTATGCAACTATTAGCTCTATGAATGGCAATATTTATATTTACTTTAGAAGACGTAAAATCACATTATATTCAGTACATTCTCGTTTTCAAAGTTTTTACAAAGTTTTCTTCTCGATATTTCGAGAAGTTTTCAGGATGAATCTGTGTGAATTCGTTACACTGTGTGAGTAGTAAACTATTGAGTGTTAAAGAAAAAAATAAGACAAGGAGAACAAACTTTTGAAGAATATATAGGTGATTTTCAAAATCAACAGCTCTTTGGACAGAAAAAAGTACTTCATTCATGCCTTCTTGTGTTTTGCGATATTGTACTTTGATCTTTCTTCGATTTTCCTGACATTCTCATACTGATGTTACCACATAATATATGTCTTCTATTCCTTATAGTGTACACTATCATGTCATTAAATTAAAAAAATAACACCAATTTCAAGTAGAAATTCCAATAGAGAGTCTATCAATATTCGATATTCAAGAATTAAATCAAACAAAATTCATAGATGTACGGCGACCTGGAGGAAAATCATATTGAATAGATTAAATTATGTTCTCCTAATCTCCAGATTTCACACTTTTGAACTATCATCCAGTGGCAAACATATTTAAAAAAATAAATTTCTAAATCAAGAACGATGATTTGTTTCCAGAGCTTCGAACGAGAAATGCAAAAATTAACACAAGAAAGTCTAATGTATCAACCAGTAGAGGAACATTGGAAAGCAATTAAAACAACAATCAAAGAAACAGCAGCGACGACAATAGGTAACAAAAAGAAAAACAAAAGAGCAACCTGGTTCGACGAAGAATGTAAGAAAGTGATAGGAGAAATAAAAAATACAAAAACTATATAGCAAGAAGAACCAGAGAAAGAAGAGCAGAGTTCGAGGAAGCCAGTTACAAACCCCGAACAAATCTCTGCAGAAATAAAATGGGACAAATAGAAAGCGGTCCTAAAAATATAAAAAATATCTGGAAAATATATTTCCAAACTCTCCTCGGGACGCAATCTGCAGATCCACGATGGATCAACTCTTCACAGTAAAACAAATACTAAGCAAAGCCTGTGAACACGACACGGATGTATATAACATCTTCCTAGACTTCAAACAGGCATACGATTCGATTAACAGAAATAAACTGTACCAGATATTACTCGAATTAACAATACCGTCTAAACTAATCAGAGTGATAAAAACGACAATGGATGACACGGTAGCGATGATACGTATTCAAAATCAACTAAGTGACACGTTGAACATCTCGAAAGGCTTGAAGCAAGGAGATGGGCTGGCTCCCACTCTATTTAACTTAGCTTGGGAATACGTAATAAGGCAGATGGACATTGGAAAAGAAAATCTGTTAACCAACAAGACCCTCCAGGTGGCTGCCTTCGCGGACGACATCAATATTATGAGCCGAAGAGCAGAAGCAGCAAGCCAAGCCTATTCTGAATTAAAACTACATGCCAAAAATATCGGCCTTGCGATCAACACTACAGAAACAAAAACATTAATTCAAAAAAGAGACAACAGAGCCGCACAAACGGTCGTAGAAGATAACATCGAGTCAGTGGATCAATTTGTATATCTGGGAGTATATAAAAACATTAATTCAAAAAAGAGACAACAGAGCCGCACAAACGGTCGTAGAAGATAACATCGAGTCAGTGGATCAATTTGTGTATCTGGGAGTGGAATTGATCTCAGCCGGTATGGAAGATGGAGAAATCCGCAGAAGAATAACGATAGCCAACAAAGCCTACTTCGCAATGTCCCACGTACTTAAATCTAAAAATGTCCACCGTAACAACAAGCTGAGAGTATACAAGACAATAAATAATAAGACCTATTGCAAGTTATGGAAGCGAAGCGTGGACCATGACGGAAAGAACAAAAAATATGCTCAGTATCTTCGAAAGGAAGGTACTGAGAAAGATACTGGGGCCAGTTAAAGACGATAATATCTGGAGAACCAGATTCAATAAGAGGCTACCAAAAAGAACGTTAAACAGTCGAATGTACGGAAAGAGGCCAGTGGGGAGACCCCGGAAACGCTGGGAAGACGAAGTACAAGAGGATGCACGCGATCTTCTAGGAATCCGAGTTTGGAAAAGAGCGGCAGGAGACAGAAAGACAGAAAGAGGCGGAAGTTAAAGGTGGCCAAGGCTCAGATTGGGCTGTAGCGCCATAAGAAGAAGAATTTGTTTCCAAAGATATATAAGTTCATGTCAAACACTTTTGTTTAAGGGAACTATCATTAGATCTGTGCTAGAATTAGGTCAAGATTAGGTCATTATCGAAATTCCTTTTTATGTATTGTAGTTAGATAACATTTTCCATTATCATGAAATTATATTCAATTAGACTGTACGACACATAATCCTGTTTTATATCAAATATATCACTCGATTATTCAAAATTACATGTTCACTGATTAAATATGTCTAAGATAGCGAAAAATTACATTTCCAGCCAATTAATGACGTTGTTGTTTTATAATTTATAAGAATACATCATGATACGGTGTTTGGATTTTTCTTAATACGAGGGGCCTTCAAATATATATGAGAACTTTAGGCGGGTGGTCTCGGGAGAATCAGGGTTGGGTTGGGTACTGGTGGAAACTGTAGGAGGGGTACTGGGAGGTGATAATTATCGCTGTCACAGCCCTCAGAACGTTACTGTCGCAAAAGAAAAGATGAGAGAGAACAATGTACACCTATCTGTCTGTTGAGCAACACATCATCACTCGTACGTAATCAACTCCAAACCCACCCTCTGTCTTTTTACAGTTATGGCATAAGAGAAACTCTCAATTTGATGTGTAACAATATGTGTAAACAAAGGAAGAGACTACGTAGATCAACAGAGTATTTTCGGTAAATTTTTTTGGTCTTCAATAAATCTAAAACAAAAATAGAAGAATTCTGGTTTATTTTTGAAGGTCCCTCGTACTTCAGTGCTTTTAAAAAACTTTTTAAGTGTCGACTGGAATTTGTGCTTAGTTTAAGGACCTTTCTTCATAGCTTCCACGTCTTCGTCACGCTCAGGGACGATTTTAATCAATATTCAGAATATATCAGAAATCAACCGTGTCGCGTTGAATTTAAAACGATTTTGAAACATCTAGGCGTACGTGGGAACACTGATTGACCACCGAGGTGATTACGCTTCGGTTATTATATTTTTTCTATTTAGGTGGGTATCTATCTATTTATACACGACATTGGAATAGTTAATTAGATATGTTAGGTCCTATGCCTACTCGGACTGGATTTCATTTTGTTCACAGGCGCCAGGCCGATATCGCAAAAGATTCGGTGTCACGCATATGAATCTCTACTTACACAAGTAATTCAGTAAGTAATTCAGATAGTAAGAATCGATTTAATTGCCTTAAAAGTGTAAACACGGAAAGCAATTGTAGATTCGTAATCAGAATTTGGTCCTGTAGGTTACGATAAATTAACACAAAAAATAACTATAATGATTCGAATTTTATTTTCATCATTCGAATCAGTCACGCTGTGATAAAAATATCTATTATTCCATATTTTACGTAGGCACTGTATGCGTAACAGCTTCAGAAATATTTGAAACAACATTTCAGATTTTTCTTTTAATTATGTAAAGGGTCTAACCATAATGCACGATGTTAATTGTGAGTCACACCTTAACGTCAAGCTTTTTGCCCAACTTAATTTGACATTTCTTTGTTTCAGTGTTTGACAAATTCAACCATGGAGAGGCACACAATTGAGCAGCGCGTTAAGATTGTTGAAGCCTTTTACGAACATGGGCGTTCAAATCAAAATGAATTTCGTGCACTTCGTGACTTTTTTGGTCAGCATAATCGACCAAATGTGTCCAGAATCGGGAGAATTGTGCGCAAATTTCAGCAAACGGGGCCTGTAGGAAACGTGAAAACACCTGTGCATGCTCGCCCAGTTCGTTCTGCGGAAAACATTGCTGTTGTTCGCGATAGTGTAGCAGAAGAGCCGTCAACCTCGACTCGTCGTCGTGTCCAACAATTGAACATCTCACGAACATCACTCATGCGAATTTTGAATAAAGATTTGAATTTACATGCTTACAAGGTTCAATTGACTCAAGAGCTAAAGCCTACTGACCATTTCAAGCGTCGTCAATACGCCGAATGGTTGGTTGAACAGACAGAAGTGAATGGTGATTTTACAGAGAAAATCATCTTCAGCGACGAGGCACACTTTCACCTCAGTGGATTCGTTAACAAGCAGAATTGCCGCATTTGGGCAAATGAGAATCCACGAGTGATTGTTGAAAAGCCGATGCATCCACAAAAAGTGACTGTTTGGTGCGGTTTATGGGCTGGCGGCGTCATCGGGCCGTACTACTTCGAAAATAAGGTCGGCCAAGCAGTTACCGTGAATGGTGTTCGCTATCGCGAGATGATAACGGACTTCTTGTGGCCAGAAATTGAGGATATGGACCTGGACGATATGTGGTTCCAACAGGATGGTGCCGCTTGCCACACAGCCAACGAAACAATGGCACTTTTGCGCGAGAAATTCAATGGCTGTGTTATCTCACGTCGTGGCGATGTTAATTGGCCGCCACGATCATGTGATTTGACACCGTTGGACTTCTATCTTTGGGGATATTTAAAAGAAAAAGTGTACGTCAATAAGCCAAGAACAATTCAAGAGCTAAAGGATGAGATAATTCGGCACATTAACGACATTGAACCTCAATTATGTCTCAGAGTCATTGAAAATATGGACCATCGGATAGAGGTATGCCACCGAAGCCGTGGCGAGCATTTGGCCGATATTTTGTTTCACACATAATTGTCATAGATCCTTCTATCATAATAAAAAATATTAAGATAATTCTCTGAAAACTTTTTGTTTTATTTACAATTAACATCGTGCGTTTTGGTTGGACCACCTTTTATATCTGGAAGTTAAATAGACATGCTTTAAACATTCCAAGCAATTTTTTTTAACAAGAATACGCCTCTTTTAGGCAACATTTATTTTTTTTTTTACTATGTTTATTGGTGATAAATATGTATTGTTTTAAGTTAATTGGAAATAGTTGCAGTTATATATTGTCTATCCTTACAGTTATATCTTTTCTATAGCAAAGAATACATTATTTCTAACGATCGAAACCATAATCATGTCCAATAAACCCTAGGTATGATAAAAATTTCATCGCCAGCTCATTCTCCCGATTTCGCCGCGCTTGATTAATTTTTCAGGGCTATTCAAAATCTATCCATACGCCAAAATGATATAAATATGTTTATATAGTAAAAGTAAAAATAAACTTACACAATCAACAATTGGTCGAACAGTTAAACGCTTCAATGAACCTGGAAGTTACTGAAGAACTCCAGGACAAGGTTGTACGAAGTCTACGGATGCAAGAGATAAGCGTTATCTTATGCAAGTTGCCTTTAAAAACAGGAATTCTACCAGTTTAGAGCTAAGCAGAATCCTAGTAGCAGATTAAAATGTATGCAGCAATTTCTGAAGAAATAATCAGCAGAAGGCTTAATGAAGGCCCAGCTATGAAAGCCCAAAAGAACCAGCTATTGCACCATTGCTCACCACAGAACGGAGTTATTGGACTGCGTTTTGTAAGAGAACACGTAAATCTGTCTGGAAGAAGTCAACGAGTCTGGCAGAGGCCAGGAAAGAGGTTTGCTACCTGCAATATCTCTCTGAGGATTCAATATTTTGGTGGATCAATAACGTTCCGGGGAGGGATTTTTTCGATGATCGCACGGTTTTGGTTCCTATACGGGGGAGCTCCATAAATACACATTTCTACGTAGAGAATATCATAGAAGAACATGATGCCATTTGCCCCGTTTGTCGGGGACAATTTAGTTTTTATGGTGGATAACGCTCGGACCCCCGTTGCTACAGAGGTACTGGAGTACCTTCGATTTGTGAATATTCTAACTATGGGCTGGCCACCAAGAAGCCCATATATGAACTATATAGAGCATCTATGGGATGCACTAAAACGATCAGTTAGGAGCCAATGGAGCCATATAGCTGCCCCTATGACACTTAGGGAACTCAAACAAGTCGTTCTTGTCGAATGGGAGAATATTTCTCAGGAAACCATTAACCACTTGATCGATAGCATGGTCAGACTAATTGAAGAAGTGATAAGAGCTAAAGGAGGATTTACACTCTACTGAATTCGAATTCTTATGATTCAATTACAACTCCAATTTTTTCACTAACGCCGTTTTCATAGCATTTGACATTATTTTTCCTTTCTGTTATTTATTCATGTTTTTGTCCTGATAATACCATTCTAATTTGTTAAACATTAATTGAAGTCATCTAATTATATTATATCACGTAGATAATATGATTTAAATCTTCGAAAAAATAAAAGTATCTATAATAATGTGAAGTTTCACTGATGCGTTATTTTGTACGGGAGTTTAGCAATCGCCTGCATTTGCAACAATTTCGTCTCAATTGGTATTGATAGAAGATACAGGTATGAATAATTGCAAACATTTTGGTGATAGACATAGAAAAAATGTATTTTTTTACCAATATACCATGCTGGCATTAAAAAAACGTCTTATTCTATAAAACTTTGAGAGGAAGAAGGCTAACAACACCATATTTTACTATCTGCCAAACTGTTTTGATTGATTTTTTATTGTTTTATGGTATATTCAATTAGGGAAGCGATATCTCTTCTGAATCATGTTCTGAACTGCTCTTATCTTAAGCGATTGATTTCAATCACTTACGCCTTTGTAGCAGATGTGGCAGTTGCGTTTGCAATTGCGGGTCATACGCAAGTATAAGATTTACCGTATTGATATGATTTTATTAGTAACCACTGTCGTGGTTATAATCATATGAAAATGTACACATGCAGTATTAGATTTCAATTTTAATACTACATCTGATACTTGATCGCATACTGTTGAATTTTTCTGCGCTTATAACTACCGATAATCATGTATTGGGTATAATTTCATATTGTAAGCTGCAGGAAGTAAATTATTCATGATTCGACACACAAAATTTGCAATACCTATTCCAAAAATGCTTAATATATCCTTATTAAGTCAAAACTCTTAATTTGTAATTAACAAAACGTATAATTCTATTGGTCTCAAACACGAAATTCCAGTTTATATCTGTTAATTCCATAAATACGTTTTGGAAACTTTTCAAACCCATCTTTTTCCACTTTTCACAAAATTTCGTATACGTGTTTCCTTCGTATCTCGTTTTTCTTGAATAAAAGTTCTGTCTTGCATGAGTTTCCTAAAGAAACATGTTTTATTCGAAGTTACATGCATACAATTTACATAATTCGATGTACAAAAGCAACTGAAATAATTGTAATAATTATTGGCTATTCTTCTAAAATGTTGTAGTTCAAATGACGCGTTTTTCTTTATAAAATATTTTCAGTTCGTTCTGTGAAGTTGTATTGATTATGCTGTGTTTATTTGCAATTAATGTAATGTTGTATTGGTTGCAATTCAAAATTCCCACGTTTACTCCACAAAAAAAAAAAGAGGAACTGCAAACTACCAACAGCAGTTCAAACCAGCAACAGAGGAATTTAAATATGCAGGAAGGTCTTATGTACGTATACCACCTATGTAAACTATAAACAGAATGTTTATAATGTAAATATTTAGGTACTCGAATTTTGCCAGAGTATATTGGTGGATTTTTTATTTTTATGAGAATGTGAAATTACCAAAACTCGACTTGGTAACGCATACTAAACTGGATTATGTTAAAAGTCGGAAAATAAAAACCGCTACAATAAATGTCTCGGTATTTGCAATGAAACAAAAGGCCGAACGAAAGACCTTGATGTTTAAGAAATAATGATTTCGTAACAGCAATTCATAAAAATCATATGATCAAAGATTCTTTATTCCTAAAATTTTTAAAATTACTTTTAGTGACAAGAATTTTAGTGCCAACAAAAAGTAGTAATTTCAAATTTAATTAATAATAGGTAATTGTTAACCGTTTCATTTATTTTCTGTATATTAACATTGTGGGTACTTAATTACTTTATCTCACAGAGTAATCTACTTACACAGATTAGAGAATAAGTACTCACGTTTCTGCAACCTGTTGGCAAACAGGATTTTTCATTAAATATCTAGAAAATCAACTCACCGTTATAATTATCATACGCTGTTGGAACATATTCACTAGGAAAACTGTCATTGCTGTAAGAAACTGCCAGGGATGTTTTCCCCACAGCCTGATCGCCCACTATCACACATTTTATTTTATTTTTCTGTTTTTCCTTTTCAGTCTTCGGCTTTTTCTTCGTCGTGTTATTTGCGTTAAACAAAGTTACAGGTGTATTTTGCGTCAGAAGGGGTTGCTTTGTGTAATGAAGGGTGGCGTTGCATTGCGGTGTCATTGTTACGGTTTTGTTTGTTTATATTTTAATAGACACAAAATGTCAATGTTTTAACCGTCACAGCACGTAAACAGTATTCATACTCGACGCGGAGACATATACTACCAACATCGGTTCAACTGGAAAACTGACTCATTTTCGATATGCAGAGAAACCTGTAGGGAATCCAGTCTCCGACAGAGATAGCGTACGGAGTAGAGTGAAACAGAGAGTATCTACCTGGATTTTCCAGTATTGCCACTTCTCCCTGACGTGTACCTATGACAGTCACATATTTATATTAATTAATATAAATGTATTGTTATGACGTTAATTGTAAATATTATTAACATAAGTTGATACTTGATTTGTAGTCCTCATCATTTGTAAGTAAATATTGCCTAAAGCCTACAATATAATTAAACATTTTACCATTTTCAGGCAACATACAATACACCGGTGTACTTGATACAGAACACTAGCAACATTGTCTGTTTTTATCTACGAGCAAAGCTCGTAGGTTTTTATAGATATTTATACAGGGTTGTACCCGCTAGATTGTTAGTAATTTGTACATTAATATTGCAATAATAAAAGTGCTTAAATCTACACCATCCATTTTTGAAAATATTTGCACCATTCAATATTAATAATTTGTTTTTCTTATTAGTGTATAGTATAAAAGAAGTGGAATAAGCTTCTTGTCGTCTTGTCGTGTCTTTCTTTGACGGTTGAATTTTATTATGATTTATCTTCCTAACGTTTCGTTTATTAAAGTGACGTCGGAAGTAAATTATAACGGCTATAATGTATCCTACCCATGTTTTCATACTTCACAAGTATATGACTGTTAAGACTTCTATTTAGTTTATTACAGTGAGTTTATTAGGGTCACTCTAGGTAGATATTTAGTTCCCTTAAATGTACTTATTTATCATGGGAACGGTCGGGTCGGCTGCAGTTTTTCTGAATCATATCTTTCTGTGAATAACCATGTTGAGTGACACAAAAGCCGTCACCGTAGCGTCACAGCCAGATGTAAGGAAGAGTCTATAAAACAGATAACCGAAAGCTGACCGCAGGCATTGCTACATCCAACATCCACTGTCTAACACGTAACTTAGGCATTAATCAGTTTTATAATCAATATACAGAACGTTTTCTGTAAACCGTTGTTGCTTAGTTTTAATAAATCTATGTATTGAAGTAAACACCGCTGTTTATTTCATAACCCTCAAGGCAACAACAAAGATGTGGTACAACAGTACGCCCTAGTGATACGAAATAAGATCACGATAAAAAACAATGACCGTCGCCCCTAATTTTGCAATGCTTTGAAGAAGATAAAAAACTAATTTAAAACTTCGTAACTCTATTAATTATGATATATGAAGCCAGCTACATAATTAAAAAGGGATCATTTTGGTGATGAAGAAAATGTAAATCTCGTTCTTCATTTGATTCATCTCTACTATTATTTTATAATATTCTGATACACATATTTTCAGGTATTTATGTTTTCAGGTAAATATTGTTTACTTAGACGGAATATTTTACCTTTTATTACTGTTGTAAAACACAAATAAACCCTCATTCCATTTTTATCCTTTCACAAAACATTGTTACGATCCTGCACATTTACCACTAAGTGGCTCCATCTGTCATGCATTCCATAAGTTTTGTGTCAAGCTAATTTATGTTATTTTCATTAAAGTGGAGTATAGTTAGTTGTCTAATCGACATCAATAATTTTTAAATAAATAAACACGTATTAAATAGTTTATATGTGCACTTATACAAAGAAAATAAGTCTAACATTGTACACTTTATTTGCCGGGGTATGTAGTTTATTTATTATGTATTCATAAACGTTACGTAAAAATGATATCATTGATTTTAATATGACAAATATAGTCTGAGGTCCATTGCACTACCATTCTGTTAAGAATGTGTTAAAAACTTAATTAAGAATGCGGAAGAAGAGTGACTGCTAAACAGCTTTCTAAGAGTCCAACACGGTCGAAAAACTTGTAAAAATACCGTTAAATGTGAATTAATGCAAACTTTATTTCTTTATTTGAAAGCATATTTCATCCTCTTAAGACAATAAATATGCATTTTAATTATGCCCAAAGATTCTGTTTAGCAGCATATAGAAAAAAAGTTACATTGCTTGTCATTGCTGGGCTATCAGTTCTCATCCTGTTCGGGCTAGAATACTCAAGGCTAGAAGAAAACAAGATCAGTGAACTGATTAAAGAAGAAAGAGATGCCCAAGTAGTAGCGGATGCATTGATGAAAAGTATAAATGTTAAATTCATAGAAACTGCGAATAGAATAAACAAAGAACAAACCGTACCTTCTAAAATGGTTACTGAATTAGATATTGATGAACTATCGAAGCTTGAACAGCCAAGTAGAGATGACATCGCTAGGAGACGAGAAGCGGACATCAATGAAAAGCAGTTTGAAATTCTGGAGACGGAACAACAGCTCGGGATACCCTATGTTAATTTGGATTCCAAGAATCCTTATGTTCCTAAGCAGAGGATAGTACACCTAGATCTAAAGGGGGCGCCTCCTATTATACCTTATTTAAAACGATTGTTTCCCCTCATTAGGACGATGGGTGCGACAGGCGTTTTGTTAGGTTAGTGTCTTTCTGTTTAGACATCTATTAAGGCAATTTATCTAATAAACTCATGTCAGAATATATGCTTTTATAGTATATACTAGCTAGTAATAATATAATATATAATAGTATATAGTTTAGGTCAAGAAAAAATAGTTCATAAGTAATCATATGAATATTCTTTGCCAAAAAGAAAAGCTTGCTACCAAGGAATGTTTTTTTAAGAAGTGTTATTTACCTATACTAAAGAAAGTGGGGGTTTTAATACAAGATTACTATGCCAATAGAGTAATTTCAAGTACTTAAAAGTAAGTGCTTTTGCATTTTTGGAGGATTTACATATATTGTAGGATATTCTTCGATCGTTTGTCAATTTATATGCGTTTCAAGTTAAATATTGTACCATTAATTATCTTTAATCGAACAGAATTACACAAAAAAGCTAGTAGTATGCTTTAATGTTTATAGAATATGAAGATATGTTCCCATTCACTGGAACGCTAAGAAACTTATCGGCGAAAAATGCTTATACCCCAGATAACATCCGAGAAATACTTAATCTGGCCAAAGACTCCAAACTAGAAGTGATTCCGTTAATACAAACCTTTGGGCATGTTGAATTCGCCCTGAAGCATGCTGAATTAGCACAACTCCGGGAAGTGGCAGGCAGCCCCCAAGCGCTGTGTCCCAGCAGAAGGAAGTCGCTCGACTTTATAAAGGAGTTGGTTCACCAGGTAAAAATGATGTTATTGGAATCTACCATTTTTATTTTATCTACATGCAGTTATATTATACGAGTAGATCTATAATGTATACAACTCAAGATATTTGCTGGAATAAATATCTTGTTGTAGTATCACATAAATGGCAGCTAAAATATTTACATTGTACTTGAATAAATGTTACACGTTTATCAAAGTAAATTACCAGAGAAACATATTAAGTAAATACATTTCAAATGTATATCAAAGAATGGATAACATCGTTACATTTTGTAGTTTACCACCAGCCTTATTATTTCTTAACAATTCATTCAAACATTATAATCTCATATTATAAGTTGCCTAATAATTCCATAAATATCTATTCAGGATTGATCTTCGGTATTTTGGATATCAGGTTTCCTAGCACTTCCCAATTCCCATTGTGACTACAATTTATTTAAACTTTTAATATATGTGTTATGTACTTGAACTTTTGAACATAACCTATATTTTAATATTGCGCCATCTATGGACGAATTTGGACCCTCGTAAAACAATTTGAAAATATTCAAATGAAAAAGTGCCACTATACATACATATCTTGTAATTATTTGAAAAATAAGTGTATTTTCAACAGTTTTTGTTTATTTCAGAGTTAAGAAATTCTCATTTATCAGTTTCAGTGAAACAATTTTAAACCTGAAGTTTATAAAAGCATTTATTCTTGTTTACAAAAATACAACTGAAATTAATTTACAGAGTTTTTAAAGAAAGGGATTCTAATGTCAATTTAAAAGTTCATATTTAAAGTAGCCTTAGGGTGCCTTTGTTATTAGTTTTATACCTATTCTGTTGATCTAAATACAGGTAAGGCACGAACAAAAGTTCAATAAACATGCCATAAACAATTTAAAGCTATTTAATACCTTTTTCTTATTGATATTACAATATTTAAAACTCTTTCTAATTCTATCAGTATCTCCAAGTCGGAGATTAAACTCTATAAATTTTTAGGTTATGGCACTCCACCCATCAGTAAAATTCCTGCACATAGGCTGCGATGAGGTATTCCAAATCGGGGAATGCGACATTTGTCGGCTAGAGATGCACGAGAATCTCTTCCTCGGCCACGTTAAGAACGTTGCCGAGATAGTTCACGCAGCATATCCCCAGATACGCGTAATAGTCTGGGATGATATGCTGCGTCACTTGTCACAGCAGTCCATGCAAGAAATGAACCTCGGCAACTTGGTAGAGCCCATGGTGTGGGTGTACGCCGAGGATATATATCGTTTTGTTCAGCCCACTATCTGGGACAAATACGCTGCCGTTTTTAAAACGGCTTGGACTGCCTCCGCGTTCAAGGGGGCCTTTGGTGAGACACTTTATATTCCGCACGCCAAAAGGCATTTGGAGAACAATTTGCGTTGGCTGGACGTCATGTCGACTCAGTCGCAGGCTTTCAAACAGGGCCTGACGGGTATAGTGCTTACTGGTTGGCAACGCTACGACCATTTCGCGGTGTTATGCGAATTATTACCCGCGTCTATCCCCTCGCTGGCTCTTAGTTTAACAGCAGTCAGTCACGGTTTCTTCAACTCTTCTTTAAAAGAGAAATTCCTGTCGGCCCTCAGCTGCCCGTCGCAAAACATGGGACACAACCCCCCGTTTATCAATCTTGACGTTGACCCTTACCTCTGGGACAAATTGAGTCGGTGTATGTTTCCTGGCAACGCGTTTTTCAGACTAACCAACCGGTTACACAATTTGGAATTAGAAACTCGGGAGTATTTGGACGTAACGAGGCGCCAGAAGGGGTGGATGACGGCCTACAACGTTCGTTATAATTACAGTTTACCACTGAGGGTGGAAGAGCTAACGGCAGATCTACCGAGGGTATACCATGGCATGATTTCCTTGGCTAGGTCTGCCGTTGATGCTATGGTGGATGTGTTTGATAACTATACGATATCCGAGTGGATAGAACAGCGGATTTATCCATATATCTTCGATCTCGAACAGCTACAGAATCAAAGCATTGCGTTGAAAAGTGTCAATCATTGGCCGTCAAGGCCGTTACCTCCTTTGAAGGATCTACAAAGGCTAGGTGTCGCTGTAAATTAAATTTTAACTGTAGTTATTAAAAGATGAAAAATTCTAGGGAATATTGAAGTAAATTTATTATACTCACTTAAAACGTTGAGATATTTAGAAAGACTGAAATATAATTTTTTTTATATTTATTTATTTATAGCGGTTGTTTTTAAGACCATGCTTAGACAATGCATGATCTTGTTTATCCTTTTTTTTATATATTTCAAGTTACATGGAACTTTTAATGTACCTATTACTATTATTTCAATAGATATAAAGGTAGAAAAACTACTTCTTTTTAAGTTACACAATGTATTTCGTACAACAATTTTTTTTATAAGATATCTCTTCCAAGTTTATTTTTTATTAGTATTAATATATATTACATCATTTTTGTCAAAGTACAACTAGAAGTTTATACACTAAACATTTTTATTTAACTTTTTTACAAAAGTTAAATAGCTAGCAAAAACGAACAAATCATTACACTAAATTTTGAGGATTCGATAGGGTGGTTAAAAAATTATTTACATTAATATATTCTTACTAAACTAAATTAAAAGCCCTTCATTTGGCAGCTAATCTCCATATATCTATTTAAACATAAACAGTTTTATGATAAACAAAATACTAACTGATACAATCCAAATTGTGGAGAGTACATATACAAGGCATCTGAAATAAATTTTATAATACATTCATAGATTTGCAAACCACTTTCTTCTCATTTCTAGGAAAAAATTATTGCTTATAAAATATTTCACTTATTTTGAAGAAACATCCATCAAAGTCAGACTGTCAATGTAATGTACAGGATGGTCAAAAAATAACAAAACTTGAAATTTCAATATGATTTGTCATAGTTAAAGCGATATTAAAGAATATTTATCATGAATTGCTTGGTATTAAGCATATGATTTTTTACGATTTTAAAATGTACTTGCTATATACCAGGTGATTCTTAAATGTGGCTTATCACTATAACTTTTGTTTTAGAAATAAATTAATGAAACATAGGGATTATGTATAAGACAAAAATATCCATTTAATGATGTGAATAACTATTTTTACTCACTTCCTGATTCACCCAAATTTCCTTAATTTTCGAATTTTAAATGGGACGCCCTGTATTATTTTTGGTTATTTCGATCTAAAATGACACTCCATTTGTTACTTTTCGATGTTTGACGTCATTTATCTTTTAATTTTTATTTTCTGATCTAGATTGCCATGAGTACGATAAAATGCCTAATTTTGGATAAAAAAAAAGTATCTTGATGAATTTAAACTGAATTTAAATGATGAATTTTCTTGATGAAAAAAAAAGTTTTAGGTGTATACAGGATGGTCCGTTAATATGGTAAGGCTTAAATGGCAAATATGGAATTTAAAACTTGTTGATCTGATGTAATTTTAAAAACAATTTAAGAACGTGACGTGATGTACGATAAGACTAAACAAATTGATGAAACAAAATACAGAGTGTTCCATTTGAAAATCAGGAATAAATGTTTTACGATATTCAAAATTGATAAAGTTTAAATTAAATTAATTGGCAACATCCACTTCAAACATTAAAAATACCCCAGAGCTTTGGAGTTTATGGGAAGAAAGTCAATTTCTCTGTGCCTAAAACTTTTTTTTAATTCAAGAAGATATTTAGGAAATTTCACAACGATTTTTCTAATACCATCTGCTACAGCGCGAGATGTATTTAGTAGAGTTATATAGTTAGTACGTAACTATGTAACTGTGTTATGTGAAATAAATTTGGAAAATCTGTTTTTTTTTTCTGTAAACTGGAAAAATCTTAAAGCTCTATCAGTGACAAACATTACAATTTAACTTTGTGATATACCAGTTTCCAGAAGGTATCTTTTATTGCCCTGTTTTTTCTACATTTCTCTTGTCTAGTAAGCCATTTACTAGACAAGAAAAGACAGAATGAAACGGTTCTGTTTTATAGTACCTATATGCTAAAATATTCGTTGCGCTGGTTTTTGTAGCATGTGTGGTTTTGTTCAAGCCACGAAGTATTCTGCAATTTAAGTTGAAAAACATTCATACGAGTCATAAAGTAAGGCCCAGCCGAAGAATTTTGTATTCAATTGAATCAGCTGTCAGACAATCGGCATTTATTATTTATCCTGTTTTTCATAAGTGTTTTAAATTTACTATTCTTATAGTTTAGTTGTCCTTCCATATAGTTTTTGTACTCAATATTTGACAGAGGCATAGTGTTGGCAACACAATTGTTATTTATGGCGACAAAATAAAAGTTTTTCATTTCTCATATGTATGGGAATTTTATTACTTAATACGAATGTGTTGCCAGGTACGTTTTATAAAATTTTAATTATTAATCAATTATTAATAAAAGGTAAATTTATTAATAATAACATTCGGTGAATTAGAAACAAGTGTTACGTTCCTTTGACCATTGTCAGTTACTTGATATAGTTTTTGTTATTTTCTTTTGTTAGTTTTGAATTATTATGCAAACTTGCTTCATGGATTTAGTTGTTTCAAAACTTAAAAAAAAATAGGTTAAGCTGAAGCGTTATTTTGAAGAAACAACATACTTATAATATAAATGATAAAAAAAATACTATGAAGTACTTCAAATATATACATATGTCGGTAAACAATTGATGCTCAAAATTTTTATAAACAGGGACATTAATTCAACTTATGTCTCGGTTTTGTTAAATGGCATGAGGGAATCGTCATAACCGATCGAAGGAGAATTCGATAGCAAAGTTGGACCACACCTTGAAACGCGGGTGCTATTAACAATATAGACTATAAATAATTTCACTAAATCACTGCCTGTAGCACAAATTTTCTGAGCACCTCGCGTACGATGCCATAAAATTCCCAAACATCCCTAACTTAAATATATATATATGCATGATTTCATACAATTTTTTTAATATGTAAGCATCACGTGATACTTTTAATATCACCTTAGTTGTGATCAGAGGGACTTCAAGTAAAGCATTTTACTTTAAATCGTATATCGGATGGAAAGAAAAATGTGTATATAGTTATTTCGTTAAAATATTTCTATTAGATGAGGTAGTAGTAGAAATAGCAAATGGCTTGGGACAGAGTACTAAAAAATACTAAGGGTTTAAATGCGGATAATGGCAGGTGTAAGACCAAATTACTATACATTCTATTATGCCAATCTACTGGGAGAAAACATAAAAAGTAGTCAGTAACATATAAGTCGGAAATCGAGAAGGGAACCACCAAGCCGCCAAGCGGTTATTAAAGTAGTTCCCGAGTAGCAAAGCTATTACATAATCGCTCTAGGAAACAACTACTCCTCGGGCTAAAGCCCCGCCAGGCATTGAATTATACCCAGAAGCGATCCTCGACCCCTTTCTCGTGTTTCTGCACGATCAGATAAGGTTTCAAAAAACTTTGATAACCGCTTGGCGGCTTGGTGGTTCCTTTCTCGATTTCCGACTTATATGTTACTGACAGAGATCGTATCGATAAAAATGTATACGCCATAAAGTTCATTCGGCATTTGTCCTGAATCGGCGTACCGTGTACGGCACTGATGAGAACTAACAAGTTCGAAACAGCTGTATGTCGTTCGGTTCCGATCCGGGACAAATTTCGAATCCTACCTGTGGCGGGTTTTATTTTTTGAAATAAAAAGTAGTATTTCTAATCTCCCTTTATGGAATTTTCATAACATTTATTCTTAGAAACCCTCTTAATAATATAATAGCAATTTCTATGGTATTTATATTTTAGCATCTACACAGTAACTATTAAATCAACACCTATCTTAATGCGAATCCTAGAAAACATAATAGAAAAATTGTGTAGTATTTGTTTTTCAACGTGTACATTTGTGAATGAGCTGTGAATGAACAAGAACCATCAAATGTTCTCATCAAATATACATACAGTGCTTTAATTTTAAAACTACCCACACCCATTATTTTTTTTAGCAAGGAAAATTATCTCTAGACAAATAATAGGTAAATTTGGATATCGAAGGGAAAGGTTAAAACCAGTGTCCGTTGCAGTTTACGTTTCACCCCCTTAGCCCCCGCTATCTCCGCTTAAAAATTGTAAATGGCACCCCTATTTTGCAACATATCCTTTGAAGGTCTTAAAAATTGTGATTCAACTCGATTTAGAAAACTGAAATCGGTTGATCCGTTCTCATAATAACAGCAAAAATAAAATAATTTTAATAAAAAGAATAAAATTTTCGTCACAGCATGATTTACTTGAAACCTTACTTGATTAAGTGCTGAAAATTCTCACCGTTGTTGGCTAAACAAAAGTACAATCTCTTCTCGCATTCTTGTCGGACGTTTTGAAATACTCGTATGTCTTTAGTAATTAGCCTGCATGTATAGGTAATCCTATTTCTAAGGTCTTGAATATTAATACTAGGGCGGAGTTTTGTATACAATTGTCTTTAAATACCCCAGAGGAATAAATCCAGTGGAGTTATATTTGGAAATCTCGCTGGCCATTCTAGAGGACTTCTTCTCCAATCCATTTACGGGAAATTTTTCATCCTGTTGAAAGTGTCGGTTTTATTCATCCAACAGTAGGTTTTCTTCTTTATTGACTTGGTTTTCTAATGACTGTCGATTTTATTTTCCCATAAATTTAAGTACAATTCACCAGTTAAATTTTCTTTGATGAAAATAGGTCTTACAGCATTTCCCAGAACTCCAGCCCAGACATTGATTTTGTTAAAAAAAACTGAGTATGATCCTCTCAAAACACGTGGATTTTCATTGTCCCAGTATCTACAGTTATATTTATTTACAAAGCATCTAAAAAGATGTTGCTTCATCACTGAAACAAATATTCTTTATCAAATCCAGGCCATTTTGAATTCGCAGTTATTATTTCATAAAATTGAATCCATCCCAGAGATATCTTCACCGAGTTGCTGAAGAATGCTAATTTTGTGAGGAAAAAACTTGTGCAAGCAAGGTTTTTGTTAACTTTTTTTTCTTTAAGCAAATTTTGGAATTGGAAGCAGCATCAATGGCCAAATGACCTAAAATCTCAATCTGCGCGGCTTTAGTAAGAACTCTTGACTACTTATTTACTTTGTTACACACGGACTCAGTCTCTTGAAATTTTTGAACAAGATCAAGCACATATATGTGTCCCACATTTTCCATGATGCCTTTCCTTAAAAACCCGAACTGTCGCACGACACACCTATTTTCAACAACATAAATAAAAATAATTTCGGGGGTCAAACTTCCCCTTCAATATCTAAATTTACATGTTTTTTGTCTACAGATCATTTTCCTTGCTAAAAGAAATAATGGGTATGGATAGTGTTGAAATGAAAGCACTGTATAATACTGTATGAATGAGATTATGTACATTTTAGGTGTTATAACTTTATAATGTAGTGATAACAAAGATTTTACAACCAATATAAGAGTTGTTATTTCTAATAGTGGAGAGCTTTTTCTATTTGACAATTTACATTATTCTATTTCATTAGGAACAAATTTCAGATTTTAGCACTGGTTTATACATTGTGTGTGGACTCAATTTACTTGTAGGTTGTAGAATTTTATGATATTGAGGTTGTCTTATATTGTATTTTAAAAGATATTTTATAAATATAAATGTACAAGTTTAAAGAGTACAATTTTAAGCTTTTGGCCAAGTATAAAACTTGCTTTATATTCCTCTTTGGTAAAGATTGTTTTTATTTTTACAAATGTGGCAAAGTAAAATATTTGATATCTGCAAGATAAACCTGGATGTTGATTATTAATAAAATACTGCATCTAATTTATGGTTATTTATTTATATTTATCCTCCTTATCCTTGAGTTGTTTAATCTGATACTCTCTATCGCACATTTCCCGAGACTTGAAAAATAGCTACATGTCCTATAGTAAAAAGCGGAAATCTACATATATGATATAAAAAAAAACTAGTCTGTCAAATCTTGCAAAGGTTTTCAAAATATATGCTCACATTTATCTTAGTGGGCAATCCATTCTCTCACAACCCATTTTAACCCAATAATCGCAAATCATATAGATAATAAAGGTCAAGTAGATTCTTTTACTGATTATTCGAAGAGCTTTGACAATGTGAATCATAACACTAATTTCAAAATTGTAATTATATAGATTCAGTAGTAATCTGCTTCACTCAGTAAAATTGTATTTATCCAAATGTACATTATTTGTTTTATATAATTAAATTCAACTTTCTTGGATTCCTTAAGAGTATGTATCTTAACGCTCGAATTTGGAATCGCTATTCTTTATCTTATTTATTAACAATCTAACACTTGCGATTTCGACAATGGTTCTCATAATTAATTATTATTTTGGGAAAACAACTAGTATGATGCATATTTATGTATTTATTTGTATTCCATATTTTCTCCTATAAATTGAATTGTTTCAGTTGGGCAATAAACGTTAAGGTAAGTATGCACCACCGAAGTAATGGAAAGTATTAATGATAATGGTCATGGTAGCCATTATTTTGTCGTAAGTTCAGTGGCGGGTCGTGGTGATTTGTCATGGGTGGGCAACAACTAACAGTAGGTTACATAGTGCAAAATAATGAAGTAAAATATAGTAAAACAAAAACTTTGACACATCACTCTATATTAGTCACTGTACAAGTATATGTTCAGATTTGAAATTCTTTCAGCTTTCAAGTTGAAAATGCATAGCACTAAAATTGGATAAAACTAGTACAGACTCTTATAAATGTTACACAATTTTTATTACACATTTTCTAATACATTAATAACCAAAATAATTTTACTTAATAATATAACAACTACAGTGTCTACAGAGTACAGACCTCGCTGAGATAAACAACGTTCTACAACGTCTCTGAATACTGAACTCGGAAATATGGAGATCAGACTGATCGGAGACTCTCGATTCCTTCCCCGCAGGTTTCTTCACAGGGTGGTCTAGGTCTAGCCCACCCGTGTCACAGCTTACTCGAGACTCGAGTAAGCTGTGCCCGTGTTTAAAATTGTTTAATGTAGTTTACATGTGTATAATTTTGTTTTTATGTCTTCAAATCGGTAGTAAATAGGATGTTTGAACTGGTAAAATACATATACAAAACGGGCGAGATGCCGGAGGATTATAAGAGGAACATTATCGTTACTATATCCAAAAAGAGAGGAGCCGACAAATGCGAGAACTTTAGAACGATTAGCCTAACTTCCCACGCGTCAAAAATCTTAACCAGAATAGTGCAGAAGAGGATGGAAAATAGAGCGGAGGAAATACTAGGAGAAGACCAATTCGGGAAATAGGGGAACTCGCGAAGCTATTTTGGCGCTAAGAGTAATGTTAGAGAAGACAATAGAAAAAGGAAAGAATGCTTATATAGGATTTGTGGATTTAGAAAAAGCTTTTGATAATGTAAGATGGGAAAAAATATTCGAGATACTAAAGAACGCGGGAATGAAGTATAGAGATAGGAGAATAGTACATAATCTATACAAAGAGCAAACTGCTGCTATAGAAGTAGAAGGGGAAAGAAGGGAAATAGGTATTAGGAAAGGAGTAAGACAAGGATGTACGACGCTATCACCACTAATTTTTAATCTGTACATCGAAGAGGCGATTAATGTCGTAAAAGATAGAGTGGATATCGGGATTAAAGTACAGGGACAGAAACTAAAAATGCTGCGATTCGCGGATGATATAAGCAGTATTAGCATCTACTAAAGAGGAATTGGAATCAGCGTTGAATGAAATGGAGGCAGTGTTGACAGAGGAATACGGAATGAGGGGGAATAAAAACAAAACTAAAGTGTTAGTGTGCAGAGGGCGCGAGAGTAGAGCAAAAACGAAAGTACAAATTAATAATGAAAGATTGGAAGAAGTTAAAGACTTCACTTATTTAGGAAGTAAAATAAATTGGGATGGAAGAAGCGATAAAGATATAAAACAAAGAATAGCGCAGGGTCGAGTAGCTTTTAACAAAAAGAAAGCACTTTTATGCTCGGGGGTAATAAACTTAGAAACAAGGAAGAAATTTTTGAAAACGTATGTATGGAGCACGGCACTATACGGTTGCGAAACCTGGACGGTAGGGGAAGCAACTAGGAAGAAATTAGAAACTTTTGAGATGCGGTGTTACCGAAGAATGATGAAAATACCGTGGACTGATAGGGTTAGAAACGAAGAAGTATTAGAGAAAGTCGGCGAGAAAAGAAGTATATGGAAAAACATAAAGAAGAGAAGAGATAGAATGGTAGGCCACTTGCTGAAACATGGGGGAATAGTCCGCGATATTTTGGAGGCAGAAATAGGAGTGAAGAAAGGCAGAGGTAGGCCTAGATTAGACTACTGCTCGCAAATAGTAAGGGATGTAGGTTGTAGCACAATTAGCGAAACGTGTAGGTTAGCACAAGATAGGAGAAGCTGGAGGTTAGCGTCCAACCAGACTTAGGACTGATGACCTCATGATGATGATGTCTTCAAATCAATCAAATCATTCGTAATTCTATTAATTAATTAATTCTATTCATGTGTTTACTGTTTATTTAATTTTATATTGCAGATTCCCATGTTTCTCTATTATTGTGAAATAATTTAAACTTTCAAGGGATGTTGAAAGTATACTTATGTCAATAATATCAATATTAATTTTAAAACTAATCTTGGTAGACACTTATTTACTTGTATTTATTTATTAAAGCAATATAATTTTTTATTTGTGCGAGGCGCTTGCGCTGTCTCGTATGTATAAAGCCAGAAAGGCAAAAGGCGTGGCTACCCACCCGGCGCAACACTCACCACGCTAGGCATAACCAGGATAACTATTAGTTCCACGGTTAGAAGAGTGAATTGCTGCACTTACCTGCACTGCAATTTTCCACCATGGTTGCGCTGTTAGTATTAGTATATATAATCAGAATTTTTCATTGTATTATTGTTGTTATGTAATATATAATGTATTTAATTAATTACATAATTATATCTTCACTAATTTCTATAAATGATAAATCACGAACTTTGGAACTGTGTTCCTCTTCTAGGAAACAGCTGGGTGGGCACTGCCTACCGTGCCACCCCTGACCAGCCGCCACTGCATAAGTTAACCATATTGTTATGACAAGAATGTCTTGATTTTTCCCTTTAAAATTTGCTTTTTATTATTCATCGTTACTGTAACATGTTAATGTATCATTTATACATACATATTTTTTCCAAAAACACTAGTATTTGACTCAAACCAATGGTTTTCAATATCAACTGATATTTACTATGAAATATACTGAATGTTAGAATAACTTATGATAGTCGACTTCTAAAAGAATACATGTGATTTGGATATAAATCATTTTTTTCTACCACAATTGTACAACATTAATAAGGTTTAGAATAGATATATGTAATCTTATATCTTAAAAAATACATAGTTGTTACATATAAAGTAAATTATTGTTCCATAATCTACAATAATCTTACATATGGGAGAAAGTATTCAATGAATATGGAATGGACAATTATAATTGTTGAAACAGTCACGAAGATAGAAAACCCCAATAAGAAAAATCATTTTTATTGACACATGAATATAGATAAAAGAAAAAAGTTTATACTGCACTGTTCACAGGAATTGACATGTTAAGTCTACAGTATTACATATCTTGTATTTATTTTTTATTAAAATATATTAAATAACATTTGATACATTTAAAAATTAATTAACATATTAGAATATATTGACAGAAATATTGTATATATTTACAAGAAATTTATGCTTGCTCGATAATCAAAATTTGTTCAAATATTTGTATTTCTAATTTGTTGGAACTAGTTTCAAGATTTCAATCTTTTTTGAAGAAAGATATATATATTGAACTATACAGGGTCTTTTACAGAAAGTTTTAGTTATGTGACTGTGCAAAAAACTGCGTCAGTTATACATAATTCGAATTTAATATTGCTAGAGTAATGAGTTGAAACGGCTCCAAAAAAAAAAAAAAAAAAAAAAAAAATCTCAAACTACATACATTGTCAAGAATATGATATAAACCTTTTTTGCCCTCAATTATTCTCGAGATATTTGAAGAATATATTATTAAGTATATATTGTCAGCAATATTTCTCAAACTTGTTTTTCTAGTTTGAGAAATACTTGCTTCATTTTCCCTGTTGCTGCTGGCAATAAAGGGCCTATGACAACTTCAATATTCTAGGAAAAAAAAAACACTTAATTTTGTAATACATTAATTATAAGCTTTCTAAAAAATGTTATATTTTATATATAAATTTTATACTATAAAGAACTTTTATATCAATTCTACACGCTAGACTCTTCATCGGGCCACCATAGTCTGCAATTTTAGAACGACTTGCATTTGGGGACATAGCTGTAATGGGCACACATTTAAATCGCCCTTGGAATTAGTGCCAGTCTCAGAACATTACCTTCGTTTGAAAACTGTCTTGTTAGTTTAAAATATTTAAATTCATATATGTACTAGAGGAATTTGAAATGTTAGATTGTCTTTTCCTTATACCAAGTTGAATTTAATAAATGGTAAGGCCATCTTTAAAATTTTTCTAGACCACATAAAATTAATTATTTCCTAGGTTGAACTAGATCTAAATACCGTATTAGTACTTTGTATAATACAAAAAGTTTATTAAAAGGCAAATAGTTTTCAACATTAAAAAAATTGTTGCAAGAAACTTTCCCTATTTTAACACTTCGACTACTTTTTAATATATTTGATAATATGGTACTCGCCCAATAAATAGTTGGTGTAAAAATGCCGAAAGACATACAGTAACTTTCAACAAGTTTGCACTAAAAACTTCGGATTAAAATAAAAAAATTGACCATTAAAATCAACAAATAATTATAATTATAATTATCTGCAGTACATTTTTAAAAATAATTTTGTTATTAGTAGGTATACATATATGTAACTAATAAATGTTTTTCAAAAGTTTTCACAATTCTTATAACAATTTTTTATTATCGACAACTTCAAGCCTATTTTTCTCCTATACTAAAAATCACTCAGTACATTTAAATACATTATTATTTTCTTTTCAGATATTCACAAATTATCACAAATAAAAATAAACAATTCTTGATTAAAAATGTCTTCTATTCATTAACACTTTCTCATGACCACTGTATGTACAAACAAACGAAAAATACTCTTATTTACTCAAAAGATGTTCATGTCCAAGAAACTCTGACATATTTAATTTATTTAATTCATGCTTCAAATTTACATTATAAAAAAAAATTATGGAACACGACCATTTGTCATAATTTTGTCCAATTCCCAACTTTATTTCAGATTTATCATACAAAATACTATAGGGATTTGTTGAAATCATACAAAATATTCTTAAAATGTACCACCAAAGCATTAGTCATTAAATAACTTACTTTTTTGGAGTTAAAAAAGCTTTTTTAAATATAGCATAAAATACTTCAATTCAAAGACAATAATCTGGAAAAGATTGTTTTTTTTAAAGAAGCTCTATTAAGAATCAAAATGAGCCGTACCAGATTGCTGGTGCAGAGAAATCCAGACTTGGGGTCCATTTCCATATCAGTCGTCTAGGTGGGTCTCTCTGTATGTCCATGTAACTATCCGGGGATTCGGTGGAAGAGTAGCTTTAAATTAAACCTCGCCCCCATAAAAATTAGGATGCAAAAAAAAGTTTCCCAAAGATTTATAACTAAATATATAAATAATTTTTTTTAAAAAATTTACAGTTTTTTTAAACTTTTGCGCTGTGTCTAAAGATTTATAATTATCTTTAGTTATACTTAATCCCAACTAGGTACTGCTTAGCTTTGTTTTAAAGTTATCAATGGATTGTGTTTTTCTAAACTTTACCAACATTATGTTCAATTTTTTGTACCTACAATAACGATTAGAATTTTCTTTCTTAGATTAGAAATCTGGCACATTTTGACCTTAGATACTGTAATAGTAACAGACACCTACAAATATTTTTCAACAGTAACTTTTAGTAATTCTATTCGAACACATAATTTTTTATACAAGAAAAAATCTTTGCTCTGATAAGTGGTCAGAATTTAGAATTAAATCAATAATTATTACGTATTATTTGATATATTATAAAATTGTCATGATAGTCACATGCACATAGAATATGCTGTCCAAACATTTTAAAAACAAAAATCGCCGACTCAAAAAGCAGCTGCGGGTATATGACCGACGTGTGTCTTCCTATGTGCTGCTAACTGTCCCGATTGTGTATAACTTTTACCACAAATGGCGCAGACATAAGGCTTCTCCCCTGTATGCGTCCTATAATGGCACTTCAAGGTACGGGGATCCCCAAAGGCTTTTCCGCAAACTGTACAAACGTGATCTTTTATCCCCAAGTGGGTTCTCTTATGGGTGGCTAGATTGCTCGATGTATGGTAACGCTTTGGGCACTGATCACAGGCATATGGTTTTTCACCTAAACATTTGCATTATTAAAAATAAAAAAAAAAACACAAGATTCATTTGTTTACCTGTATGGGACCTCATATGAATCTGGAGATCTGCGGATCTGCCCATTCTTTTCCCACATACTGCACACTGAAATTTTTTTTCACCTGTGTGTGTTCTATAGTGGGCTACCAAACCACATTTACTGATAAAGGACTGGAAGCAAAAGGAGCTTTAGTGCAGAAAAACATTAATTAAAAATTAGTATCACTGTTACTTTTTTTTTAATTGTAACAGTTGTATCTGATGCCTACTCTGTTAGTTAAACTACTGGAACTATGTATTAACAAAAATCGTTAATACCTGAAAAACTACTACAGTAAACCTATATCTAAAGAATACCTTTGGACAGGCCTCGCATTTATAAGGCCTTTCTTGAGTATGAGTGCGTGTGTGAATAGTCAAATAGGAAGACGTCCCAAAACATGCGCCACATGTTCTACATCTATAAGGTTTCTCCCCTGTATGTGTTCTTTTATGGGCTTTAAGTACAAATGAGTGAGCAAACCTCTTACCTATTGACAGCAAATCAAAAATATATATATATATATCAATAATCTGTCACTGTCTTGCATCTACTGAACTACAATTTATACTACTGAAGTAAATACACAAACAAAGATAATTCCATAACATCTAGCCAGAAGAGAGAGAGGAATTTCAGTGTTGTATAATGTATTTAAAAGTATTCTTACCACAGAAATTGCACTCATATTTCCTTTCTCCCGTATGTATCTTATTGTGGGTAGTCAAACCATGGGGATCAGAAAACCTTTTGCCACAAATATTACAAACCATGGGCTTTTCTCCTGTATGAGTGCGTATGTGAATCTATAAAATGCAACTGAAGAAGTTAATACATTTTGGTTCGTGATGAAAATAAAAATGGTTGAATGTGAGAAGACAAACCTCAGGTTGGTGGTTATTTAATTAATCACATATAGCAGCAACAGTAATGATTCAAAGATATTTGGATGAAGGTATATGATGGGGAACAGTAAACAGCCAGTCATGGAAAAGAATTAAAGGCAAATTCTTGTAATGAAATGAATTTACATCAGATGTTAAATGTTATTTAGATGTCATTAAATATTTAAAACATCTCACATTACTCTTTCACTCACTATATGGAATTTATAATATACTACAATCACAATGCTAATTTTTTGTTAACCCATATTGTGATTTTTTTATTGAAGAAGGCTATACAATTTATCACTATATATTTCTACTTTAGTAACATATTTAAAGCAACTCACTGTAAGATGATTTGGTTCATAAAACCTTTTGCCGCAAATTGTACATAAATGTTTCTTCTCCCCACTATGAATCCGCATGTGCTTCACAAGATTGGTAGAGAGGGAGAACGTTTTGGCACATACCTTGCACTTGTAAGGCCGATAGTCGGTGTGAGTTCTTAAATGATCATTAAAATATTTCATTACTAAAATAAAATCAAAGCTAGTTAGGCAGTATGTTGTTTAGATTTACTACTTACTGTTAAATTCTTGCCCACAAACTTCACATTGCAGTTTTTTCCCATGTTTAACCAAATGCGATTTTAAACCTCTCTCATGCCTAAATATTTTATCACATTGCTTACATTTGAATGGAGAACTATTTTCCTTTTTTACCTCCTGTATAACAGACTTATGTTCCTCTTTGCAAATTTCTTGTGCATTTTGTACATTTTCATTTATAGGAGGGACTGCATTTACAGTATCACAATATATATTTTCAAAATTGCTTTGCACATTTGATGCTACATATATGTTTTCCTTGGGTGAAATTTGAGTTTTTAAATAAATTGTTTCCGATTTGGTTTCCCCATTTTCAAAACTACTGGTAATTTCTATACTTTCCGTTAATTCTGTTTCCTGTAATGCAACATGAAGAAGTTAATAAAGCTAACATTCTGCCTGACTATTTACATACGCTTTTGATTATATTATCTTTTAACAGAGACAAGTTCGAGTCGAGTTCCTCAAAATTTTGAATTTGCAATTCTTCTGAGCTATTTCCTAATATCGTAATAGACCTATAAATGATAGTTTGATCAGGACACAATGCACTTCGCAACTGTGACTCAGATTTCTGACACTGATCTTTGAAATTTAGAGCTATATTTAATGTAAAATAACAGTCATTGCATATATTACTAGGTAAACCATCATTTCTCTCCACCTAGAATTAATACATATGAAGTATTATGTAACGTATTTATGAATAAAAGTGTTATTTTGGTTTACCTTCACAGCTGTTATTTCTGTAAGTTGAGATTCCAATGAATCGTCAAAGAGAGACCGTAATTCCTCAACATTTTTTTCCGATAAACACGTTCGACATAGTCTATCTAAACCAGTTAAAATCCTCACATCGTCAGTCATAATTTTAATAAAAAATTTTGAACACCATTCGAATTATAATAGGTGTTTATTTATACTAAAAAAATATAAACAAATAGGTAGGTCATATCTATTGACGTTATGAAGAAATGACAATCATTTCTGTCAAATCCTACGAGCAAAGAGACAGATGGTGGCAGCACTGCCAATAGCGCTGCCACCATTGAATTTTTAAAATTACTAATCATCATCAAGCAATAATATGAAGTGGAATTTCAGTTTTCACTAATTTTTATTTACTTTACTGTTAGTATTTTAAATTGGTTTGAAGTAAAACAAAATAAATTCAATATTTATTTAAATAATGACATAATGTAAGTTAATGGGTACAGTTAATACCCTGATTTGAAAATAACTATTATACTTAAGGTATTATTTTCAAAATTATAATAAATAAAACAATGAGTATGTCTTTGCCACGTTTTATTAACGAAACACATAAATAAATGTATCATAATAAACTTTATACATAACAACATATATTTTATTAAATACAAAAATATTATGACTAGATCCGTAATATTATGGCATTTTGGCTTGTTACTATGTTTATATTAAGATTAATAAAAACACATTATTTGCGAGAATATATGACCAAATTCAATTTTGTAAATTAAAATACAATATAAATTTTCGACTATACAAATTAACTAGGTATATATGGCATGTTGGGGTACTAAGATTCCATCCCATTGATTATTCACTTACAACATAAAAATACAAACAGTACAAATGAGGTTTGTAAATTTTTAGTATAGAAAATGACATTCATTGCAACTATTAGCATACTATTGGGTAATTAAGTTCACCTATTCAGTATTTATAAAATCTACAAGTTCTTGTTTTTAATTCACATTGGATAAATACGTAATTGCAATGTACTTAATACTATTAATACTTAATACAACTAAACATAATATCATAAAAATAGCACCAATAAAATACTCTCTATTGTCTATATTGTCTTTTGACTTTTGAACTAATCGTATACAAGAAGTAGGCATTAACATTATGTGTACCTATTCTTTGTGCAATAAACGTAATTCACCTTTCAAAGAACGAGGATCAGAATGACTGATATATGAATAGATATCTATTTATGTAACTGAGCCCTTTATATTGTCTACATGTATGCATATACTTATCAACTTGTGATGTAATTAGCTACGTTATTATTTGTTAAAACAAATTTTCTAGGCGTGGTCTAAAAAATCTATAGAAAGAATTAAAATCTACTTGTCACTTTAATAAAATTGCATCTATCTTGATTTATACTATATATAAACTTGTATGGTTACGTTCTATCTAGTACAAAATTATTATTAATTGCTTTGTACATCGTATTAATTATAACATTATTAAAATAGTTTATAATATATTCATTTGGACCTATTTGAATAACTGACTACCGAGTGTATACTCTTTTTTCCTAAGCTAAGATTTTGAATAATGTTAAAGATACATATTTAGTAAAATAGTAAAATGTTCATGGTTTTACAACGTAAACGAATTTTGGCACTAAGATTCCTTTGAGCTACACGTTTTGAAAAATTAGAATATACACTCCATCATATCTTACTCAGTTGCTACTTAACACAGATATATTAAGTCTTGTAATGCCATTTAAACGAATATCTCTCCATTTGGGAGTTTTTGACCACAAATCCCATTGACTATATCTAAAGGAGCTCGAATGTATACATTTTTCTTTAAATTTTCATGCTTGACACTCGTTGAGCATTCCCCTTCTACAACCGCCTCTTTCACTCCCTTGAGACTGCTGGAGTATCTGGAATGGTTCCTGCTACTCTTAAGATTACTTTCAGAAGTCTGCTGGGATGTGGTGTGCGTGGAGGAACTAGTGGTGCTCTTCCTAGTGATATCAGGTTTCCTTTGGCACCTCTTTCTTAAGTTCTTAGCAGCGCAAAGCTTAAAGAAGCCTCCTCTAAATTTGGAACTCATTACGTTGTAAAGGATAGGATTAACTGCCGAGTTTATGTGGAACATTATTCTAGAAAAGTACAGAATGTTGTAGTAGTTCTCGAAGCCTATTTCGAAGCTGGACCCTGCGGGCGCTATTATGATCCAGAGGGTGAGGGCTCTGAAGGGCAGCAAACAGATAAAGAAAGCTAGGACTACCGTGCCCAACATTAAAATCACTTGTTTTCTATATTTTATTACGCTTTGGGACGGGATACCGTTACATCTTGTCCCCATCATGGTAGGATGGGTCATCAGGGATTTGGCTATAAGAGCGTATATACAGATAAGGATGGCTAGGGGAAATATAAAAAATACTACGACGGAACCTATGAAAAATATACAAGGCAGCAGCTCTTCTACTAGGGTGAAGCAGACGAATACTATGGATCCGTCGATGTATTCTTCTGGACCGTGCTGGGTGACGGCGAGAATTGGGCTGGAAATCATAAAAATATATTAGTGTAAATAAGTAAATGTTTTTCCTCGTAATTATCACCAATGAAATATTGTTTTCAACGGTCATCGATTAACCTCTAGAAATTAGTTGCGAGCTTTTATAAACAGTGGCCCGTCCCATGAAGTGATTGATCTACCACTATAAAACGGATGTTTCTAAAAAATATTGTCACTGGGATTAAATCATATCTATAACAATTTTAATTAAAAGTTATAATATCTAAAATATTAAATCATAAATTTTGGTGAGGACTGCTTTGGGGACTAAATATTATCTGCTAAAACTGTTGAGAAATAATACTATAATAAAGGAAATTGTTGATACAGATCTGAAAGTTTTCAATGAATTAATATTGAGTATTTAAAGTTTCGATGAATAGTATTAACTTTTTTAGCTATTAAAAAGCTATAGAAATATTGAAGTATACAAATCAAATTCAACTTAATATAGAAAAGATATATTTTTAGATCTGCGAAGTGGCTAATTTTATTTTTTTATTATAGGACAGTCTAATTTAAAACCAGGCCAATTCTTTTTTTAATAATGATACACCTTTTCATTTGACCAGTCCCTATATGTTTATTATTTGGTATGCGACTTTAGCTGTTATAATTGCGTCATAAAGTTTTTGACAGCATAAATTTTTTTTGAAATTCGTTTTGTAAAATTCATTAATTTAGAGCGTCCTTCAATTTCATCCTCCAATTTATTGTACGATATTGAAGTTGTACCTTAATAAACAAAATTTAGAAATATTAGATAATTCTTCAACTAAATTTGTAGGTTTGGTACATATATCCATAATTGTTCACACTTTACTTTTCTTATATCTTATTTAACGATATATTGTTCAAATAAATAATATTTAACTTTATTAGTTAGTCTTCATAATTTATGGTTTACATTTTAAAATTGTTTTACATTGATTAAATCTTAATTTTAAAACAAATTTTGTGCAAAGTTATATTTTCAGAAATAGAGAAAATGTTAGTTAAATTCAAATAGATTTTATTATATATTTTCTCCCATCATTTATTGCATCGGCGCCTAGAACAAGGTATCGCGGAAAAACGAACAACATAAAAAACCATAAGATAAATATTATTTAGATCGATAAGAAGTTTATATTTTCAAATGAGAAGTTCAAAATATAAAAATCATGCAAGAGTAGGATCACAATATATTTTTTATCGAGTTTTCAAACGAGAATATATGCAATTTGTAGGATACCAAATTGTATTTGCTTTAAGTAAAAACGCTGTCATGTCTATCCTTTTTGTTGTCTATAATTTAAATAATATAATGATAAACCACAGACCTGTATATAATAGACTCTAATTTTCTTCAAGGACGATTAAATTGTTAACAAATAGTGATTAAATTAATCGAATCGAAGAATATAATTTTTTAAAAACATCTAAAACACCAATTTTATGTATGTAGGTTACAAATTATTTAAGAACTTTACTACAATCCAATATTTATATTATACGGACTATACAATAATTTGTTGTCTAGCCTATAAACAAAAGAATATTTACTTTTAAACAAACGAATAAAACCTAACAAGCTAGGACATGTATTTTTTTATTTTGAGTTTTGTTGAAAAATAAGTATAAAAGTTTGATATAGTAACAAATCATATTACAGTCCATTACATATTTCCATAGGAAATATTATATGTATTGATACCTGCGAGTTCGCCATAACCTTAAACTAAATGAGTCGAATAGTTGACGCCATGAAATTCTGTTAAAAAGTTTTATCGATGTTTACTGTATACGTAACACTAGTCACTAATGTCAAGCAGTTAATAGCTGAGCATATATGCCAGATGAATAATTAATGTTAGGTATTTTGTTAATGAAACGCTTTGATTAATAGGCGGCTGGAGTACGATTAGATAAAATTTATAGCTAGGTTAATAAAATTTACCTCTATATTCGGTTTAAAATATTTCAATTTTAATATGTTACTAACCCATTACTAGCCACTACGAAACTAAATTAGTAAATCAATTTATCAGTAACATATAAGTCGGAAATCGAGAAAGGAACCACCAAGCCGCCAAGCGGTTATCAAAGTAGTTCCCGAATAGCAAAGCTATTACATAATCGCTCTAGGAAACAACTGCTCCTCGGGCTAAAGCCCCGCCAGGCATTGAATTATACCCAGAAGCGATCCTCGACCCCTTTCTCGTGTTTCTGCACGATCAGATAAGGTTTCAAAAAATAAAACCCGCCACAGTTAGGATTCGACATTTGTCCCGGATCGGAACCGAACGACATACAGCTGTTTCGAACTTGTTAGTTCTCATCAGTGCCGTACACGGTACGCCGATTCAGGACAAATGCCGAATGAACTTTATGGCTACTGACAGAGATCGTATCGATAAAGATGTATACGCCATAAAGTTCATTCTATCTGCCTTCTTTTTATAATAAAGTTAAAATTGTACGTATTCCATCTTCAGGAAAAAATCCCCAATTAAAGAAAATATGTGATAAAATTTAAAGAATTGATTTACTTTAAGACGAAATCAATGTGATGCTTTTTTGGTCCTGTTTTGCAAGAAACAGTGAAATATTACAATTTTGGTTTTGTTTTGAAATAAAAAGTAAGCCACGTTTTGTGGGTTTAACTTTTCATAGTAAATGCACCGAATCTACTAGAAATCCTCGATTTTCTATTCCCCTAATCAACGTTAATGTGACGTAATATTAAATTAAAAATAATTTGAATTTAAAGGTGCTGAACTGCTTTCATCTATTCTAAGAGCTGTAACGTACAAGAGAAATAATAGAACTAGAAAAAGTACTTACTTTTATGCAGAACTTTGCGTCGGCGTTGGACAGCTTAGAGCTGACAACCCTTTTAAGGGTAAATTTATACGCATTTAGGTAAAGTAAAAGTAACACGCCAGTATGTATTATGTTTATTTGTTCCATTTTTAAACACAAATAAAACTGTCGTCCATTTTTCGTTTAAGATAATCAAACAACTAGCATTAAATCTTTGGTACACATCGATATACAGTACGTTTAAACTCTTGAATGCGGTACATTACACATTTGCGTATGAATATTATAAATAATAATAAGAAGAATGGTATAATATACTATACAAATAAAAGGAGTTGTGAGTATGGCATTTTGTAGCTGTGTGTACGATGCTTTATATAAAATTACAGACATTTTCTTTGATGTAGCCTATTTTAAATGATTCCAAAATGTAGGTATGTATATAAGAACAGTAAGTGCAGGGTGACTTACTATCAATTTACTACCCCCCTCTAATTATTATTTACGAATGGATTTGAAAATTAAAAACTAAATTATAGGCTTTTCCTCGTAGATTTTAGAAGGCATATTAGAGAAGTATTGGCTCCTAAATTATAAGTCTTACCATCAAAATATCTCTCAAACTAAAGAGAATAATTAAATAAATATTTATATTATTAAAATAAAAAAAAATTCTAATTTTCGAACAAAATATAATATGTTCCATTTAAAATGAGGTTATGTTAGTATAGAAATCATACTAAAGGTTACCAATTAGTTTTTGGTGGAAATACAAGTAATTATTTAAAATTAATAATAACATTCAATGCAACCTTTATTTCTGAACGAAAACTGATGCACCATTAAATTAAGTACGATTGTTTAAAATAATTAAAACGATTCTTGTCAAATTTTATCTATGGTCAGAATTATTTTATTTAATTCGTGGATATTTTCAGATCCTTGTCAACATTATAGATTTTTTTAACAAACTATGTTAAATCTTTGGGCTTTCAAGGAAAACAATTACATAATGAAATCGCATTACATATAAAAAATATATATAATACATATGTAGTTTAGTTACCTCACCGATTTTTGAAATAAAAAAAAAATTTCAAATACCTACAAAAAATAATAAAACACTATTATACCATCCTTCTAAGTAACGTGTAAAACCGAATTTGAATACAAAAAATACATCCACAAATAAGAAAAACTACACGAAACTCTCTTCATCTTGATTCCGATTCTGCTTCGAATATTTTTCGTGTAAGCTAATATTTTCTTCTTTCTCTTCGAAGCAGCGACTATCAAAAATGTTTTCTAAGTTGCTCTTGCCTCTCGGTTGGTACACTATGACCTTTTCAGTGAATATATGAAGGTTAGGGTGATCTTGACTAGATTTTCCCTCGGAATCGTCATACTCTTCGTCGATACTACTATTCTTCAATGACTTAGCGTTTCTAGGTGCTGGACTTTCTTTCAATATAATCGAGTGAGAATCGTTACTACGATTAGAGTCCGGTGATTCGCTACTGTTTTTTATGAGAATGGAGTTGTTTCTGGGTCTGTAACAAACCTTGTAGTTGTACCCATCGTGGCTGTTTCTATGAGTACTGCTGCTCCTCGTCGTTGTGGTGGTGGTACTGAATGTTCCGTTCCTCGACCGTTTGAAGTACAACCTTCTTTTAGTTTCCGAGCAGATTAGGAAGCCACTTCTAAATTTGGAGCTCATTAAGTTGTACAAAATAGGGTTTATAGCCGAGTTTAAGTAAACCATTATCCTGCAGAAGTAAAGGATGTTGTAGTACCTATCTACTCCTAATTGGTAGATATTCTCCTCGGGCACGATTATTATCCACAAAGTGAATGCTCTGAAGGGTATCAAGCATAAGAAGAAACTCAAGACTACCGTGCCTAGCATCAGTATGACTTGTCTTCGGGCCCTGGTGGAGTAATTATCGATGTGCTTGTTCAGCACCAGCGTGGCGGCGTTAGAAATGAGGTTTTTCGCGATGATGCAGTACAACACTAGAAGGATGATCAGGGGAGCTATGAAAAAGAGGAAAATACTGCTGAGGAAGTAGAGGGCGGACCAGAATGTGTTGGCCAGCGTGTGGCAGGCTGGTACCTTGGAGCCGTCGAAATCCTCGACGTATTTGAATTCGGCTATGCCTAGCATCGGGCTGGAAACAATGAAACATTTTATTCGGTCCGCTCGAAGCAAAAGCGAGAAGCTTCCACCGTTCGTCCCAAAATAAAGTACTCCAAAAATAAAAGTAAAGTGCAAACCAAAACCAATACCAGTACCTCACCTAAGACGGGTCTGTATGCAGGATTTATGGAATATACAGGGTGCTTATTCGATCGTAATATTGTTAAAGATATACCATAGAATCCGCGCATATCTGATTTGAAAAAATTGTGTTTCTTACTAATTGTGTTGTTCTTCTCTGTTATTATTATAGTGAAAGATGGAAAGAGTCGTACCACTTATATTTTCGAATAACATGGACAGATTTTGTTAAAACAGCAAACAGAAAATAATACTACTAATTTTGTTAAAAAATATTAGTAATAAAAATATACATTCCCTTTTGGTACTATTGAGATATTAAGAATGTCAAAATATAAACATACAGGATATACCATTTAAAACAACACAGCCGGAATAACTGTTATCTATAACCGGAGTAACTATGAATAACATATTTCTACAATTATTAAGAGTATTTCCATTTAAATGGGAAACCCTGTATTAATTATAGTACTACAATATTATATTGGAGTATCAATTCGACGTTTCGTTTTTGCATTATCCTCATCAGTATTAGATGTGCAAGTGCGACCCTAATTTTGTATACTATTTTTTCTTAACATTTATCTTGAATTTAAGTGAGTACTTCGAATTCTTAATACTCCAGTTTGTCTTTATCAGATATTTACGATTATCATACAATCTGAATATCCTTTGTAAGTTAGCTTGATATTGATAGTGGAATTGAAAATTTTCGGTTCATTTCATCATTGATCATTTTCACTACCAGTTTATCTTTATTATGGCCACTACATTGAATTTTGATGATAGTGAAGTTGCTATTGGAAATAAGATTACTTGAGTGTTATCACCTGGTATTTTCACCTACAACTTTATCTCTATCTTTATTTTTTTCATATTTCAATCCTACCATGACTCGCTACAAATAGATGCGATGTAATAAAACTTCAAACGTTAAATAAATGTACAAATATCTCATTTCTTACGTACGCCTTAGTTTAATATCGATGTTGGTGTGGGTAGTAGTGCAAGTCTTTTCCCTTGTACAGCTCATCAATAATAGGAATAAATCTCAAAACTGCGATATCGAACCGTCCACGAGGTGTGCAGTAAATAGCCAGATCTTTACTTAATCGAATTGAGACCTTTGCAGAGTGAATATCGAGTGTACAGTACATAATGTGAATGTATACATAGCTCGATCTGGCCCCGCGTAAAGTGCATACTTTTCCCTCCGAATGCTGCTTCACTCTTTCTTCTACGCATATATCACAATCTCACACTTGTTCCTATTATTGATGAGCAGTAATTGATTTAATTTTGACTTAATTTAACTTAACCTAATTCGTCTTTTACATACGCTTCAGTTTACTACCGGCGTTGGTGTGGGTAGTAGTGCGTAGAGTCTTTTCCATTGTAATTGACTAAAATCTAATATACTGAAACAAGAGTTGCAAAATTTAGCTAACAACACCGATTTATTGATCAAATTTGGCCAAATTTTACAATTAAATCGTATCAAAATCTGATTATAGTATCTCGTCTACTACTTAATTTATTAGTTGAGGTAATAGAAGACATGTTGTCATTTATCGCCCATATTTATACTCTTAATACTGTGTGATTTATTCATTGCAACTCGATTCTTCATAATTAAGATGAGTCAAGTCAAGTGGTCTAATTCACCGCTCAATCGTTTATCTATTTACTGGTAATTTTAACCATAATGTAATACATTTTTCATTTGATTGAGTTTAAGTTAAAAATACTATGATTTTATATTTATACACCCTTCATGTATTATATCGAAAGCTCATTAAACATGATCAAACATATAAAGAGTACGAGTCGTAAACATACAAATATTTTTATTCTCAAAATAGGTTAGCATTTTTTAAGCACCCTGTAAACAAAACAAGAATACATTTCTCGCCACATACACAACAGTATTTTTTTAATTTGGTGTAAAAACTTTGTTCGAGTTTTTTTGAAAACCGTCGAAACTTTTTGATAAGTCCTGTATACAGATCGTGTCACCAGCACTCCAAGGTTTTACTCCACAAAGGTGTGATAAGTGTTACTCTGTAACAAAGGTTATACAGCACAGACACAGGAATAGAAGCAAGTAGGTTTTGGACGTGTACAAACACAAGACATACACATAGGTGGGTGGGGAGAAGATTTCTAAAACACAAGACATTTACGTGATATAGACGGAAGGAAGGAAAAAGCTTATTATATGTATCCTTCTATTATGTTCTAAGCTAATATTGTGTTCTATTCACAATCAGTTATTTTTTCAATTCAGTTTCGTTGTTTGTAATAGTGAAAGTAAAGATACGGATCCATTTTGTTCGGCATAGCAAATGCTTTAAAATAAGGTATCATACAATGCATCTCCATATTTGAAATTTCTAAATTGGCTGTTAGGGCTTAGTAATAAGGGGATTGTGAATAAGGGGGTAATGAAGGATTGAAAACAACCCCTACAACTATTGTTTAGAAAATAAAAATTGACTTGTCCGTGGAGTGTCTCCAAAGACATTTATTTTAATTTTAATTTAATTTTTTTCAAAACTGTAAAGACACACTGCATATTGCGAAGTGAAGATCAAAATAATATAAATAAAGGTTAATATAGTATTATGACATTATTTATTCAGTGTTTTGAGGCATTTTTTTGTTGCTGGTAAATATATAATCAGGGAAATATATTAATTCGTATTTACTTTTTAATATCCGTTTTCAATTGATTACTTCTTGATTGGTAATGCAGAAACTGGATAATCTCTATAATAATAAAAAAATAACCAGAAGAACTATTCCAACATTAAGTTGTTTTGTATTTACTTATAAATAATCTAAGATACGTGAACGTTGTGTAGTTATTAATACTACACATAATTTTGATATTATGTTCACGTTGTTTTAAAAATTTCATTCATTGCATCGTTTATTTTCATATTTATGATAATATTATTCATTTTTAATTAAGGTTTTTGTTAGTAAAAGATAGCCAAGCGAATCCATCAAAAGAATATGCTATATTTTAATTACATTTTGATATTGTAAGATATGGTATTACAAAAGGGTTTCCCATATGCACTAATGAAGAGTTGGCTTCTTTGTATCCAGAGAGTCGTCGATTTGGCTACTTAACTCATGGAGTGTAAACTCTATGATAAATATGTCTTGTATGTATAATCAGAATATTGTTTGGGATGCAGTGGATGGTGATATGAAAATTATATTCACCTCTCCCCATCTTTCAGATATATCCATGGAATAGATATAGCCTTTTCTGGTTACATACTCTACAGATTGCAGCTTTTTCAGCTCCATAGAGTTGTCATCTAAGCTTATGCCACTACAACCCCCTTGAGGTCTATTGTGGCTACTCCTGCTCTTTGTCTATTAGTTACTATACCATTGTTATATAGCTTTTTCTGCTGTATCAGACTTCATAGCTTTTATATAGGCCCCTTTATATTACTATTAGCCTTTGGTGTTTCTTCACCAATGATCTGAAACCTCAAACATATTAAGGTGTCGCACTGACATAAAATATGTAACCAGATGTCCTCTTCTTCTTGGCAACATCAACACGTTGCTTCATCTGTGAGCTCCATCAGATGTCTATAAAGCTGTCAATGACTAATTAAAATACCCATTATCATTCTAATAATCTTTCTGCTTTTGCAATAAATCTTTCATAAATGTAGGTATCTGTTTCCTTACGAATTGTTTACCTGACTCTGTTGCAATATTCCCCCATGAGATGTATTGCCCCATGTAAGTCTACAAGACTCTATAGTATGCACTGTAAGTCTCACTGTAACTAAATTGGTACACTATCAGATCCAGATGATTTGAAGGACGAAAAAGTGTTCTTCGATTGTTCGATTCTAAGTTCATTAGTCGTCTGTCTTTTGCGGAATTAGGAATAGTATATGATGAAGCAGATCTATTATATATAATGAAGATCAGATGACACATTCTCTTTGAATTACCCCTGACTACAAGGTGATTTACAAAATGTCAATTAAGTCACAGTGGTGGATATTATAAGTTAAATCAGATGCTAGAAAAGATTCTAAATTATTTTCGCTAACATACTATAAGAATTCTTCTCTTTTCAACTAAATCTTAAAACCATATTTAGTTCTATATATCTGAGTCTTTGTATTATATAATAACAGCACTAAAATTTTAAAAATGCAACAAAATATGAACCGTAGTAATATGTAAGTGTAAATGATCCGGTTGATATTTTGTTAATTTAGATTATCGTAATACTGATGTCGTATAAATCATGATCGTAAATTGCTATTGAATAATAAATGTTACAATATTAAAATAGCCTTTCTCTATTTAGATTATTCCCTGAAAAATAAGTATAATAACTTATTAAAAATGTACAGAAAATTTCACACTTAACAGATACAAACTAGTTGAACTCCAAATCAGATTTGATAAAATTGCCTATGAAAAACTCTGAGGGCGAATGAAGATAAAGATACGAATGTAACTTAGTTACACTCGCTATATTTTCCCTAAGAGATCTCTCTATTGACTTACGATTACTGCCTCCTGGGGGCGAAGGTTGCAGAGTTGCAAATACTTTATCCCCAGTTTTTCGTGCAAATAAAGGTGAATTGAGTAGAGTATAAAAACCCTCCTCTGATTTCGGACATAAATTGAGATAAAAAGTTTAATTTTGCGAAGTTTTGGAAAGTATACGAGACGTGTTAGTCACTTGCACACGGTTATTCTTAGGTTAGTCACGGCTATACAGGGTGTTTAAAATTTCGTAACATATTTCTGATGGAAGCTAAATTTTGATATAAGTATACAGTGAAAAATTAACCCTAAATGACAAGAATAATGACATATATTTTTTGGACAAAATAAAACAGTCGATCTGGCAAATAGATACTACTATATAAAATTTAACTAAAAATGTTTACGAGGGGATATTGATAAATTATTAGCCTAGTATAGTTTACAAATATTTCTTTAATTCAGGGTAATCATCTTCTAAACGTATAATTTAATATAACAGTTTAATATAATTTTTATATTTAATATGTATTAAACAATAAAGATTTTTAACTTTAAAAATATTTGTTGTTTTTCTGTAAGCCAATCATTCGTAGCAGTTATTACTACTGTTTCATTTGATATTTCCTCAGTGTTTGAAATTGATGATGGTTCAAGGGGTCAAATCTGGTCAATAGGGGGTTAGAATAAATAATTCAAAGCCGAATTTATAAATTTGTATCCGAAATTTGTCAGTGCATTATCTTACAAAGAAAAAACCTTTTTATACTTATCCACGCTATTATTCCTTACTTTTTCTTTCATGTAGTTTCTTCAACAATATAGATTAATAGTCTCTTTCACAGCATTACCACTCTTTAAATATTTAAAATTTTTTTTATTTGAGAAGAGGCAGCTTTTATTAAGTTTTCATTAATACAATGAAGACGATGGGTATTGGGGCCCACGCAGGGCTATGAAAGTGCAACACTTTACTTCGGACATCATATGGATAGGTAACCTAGATATTATCTTATAAATTTGGCTGAAACAATATCATTCCTATTACCGTTCAAGATGACGAACTCTATCCAATAATGGGGGTGTCACTGTATACTTAGGTTCCAATCCTAATGGGGAGAGTTTGGGACCTCTCCTTGAGCATGGATGTATTTGTCCTCGCCTCTACGTGTAACTTTCCCCTTCGCAGCTTCCCGAAGCTTTAGACTCTATAGAGGAAGGGGATCAATTTCTGTATGTAAAAACTTTTTATCAATATAAATACCAACTTCATATCTGAAAATATCATGGAAGTATCTAATCAATCAAGCAATAAAAATGCAAAATTAAGTCATTTCTTTAAGTGACAAAAATATGTGTTTGAACTCTGTTTTCTCTAAATCCTCAGAAAAAAATGTAGAGGTGTTGAAAAATCCACAAATGTTCATATTAATTTAACTACTCATTAATGCAACTCGATATCTTCCTCTAGAAAGTCTATTCATTTTTTTCAACAATTTTCTTACTATACATGATTGTTTAAACTCCGTTGTCTGGTAGAAGTGTGAGGATATTCTTGAACTTTAAGATAATTTAGTGTATTTTACCAACTTGAGGTCTACCTTGTCGATGTAAAGCTGCTACCTATATTTGTGAGAGAAAGAAAATTCTGATAGGTCACCTATTTTAAGATCAACAGTAAGTGATAGATCATCTATTTTAAGATCAACAATAAGTGATAAATCATCTGTTTCAAGATCAATAGTAAGAGTTGATCTTGAAATAACCGGTACATCAGACTACCTTTGGAAATTTGCCATGGATAAACTATCCGTTTCAAGATCAACACTAAGTGATAGACCATATATTTGAAGATCAACAGTAAGTGGTTGATATTGAAATAGGTAATATATTGGGATGTCTTTAATTAAACAACTGAAAAATCTCCCCGTGATATCTTAGTCTTTCGCAATATCCAATTTCATTACCACTTCTCTATCTTTCTTTTAAATGAGCATAAACAAATTTAAAATGTTTTATTAATTTTTTTTTAAATTATTGAATAATAAAATAGTGAATTACGTGACACTTTCGCCATTTTACTAACAACGTAAACAATATTTTTCAAAGAAACTGATGTCCTTCGCGCCCCACTTTTTTTCGTTGTATTTTCATTTGAAGTAAAAAAAAAATAACGACAACTGAGTGTTTACTCTCTTTGTTCTTACCGAGCGTTGAAAGATATTAGTATAATTATTTTTTTCTGCGCGTTGTCGCACTAAAATTAATAGATGTCTCTTAGTTTGTTCACGTAAAGTTTCACTTAGATGTTTATCGTTGTTAGAGCTGGAATCGTTCCGTGTTGGCGGCTTTCCAAATTGCAAATTTTGTGCAAGCACGTTCATTGAATCGTAGACGATTAGCATTTATTTATTACCCAAATAAACAATAACGTATGATTTATTACGATCACATCTCTGAATAAGATCTTCAGCAGTGTCGGTCAATTATCGATAAAAATTCTCAACCCTAAGAGTTGTCAAGAAATATGAACGTGCTAAATTACCCACATTATTAAGTTATTTACATTGATTTTTTTTCTATAATACTCCATAAACAAATAAAAGTTACGGAAATTTGTATCTTTACATGATATGTTTAAACACGTGAATTTTGAATTTTAGGAAGGAAGTTGAATATACGTCTTTCATTATTTTAATTTTAATCTTGTGATTATTTCGTTGAGACGCTATTTTCTTTATATCATCCTATAATTGTGGCAACCTTCGCGGTCTCTACCCAACCCTCTACCAACAAGGTCAAGTAGATGCGGTATATACTGATTTTCTTTCGAAGGTCTTTGGCAAGGTCAATACATAACATTCCTACTAATTTCGAAATTAGAATTATATAGATTCAGCAATAATCTTGTTAACTTAGCAAAATGAGATTTATCCAGACGTACTTTATTTATTTCATATAATGGCTTTAAATTCGAAACTTCCTTGGCGTAATTTGGAGTACCTCAAAGCTCAAATTTGTGTCCATTATTCTTTATATTATTTATTAACAATTTATCTCTAATGCTTATGTTATGTATCATCTTCTTTTTGCCGATAACTCAAAATTATTTTTAAATATAACCTGCTTAGATGACCACTTGAGATGGCAGAAACTCTTCGACATTGTTGTGTCGTTGTGTTCAAAGAATAAACCATCAATAAGTTTGCTCATACACCTTAAAGAAGCAACCGCTAATAGATGACTATTCTCTTGGTACAGCTTTAATACGTTCTGGAAATACTAAGGATCTTGGCATGTACTTTAATAAAAACAGTCGTTGTTTGGGTAGATTAACCATGTGGTTTCGTGATTAGATACACGACACAGTTTAATGACACTGCCATCTTATTTTTTTTGTGTTAGTTTGATCGGAATTAGTTTATCTGGTATCCCCGGTATCTAAATAATACGAATCAACTTGGAAATATTCAATGGTGTTTCTTAAAGTTTTTGTCATTTTGTATAAATAATTATTATACAGAAAGGTGGTACAATCCTGTTCTGCTTCCACAGGGATTCGATAGCCAGTAATTGAATTCTGAAAGGGTGTTTATTAGTCTCTCATTTTTATTTAAATTATTTCATAATAGTATAGATGTTCCCATATTACTAAGTATGTTTAGTGTACGTAAACTAGGCTATCGAAATAAAGTATGTTTTATTGCCAGACTTGCAAGAACTACCGTGCTGTTAAATTACCAGTTTTTGTAATGTCCCAAAATTTTAATGTATTATATAACTTAGGGAGGTTATCCCTTTTTTATTTATTTTTCAGTTATATACAGAAAAGATAGTTATATATATATATATATATATATATATATATATATATATATATATATATATATATATGTATGTATTCATTTGTATTCCATATTTTTGTTATGTTGGGTAAAGACATTCTTACAAGCGTAATATAAAATATTACAAGCGACTAAAATAAATACTACCCTAACAACACATTCAAGTTAATTGTGTATATACCATAATTAACTTACTGTGTATATCTCATAACTAACTTAATGTGTATATAATGTAAATACCTATATCTATATTAAAAAATTTAAACTACAGAAATAAGGAGTTTATACTCCAACCCATCTGCAAATGCCTTATATAATAAGGACTAAAGAAATTAGGTCAAAACAGCTATTCTCTTGGCTATATGCCACTGGCATATAGCCACTGGCCACTGTTTGGAACAATCACTGTATTTTTAGTGCTAACTCTGCTAGACAAAAATACGACAAATTTTGTCATGTAATTCAGCGTCCGGCGTTTGGCATATAGCCAGGAGAATAGTTGTTTTGACCTATTTTGTTTAATCTTTATTGTATAAGGCATTTGCAGATGGGTTGGAGTATAAACTCTCCTTATTTCTGTAGTTTGAATATTACCCTCTGGTAGTAAAACTTTGCATTATATTAATGATGTCAAGTTTTTACTTTGATTTAGATTGTTCGAAACTACCAAGAGATGGCGTTTGGTACGTTCTACTGCGGTGGAACGTAGCAACGTCTACTAGATGTGAGCTTTATCTGTCGAAGGTGTACTCATTTACACTGCACTGACGAGACCGAAGATAAAAAGGTCGGAGCCGGTCCGCAGTTAACGATATCCTGAGATAGGGTGACACCTTTGCATCTTTCTTGGTGGTTTGGAACAATCACTGTATTTTTTAGTGCTAACTCGGTTAGACACAAATACGACAAATTTTGTCATGTAATTCAGCGCTCGGCGTTTGGAATATAGCCAGGAGAATAGCTGTTTTGCCCTAATTTGTTTAATCCTTATTATATAAGGCATTTGCAGATGGATTGGTGTATAAACTCCTTATTTCTGTAGTTTGAATATTACCCTCTGGTAGTAAAACTTTGCATTATATTAAATAATTTAGGCACGTAACCAGGAACGTTACTACTTAAAAATATATATGTTTTAGTAATCCTCTGACATGTACATTATCATAAAAAATAATTATGTTCCTAATCTATCTTAATTTTCCTAATCTACATATTTTGATTTACCAAAGGGTGGTAGGTTTAAGTTCAACCAATTTTGAAGCACTCCCTATAGTTTATAAACATCCGGACAGTAAATTGTTTCGGACAAGCCTTTGATTACACACCCCGGTAATTCGAGGTGCAGGGGTGGACAACCCCTTCGTTAACAATTCGATGGGAACTAACCGATGTTTCAGGTTGTCGGTGTAAAAGTTTACTCGAGTCTTCCAAACTTCCAAAGTGTTTGTCTACAGCTGGTGTTAGGGACTTCCTACTTCCCCCTTATTAGTTTTTCTGCAACCGCCGCACCACATGTTGAAGTTGTTGTTTTCGTAGTCACGAGACATGCTTATCTAAGCTTCGGTTATTGTTTGCTGGAAGCCGCGAGGATATGACTCTATCGAGAACCACTTAAGCAACTAACAATATTTGTACAGTACGTCCTGGAATTACGGCACTGTTCGAAAATATTAGAAATTAAACCTGGGAATCTTTAATTTACAAGTGAGAACGTCTCCGGATTCTCTCAATAACATCATATATCACAGCTCAATTCTCGCCTCGAGACTTTCCCCTGAGTCAAGATATTACGCTCCAAGTTCTGATTCCATCGTTATATCCTGCCTAACTTGTCAATAGCCTGGACATGAATTCATAAAAATTGTATCAGTCCCCTTGTCAGACGTCCTCGACGCAACAGGGTTATTAATGATGACGCTGTGGTGTGCTTTCATGTTTCGGGATTTTCAAGTATTTATAGTTGCACTAAATAGGCAGGAGTATTTAAAAAATATTATATAAGTTCATAATACACTAGGCACAAAAATTATGGGACGTACAAAAATCTTAAATATTTAGGTGATTTTCAAAGAGCTATAACTTGGGAAAAATAGTCGCACAGGAATTTAAATACAATCAAATTGAAGCCCCAAATTGATAGTTTTCAGATCTTCAAAATGAGCAGCTTTTTACCATCAGCAGGTTTTGAATACTCATAAGAAAACCGTTGAAAAAAAAATGTTTTTTATATTTTTGTTTTCCATTCAAAAGGTTCACCGACTTCAGTGATTTCACCATAAAGGTTCTTTAGATAATTTTATCCTCTTCAATTTGAGCGGTCTAAAAGCCTTGTACGATGACTATTCGCTGAGTTATCGTCGTTTAAAGTAAAACAGTCAGTTTTGATTTTGGTAATTAAGTACTCTTTGGAGGGCATGCAAAAATTTAGATTTCTTTTCCGATGGTTTTCTTATGTTTACTCAAGAATTGCTGATGGCAACAAATTTTGAATGAGACCAGGCCTGATTTTAGTTAGAGATGGGAGAGACACCACCATAAATTCCTCATCGAAAAAGACTAAAACATTTGTATATGGTAATGATTACGAAGGATTTTGTTCGTGTTGCATACTGTGCGATAAGGAAGATAGTGTTACATAGGAACAATATCTTTAGTTTTTATAGAGATTATGCCTGATTTTAGAATACAGAACAACTTCAGCAACATACTTCTTCTCCTCGATTATGTCAGGCTGCGTCAAGCCCACATTCTTATTTTCCAGACTCGTATTTTGGCGTGGAAACGTCTCCCATATTCTCCAGGTATTAGGTCCCTTTAGGCTATGATTGTTTCTGCGATTTAAAACGTTCATCAGTTCAAATTCACGTTGGGAATGACCAAGCGATGTTTCAAGGAACTATAGCTGTCTTTTAGTAGGCATGTGTAGTGCTCGTGAAGAATAGAAAAAAATGTGAGATTCTCTAGGTGTGCGTAGAGGAAAGAGTGGGGCAGCGTTCGGAAGGGAGAAGATGCACTTTAGGCGCGGCCAGATCGAACTCTGTGTACATTCACATTCAATCTATATTTATCTATATTCATTTTGCAAAAATCTCAATTCGACTGAGTAAAGACCAAGTTATTTACTGCGCACCTCGTGGGCAGTGTGATATCACAGTTTCGAGATTTGTTCCTATTATTGACGAGCTGTAAGTGTTCTGACTCCACGTGGCTGCTTTCCATAACACTTTTTTGTATTCTGTACATATTTCAATTAGGTGATCTATTACATCCTCATGGTTTTGTAGAGTTCTTAATGGTGTTGCAGCCTTACAAAGATTAAAATTTCCCTTCATCATTTTCTCCAAAAAAATCTGTAATGAGAAGTTCTTGAATGGTTTAAATTTAATGAAATTATGAAGCAAATTGTTTACTAATGAATATTACTCGTCCTGTAACTACATATCTCGACTTTTGCCAATGCTTATTGTGTTCAAGATTCTTTTGTGCTGATATAAACATGGATTAAGTTTTGAGAACCTTTTATTTGAGAATAAAATTGCATTATTTAGAAACCGCTTCTATGGAATTCAATTTTCCTTCGAAAAACTCTCTGACGTTTGATACTGTTTAAATTGAACCCTTGTTTTGAACTAACACAAAGATACGTTACTGCTTAAAAACAGTTGCAATCTCAAAGGATGACCGGCCTTTGAAATTCCCTATTATCCTTATCTGAAGGATAAAAAGTCCCGTTTACTGAACCAGCTCGATTATACCTTCCTATAAAAAATGATGTAGCGACAAGCCTTCCAACAATGGAAAAACTAATTGGCCCGAATTCTCGGATTGGGAATCTTTTCTATGAAAGACCTAATGGACACAGCGACACGCTGGGGACCGGCATCCTTCAGGGGGCGGAAACTTCATCCTGCGTCTTTCTCCTTCGCCATTCAAGACGTTGTTTGTCGCCGGTCGACGTGGAGGGAGTTGATCGGTTCCAGGAGGATTCCTCGCCTAATTCCCGTCGAGACTCGTAGCGTGACCGCAGACAAGATATGAGATCCAATTCCCCTTTACTTTCCGTTTAAGTAAACGAATGGGTTCAGAAGAATAATAATATGATGATGCGTTAAGTGTGCTGTGAACTATTGGATTTTGTCGTCGCTCTAATCAGAATCAATTCTTCGAGAGACCTGGATGAGGTAATGGAGGATTAAGAAAGGTTCTTAAATCGGAAGATTATGTCGAAGCAATAAACAAGAAAAATATAGTACAGACAATTTTTGAATCCCCTTATTTCCCCAGGATGCTTAAATTTCTGCACTTAAAAGTTTCATTTCCAATTATATTGATGCTGGTATGGGTAGTAGTGCAAGTCTTTCGAATTATAGTAAACGGTAGAATATTACTGTAAACTATTGTAAACCGGCCAGAGTTGTCACATTCACATAGTGATAATTGCCAACGAAAATTATTTTCAAAAAAAAAAACAACGAAACTTATTTTCTGTAGACAAGTGGGTTGGCAGTGCTATCCTCTCCTAACAGCTGCGTTTATTAGACACTCCCCCTGCTCTGTTGGCCAAGTATCGTTCATGTTAAACCATTGTAATAAACAGTGGTTTAACATGATAGAAACATAATGGTTTAACATAATGGAAAACTTTCGGCGATTTTGTGATAGCAGAATGTAAGGAGAAACCCTATAACATCAAATTTAGTTTCCTGTTAAAGAAAACAACGGCAGATATAGTTTCAGTGCTTCGGAAAGCTTATAGAAAAGGTGTTCTAAGATAAGCAAGAATTTGATTTGCCTGGTTCAGAAGTGGTTAAATATCACTTAAAGATTAACGGTTTGGGTCGCCTTCTAACGCCCAGAACAGATGAAAATGTTCAAAAAGTGCGCGATACCATCATGTTTGATCGGCTGAGAACAATCGATAAATTTAAGGAAATAACTGCAATTTCTAGAACTTCATGCCAAAGAATCCTAACCAAAGATTGGAACATGAGACGAGTCGCAGCAAAGTTTGTCCCACGACTGCTTTCTGATGCTCAGAGAGATAACCGTGTGAGAGTATGCCAGGAATTGAGAGAACACGCACTAACCCTGATGTTTTGTCAAAAGCCATCACAGGAGATAAATATTGGTGTTACAGCTATAACTCCGAAACAAAACAGCAATCTAGGCAGTGGAAGACACCTTCATCGCCCAAACCGAAAAAGCACGGCAACTGAAATCAAATATGATGGATGAAATCAAAGTCCATGATGGTGCGTCTTTTCGACATCAAAGAAATCGTTCACATAGATTTTGTTCCTCGGAGCATCGCAATGAATCAATATTACTATCTGGTTAAGTGCTAAAGCGATTGTGTGGAAAAGGTATAATGTGAAAAAGACACTGCGTAAAGGGATGAGAAGAAAACGACCTCAGTTGTGGAAATCGGGGGACTAGTTTCTTCATCATGACAACACGCGGTCAGAGCCCACACCGCGTTGAAAATTAACCAGTTCAGAGGAAAAACGGTATGGTAACGGTTTCTCACTTCCCTTACTCGCCCGACCCAGCTCTTTGCGACTTTTTCTTATTCCCAAGAATGAAGAAAAAGCTAAAAGAAAATTGTTTTTAGAACGTTTAAGACGTCAAGAGGAAATCGCTGGTACATAACAGCATGAGCCCAGAAGAACATAAAAATATGTTTTTTGAACAGTGGAAAAAGCGTTGGGACAAGTGATATCATCTAATGGACAGTATTTTGAAAGATATTGATGTTTCCAAGATATCTTAAATAAAAAAAAATTAAAGAAATAATTCTCGTTCTTTTCGGTACCCCCACATATATAAAAATTGGTGTACTACTTGGTAATAACATATTCATAGAGAATTAGATAAGTCTATATAATCTTTAAAATTGAGTTAAAAATAACAGGTTCAAATTAGCTTGAAAGTGGTTTTATTCCTTTCATTCCGTGGAGTGCAGTATGTAGCCAAACACATTCGGGCGCAATGGATCTGAGAGATTCCATAATAAAATCTTACACAATTTAGATTTTAATGAGGTGGAGACTTAATTAAACGCTTATTTTAATTAATACAATATAATAATAAATATTTCATGTTAGTTTTTAATCGCAATAATTAAATTTACGCAAAAGAAATCATTTAATATTATGGAATAATAAATTTGGAAGATTTTTATGGGAGAACCAGCTATTGACAAATTTTTTTTAAGGGCAAAACAAACATAAATTAGTATTGACCAATATTGTGAATACAGAAAAGAAACATCTATTTTCTCATGTAAAAGTCATAAAGTTATATGTAAAAAAATATTGGACGTAAATTACAAAGAAAAGTTATAAGTATGTGTTAATTTTGAATAATAATACCATAAAAAACGAGAATAAGTAAGTGTAGAGATCCAAAAAAATATTATTAATTTATATAATAAAAGAAATCTAACAAAATATAAAAGTCTAAATAACGACGTAATCAGGCGCAATGCATCTGACAGATCCGGGCAGCCCATACAAGGTTAGGAAATGCACTGAAGAAATCGATACCATATCGAGAAGAGTGGTTTGAAGCTAGGAAGCTATGAGGGAGTTCGAGTTAATATTCGTAATACACACAAAAGGGAAAAGACAAAAGGGAATGCCGGATCTCACAGGTCGGCTGCGCCCGACGGAGGGTTAAATATTTTTTATTCATGTATATTGATAAAATAAATTGTGATCAACGTTCAATAAACATCTACTGTTTTACATTGCAATATAACAGACTAATATATTAGGGATAATATTGCTCGCAATATTTGACAGGATTATATTCACTGCTCTTGCTCTATTACACACACGGTTACACCTAATTGCATACAATTAGCCCATTCTTCGCGTTACATCAGCTATGTGTGTGTTAGTTATTTGTTAATAAACCCTATTTATTGATTCAGTGGAAATGGCAGTATCTCTTCATCGTAAATTCTAATCAAGGTATCAAGTTCCGCGGCTTCAAACACGTTTCCTTTTATGGCACTCGGGATGTTATAGAGAGGAAATACCACCAACGCCGATAAAGGTTTAGGTTAGACAGTTAATGAATGGTTTTTTGTCGTATAATTAACCTGTAATTTGCTAAGGAGTTAATTAGGCAGGTTTTTACGCAGTATCTAATCAATTTGAGTTCGCAAAATTCCGAGACGGATGACGAAGCAATTTCAGTGTTCTCACGACCTTAAACGTAGAACGTTGTTAACAATTTAAATCAATAAATCATTTACAATTTATTAGGTAATATGAGTTTCGTATCACTCCATTTTTGGACGTAATAGTAGGCAGTCGATTTGTTAAACTTCCTGTATTCCTCCGTGGTGTTTGCTCGGCGAAGATTCCTAATCAGGGAATGTTTTGAGTACCAACTTTGTTGTTTCTTTTTTGACACTGCAAAATTGCTATTCAACCACGAATTGTATTAAGCCATTGCAGTACAGGTTTTCCTCTATATCAGTTGTTACGAATCACCTACTATTCGAACTAATAATAATTACGGGAAAAGAACTTCCACATTTCTTTGTAGACAAACAAAACAAATCTTTCTCAAGGGAACTGTTCCAGACAGAGTCGTTTCATTATTTCAACGAGAAAAATGTTGTCATTATTAATAGAAATTAAGTACTTTCAGACCATTTTTGTAAACTGATCGAATATCCGCCACAGTCTCCTGACTTAAGTCCATTGGACCCCTCCGTGTGGCTTTGTGTTGTGGCTTTGAACATGTATTTTTCCTTTACTCATTTATTTATATATAGTTTCTTTTTTTTATTAATTATTTACATGAAAAGTATGCCTTTATAAAAGGATTTACTTTACGTTTTTTATTCTGCAATATAAAAAAATTATGCTAAAATTCAGTGACGGGGAAATACTTCACATACTTTTTAGTAAAAGTTTTATAGTAGTAAACGTACAATTTCTACCGAAAGACGACTAACTAAGCAGTTGCGGTCTGTAAGGAATCAACCACAGAGCGAAGAACATTACCATGAATTATTGTGATGAAGCAAAACATTTCAACAATTCTATATAATTACGTACATATTTCTGTCAATGCATAGAGCCAGAGCAGTACTGCATCAGAGCAGTATATCTGAAATTGGATATACAACATAATTAGGATGTGTCCTACTTCGTTCAAAGTATTCACAGTACGCAGGAAATCACGGAATTTCCTTTGTGCTGGAGCTTATTGTTTTATGTGATTACAGCTGTCTTCAGGGAGAATTTCCTGTTTCCCCTATATTTCCTTCTAATATTAGCACATAGATGGTGTAGTCCTATGTCGCTACCATGTCCCTTAGCAAATGCTGTAACAAAGTTCGATTATTTTTTCGATGGGAGTGGCAGCAACGAGGAATTCTGGATTGACAAACTCATAAGAAGGAGAAGTGACGATCTGCAATTCTTGATAGTTTCTCGCTTTAGAATCTCATAATATTTAATGAACTCATAATTTGTCTCTCCCATGGAGAATAGTTTAATTGTGTTTTGTTTTGTATTTTAGAGATAATAGCTTCTGTATCAAAAATTTTTCTTAACATAGAACCAAACAACAATTTTACTGACTACATTAAAACGGGTTTTTAACCATTTTACTGTTTGTACACTGTTAAACTTTTGTTTACAAATACATTATCAAAACGATTTTAGAAAATCCAGTAAGTTACAAAGAGAGCATGTTTTGAATAATTCAAAATTTCCCAGATATATTTTTTACCAGCAACAGAACAATATACATTTCCTTAAAACGTTATTCCTACGTAAAGTCATAAGAACAGGGGTTACCGTTAATCCTGTTAATACCAATAACTACCCCTTTTATTTTCTTCATAATTCGCCAGCATCCTTCGTGTTAACCGCCCGCAAATCTGGATGCGTCCATAAAAATATCTCCGCTAATATAAAATCGGCACGAGCACAGGCCCGCTTCGACAGAAGTAAGCAGTTATGCGTCTACCGCAGGATGAGATTTGGTGATCCTTACATAAAATTCGGATTTATAAATCACTTAGACGACTTTGGCATAATAATGAGGGGTCTCGAGATAGAATATGAAATGAATAAAGTTACTCGACGGTGCATTATGGAAGTAAATTGTACGACCATTTAAAGCGATCTATGCGTATAGTTTCCATAAATCCATGCTATGCGTTACTTCGTGCACGGTACGTCTTCCACTCTGACTGTAAATCAGCAACTGTGCACAGGAAAAATGAGGCCATTAAATTCTAGTGTACATAACGATTTTCTTCGAAGGACAAAGTTAAAAAAGAATAACAAATACTTTATGTATAACTTTTCTATTAGAAATAGAAAAGTGTAGGGTATTACCAGTTTAAATAACGTCATGAGAAAATCATATTCTGTATAAAGCTTTGATATTTGTCCTATCTTTTTTGATAATTGACAATTATTTTAAAATCCTCGACTATATTTAGCCGAGATATATTTTTCTTATCTTCTTTTCGGTACGTTCTTATATGAGATGAAGTGTGCAGAGGAAATACAAGAGGACTGATATTTATGTCATGATTCATTGATTATCTTGCTGTTCAGTTAAGTAAAAGGGTAAGGAGCAGTAGTCCAGCTCAACCCTAAATCCACTCACTCGTAAACCATTATAATTGTCCAGAATATAAGCACAAAATGATCTAGCGTCCTTATCATCATGAGGTCATCAGTCCTAAGACTGGTTGGACGCTAACCTCCAGCTTCTCCTATCTTGTGCTAACCTACGCAATTCGCTAATTGTGCTACAACCTACATCCCTTACTATTTGCGAGCAGTAGTCTAATCTAGGCCTACCTCTGCCTTCTTTCACTCCTATTTCTGCCTTCAAAATATCGCGGACTATTCCCTTCTCTTCTTTATGTTTTTCCACATACTTCATTTCTCGCCGACTTTCTCTAATACTTCTTCGTTTCTAACCCTATCAGTCCACGGTATTTTCAACAATCTTCGGTAACACCACATCTCAAGAGCTTCTAATTTTTTCCTACTTGCTTCCCCTACCGTCTAGGTTTCGCAACCGTATAGTGCCGTGATCCATTCATACGTTTTCAAAAATATCTTCCTTGTTTCTAAGTTTATTACCCCCGAGCATAAAAGTGCTTTCTTTTTGTTAAAAGCTACTCGACTCTGCAGTATTCTTTGTTTTATATCTTTATTGCTTCTTCCATCCCAATTTATTTTACTTCCTAAATAAGTGAAGTCTTTAACTTCCGCCAATCTTTCATTATTAATTTGTACTTTCGTTTTTGCTCTGCCCTCGCGCCCTCTGCACAGTAACACTTTAGTTTTGTTTTTATTCACCTTCATTCCGTATTCCTCTATCAACACTGCCTCCATTTCGTTCAACGCTGATTCCAATTCCTCTTTGCTAGATGCTAATACTGCTATATAATCCGCGAATCTCAGCATTTTTAGTTTTTGTCCTGTACTTTAATCTCGAAATCCACTCTATCTTTTACGACATTAATCGCCTCTTCGATGTACAGATTAAAAATTAGTGGTGATAGCGTACATCCTTGTCTTACTCCTTTCCTAATACCTACTTCCCTTCTTTCCCCTTCTACTTCTATAACAGCAGTTTGCTCTTTGTATAGATTGTGTACTACTCTCCTATCTCTATACTTCATTCCCGCGCTCTTTAGTATCTCGAACATTTTTTCCCATCTTACATTATCAAAAGCTTTTTCTAAATCTACAAATCCTATATAAGCGTTCTTTCCTTTTCTATTGTTTTCTCTAACATTACTCTTAGCGCCAGAATAGCTTCGCGAGTTCCTCTATTTCACCTAAACACGAATTGGACTTCTCCTAGTATTTCCTCCGCTCTATTTTCCATCCTCTTCTGCACTGTTCTGGTTAAGATTTTTGACCCATGGGAGGTTAGGCTAATCGTTCTAAAGTTCTCGCATTTGTCGGCTCCTCTCTTTTTCGGTATAGTAATGATAATGTTCCTCTTATAATCCTCCGGCATCTCGCCCGTTTCGTATATGTATTTTACCAGTTCAAACATCCTATTTACTACTTTCTATCCCGCACATTTAAAATTTCCGCCTGTATTTTATCTACACCCGGCGCTTTATTGTTCTTTAGCCCCCTTAGTGCTATTTTAAATTCCTCTCTCAATATAGGTTTTCCTACATCTTTCCTATTGATGCTAGGTTCTTCCTCTAATATCTCTCCTAATTCCTAACCCTCGTATAAATTTCCTAAGTACTGCTTCCATATATCCGCTTTTTCCTCTCTTCCGATCAGTATGTTCCCCGATTAACTCCTAACGTTTCTAATTATTAGTCCTATATCCCTGAAGTTCCTCTTAATTATTTTGTAAGCTTCATCGGTCTTACCTACTTGAGCTTATCTTCTACTTCTTTGCATTTATCCTCTATCCATTGGTCTTTCGCTTTTCTACACTTTCTAATGATTTCCCACTTTATTGACTTATAAGTTTTCAGTCCTTCCTCGTCTCGTCTGTTTTTGTAGCCTCGTCTCTTTTGTATTAAGTTTAAGATTTCGTCCGTTATCTAGACCGAATCTAGACTATTCTTGATACCCTCCCACTCAGATTTTGCGTTCTTGATTTCGTCATTACTCGCTTTATTTATTAATTGATCTGCTTTCTCCTGGAACTTATCTTTCATATTCTTATCCCTCAATATGTCTACATTTATACGTTTCTTATCCTTCCGGATTTTCAGATTTTTGAACTTTAATCTAGCTTTCATGACTACCAAGTTGTGGTAGCTGTCTACAGGATAACTGCTCCTGGATAACTCTTACAGTCTTTTACTTGATTTCTAAATCTCTTCCTAACTAGAATGTAGTCTATCTGATACCTGTCTATCCCTTGTGGCATCTCCAGGTGTACCGCCTCCTAATGTTATTCTTGAACAATGTATTCGCGACTACCATCTTGTGCTTCTCACAGAATTCTATCAGTCTGCTACCTCTCTCGTTTCTGTTTCCTAATCCATAAGGACCTACAAATTCTCCTTCTTTCCCCTCCCCTACGACTGCGTTAAAATCTCCCACTATTATTAAATTTTCATGACCCTTCACAAATCCTATTACCTGCTCTATGTCCGAATAAACAGTTTCTAACTCTTCCTCACTATGGCTAGAAGTAGCCTACTTCTAGCCATAGTATACATAGTATACCAAAGTATACATGCCTACTTCAAGTACGCATGTATATTTGCACTATTACTGTTTTCACTGGTTTCGAATCTAACCTGACCATCATTACTCTCTCGCTGTATTGTAGGTAGTTATCTACACACTGTCCTGCGTTCTTCCGCATAACGATTCCTACTCCCGCGTTTCCATTTACCAATCCTGTGTGTATTACCCTATAGTCACCGCTTCAAAAATCTCCTACTTTCGGCCAGCGCATCTTACTTATACCTACTATATCTAATCCTAACCTATCCATTTCTATCTTCAGATTCTCTAGCTTTCCTGCCTGTCTCATGCTTCTGAAGTTCCACGCTCCGACTCGTGAAATGCTACACTTTTTACTAACCCTACTATTGCACTCGATCACGTCTCCCGGAACAGTCCTCACCCGGAGATCCGAACGGAGGACTATTTTACCTCCGGTGTTTTTTGCCCCAGGAGACGCCATCATTATTTGGGATAAGCCTTTCGTTAGCTGTTCTGAGGATTATAATGTGGTGATCTCCTCTTGCCTTCCACATCGCAGTCGTGTGTGTCATAGCACCATATCAACCCTCACGGTTTCTGCCACTATGACTACTGAATGAGCTGCTGCCCTCCTTCAGGGACTTGTCTTAGTCTGGTTTTTCAATAAGGACCCGCACACTATGGTTAAACCTATAGTACGGCTCCTTAAATCATTAAAACGCGCAAACCTACCCACCCGTTCTAGTTTATACTAGAACTTCGTCAAGGTGCAAGTCCTATCGGATCGGCTAGCGTCATTAAATGTAAATTAATTTCTTTAGCTATGATACCACAAAATGGTCATGAAGAAATTCAATGTCTACAAGGTTATAGGGTTCTAATTAGGTTATTTTATTTTGTTATTGGAAAATGCCAAAGAACATGATATCTAAAAGATACTACTGGGAGAGAGGTGGAACGTACTGGAAGACTAGCTTCTTGAAAGAAAGTATCGATATAGCTAAATTAATTAAATAAAAATAATAAACTCCGGGAAAGCCTGGTCTTTACTCAGTTGCACTGACTTTATAGAGTGAATATAGAGTATGTACGAATTGACACAGAGTTCGATCTGGCCGCGTGTATAGTGCATCCTTTTCTCTCCGAATGCTGCCTCACTTTTTCTTCTACGCATTACAGAGAATCTCATACTTTTTCCTACTCTCGACAAGCTGTCTTCAGGACTTGTGATAGTGGTATCATTAATTTAAAATACCTACTTAAAATTAACATCAATTGTAAAACCAAATAGTTAAATGATTAAAAAAAAACTAGTTCGGTTCTCTTGTTTGAGTGGACCGTCCTCTGTGAATGATTCATTCATTTTTCAATTTTTCGAATACTTATATTTTTAAAAAGATAGGAAAATGATATATAGGAATTATTGCTTTATACAATTCAGTTCAGGATTTTTTCTTACAATATACTTTTTTGCTGTGAAATAAAACTATCCGAAAATAAATTTGTTATTTGAGAAAATAGTAGACAATAGGACATCGTAAAGGACCTTTAAAAGTTTTATCTAACTTTAAACCTGAATTAAATTACTAGTTCAGTCAGAGTGGAAGATGTGTTTAGTTGCCAGTTAACAATATGTTGTTTTAAATAATCGAGACAAGCAAAAGCTGATCTTATATTTAAGAAATTAATTGTATAGTGCAGTGGTTTGACTTTTCAGACAAAGGTAATTATGAGAACAAAATAGAATATCTTAGATTTACATATTTTAAAAGTTTTTTCCCAATATCTGAAATATAAAAATTTTATTATAGATTCCTAACACTCGTTACATTCACAACACTGGCTAATATAATATGTTTAAAAAAATTAAAAGTATTATATATTTATATATATGATTTCATTCATATTTATCTGAAACTTGGAATTTAATTCAATAAAATAAAAACAACTTTCATGTCTCTGCTGTAGAAGTTATTATAATGTATAAAATGCGATTCTATTAACTTATGTCCAAAATTATGCAGTAAAATTCAATACTGGAGATACTACACTATTAATCAACATTTCCCCTCGATCTTTCGTAAACATGGAGGACATTTCAGAACGCCCACATATATATCGAACATGGCGAAGCTCGAGGATTTATTCATAAAAACTTCTGGCTTTCATTACGAGGTTTCCATTTCGACAATTTTCGTTCCTCCCCTCGAAGCTATTTAATAAATTTCGTCCCTTGGTTAGTTTGCAAACAAGTATAAAAGAGATTTGCAACTTTCCTTTTCATTGAGGAAAGGTCCGACAGTAGAAAATATTATTTTATTCTTTATGTAGGTACGAAAATTATAACCTCACTTAAACAAAGCCGTTGTTTTTACGCATTAGAATTTTGAATTAGAGAACTGAAAGAAATATCTATCATTCTAGTCGTTACCATTTTTGTGGTTTGTAGCAAGAATACTATCATGCGAAAGAGCTAGAACCGTCGATGGAGCAACAAAACCAGGGGACTAGTTTTCCACAAACACCGAAAGATTATACTTCATTGGACGCCTGATTCTCCAACTACATTGGAGTTGCTAGGAAATTATTAAAACTGACTAATAAAATACTATTACAAACAATAACTTTAACATTTAAACATAATTATACAAATGTGTCGGTAGTGGTATTTCCAGAACAATCTTTTAGGGCCTATAATTTAACCGTTGCTTATAATCAGTCATTTGTAAAGACCTTCGATTAAGAAGTTTCTCTGATGCATAGAAATTGATTTTCTTCCTCTAAACCCTTAGTAACTTCCCTTCGCGCTATCATCGTATATCAAAAGAATTATGAGAGTATTGCTTATAAATATTTGTCGTGAAATTACAAATTCTCTATATAAATGACTCAAAAAATTAATATTAATAGGTAACATTCTCAGGCTCTATCAGGGTTCTCAGGCTCTAACATGTGTGATATGATTGTTAATTCGAATTCAAGATCGGTATCTTGAATATGTATAGAGCATAGTGCTACTATATGCTCTATAGAGCATAGAGTATAGAGCTACTTGAAGTCAATTTTTCTTTGGGGAAGTTTTTCAATGGATGTTGTATAAAAATTCGAAGTGCGCACAATGCTCTCTAAGTTGTTCAAATATTTGTTCCAGAGAATCAAGACTCAATTTGTTCTAGACTGTTGCATGAAGAATGTAACAATAAAATTCAATTTTGTATTGCGTCAATTTCTATTTCGTCTACTAGCTCGCCGTTTTCTATCAAGTTAACAAGTTATATGAATTATTTGTTTATAATATTGTAGATACGTTTTTGTTTTGTCAGGTAAATCTATGTCTGACGGTATTTTAAAATCTGTCCTTTGTATTAGATTACTCATTGGATTTATGTCAGTAACATATAAGTCGAAAATCGAGAAATATATGTTACTGACATAAATCGTGTCGATAAAGATGTTACCCCATATATTTTATTCGGCATTTGTCCTGGATTGACGTACCGTGTACGGAACTGATGTGAACTAATAAGTTCGAAACAGTTGTATGTCGTTCGGTTCCAATCCGGGACAGATGTCGAATCCTACCTGTGGCAGGTTTTATTTTTTGAAATCATTGGATTTACGTGATTCTGTTTCATACCAGATTATGATGGAACATAAAAATCTAAAAGAAACATACACATTGAAAAATACCGTTCTTTCATTTTTTTACTAGACAGCAAGTCAATCGGTCGATTTCGTATAAGGTGAAGGGAGGGGACGCGGAGGATGCGCCCTGCTTCAGGTTGTCCAGTGTCGATAATTAGCGGCGCTACGACAGTTACGTTCTACACGTGAGGGAGTGTACATCGTATTTGTAACGGGGAAAAACTTTTACGTGGGAAGTGATGTTGATGGGTTTACTGTTAAAAGATGATCAACGTATTTAAAGAAAACATATCTTGGCCATATTTAACAGCAAACTATGATATTTTTTGCATTATTTTTATAATTGGTTTTGCATTAAAAAAGTGCCTTCTAATAAAACGTCCTTGTATTTAACAGGCGATACTGATTTTCAATAGCCCAATACCGTAGAATTGATGGATTGTGCCTACCATGTAACGGAAACGTGGATTCATCGGTGAACACGATGTTATAAATAAAATTGTCATCTGCATATGCACGTTCCATTACCGTGTTATAAAATTCCATTCTACGGTACTGGTCTTTATCGAAAATTTCTTGATGGGCTTCGTATTTATAGGAATGATATTTATTTTTCTTTAAAATTTTGTGAATTTTACCCACACTAAAACCAGTCTCCTCGGAAATTTTTGGGATAGAAATATTTGAATCTTCTTGTACCATTACACCATTAATTCCTTCATTTCAGCATCCTCGTTAATTCTAGGTGTCTTGTGGCATTTACAACCTAAAATGTATCCCGTTGACTTCAACTTTTCGACTACTGTCGATATTGTGTTCAAGGCAGGGATCGGACGATTTACATATTTGACTGAGAAAAGGTCCCTTATTGCACGTAATGAATGTCCTTGAAGAGACCATGATATCAAATAAATTTTTTTCTCAAGTGAGTACGTCATAATTACTAAGTTTTGAATTAAAAGAATCTGTTTAAAATTACACGTATTACTACGAAGTTCACTCGTCTAAATGCCAAACACGTATGCGACGGTAAATGTGAAATCTAAGTCGTCGATCATCACGGCGTACGGCCGGACTCCCCACCTGAACGGTGGCTAATTTTCCGAGAAGGACCGAACGGTGGAACCTATGTACAGTTTTAAAATGAAAGCACGGTACCTATATTGAAAAGGGAATTGTATCTTTTTCTTATTTGATACCTCGTGAAGGAGAAGAGGAAGGAGAACGTCAAAAGAAGAAACAGAGGCGTAAGAGGAAGAGGAATGAAGAGAGGATTTGTAATTTAATAAGACCAGGGATAACCAAGGGGCAAAATATAAATATCGATGACCAATTAGAAAAAGACAGCAAAGACGAGAGTAGGTAGGTGAGAGGAAGAATATAGGTAATTTTACAAGAATAAAGTAGATAAGGTCTGATAATCTATCAAAATCAATTTGATTATGATTAATGTCGCATGGAACACGATTAATGGTGTCAAACAAATGCACTAAAGGAGCGTATCAATACACATGCCATGCAAAGCTGCGTGCAACATTGAACAAAAAAACACTAATAAAAGTTTGCTTGGACTTACCTTGTAAAAACGGCGGCTATAAACCAGGCCAACAGGCATATGAGGGACGCTCTGGCCTTCGTGCATATATAACCGGCTTTTAGGGGTTTGCAGATAGCGTAGTAACGTTCGAAGCTGATGGCAAGGATGGTCAAGACCGATGCGTGGGCCACGGTTAATTCGACGAAGGGTACTGCTTTGCCTGAAATAAATATATGGGTTTCATTATGATTAATTTAACATGTGTTTTCAGTTAAGTTTGATGGTTATTTATGGTATTATTTGGGTGGGGTAATTATAAAATACGGCATTAAAAGATATAACAATATGTAGTGTACGTATTGATGTAGTGTCTTACGAGTTTTTACGTCATCCTCGAATTTATATCGGCTTCCTACTGATTATTTTGTACGGATTACTTATTTGGACATTATCTACAGAGATTGTAAGTATCGTCTACTCCTCATTATATACTGTTATTCTACAGGGTCTTTCAATAGGGACGCTCTAAATTTACTAGGTTTTAGCTGCCATGTTGTTAAAGTAATATCTATAAAACTTACCGTGAATTGTTCAGTAGTATATGGCAGATCATCATGGACAGGTATAGCGTTTAACAACGTGTGAAAATCTTTCGTTTTCAAAATAAGTGCTGTATTCAAGAAACGTTTCGCGCATTACGTGATTTTCATCCTCGCCACAACCGTCCCGCCGCGTCGACTATTCGACGTTTGGTGGCCAAATTCGAGTCAACCGGTTTGATAAATAATCAGCCAACACCCATACGCTAACGAAACGCAAGGTCTGCTGAAAACATCGCTGCTGTGCATAAGAGTGTACGAGAAGACCCGAGGCAGTCAATTTCTCGTCGTTCACAAGAACTCGACCTTTCTGCGACTTTAACATTGCGAATTTTGCGTCGGGAATTGGGTCTATACCCGTATAAAATTCAACTGACCCAGGAACTTAAGATAAACTACCATTGGCAACGACGCCGCCGTGTGTTCGCTGTGTGGGCTCTGGAGCAGTTGGAAGTTAAGCCAAACTTCGCCAAGAAATCATCTTTAGCAACGAAGCCCATTTTTGTATGAATGGATGACACCAATCCACACGAGATATACCAGCACCAAATGCATCCCAAGAGAGTCACTGTTTGGTGCGGATTTCGGTCTGATGTTAGGTCGTGCGATTTAACGCTTTAGACTTCTTTCTTTGGGGTTATCTTACATCGCAGGTCTATGTGAATAAACCGCAAACAATTGATGCCCTCAAAGTCAATGTAACGAATGCCACCTAGCAAATTCAGCCAGATTTATACGACAAAGTCATCGAAAATTGGACCTCACGAATACATGCCACCAAACAAAGACGCGACGGATATTTGAACAAAGTTATATTCCATACTTAATGCCATAAAATATTCTTTCAAATAAAAAAATTAATGGATATCTCACACACAACTTGTTTTATTTACGTTTAAAAATCGAGCGTCCTTATTGAAAGACCCTTTAGTACTATTCCGTATTCATTTTATATGCTCAATTGACTGTAATTTTCCGAACCATTGGTACTTATCAAAGCTGCATGTATGTGTATAAGACAGTACCTATGCCCGATCAAGTTGTTTTTATTTTTAATTGATTGAGATGATTCGCAGACGATGTATTTAGAATTAATCTTATGGTTTAGGTTGTTGCGAATATTGTCTGCTACTACTGATCTATTTATATAGCCTAGTCTGGTCATATCTCTACAAACATGATGTTTTTTAATCATTTATTGAATGCTTAGTCATGTTTATTCAACGTAGCCGTTTCTACAAAGGCACTGTAAATTCTCAGTTTCTGGAATTTGTAGGACTACAATGGTATTAATAGGAAAGAAAAAAAGTCAAACTAAATATTTTTATATTTTCCCAAACAAATTACGAACTTCTAAGACAAAGAAACATACGTATGACATATACATGACATCACGTGTCTTATTAATTACATAATACACCGTTGAAAATAGAAACAAATCTATCATGCCCTACAAAACTTCATGCTGTTCGTATTGGTGCCAATTTTTCAGAAATAAAGACTATAGTGTTTATTAGTTACTAGATTAAAAAGAGACTTTAAAAACATATTCAATAGTACATCCATACAGTGCCATCCTATATGTACCGCTTGTCAAGGATAGGAAAAAGTGTGAGATTCTCATGTATGCGCAGAAGAAAGAGTGAGGCAGCATTCGGAGGGAAAAGGATGCACTTTGCGCGCGGCCAGTTCGAACTCTGTGTACATTCACATTGCATATGCATCACTCTTCAACGGTTTCAATGCGATTGAGTAAAGACCAGGCTATTTACTGCGTATTTACTCGTGGGCCGTCCGATATCGCAGTTTTGAGACTTGTTCCTATTCTTAACGAGCTGTACATACATTCATTTTCGAACTGTCTAAATGTTTTAAGGCGTCAGACATCTGCACACCCATACTGCATAAACGGTTCCAAATAAATGGCCGAAAGAATCACCCAAATAAATCACATCTTAAATTTACGTTTTTATTGTTTTACTAGAAGGAATCAGTTGACATTATGTAGATTAAAATAGTTAAATTGTATTCGAGGACATATTTTAAATAACTCGGCAATGCGACACATGAGAGTGAAAATTGTCAAGGTAGGTTTGCAGGCGGATGATACTAGAGAGAAACTCGGTCTGCCCCGAGAGCATCTGGAAGCGTTCACGGTTCTTCGGCGATTCCGTCCCTAGAATAACCGAACGACTTTCATGATGTAATCATCCAGTGGTGGCTGGTCAGGGGTGGCAGGGTGGGCGGTGCCCACCCAGCTGTTTCCTAGAAGAAGAGGAACACACAGTTCCAAAGTTCGTTTATAGAAATTAGTGAAGATATAATTATGTAATATGTAATTAATTAAATACATTATATATTACATAACAACAATAATTAATTAAATATATTATATATTACATAACAACAATAATATAATTTAAAGTTCTGATTATATTATATACTAATATTAACAGTGCAACCGTGGTGGAAAATTGCAGTACAAGTAAGTGCAGCAAATTCATTCTTCTAACCGTGGAACTAATAGTTATCATGGTTATACCTAGCGCGGTGGGTGCCGGGCCGGGTGTCCAGCCACGCCTTTTGCCTTTCTAGCTTTGTACATACGAGACAGCGCAAGCGCCTCGCACAAATAAAAAATTATATTTATTGCTTAATTAAATAAATACAAGTAAATAAGTGTCTACCAAGATTAGTTTTAAAATTAATATTGATATTATTGACATAGGTAGGTATACTTTCAACATCCCTTGAAAGTTTAAATTATTTCACAATAATATAGAAACATGGGAATCTGGAATATAAAATTAAATAAACAGTGAACACCTGAATAGAATTAATTAATTAATAGAATTACGAATGATTTGAAGACACAAAAACAAAATTATACACGTGTAAACTACATGAAACAACTTGAAACACGGGCACAGCTTACTCGAGTCTCGCGTAAGCTGTGACACGGCCGACACGGGGGGGGCTAGACCACCCTACTGAAGAATCCTTTGGCAAAGCGGGGAAGTAATCGAGAATCTCTGACCAGACCGATATCCGTATTTCCGAGTTCAGTTTTCAGAGACGTAGAACGTTGTTTATCTCAGCGAGTTCTGTACTCTGTAGATACTGTATTTGTTATATTATTAAGTAAAATTATTTTCGTTATTAATGTATTAGAAAATGTGTAAATATAAAAATTGTGTAGCATTCATAAGAGTATGTACTAGTTTTATCCAATTTTAGTGCTATGTATTTTTAACTTGAAAGCTGAGAGAATTTTAAATCTTAACATATACTTGTACAGTGACTAACATAGAGTGATGAATCAAAGTTTTTTTTTACTTCATTATTTTGCACTATATGATCTACTAATAGTTAGTTGTTGCCCACCCATGACAAATCACCACGAGACGCCACTGTAATCATCATACTGTAATATCGCAGAACGCGATGATAAACGTGGGAGGTATATGTATACCGAAGCGATTGCAAATTGTCATACAGGTTGTAGGTAGATAGCATGGAGACTTTTGCTGCATCCAGAGCATCGGAAAACGTTCACGATTCTTCGGCGATAGTTTACCTCGAAAAAAATTACTCTCTGGCTCTGATTCGTCCCTGGTTCATGACAGAACGAGTTCCATCGTGTAATGATCATGCTGTAACATCGCAGCACGTTGACTATCATAGATGCAGAAAAGGTAACAATAAATACATCCGTAAATTTTCCACAAACAAGTAACATTATTTTAGTCCCCTTTTCAGGCATTTGCAGAGAAAGTAACAATAACTAAATCTGTAAATTTTCCGCAAACAATTAACGTTATTATACCCACCTTTTAGGAAGGTAAACGACTTGTCATCTATAAGTCACTGTCGCCGAATTCATTTGGTCAAATATTTTAAGAGTCCGCAAGGCATACGGACGCTGTGTATTCCAACGACATAAAATGTAATTTAATGGCCAGATTAACACTTTCAGTCGCATTATGCGTGTTCACCGCGACAATGTAAGAGTTAATTATTGCGATTGCCGTGGCAGCCAAAAAGTCGGACACGATCTTTTGGAAAATGTATTTATTGCCAGCATATTTGTAGAAATAATGTATTAAGTCTCCAAATGAATTGTTAACCATTCGTAAGTTGATATACTTCTTCGATAGAAAGATGGCGTCTGTTACTGTTTTTCCATATTCTTTTATTTATTTAACATATTTCAAATGTTGTAAAATGTGATGTCACTGTCTCCACGACTGAATAATATTTCAGAGTTTTACTTACAAATAAGTATGATTTTCTAGAATATAATGGTGTATTAGTTTGCGATATATACATAGAATATAAGAAAAGCTACCGGAATATAATTATAGATATAATTTTAATTCTTAATTTTTATTGTAACTTGGGAATAAAAAGCTCACTCAAATTCACTATTTGTTAATGAAAATTGCATAAATGCGGTGTATATACGAGGAGTGGCTACAAAATAACGAGACTAATACGGTGTAACTTTTTTATTTTAAATTTATACATATTTAATTATTATCCCCTCCAATATACACCCCTTATCTAACCCTACACCGCTCGATGCGAACTTCCCATTGTTTAAAACAGTGCTGGAAGTCTTCTTCTGTGAGCTCGTTCATGATGCGTGTCGCTTCTTCTCTCACAGCTTCAGCGGTCTGAAATCTTGTTCCTTTTAATGCAGATGTAACTTTTGGGAACATATAAAAGTCACATGGTGCCAGATCAGGCGAATAAGGCATCCTTATTCCCCGGGTGTGCGTTATCTTCAACGTCTTCTCGGCCATCTTGAAACCACTTAAAAACCCGTGCACGTGATAAGCACTCATTGCTATATACTTTTCTTTAATAAAACATAACTCTCTGTAGTGGTTTTTCCAAGTTTAATTTGAAATTTCACGAAAATTTGTTGCTCTATTAAGACACTTATCACACATCATGTTTCTGGCAAAACAAAAAAAAAACGGATCTTATACAAACGAGGGCCATGGCTAGACTAATATGTCTAGAGATACGGGAGGGACAATAATTGAAAGAGAAGGTTTCACGCTACACAGTTGTTGATTGTGCGACTTTGGCGCATGCGTAGTTTGTCTGTAGTAACATCAATCTCGTTATTTTATAACCACACCTCATACATGATATCAAAAAAACCTGTAATCAGACACTTTACATAGTTTCACCTAAAATATAGGCAATAATAAATTAAGTTGGACTCAAAAATGAACTCCTTACATTACTTATTGTTTCAATTGTTGTAAAAGTATGCTTTTACGACACTTTCTGTTTCTGTATTGAAGTATGTGTCATCAGAATGGAAAATTATTTGCGTCTAGTCCAAAATTAATTAAGAATAATAGTCCAAAAAATAATATTTTTTAAATCGAAATTTTATTTCCTATTCCATTATGTTTATTTGGTTTAATTTTTACAACTTTCGTTTCTCTTTGCATTGTTTATTTGTTTGATTCGCAGCTTTTGTTACTTAGAAAAAATACTTACTTTTAAAATATGTATGTAGATACTTAAACACTTAAACTTAAACAAAATTGCGAAGTAACTTAGTGTCAGTAAAATCCTACATTGACGTCTTTCTACTGCTTGGAAACTGATTAAAATGAGAAGAAAAAACTTAAATTTGTTATTAACAGAAAGCACTACCTCCATCTCGTTAAAGCTAACCACAAAAATTCTTACAAGCAAAATTAATGAATACACTTCCTTAGCAGACGAACAGCAGGGATTCCGGTTGGGAAGGTCATGCACGGATGCAGTATTTGTTATGACAAATAACTAAGAAAAGTCAATTGAATATTATAATCGTCCAGCTTTCATGTGTCATCGATCTAGAGAAGGCCAATACGATTCAAGCTAGGATAAATGGCGAATTGACCGAAACAATAGAAATAAATAATGGCATCCGATAAGGTGACTCTCTTAGCCCCGACTATTTAATATCATCATGGACGAGCTGATAAAGCAGGTGCGTAAATTAAAAGGGTACAAAATGGAAAATGGAGAAATCAAAATACTGTGCTACGCCGACGATTAATAGCTGAAAGCGAAGATGATTTGCAAAGACTACTGCACCAGTTTAACACAACAGCGAAAAAGTTTAAAATGAATATATCAGCGACAAAAACTAAAGCCATGACTACATCTAGAACACCACTCAGATGTAAACTAGAAATAGACAATAAAATTATACAACAGGAGATGAAGTTCAAGTATCTCGGAATAGAAATATCCGGGTACGGGGATGTTGAAACGAAGGTGAGGGGACAAGCCATGAAAGCAGCAAGAACAGCCGCATGTCTTAACAGTACCATATGGAGCAATAAACATATTGGAATCGATTAAATCCAGAATCTATAAAACAGCAATCAGACCCATACTAACATACACTGCAGAAACCAGGTCAGAAACCTCGAAAACAAAACAAATACTGGAAACAACAGAGATGAAAGTGGTGCACAAAATAGCTGGCAGGAGGATATCAGAAGAATGTGTAAAGTCGATAACATCAATGACTGGGTATTACAGAAAAAATGGAATGGAGCGAACACATCAACCGCATGACTGACGACAGAATAGTAAAGACCACGAGGGACACATCACCAGTAGGACGTAGGAACATCGGAATACCCCGTAAACGATGGATTGACAACCTCACAATAGACTGAAACCAGACAAAGAGACGAAGAAAAAGAAGCAAATTGCATACATATAAGAAGGAGGAGGAGGAGGAGGAGGAGGATTAATAAAAAACAGGTAATTTGAAACTAGAAAAAGTCAATTTTTATTAAAGGAAAGGCATGTGTCTCAGATCTATATTTTTTCCACCAGCTTAAGATTGACTCAAGTGAGAGGACAAAGCATGCCATACCGTAAACTTGGTTCAAATCTTAGCTTTATAGCTTTATATACTCGTATTTTGTGGATCATTTAAAGAAATCTCAAGTAATCGATTGTCAAATGTTGTATAACTACAAAATTTATCAATATAGACTCAAAATGTTGAGTATATTTTGACACTGAGTTATTCAGGGTGGGTCTTCACCACTTTACTTTAACAACCCCAGTATATATGTATTTAATTATAATTTTATGTGTGTTTTAAAACACATCACTCAAGGGTAGGATGAGAAAATAAAATAGACGTACCTATTAACCTTCTTAGTGTAGGTACCAACTATAAATTACTTAAACGAATGACAAATTTGTACTGTCAACAAAGAATTAGCCATACTTTAGCTGTTCTGAATGCTCGGGTGTTTATAGACTCGTAAAACCGTCACGTTACCGTATACGAGCTATTAATTTATTTCATTCCGTTTTTCAGCCTTTTTACCGACCGAACAAAAACATTAGCCATTTGCGTGGATTTCCTCACGACTAGCAGCTGAAAAGGCCATTACAATTAAACTTCACGAGTAATTAATGCCATAAACGGACGTCAGTAACAATGCCTACAACATTTACATACAATCTTCTGAACGATAAATCTTGTTACCTTAAGTAATAATTTTGTATAACTTTTAGGGAATATATCGAAATAAGTTCAGTAAGTATTAATTTATTTAAAAGGTATTTATATTTAAGAACGTGGTTATTACTACTTCGATAACTATATTACTTTACCGCACTCCACTATACCCAGAAAAGTAATGTAATTGTGTAAAGAAAAAGTGAAAAAACAAAAATTTTTTTTGGGTTTATTTTTAGTTTTTCGGCCTAAAAACAAAGAAAAAATGGCTTTTAAAAATTTTTTGCTGTGTGTGTGTGTCATTGGCGCTGTCGTCGTTGTCGTCGTTGTCGTCGTCATTTATGCTTGTTAGCACGATAACTCAACTAAATCGTGTCGGATCGATTGGGTTTTGACTGATTCTGATTTGGAACGTCTCCCAGACGGCACCTATTGATTTTGAGGTGAATAGAACACACTCTACCATGTACATGGGTCATGAGAAAGTACAATTGTGGACTATTTGAGAAATATTTTTTGTTAATACGATCACTCAAGTAAATCGTGTCAGATCGATCGGGTTTCGACTGATTCTGATTAGGGACGTCTACCAGATGACATCTATTGAGTTTGAGGTGGATAGGCTACACCCCACCCTGTCCATGGGTCATGAGAAAACACGATAGTGAACTATTTGAAAAAAGTAAAACTGTCGCATAAAACACATATTCTGCGTTTATGTGTTGGTTTATTTTTTCTCGGCCACTCAATTTCGAGATAGAGTTCTACGTGCGAAAAAGTCCGTTTTAAGGTTTTAAAACTGTTTATTTGTATTTCATGTATTTAGTTCAACATATTCAGCAATGAAATTTTAAATTAAACCCGCTGTCGATGGCATTGAAAATATTACGAGTCTGTATTTGTATTTTCACATTTTGTGTGAGCGTAAGTATTTATTACTATATCCAATTCATCTAGATTAGTCCCAAAAGAGTGAGTAATGAGCGAATATTTTTGTGACACACAATTTGATAACTGCTTTTGAGATTATATCTAACCATATTCTACATGCTCCTTTAAACATATTTAAATTTACCTCTGATTTGTCTAGAACCTATATATGAAGCCAGTGTCCAATTCTTCAAAAAGTTGACATTAATTTCTCCTTATACCTATGTAGTATTCCTTTATAAATTTGGTTTTTCTGAAAAGTTTTCGCACAAAATAGAATTTACCTTTGTTTAAGTAATGTCTATAACTCCGCATTTACTTTCACATGACTCGTTCTCCAAATCAATGTCTTCCAGTAATCTTCAATGTATGTTCTTTACACCATTATTTAAGCTCTACGGACTATGGAAAGGAGTCTGTAGGAGTGAAACAATTCCAAGGTTGTAACTTCCTCTTTGAGATAGATCTCTACCCTATTATGGCGTAGTAAGAGTTTATCTCAATGAACAGTATCCCAATAGGTGGATTGGATGCCGAAGCATAATAGAATGGCCTGCTCGGTCTCCAGATTTGACCCCCTGACTTTGTCGTTATGGGTTACTTAAAATTACGGTATACGCTACGCAACGATATCGAGGTCTTAAAGCAGAGAATTACTGATGAATGTAGGTTAACTTTTGCAAAAGCAGTTGAACCAGTGAAAGGAGAATTTTCCAACAGACTGCTGTAGTGTCAACAGGAGGGAAGTGTACATTTTGAGCACGCTAAATAATACATAATTGTTAAATTAATTATGTTGTAATTAAAGTTCGATTAGAGAAATGCGATGATGTCAGTTCAATATGATATTTTTAGAATTGGAGACAACACGATCTACGAGGAAAAATTTTGTTTTAAAGATACGTTTTTTCCACGAAGTGTTATTTTAATTGTTAAAGCTTTTGCTTTGTTGACTAATTATTTTTTTTATAAACATAGTTAAAAAAATTATAAGGGAAAATCTCAGTATTCTCTTAAAAAAGTTTTTAAAACTTTGCACACACAGAAATTGACCTCCTTCCCCTGAAACCTCGCCCCTCGATTCCTGGGAAGAGAACAGTTACACATAGAGATGATGACAAACACACTCAAGCTCAGGGAGAGGTGCAAAACTCTTCTCTTTGGGACTGAAATCCAAACATACAATGACTCCTAGCACTAGGCTCAGTCTTCCATTCCGGAGAAAAGCACGAATAAAATTGTTATAGGCAGCTCTACAGGGGAATAAAGTAGGTCACTCATGTAGTAGCTGTAAAGAAAACTGCTACACTTTTATTAGTTTCGCTTAGGAGAGCTAACCCGCACGCTCATTGTATTCCCAAATTTACTTAAAGGTAAAATTTTATAACTTTTTTATATCATAATCCACTAACCTACTAAGGTAACTACCGTAATAGGTTAGTGCATCATGCTTTCGTCAATAATATCAATAACAGTTCTCATAAATTCGGGGTTATTTAGCGTCAAATAATGTTTTCCCAAATATAAAAGTCATTATATTAATAAATTGATACCTAACAAATATGTATGCGCCATCAATTACCTAATAAATTCACAGTTATCTATAATTATCTAAAATTATAATAAAAAAATTTTATTGCTTTAGATTTCTTATACGAACCGAGAAAATGACGCGGTATCGCTGAAAAATATATTTTTCAGGCTGATAACCTAATGCCGATATAAAGAACAGGTTTCACTAGAATCGTTTCCGTTATTCTCGCAGCTTTCTTCGAATTTCCCATAGGAAAGCTTTCGAATCCAGCGGATATTTACAGAAACTACGAGTAAAAAATATCAACACTTCATAGACATGAACGTGTTTATTGGAGTCATTAAATTTGCATATCTACAGTTTGGGCTTTTACTGGAGTAAATTTCTCGGTGGAATGAAAATGCGTGTGAACAATAGAGAGCTCAATATGGCAACACAAGTTAGTTTATCGGTCCCTGAATTTGGGATACGCATTTTCCTTTCTCGTTTCCTTTCAGCAAAGACTACATCAAGTTTTGTTTATCAGTAGATTTGTACACTTATTTAGAAATTGATTTGAATATTGGGTCTGCTATAAATCGAGATATGTACGGCGTAAAATGATCAAATAATGGTAGCTTAGTTCAGAAACTGTTTGCGAAAATTGACTTAAGTCGATTCAGAATGTATAGGTATGTACTACTTATCAAGAATAGAAAAAAGTGTGATATCCTCTAGGTATGCGTAGAAGAGAGAGCAAGGCAACATTAGGAGGGAAAAGGGTGTACGTATGGCCAGATCGAACTCTGTGTACATATAAACTAGGGAGCATAACTATAGCGTCACCCTATATTTTGCAGTGTTTGTTCACTTAACATTAAAACAGGTTACCAAATACTTCGGAGGTAAGAATGTACACTAAAAGAAGGTAATTAAACAAATCTTAGTTATGTTTTAAGATTTTTTTTTTTAAATTAACGCAAAAATTAAGAAAACATCCTGAATTTATTGGTGCATAACTATAGTGCCTATTAGTAAAAACTTAGCAAAAGTATTACGTCTCCATTTTTACGAATTACTTCAAATAGTCTATTATTTATATTGTCCACCAGGTTATTCAAGACTTCAGGCTACTCCAATAAATTTCATTCTCACGTCTATTAACTTTTAACTATTAACGTTATTCTGTTGATGGTTTCAGTAAAAAAAAATAAACGAATCAAAGGTTGCTGTGGGGTCACATAACACATAAGTTAATCATTTATTATTTACATGCTGATTTTCAGCTTAAATGTTTTCAGTGTGATTTAACGTTTTGATAAATCACATTAAAAGTAGTAGAAATGGAGGAGGTTCAGCCTGGGAACTTTTCAATCCTTTGATGTTTGCCGCCGGCAAGCGTCATACCGAGATCAAAGGATGCCGCCAGGCAGGTGTTAATTGGATATCGACAGGTGTGGTCGCCGGCACACGTCATATTTAGATCAAAGGATGCCCCCAGATAGGTGTTAATTGGATATCGACAGGTGTGGTCGTCGGTACGCGTCATATTAAGTTGAAAGGATGCCGCCAGACAGGTGTTAAATGGATATCGAAGGGTGTGGTCGTTGGCTCGCACCAGATTGAGATCAAATGATGATGTCAGGTGTTTGGTGATAAGTATGTCAAGGACATTTTGATTGAAAAGTGGGTGTGGCCCTCTTCTTGGAAATAAAGAGAGCCGCTATAGCGGTGTTTAAAGGAAGTCATCAGATAGGAGTGTCGGGGGAATATAGTGTAAAATTCGGTAGGTCGGGGAATTTAGTGATAATTCACGTTAGCAGAGAATCCATGGAGTGGATCCGTGAGAATCAAATTGATTTATTGGAGTGACCAGCATGTTCGCCGGATTTAAATCCAATTCAAAACCTCTGGGGAATTATTATTCGACGGCTGTATGCCAATAATAAGAAGAACGATACTCTTCGTGAACTCAAAACTGCCATAGAAGAGATTTGTGTCAACTTGGAGCCTGAAGTCTTAAATAACCTGGTGGATAGTATGAATAATAGACTATTTGAAGTAATTCGTAAAAATGGAGACGTAACACATTATTGATTTTTGTTTGTAGGTGGTTTTGTTAAGTTTTAACTAATAGGCGCTATAATTATTGCACCAATAAATTCAGGATATTTTCTTAATTTATGCGTTAATTTTATAAAAAGCCTTAAACCATAACTAAGATTTGTTTAATTACCTTCTTTTAGTGTACTTTCTTACCTCCTAAGTCCTTGGTAACATATTTTAATGTTAAGTGGACAAACACTGCAAAATATGGAGCTATAGTTATGCTCCCTAGTTTATATTCATCGATATTCACTCTGCAAAGGTCTCAATGCGACTGACTAAATATCAGGCTATTTACTGCGCACCTGGTGGGTAGTCCGAAATCGCAGTTTTGAGACTTGTTCTTATTCTTCATGACCTGTAGATATTTTCATTAATCGTAATACCTGTAATAGAGCAAGGCCTAAAATAGAGATCAACTAGAATGAGTAATGTACTAAATTATATTTTTGTCCGCTATGTAACCAAGACTCAGTATTTACCATATCAGTAGTGTAGTGGGGACACTAAAACTACCGAACTCTCGAGAAGTTGGCTTATCAGATGATTAAATATAACATTTAAGTTACTTCTAGTCTCTATTTCCGTCAGTCCTAGCCCCTATTTTTCTTCTTAGGTTGAGTGAAGAGAAAATATGTTTAGTTTACTTCATTACTGCTGTTTATTGATACCACTCTCATATGCAGCCATCTTGATACTTGCAAAGATACCCCAAAGTCTGTTATTGGTTATACCTTTAACTAACTTTAAGTTACTAGTGTCTATCCTATCATTTTTTAAAGCATATGGGGCAATGGAAGATTCTTCTACTGATTACACATATTTGAAGTGACTCATTTTATATTTAGTTCTAGTTATACTTGATACTGCTGTAGGTCGAAACCTTTAGTATGAAGATAACACTGACTTAGTTTTCCGCAAAACAGCAAAACACGATATCGCATCGAGTGTACATAGTACACTCGATGCGCGTTTCACCAACAAAGTTGGCATCATCTGTGGATGATTAAAACAGTTTTAATAATCTCCAGATTATGCCAACTATGTTGGCGAAATGCTCGTCGAGTGTAATATATAGCGTTTTGGGTTTTTGTGAAAAACTAAGTCAGTGTTTGGTTATATTTGAGTACGGCCAATTTCATATATCCCGGTCTTTTGGTTGTTTTCAATGTTGTATTTGGGATTTCCTAAGAGATTTTGCAATTTCGTTGCAAAAGTAGTACACTAATATCATGTTCAAATATTTACAAATTCCATCAAGACCACTGATAAATTGTGGTTCAATTCGAAATTGAGTGGCCGAGAAAAAATAAACCAACACATAAATGCAGAATAAGTGATTGATGCGACAGTTTTACTTTTTTCAAATAGTTCACCCTCGTGCTTTCTCATGACCCATTAACATGGTAGAATGTGTTATATCCACCTCAAAATCAATAGGTGTCGTCTGGGAGACGTTCTCGATCAGAATCAGTCAAAACCCAATCGATCCGACACGGTTTAGTTGAGTTATGGTATTAACAAAACAAATTTCTCAAATAGTCCACCATCGTGCTTTCTCATGACCCATGGACAGGGTGGGGTGTGTCCTATCCACCTCAAAATCAATAAGTGTCGTCTGGGAGACGTCCCCGATCAGAATTAGTCAAAATGATCGATCCGACGCAATTTAGTTGAGTTATCGTGCTAACAAAAAAACATTTCTCAAATTGACCTAAGGGAGGGGGTGGTGTGTTCTATCCACCTCAAAATCAATAGGACGTGGGAGACGTCCTCGATCAGAATCAGTTAAAACCCGATCGATCCGGCACGATTTAGTTGAGTTATCATGCTAACAAGAATAAGTTCCGACGACAACGACAACTACGACACACACATAGCAAGAAATTTTGAAACCATTTTTTTTTGGTTTTTATGCCGAAAAACAAAAAATAAACCCATTTAGTGGAGTGCGGAAAAGTAATAATTCTTTAGTTAGAAGTGAAAAATATTTTAAAATAAACAGTTTTAAAACCTTAAAACGGACTTTTCCGCACGTAGAACATCTCGAAATTGAGTGGCCGAGAAAAAATAAACCAACACATAAATGCAGGATATGTGTTTTACGCGACAGTTTTACTTTTTTCAAATAGTCCACCATCGTGTTTTCTCACGACCCATGGATAATGTGGTGTGTCCCATCAACCTCAAAATCAATATATGTCGCCTGGTAGACCTCCCTAATCAGAATCAGTCGAAACCCGATCGATCCGACACGATTTAATTGAGTGATCGTGCTAGCAAAAAAATTTCTCAAACAGTCCACCATTGTACTTTCTCATGACCCATGTACATGGTAGAGTGTGTTCTATCCACCTCAATATGAATAGGTGTCGTCTGGCAGACTTCCTCATTCAGAATCAGTCAAAACCCGATCGATCCGACACTATTTAGTTGAGTTATCGTGCTAACAAGAATAAATGCAGACGACAACGACGACAACGACGACAACGACACACACACAGCAAAAATGTTTTAAAACCCATTTTGTTTGGTTTTTAGGCCGAAAAACGAAAAATAAACCCAAAAAGAAATTTTGTTTTTTCACTTTTTCTTTACACGATTACATTACTTTCCGCGTATAGTGGAGTGCGGAAAAGTAAAAGCTAATTATTTTTTGCAATGAGGAGATAGGCAAGCATATAAATACCCTATATATACGCGACTTGTACAGACTTAATGAGAGAAGCAGGTATATCATTCTTTCATAAAAATTTGCAAGTTTCGCTTGCGAAACTAATTTTTTTAGGCTTCCCTCGACGTTTCAATTTTCTGATAATAAAAAGCATTAAAATATTTATGAACCATGTATTTAATAGAGCTGTCTCATAAAGATAAATTACAGTGTACCTATATTTCCCAAAGGTTTGGATGAATTCATCGCTGTCATTTTCAATTCAAATTTATTCTACCCATAAAAAATATAATTCTTTATTAGCTAACAAATTTGTCACACAGGAGAGTAAAAACTCAATTATTCATAAGTTATTTTTCTAGTACAACCCTTGAGGTTTAACAAAGTATGTATAAATTGATCGATGTCTTCATATAGACATCTATTTTTGAAAAGGAGTAAATACAAAGATTGTGCGCTTATATTAAATCTGATTTATGTGACACAGCTACAAAATGCTCTATAAACCATGGTTAATGCTCATAAATTATGCTGTAAAATTAAAACATTATTCTAATTTTAAAAACTTTTTGCCATGCAAATGTCTGCAGTGCGATTATCAACAAGGAAAATATTGACATTCTTTAGTTTCCAAATTTTTAGATAAATAAAACATATACATACATCAGTCTTCTGAAGCAATATCTTCTTCAATAATAACTGATTGTGAGTTAAACATTTTAGAAGAAAACATCTTTCTTAAACCTACGACAATTTTAGAAAACAGGAAACTATCATTCCTGTTCTATAAAATATATCTCGAGCAATAAACGGTTTTGGAAATTAAAGTTAATAATAAGCACACATTGTATAAACTGAATCATATAACATTAGCTACCAATTTACAGATGTAATAATTGTTCATATTTATTTATGACCGAAAATTCTATAAATTTACAGTATTTAACCAAACTCTACAAATATTTACAAATTCGATCAAGACCACTGATAAATTGTGGTTCAATCCGAAATTGAGTGGCGGAGAAAAATAAACCAAGACATAAATGCAGAATATGTGATTTATGCGACAGTTTTACTTTTTTCAAATAGTTCATCCTCCTGCTTTCTCATGACCCATGAACATGGTAGAGTGTGTTATATCCACCTCAAAATCAATAGGTGTCGTCTGGGAGACGTTCTCGATCAGAATCAGTCAAAACCCAATCGATCCGACACGGTTTAGTTGAGTTATGGTATTAACAAAACAAATTTCTCAAATAGTCCACCATCGTGCTTTCTCATGACCCATGGACAGGGTGGGGTGTGTTCTATCCACCTCAAAATCAATAAGTGTCGTCTGGGAGACGTCCCCGATCAGAATTAGTCAAAATGATCGATCCGACACAATTTAGTTGAGTTATCGTGCTAACAAAAAAACATTTCTCAAATAGACCTAAGGGAGGGGGTGGTATGTGCTATCCACCTCAAAATCAATAGGTGTCGTCTGGGAGACGTCCGCGATCAGAATCAGTTAAAACCCGATCGATCCGGCACGATTTAGTTGAGTTATCGTGCTAGCAAAAAACTCAATTATTCATAAGTTATTTTTCTAGTACAACCCTTGAAGTTTAACAAAGCATGTATAAATTGATCGATGTCTTCATATAGACATTTATTTTTGAAAAGGAGTAAATACAAAAATTGTGTGCTCACATCAAATCTGATTTATGTGACACAGCTACAAAATGCGTTATAAACCATGGTTAGTGCTCATAAATTATGTTGTAAAATTAAAACATTATTCTAATTTTAGAAACTTTTTGCCATGCAAATATCTGCAGTGCGATTATCAACAAGAGAAATATTGTCATTCTTTACTTTCTCAATTTTAGATAAATAAAACATATACATACATCAGTCTTCTGAAGCAATATCTTCTTCAATAATAACTGATTGTGAGTTATACATTTTAGAAGAAAACATCTTTCTAAAACCCACGACAATTTTAGAAAACAGGAAACTATCATTCCTGTTCTATAAAATATATCCCGAGTAATAAACGGTTTTGGAAATTAAAGTTAATAATAAGCACACATTGTATAAACTGAATCATATAACATTAGTTACCAGTTTACAGATGTAATAATTGTTCATATTTATTTATGACCGAAAATTCTATAAATTTACAGTATTTAACGGAACTCTACCATCGTTATCATTACCATGAAGATTATTACACTTTCTACAAGACATCACACATTCCGTAGACCGCTGTTCATAATTGTTTAAATTATTATTATATTTGAAGCAGAATTATTGCTATAGTATCACCTAATAATATGCACTCTTTCCTCAGTTATATAAAGTACCGTTTTAAGAAGTTTGAGAACACAGTTGAACACTAGTTTATCTCGAAAACAGGACGGCACAAGTAATAATGAAAAATAATTTCAGTGACATACAAACACAAAACTACTACATCTGATAGCGACTTCCACGGTTACCATATGCATTCTCACTCATCCATTGCTTAAAAATTTGCTCCCTGGTAGATATAAGCGAAAGTTGTGGGTAGCAACAACGTAGACAAAGGCTGTTTCTTTCTATAACATCGATTATTCTATAGTTCTTCTTTTTTACTACACATAAGTACTCCATTCAAGATTTGTAGTTGCCAGATTTGAATAATTCTACATACAACTTAAGGTGTCTTATAATAATTATTATATAATAAACAATATAACTGTATAAGGTTATATGCTTTTATATGAATTCTGTTTCTGTAATATAACAAATATTATCGCCATCAACTTATTACAACAAGATAATAGTACTATTTAAATACAGGTATATAATATCAGTCGCTCCAGTAATGTTTACATACCATGACAGCCTCTTAAAGCTTCGCCCATCGATGAGCAACTTTATGAACTATAACTCTATAGGGTTGTAAACAACTGTGTATTGTCTCGAATACTTAATGACGTCGTTTACAAATAATAAACCTATTACAGGAAGCTATTGCCACTAACTACTCCTGAAAATTAAATTATGGTTGGCTACAACCCGACAAAATTAGAGCTCCGTTAGTTTCGATGAAATCTTGAGGAGATTCAGTATTCCCTTTGTGTAGTTTATTGCATTGTTACTGACTTCAATTATGACAACATTGTTAATATCTTATTTGGAGGAGAAGATCGAGTCGTTCATATTTGTGATTTATCCCTGTGAGTTATTGAACAGGAGAAATGGCGTGTGACGAAGAATATTAATTCACTTATATGATACATTATATACCAGTTCTAGCCTCTCAAGCACACAATACAGTATAAGAACTATAATTTGTTTTATTTATTGCAATAGTAGTATTTTCAAATTACAATTTTATGTTATTTATAATATAACTAGAATAATCGAAACTTAGGTGTAATTATAAACAATTATTTATTGTTTGAGTTGAGTTTGAGTTTGGACACACGAAAACTAGACTTCCTTCCCCAGAAAGCCTACAGACAGGCTTGAGTAGGCGAAGGTTACACATATAAACGCGGACAAACACCCAGCCCTGAGGGAAGTTCCTAAGTTCCCTCTGGTGAGAATCGAACTCAAGCAGACAATGTGCCCAGTATTTGGCCCAGTTGCCATCCTGTTATCAAATACCAAGTCAGCACCACCGCGGTACTATAAGAATGAGACCATATGTCCCCCATCCAAGTCGCACCGGGCTATTCGTTGCTTGACTTCGAATAGCGCAGGTCCGACAACGAACGGAGTACACTGCCTGATCCTCATGTGTTCGATAATCACTTCTAAAGTTCTATGATACAAAGACTAGAAGAAATATAGTACGAAAATGTTTCCCATATGCAGATTGGGGCCCGAACACATTTGTTTTTAGTTGAATTCAGTTTTTATACTTTCTATTTATTCACTCAGTGATGTTTGCATTCAACTACAAATAAAGGGTGGGATAGATAATCCCCTATTATCTATAACATATTATCGATTTAGAAACAAGATTAAATGGTGTTGATTCAAGGTCATTGGGGTTCATTCCAACCGGTTGAGTTGCGTGGGTTTAGATGCAATTCAGGCTGATTCTGAGACTTTCGTATATTTAACAAATTTGTATGCTATAGTCCACCAATTTCTTTTGAATAAAAAAGCGTTTAAGAGAAGCTGATGAATTCAATGGTGTCTTCGGGTTTGTCGTGAAATCAGCGGTTCTCTCTGTAGGCATGAATTTAAAAATTCTGCAACTTGCAACCACTTTCTATGTGTCATGATAAAACCGGTAGTTTTTCGTCGAAACGAAGATTGTTACCGTATTCGGGAGGTCGAGTTACGTAGATTTGGATGTGATTTGGGCTGATTCTGATACTTTCATTTTTTAATAAATTTCCATGCTATAAGTTCATAGAGGTTAGCGTCCAACCAGTCTTAGGACTGATGACCTCATGATGATGATGATAAGTTCATGGACTTTCTTCGACAAAAAAATGTTTTCTCGAGAAAAAAATCGTACGGAGGCATAAGAAGGCGTCAAATTCAGTGGCACCTACGGATTTGCCTTGAAATCGACGGTTTTCACTGTAGACATGAACTTAAATATCCTGTAACTTGCAACCATTTTCTATGTGGCACGATAAAACCGACAGATTCTCGTTAAAATGGAGATTACCACCGTGTTCGGGAGGTTGAGTTGCGTGGGCTTAGATGTGATTCGTGCTTATTCTAACAGTTTCGTATTTTTTACAAATTTGTATCGATTTCTATCGATGTTTTTGACTAATAAACGTTTTCTCGAGAAACAAAAAATTAAAAAAAATCATATGGAAACAGGAAAAGCTGACGAATTTAGTGGTGTCTTCGGATTCGCCATGAAATGGGCGGTTCTCCCTGTACGCACGAATTTAAAAATAACAAACTTTTTTTCACCTACCATAAGTTATTTAGAAAAGTATCGTTTAGAAAGTTATGGAACTAAAACCATTATATGTATGAATAAAATAAAATAATTTCAAAATGCATTACTCTAGAGAGGAAATATTACCAACACTACTAGAGAGGAAACACTACTACTAATTGTTTACTAAAAGTATTTGGAGAGGGGGCAGCCAATAAAAGAAAACTTGATCATTTGAAAATATTTATGCAACGATTTGGCTAAAGAATAACATTGGATATAAAAAATCATCCCGAAGGAAATGTGCTTTAAGCAGAGAAAATGAATTTGAAGCTGTAGATATATGATAATATAATGATAAAACAATGGTAAACTTATATCCAATAACAATGATTCTAAAGAAAAATAGTTTTCACACATCTATTCATAAATATCTAAACCATGCCAGGCTTTCCTTTAATCCACTTTTGTGCAAAAGTGGATTGGTCAAGGAGGGAACATTTTCAAAGACGTTTGAGGAGAACCCTTCTTAAAATCGTTTGCATTGACCTCTTGGAGACATTTCGATAATTTTTTTAACACGTCTACATATTTTGTTCTTTAATTTATTTCCATTGTCAGCACCACCCATTCTCTAAATTAAATTGACTATTACTGCCAACAACTAATGTCTCTTGTATAGTACTGTGGCGATTTCGATGGAACTGTAAAAATAACATGTACAATTAGTTGATACTATTATTGTCTAAATTAAAATTAATTGTTCAGCTACCTGTCATAATTTTTATCAGGGCAAGAAAGAACAAGAGAGAAATGTTTTTAACATGGTATGTGTACTGGAACTATAAACTATAATATATACGTTTTTTAAATTTACGTTGGTACAAGGTATTTTTATACCTAGAGAGGCTCACGTTCTTATTATTTCTTACATCGTAATGGTATGTGTTAACATGCCTTACCGCATACCCATTAATAATTTTTAATTTCCCGGTAAACATGTTACACCTGGACTGTGTATTAATTTTATGTTTCCTTATTATTCTAGAGACGCATACTCAGATGTAGCATTTGAATCGAAATAAGTTTGCTTTTGGAATATTCGACAGGAAATAGGTTTACGTGACTATATAAAAATAATTTTATTTAACGATATTTACTTATATACTCGTACAGATATAACTAGCAGATAATATTAAAAGAATTAGTTATATTTTGTTTAGTTAGTTTATATAAGGTTTTCTTAGCAAAGGTTGGTATAAATATGCATCAGTAGTTTCATTTCAAAGTGTATAAGATACTCGTAATTCGCATTCTGGACGAAACATGATTTTAAATAAGAACACGTCGATTTTGTTTCCTAATAGTAATTTGAAGATGTTGAATGTTCATTTCCGATGTAGTATATCATGTCCATTTAATGTTATTCTCGACATCAGGTATCGAATACGTTGCACTAACGGTTCCGAATATGAATAAAACGTGGGTATTTCTGTAAAGTGAAATTGCGACATCTATTTTTGATAAAAAATGTGTCCTATAAAATAAAACGTTTTTTCAGTGAAGAGATAACCTGGAGAAACATTATTTCATGATCTTAATAACGATAAAACAATTCTTATGCCCATTGTTAAACAGTTAAATTTAAATATTTATAAAGTGAAAATTCAAGAGGCACTAAATTTGAATTCTCTCGATTCTTGGCGAGTACTTATACGCAGCCAGTAAGTCGTAGGCATTTATCTTTTTTTTTCCGAAGTAGAGGGAACTCTAATATCATATACATAAACTACAAAATCATTATTGTTTATTGAAGATAAACATTACAAAGGAACTGCACAGTTTTGATGATTATTTTGCAGATAATTATGTGCCAATTGTTGGTATTTCAATATAAAAAATCCATATATTCTTTTAGAGGAGCATGTACAGTTCCCTGAAAAAAATCAACCTAGGGATAGCTAGTTTTTTTGTAGTTACAACATAGTCGGAATATTTGATAAAATGCCAATGAACCCACTCATTTAAAATTTCGATTATGAGATCCACATATTTCTAGATTAAATACCAGTACCACCACCAGAAAATCAAACTAATAAAGTCACGTTGTACTCAAAATGTTGTTAGCACAAATTGAATTTCTAACAAAGTGGAATTTTTTTATATTATCCAGAGCCATTGGCTGAATTATTTCTCATCGATACATTTCTTGGACTTCAAGAGTGGCTAATTATATCTACAGACTTAATTTTACTTGATATCTTTATATGGAAGAATTATTACAAGGAAGGATTAAAAAAAATAAAATTTATGGACTGGTATGAAGAAGGTCATCATCATCATCATTATCATCATTGGTGCTACAGCCCTGCAAGGGCCTCGACCTTCTCAAGCGTCCTCCGCCATTCCTGACGATTTTGTGCTCCTGCTCTCCAGTTGGGGGCAACGATACTTCTGGCATCCTGTGTTACACCATCGGCCCATCTAAGCTTTGGCCTACCTCTCTTCCTGCTTCCTACAGGTTCTATGCTAAGCACTTTTTTAATGGGGTTCGCTTCACTGGCTCGGGCCACTTGTCCTGCCCAACGCAGTCTGTTTAGTTTGGCCGCTGTGACAATATCTCTTCCCTTCGCTTTGTTTTTATACAGGTTATATAATTCCAAATTATACCTGCGCCTCCATGATCCATTTTCGCATACGGCCCCGAAAATTTTTCGCAGTATTTTCCTTTCGAAACAAAGCAAGGAGGTTTCGTCGGCCTTTGTGATGGTCCACGCTTCTGATCCATATAGCAGTACAGGGATTACTAGGGTCTTGTATATTCTCAGGTATAAAAGAGGTAATGTACATTAAAAATGGTTAGCTAGACAATAGTTGTCTCATTTGTAGATAAAATTTATGTTCCAACAGTTCGGAGGAGGCAGCAAATCGATTCAGGATTGTCAAAAATGTAGGAGTGTAGAAGTAAGAATGCAAAAAATTATCTAAATAGTGGAAACCTGTTTCTGATGGACAGAATGAAGGTTTCTAATTGAATATTATTTTAAATAAAGTACAGATATAAGAAACTACCTTGAATACAATTACGTATAAGTATTTTATAACCAGGAATTGTTTCTCATACCATTCGATTTAAGTAATCGTTAGATATAGGCTGGCAACTAGAAAAGGAAATTAAAATGAAATTGATTTATTTTTCTTGATTTCTAATTCTCTTCTGTACTTGACGCAACCCGGTCATGTTCACGAGGATAGTATTTACAATAAAACTACATCAAAGCTTTCAGTGAGTATCTATAGATATTTTTTATCTAACCCAGTTTTAGTCACTTACAAATAATAAAAATAAACTATTCCCTTTCCGTTTGTAGCCCCACGAATATATACCAGTGGCGAAGCTCCCGTCACAATGCGTCAAGCTTTCAAACAGACTTCTTAAAACAACATTTTGTTTACATAATTCAAATAAGTAGTTTACGTTATACTATCGGCGCTGGGAGCGATTTCAATTCCCACTTTTAAAAATAACCCGAAACGCACTTAATAAATTGAATATACAAGATAACGGCCAAGTGCAGTAGCATTTCCACGCTGTTTAATGAATTCCCAACCCGATTCCGAAAACAATAATAAACTGAAGTACAAATAGCTTTTATTGGCCAATAAAGCGTGTATTCGTCAGAAGGTATAGCAGGACTCTATTTGATTAGTAATTTGGTGTAGTCGTAAACACCTTAATAACGTTTTAAGGAGCAATTGGGATTGCATTTTATAGCGTGCTACAGGGTCAGGAATAATAAGCTTTGAGCTAAAGTTAATTTCGTAGTCAATGACCAGATATAACGAAATTTTTGGCGTACTTACGGTCAAGATATGATAAACCATGGCCAGCAATTGGGATTAATAGTCATCTCATTTCTCAAGTTTGAATTACCACTTAAAGAAGACGTACATATACGATAGCACTAGAGCCATCTATCTGCTAAATGGCAAAGTAACTACTTTTGCACGAGATGTCTAAAATCTGCCGTTCACCATATAGTGTCTGTGTCAAGTGCACTTACGTATGATAATATCACCACATCGCATAATCAATCTGCATAATGTAAAAGAACGAACATAAAAATAACTTATTTCCATTGGTTTCTTTTATCATATAAGTCGATTACATACATGAGTGAGAATAAGTAACATTTAAAAATATATGCATTCTTCAAAAACAGCATTTCAATTTTAAAATCATAATTTAAATATGATACATAAAACATAAGTACACGATTTAAGTTAATCAATTATTAATTTTGTTTATATAGATAAGTTACTTGCTATATTTGTTCTTTATATCTATTAATTGATATTTTTATCCTAGGTTGCTGTTGGATCCATTTTTACAATTTAGATTTATTTAAATTTTGGTATGAAGTTTGAACGATTTCATCCTTTTGAAATAATATTAAATATCCGTAACGGGATGAGAAGACAAGAAGACCTTCAGATAAGAAGTGCTAATAAATCAGCCTACGATTATAAATGATTTCTAAGACTAGAAGTGTCTAGTCTAAGATCAGAGAATAAGAAAATTAATATAAGAAGTGTTGATAAAATAGCTGTATAATGTATAAGATGAGTAGTCATATCCTGGCTCCTTATAAGGTGAGCACTAGGATAGTAGTATCCTTTCCGAAACATACTATTTAAGAGCCATTTCTGTGACATTCAAGATGTTCCATAGTGTCTTCATTACTACCCCCAAGCGATAGTTCCTTACATTAAATGGGATGGGCATAACTTGTTCATAACTTATAAAATTAATAACCCATTAATAATATAAATAATGTTCGTTAGAATTTAATTAGTCTTTGCAGAAAACATTTCAAAGATATATCATTGTATTCAATGTGGAGTGTGTTATAAGGTGGAACATTACGTTTACATGAAGTAAATGGTACGTGTTTTGTTTTTGATCAGTTATATCATCTTCAATAATGATCATTTCTTCACTTACACTTCAACTGTTACGCCGTGTTGACGATCTGATAACTATTTCCTGAAAAGATAATAAACAATTCCTTTGAATTCAATATTTTTCAAGGTTTCATGTAGGTGAGAATGACTGATGATGTCAAAAGTCTTAGCTCAATCTACAAATGTGTACAATACCGGTTCTGATCTAATACACCATATATATTTTGTATTAAACATTATAATGCACTTTGCGTGAATGTTGCTATCTGGAAACCATTTCCAGATTCCTTTTACAATGTGATACTATGTTCAGATAAAAAATCATTTAGAACATCCTCAAATTTATTTATTTATTATAACCATCTTACAATGCCTTTGAGCAGGCATCCTATAGAGGTAAATAAAATTACCTGTACATAGAAAATGGTACATGAAAAAAGAAAATATACATAGAAACTTAAAACTAACTTAAAACTAAAAACAAATCAGTGCTTGTTTGCACTCTTAAATGGCTATATTTACAAACATTACATAATAAAATGACAAATAATTTTTTTTCAACAATTATATAATTTTTTTTTCTTATTAGGCTAATGCGTTCTCTTTGATATAATCTTTGAGTTTTGTTTTTACTTTCTGCTTACTACCACATAACTCTTTTAAATCTTTGGGTAGATTGTTAAAAATCTTTAATGTTACATAATAACTATTTTTTGTAGCTATCGTTTTCGATATTTTCGGTATTTGTATGTTCTTATTTCTTGCTGTGCTTGTCGAATTAATATATTTTTCTCTTAGATTTTTATGGTGATATAATATAGATAGATGAACTGGTAAAATACATATACGAAACGGGCGAGATGCCGGAGGATTATAAGAGGAACATTATCGTTACTATACCGAAAAAGAGAGGAGCCGACAAATGCGAGAACTTTAGAACGATTAGCCTAACTTCCCATGCGTCAAAAATCTTAACTAGAATAGTGCAGAAGAGGATGGAAAATAGAGCGGAGGAAATACTAGGAGAAGACCAATTCGGGTTTAGGCGAAATAGGGGAACTCGCGAAGCTATTCTGGCGCTAAGAGTAATGTTAGAGAAAACAATAGAAAAAGGAAAGAACGCTTATATAGGATTTGTAGATTTAGAAAAAGCTTTTGATAACGTAAGATGGGAAAAAATGTTCGAGATACTAAAGAGCGCGGGAATGAAGTATAGAGATAGGAGAGTAGTACACAATCTATACATAGAGCAAACTGCTGTTATAGAAGTAGAAGGGAAAGAAAGGGAAGTAGGTATTAGGAAAGGAGTAAGACAAGGATGTACGCTATCACCACTAATTTTTAATCTGTACATCGAAGAGGCGATTAATGTGGTAAAAGATAGAGTAGATTTCGGGATTAAAGTACAGGGACAGAAACTAAAAATGCTGAGATTCGCGGATGATATAGCAGTATTAGCATCTAGTAAGGAGGAACTAGAATCAGCATTGAACGAAATGGAGGCAGTGTTGACAGAGGAATACGGAATGAGGGTGAATAAAAACAAAACTAAAGTGTTAGTGTGCAGAGGGCGCGAGAGCAGAGCAAAAACGAAAGTACAAATTAATAATGAAAGATTGGAGGAAGTTAAAGACTTCACTTATTTAGGAAGTAAAATAAATTGGGATGGAAGAAGCGATAAAGACATAAAACAAAGAATAGCGCAGGGTCGAGTAGCTTTTAACAAAAAGAAAGCACTTTTATGCTCGGGGGTAATAAACTTAGAAACAAGGAAGAGATTTTTGAAAACATATGTATGGAGCACGGCACTTTACGGCTGCGAAACCTGGACGGTAGGGGAAGCAAGTAGGAAGAAATTAGAAGCTTTTGAGATGTGGTGTTACCGAAGAATGATGAAAATACCATGGACTGATAGGGTTAGAAACGAAGAAGTATTGGAGAAAGTCGGCGAGAAAAGGAGTATGTGGAAAAACTTAAAGAAGAGAAGAGATAGAATGGTAGGCCACTTGCTGAGACATGGGGGAATAGTCCGCGATATTTTGGAGGCAGAAATAGGAGTGAAGAAAGGCAGAGGTAGGCCTAGATTAGACTACTGCTCGCAAATAGTAAGGGATGTAGGTTGTAGCACAATTAGCGAAATGCGTAGGTTAGCACAAGATAGGAGAAGCTGGAGGTTAGCGTCCAACCAGTCTTAGGACTGATGACCTAATGATGATGAATATAGATTGAAAATGGAATAATTGCCTTACATTGAGTGGGTATTTTTCATTTATGAAATTGTTTTGGCTAATGATTTTCATTATTTTATTTTGTACTCCTTGTATTAGTTTAATGCAGGTACCATAAGCTCCACCCCATGCAATTATTCCATAATTAACTATGCTATTTAAAAATGCATAGTAAACAGTAAGTAGTGTTTTAGTGTCCATGATATTCTTAATTTTAGCAAATATAAAAATCAAATATTTGGTTTTTTTGATTATATATTCAATGCGTTGGTCCCATTTCATATTATAATCAAAAATTAATCCTAGATACTTATGAGATTCAACTCTATTTAACAATTTATTATCTAACCTTATATCAATTGTTTTTGGCACAGTATCACAGTAATTTCCATAAGTCATAACAACTGTCTTATCTACGTTTAGAGATAGTCTATTTACAGCTAGCCAATTCGCAACAGTTTTGAGATATTCATTCATCCTTTCCTCAGCCTTCGCCCACGTATCGTCACTCAATATGACGATGGTGTCATCAGCATAGGATAGGATTGTATCATTTGGCATATTTCTCAGTAGGTCATTCACGTATATTATAAATAGTAACGGTCCTAGTATCGTTCCTTGAGGAACTCCAGTTATTACGTTCTTGTCATCACTCATATTATTCATAATTTTAACTTTTTGTTTTCTACCGACGAGATAGCTAGTGAATAATTCTAGAGCAGTTCCTCTCACACCATATTTTTCTAATTTTTTAGCAAAATTTTGTGGTTCACCATATCAAAAGCTTTAGATAGATCCAAGAAGGCAGTTATGAGAGGTTTACTTTTATTTAAATTGCTGTAAATTAAGTTTGTTACGTAGTTCAAACAATCAGTGGTACCTTTATTTTTAACAAAACCAAATTGTTTATCTGATATTATATTATGTTTTTCCATAAATGAATAGAGTCTGTTGAAAATGATTTTTTCCAAAATTTTGGCTATATTTGAAATGAGGGATATCGGCCGGTAGTTAGACATAACAGTCTTTGTACCTGCTTTATGGATAGGTATTACTACAGCACTCTTTAGTACTAAAGGCCATACCGATTTCTCAATGCATAAGTTAAAAATGTGTTCCAAAGGTTTAATAATGAATTCTGCTATAGTTTGTAAAGTAACAACAGTTATTTCATCAACTTCGCCAGCTTTTTTTTTCATTGAACAAATTATTTTATGTATCTCTATCGCATCTGTTGGTCTAATGAAAATCGATTCTTTGTTACTTTCTGGAAGTTCTAAATCCACTTCGGTCTGTTCAGCAATTTGTTTATTTAATTTTTCTCCTATTGTGCAGAAATACTCATTCAGAGAGTTGGCTATTTCTGCTTTGTTTGCTAGTTTTACATTATTATTATTATAAATACATTCTATAGAATCCTTTTTTTGTACAGTAGTTTTGTCTATTTTAGTCTTAATTGTTTTCCACAGTTTTTTTGGGTTATTACTGTTCCGCTTTATGGTTTCGGAATCAAATTTTATCTTAGCATCTTTAATTACTTTGTTTAGTACTTTTAGATAATTATTGTATTCCTGTTTCAAAATGTTACACTTAGGTTTGCTCTTCATTAAATTATAAAGATTTTCTTTTGTTTTACATGAGACCATAATCGCGCTTGTTATCCAGCTCTTCCGAGGTACAAAATCTTTATTTTTATATTTTTTCGTTTTGTTTACAATAAAGGCATTCTCCATACAATTTTTTACCATTGTAATTAGAGATTCAGCAGCGCATTCTGGGTTATCAAAGTGCATAATAGTATTCCAATCTAGTATACTGGCATTTCTCCTTAGTTTTTTTGTGACTAATGAATTTAAAATCTGTAAGGTTATTTATTTTTGTAATTTCTTGTTCAATACTTATAAATAGAGGATAGTGATCATTGAAAGGATTTGTTAATTTGTATGAGTTTATTGTAATATTACTAGACTTAATGAAAAAATTGTCAATGCATGAGCCCCCATTGTTGTTGGTGGAGGGTCTCGTTAACTCTGTAAAACCAGGAGTATATTTGAATTGTAAGAAGTTGTTTATATATTCTTGGCTTATCCCTTACAAAATTTAAAATCAAAGAGAAGACGACAATTACTTACATTTTTTTGTCTTCCAATATCACACACTTATTTTTTAGTAATTCTTTCTGTTGACAGTTGGTAAAATCTGGACGTACCTATTATTTAGTCTACCCACAGTGCCAACGCGGAGAGACCTGAAATTCTCCATAACACAATTATCCCAACGAATAAATCTCTAGAAGTAGAAGTTGTAAAAGCTTCCGCCAAACTTTCGTGGCACTGTTACCCTCTTCCAAAGTCGATTATCTGCTGTAGTAATATCCGATTTGTCGCCAAACTTGCATGCCGTAAACCAAAAGCGCCAGGGCAGTATGCAAAAAGATCCCCAGAATGTTGTGGCACCAATTATAAATTATGATGAAGTGTTACAATACTCAGATGAATATAGTCAGAAACTATTATATTCTTATACTCTGCCATACTCCACAAACATTATTATACTCAAGAAATTAATCGAGGAAGCCGTTACTCTGTGGTAGTTCATAACTCACAACGGAAATGAGTAAAACAACTACTACGTTTTCATACCACTGTATTTTCACAGAAACGTGACTGCAGTTTCGACAATTATGTCATTTTCAAACGATGATTCAACTAGGAATAAAATACAAACATTGTGTTCCTATAATATATACTATCCAAATATAGAGACTAAGTGTTATGACAATAAACAGGTAGTTAAGGTTCTAAGAAACATGTTTTTCAAATGGTGGAATTCCGACCATCAAATTGTGGGAATTTCTATGAATAATATTAAGAACTACTATACAGGGGCATTATTAATTTGGGTAACAGTAAAAAGAGGAGAATATAGTATATCTACTTGATCATTTAACAATCTAAAATTATCACTATGGTTCTATTTATTGATTTCTATTGATTCTAACTAATTAAGTTTTAAACCTTTGCTGGCATAATGTAGGATTTTCATATTATTAATATCTGGGAAATTATGTCCACTATATATGATTAGCAAAAGTAGAATCTTTTTGTAATCTGAAGGATCTATTATGATCAAGGTATCTAGTTCTAAATTTACGTCCTGTTTGTCCTATATATGTGCTATTGCACTCCGAGCAATTTAACCTATAAACTCCCGATTTTTCATATTTATTAGTTTTATCTTTGGCATTATAAACTAAATTTGATAACCTTTGTTGGGGTTTCAATGCTACTTTGATGTTTTTTGAGAATACTTGATATTCTTGTTGACAATGTATCATAATATGTGATGGTGGCATAAGGCATTTGTTTATCTTCTCTAATATTTGGATAAATTAATTTAAAAGTATACTGATTTTGTGTTTTGTTTATTAATTTGGTAATAGTTTTTGTTGGAACACCATCGTTTTTGGCTATACTTTTAATTGTTGTAAGTTCTGTTTCTATCTGTGTTTCTGATCTTTTTACTCATTATTTACTCATTATCTTTTAAGTTCTTATTGCAAGTAACTAATAATATTTATTCTGTGAGGAATCGAATTTAAAGTCTATAAAATTAATTCGGTAATAGCAATTACGACCCAATGTATCATTTTATGTGTTCATTAGTGTAAATATAACCTAAATCGTTGTTGCTTTTCCTTAAATGGGAGACACCTCTTTGAAATTTATTTTCATTGCAGGTGTAGTTCAAACAAATAATTAATGACTTGCGAACATTAAACGAATTCATGAACAGGATATTTCGCTGTAAACTAACAAAATAAACATTTGTTCAAAGATGCAACAAGTAATTCCTGAAGTACTTCTTGATCAAAGCTTGCTTGGATTATTTGTGTATAGGCGTTATATGAAAATTATTATTTGAAGAATGTTTTGTCAATATTTTTTGTTTCTTGTAGTGTAATATAAATTATCATGTATAAGTTTTAAAATTATTTTTTAGGTCATGGCTGTTTACGGATATTCGTCTACTACCATATGATTCTATAAATCCGCGATCATCTTTAAATAATGCGCTTGCCAGCAAGAGAATAAGTCAGCTGAAGGCTTTTAGAGTGGAAATCTGAAACCGTTAGACTATTTTCTAAAGGCCATGCCTGAAAAGTAACAAAATATGCGAATCCAAAATTCTTCTTCTTCCTACGGAACATTTTCCAGCTAAATTGACGAATATAAATGCTTCTCTTCATTCTTCACGACCCTTTATTCTCATTCCTTTATCATCAGTTATTCTTATACACAATCTGTATCATAAAGAAGTTTTGGAGTTTCTAGACGTAAAGGATAAATGAATATTACAACTGCCTCTTTATATAAATAAAGGGTCCGGCAACAGGAATGAATGGTTTTGAATAGTTTGCTGCGGAAATACTGTTTATTTGACAAACGTCAAATAGTGATTAAATTGTATTTTATTGTGGAAAGTTTTGTGTTACAATGACAAATTGGCTGGTTGGCAATGGGTCTTTGCTGTTAAATCATTTATCCTGACCCAGTTCATCGTGCGAACCCACAGGCATTTTCGTCGTGAATTTAATTTTCCAGTGCGCGCTGAAGTCCCATCAAGACATACAATTTTGAGATGGGTAAGAGATTTCGACGAAATGGACACTGTAAACTCAAAATTTGTCGGAGGTACACGTACATTTCGTACACAAGCTAATATTGAAAGAACCAGAGTAGCCGTTGAACGGAGTCCACAACGTATTGCAATTCGCCAATCAATCGCACTGGAGAACTTCAGAACGAAGTATGCGATGAATTTTAAATCTGGAAATTGAAATTTCATCCGTATAAAGTACAGATAGTCCAGAGGCTGGACCCTATTGATAAAATGAATCGCCTTTCTTCTGCGGCAGTTTCTTGAAACGTTGAACAATTTCTGCAGGCAATTCTTGAAACGTTGAACAACAATGCAGGAATTCTTGATAAACTGATCATGTCTGACGAAGTTCACTTCCATCTCAATAGGTACGTTCATAAGAAGAACTTTCGCTACTGGGCAGAACATAATCCAAGAGAAATGCATGAACACCCACTTCATGACCAACAGGTAACGGTGTGGTGTGGAGTGTGCAGATTTGGTGTGATTGGGCCATACTTTTTTGAAGAAAATGGCCACATCGTTACAGTCAATTTACTTCGGTACGTTGAGATGTTGAAAACATTCGTGGCTGTGAAACTTCAAAGAATGGACCAAGATGAAGTATGGGTACAACAGGACAGCGCCGTAGCGCATACAGCAAGACGATCCATTGCTGTTTTATATGGTATGTTCCTTAATCGTCTAATTTCAAGGTTTGGTGACTTTGCATGAACCGCAAGATCACCGGACTTGACGATCCCGGATATTTTCCTGTGGGGATTCTTAAGGTCCAAAGTGTAGTCTACCTGTCCCCAAACACTTCTGGAACTCACAGAAAGGATCCGTGAAGAGATAAATTCGATAAACGAAGATTTACTCAGACGCGTCATGTTCAATTTCAGAAACATATTGCAGCAATCTATAGAAGAAGACGGTGGTAATCTTAATGATGTGATCTTTGCAAATTAAGTGTTATAAGAAATTTCCAGAATTATGTTTTTAGTTGTAATAATAATTAGTCCAAATATATTCTTTGCTTCTTAACAGTGGCCTATTACAAACCGTTCAATCCTGTTGCCGGACCCTTTATATAAATACATAAAATATCATTCTTAGGATGCCCGGTCTTTGACGGTTGATATAAATAAAATGGGTTGATATAAAGTTGCACTTGGCTTACATTTGAGCGTTTCCTGTAGTTGAGAGTTGTGCATTTCCTAGCTTGTTTCTATTTTATCTTTCTGTCTTTCCAAATAACGTAGATGTAGCTTATAATGGAAGTTCTGGTACATACTGTATATACAAATAATGGCGCAGCAGTTGGGCACGCGGAAAGGCAACTTTAAAAAATTCATTGCCTTCTCGTAAAAATTGAAAACGCAGCACTCGTGTATAAGTGTAATGATAGTAGTAATAAAGTTTCTTCAGGGATTTCCTCATAAAACTAAAAAATAATAGCAACATAAATTCAAAAAATAATTTAGCATAAAAATAATAGCAGAACAATTTAAAAAAACACAAATTAAAGCTCCAAGTTTCTAATTTTCATGTCTTGCTTAGCTTATAGTTTACTATCAGCAGTTTTTGAGTAATCATAAGGATAAAATGATCTAAAAGAGCTTTATGATGAAATCGCTGAAAAACATATATTGAACTCCGTGGACCTTTTCAAGGGAAAGCAAAAATTTTGAATTTTTTTCCGATGATTTTCTTATTGTTATTCAAAAACTACTAACGATAAAAACATGTTACCCAAAGATCTGAAAATTAGAAACTTGGAGCTCCAATTTGCTTTTTTTGAAAACTGCTCGTGACTATTTTCCTCTAAGTTACAGGCCTTTGAAAATCATCAAAGGGTTTTGGATTTTTTTACATCCCTCAATTTTTGTGTGTAGTGTATTTCAGTTCTACTATCTTGTTTTAAGATTAGTGATATTTTCTTTCCAAATCACGACATAAGGATTCTTATAAAAACTGATTTTTAAGTATTTTCACTTATTCGCGATATTAGATTATACTTTTTTTGTTAATAAAAGCTTTATAGCTTTTCATTTTAATTTTTAAACTTGCAATCTCTAAAATTACTTACACGTTATTGATGTTAGTACAGCATGTAACTTTGACAATATTATTTCAAAAGAATAATATAATATAAGATAGACGTTTTCAATTTCATAACCACCTGATAATTTTTCATATACACCAAGAGATTTTTTTATATCTCGGCGTAATACATCATATTTCACAAAATCTTATAGATGATACATACAGCGAGGAAATAAACAATAATCAACAATGCATATTTAGGGACTGCTATACAACCATTTCATTTCAAACATTATCAGCTTAAAATACAGACAGCGTAAGAGTATTTTCCAGCTAAATTAACACAAACAAAAAGGCAACAATATTTAAGCTACCTATTTTTCTATAGACTATACGGGACAGCAGAGGCGTACATTTATAGACAGTTAAAATTGTCTACATTTGCAGACCCATCCCTAGAGAGCTGTCTGCATATGCATACATGTCTGCCAGTGTGTGGAACTCCCCCATGAATTATTTTGCAGGAGTTTATTAAAGTTTTTGCCTTCACTTGACATTCTATAAGTGTCCCTAAAGTTACAAATATTCTTTCTAAAAACTCGTCTGCAATTCTGATAGTAATGCATTCCACTTCATTGGTATATTCGACTCAGGCTGACACTCCTGCATTTATTGCAAACCATACTCATAAAATACGCGTAACTTTAATAAAATAACGCCGGGAAAGATTTATAGAAAACCGATTGAACGTTTATGACGCAGCATCCCGTTCGAATGAATAACTTGCATAGCGAGCTGCACATTAAATTTCGGTTATATTCAATCGGTAATAAAACTGAAAATAGTTTAAAAGTGAGTTGAGGAACACACCACCAGCGAAGTGAATTTTAAGTGGATCACGAGCCACCGTTTATGATTTATACCTATTGGGATTTGTACCGCGTGTGGATATATTAGTTCTGGCATTAGATTTATATAAATATCTTGTTGTAATCGAAATAGTTAAATTGTCATTATCATCCGGGAATTATATCAGATACAGGGCGAGCAAATTTTGATGGGTTCATCGAGAATCATAATAATTAATAGTAAGATAAGTGAATCTGCCCACCGTGAGTCTAAGACCTACTGGACCTGGTGGAATCAGAGGTAGTGGATACACGAGTACCATTTTTTAATGATAAAATAATAACTTAGTAAACAGTAAATAAAGCGTAAATTGTACTTAGTTGCTCGAAACAAATAAAGTCTAATGATACATAAGGAAAGTGAGATAAAAATGAATCTCAACATCCACACCAGCTTCATTGGTAACATCTGATACAATTAAAGATGATCTGCATGGTGAGTAGATGAAATTATCCAACACGATTCATTCTATAGCGACAAGCTTGGTGACTTGCTAACTAGATAGATATGCTAGAGGTCAATGCGACTAGTGTCGTTTGTCTACCTGTGATATCATAGAAATGTACCGCACGACCTGACGACTCACTATCCACTACCCTCAAGGTAAACAGTTTGAAGTACGGCCGCACGATGAGAGCTACATCAGTAGTGTTACACTCGAGTAACTCAGCGGCAGCTGATATGCCGTCACATAGACTTGCTATATTTGAATCGATGTTGGTACGGGCTCCATATTAAGAATATTAGTGTATCTTATGTGTGAAGTTACCCTCAATTAACTCTCTTTGTATCAGTTGGTAGGCTCTCTGAGATCATTTAATTAAATTCAGAAGGTGTTTATATAATGTCTTATTCCTGTGACGAAATCTGTATTATTGATACAGCTCTTCTGTTGCTATGCCAATATTATCACTATAGTACAGGGTCTTCCAATAATGTCGCTCAATTTTTAAATGTAAATAAAATAAGTTCTGTGTGTTTTCTCAATTTTTTTATTTGAAAGAATATTTTATGGCATTAAGTATGGAATATAACGTCGCGTCGTTCAAATGTCCGCCGAGGTTATGCTTGGTGGCACGTATTCGGGAGGACCAACTTTCGATGACTTTGTCGCATAAATCTGCCTGAACTTTTTGGATAGCGTTTGTTATGTTGACTTTGAGAGCATCAATTGTTTGCAGTTTATTCGCATAGACCTGCGATTTAAGACAGCCTGAAAGTCCCCCCAAAGTATAAGGTTAAAGATGTTAAATCGCATGATCTCGGTGGTCAGTTACGTCTCCTCTGCGCGAGGTAACCATGCCCACAAATCACTCGTGCAGAATGTATATCGTGGCATAGGCTGTGTGGCACGTAGCGTCGTCCTGTTGGAACTACATGTCGTCGGTATCCATATCATCCAGTTTGGACCACAGAAAGTTGCTTAGCATCGATGTGTAGCGCTCGTAGTTGATGGTTGTGGCAATGCCAGTTTCGTTTTGGAAAAAATACGGACCGATGATTCCGCCAGACCAAAATCCGCACCAAGCAGTGACTTTCTCGGGATGCATTTTGTGTTGATGTATCTCGTGTGGATTGGTATCATCCCAAATTCGACAATTTTGCTTGTTCACATATCCATTCATCCAAAAACGGGCCTCGTCGGTAAAGATGATTTTTTTGGCGAAATGTGTGTCAACATCCTACTGCTTCAGAGCCCAATCAGCGAACACACGGCGTTGTCTATAGTCGTTTACCTGAAGTTCCTAGATTAGTTGAATTTTATACGAGTGCAGACACATGTCCCGATGCAAAATTCGCCAAGTTGAAGTGACAGAAAAGCCAAGTTCTTGTGAACGGCGAGAAATTGACTGTCTCGGGTTTTCCCATACACTCTCACGCACAGCAGCTATGTTTTCAGCAGACCTTGTGTTTCGGTAACGTACGGGTGTTGGCTGATTATTTATAAAACCGGTTGACTCGAAATTGACCACCAAACGTCGAATAGTCGATTAAGCGGAACGGTTGTGACAAAGATGGAATTCACGTTCAAATCACAAATTTTAAAATAAAATGTGATTATTCGTACACGTTGTTGAACGCTATAACCTTCCATGGTGATTTGTCATACATTACTGAATAATTCACAATAAATTTAACAGATGTTGATTTAACAACATGGCCACTATATCCTAACAAATATCGAGCGTATCTTTTGAAAGATCTTGTAGAAAAACGAAGGTGCCTGAATCAGTGGTCATACACTCATCTTAATATAAATCTCTTTCCATTATCAAAGACATTTCTTAAACCAATAACTTTATTCAAACAAAACTCTTAATGCAATCCCCTTTTCATTATCAAAGAATTTCTTTAAAATCGCAATAATTTCAACCGTCTTACAAGCTATCTACTTCATGGTATTTGGAAACCATTAATCCATAGAGCACAATGACCCATACTGCTTCAAATATAAAGTGATGTTATCACCAATCCAGTTTGATTCCTTCCATACACAAATCCGCCCTTCTTTGCAAGTGATCACAAGCAATATTCAAGAAATGATTTGCAATTGTTGAGGAAACAACTTCCACTTTGACACTGGATGTATTCGGAAATCAATCTGAATTTGATACAGCAATCAGAATGGCATTAAATAGCCAAATGTCAAACCCAAACCAAGACCGTCTAGACATCATTCCGTTACTGCATAATATTCCCAATAGAACACCTCTGTAAAGGCCATTCACAACCGAACAGTGGCCGAAACGACTTCATACTCAGCTTATCTATTCTGGTGTGCGAGCTTCCAACTTAGACACGTATCATTTTTACGATATTAAAATGTATGATGCTTCGGTGGGCCGTTTACTATACGGAATCACTTGGTTACTTCCATATACGCCACTATCTCGATGCGTTCGACTATTAGTATTCCATTGTGTACGACAAGACGTAGCATGCGCGTAATGAAATATTTTCTAGTCGACTTTAATAGGTACGACTCCCTTGACAGTTCAAGTACGGCGGACTTGACCTTCATATATACTCGGTGGACCACGGGAACGAAGGAAAAAGTGTTGGTTCGGTTCTATATGGTGCGACTAGCATGCCACTAAAAGAGTAGTTAGATAAAACATGTTAAAAATAAGGTTGGATACGTTTGGTGATCTTGTGTTTATGGAGACAATTAACTGGCATCAGGGAAATAAATCTGATAATGGATGGAGGAAAAGATGCCCATGTAGGAAATCTCTCTAATGTGACTCCATCAATATGTCCATTACCAGTAGTTCTCAGACTAAGTAGTTGTACGTCCTGTAGTGCTAATATTGTTAGCGAACTACCTGTTACCATATTCAAGTTTACTTACAATAAATCACCGTCTAAATTATATATTTCAAAGGAGTACACCACGTGTACTCTAAATCTTTGGCCAAAAATATGAGACATAAAGCTCAATTTCTATTTGTTGATAAGGCTGCTTATCTAGCACGTGCGCCAAATTTTATTTACAATTTTAGTAATATTTTATTTTAATGATAGTATTAGGATATACATTTTTTTCACTAATTGTGACTTTTGAGAAATACCCGAATAATTTCCGTTGATTAATTGTTGCAAAACGCCTCGATCTAGCTCTCGAATAATACTGACCATGACTTAAGTAAAATAAATGGCAACTAACTTTTCTCTTAAAAAAGAGACAATAAATTAATATCACCACGTATGAAGCTGAACGCCATAAATTAATTTCGGAACATTTATAACGTGATTAACCTGTCATCCCGGCCACTATTTCGATGCCGCACTTAATTTTTGTCAATGGGTATCTAAATATAGACCATGCATCTCATGAATTATTCACGAACATTATGTTTTCGTCACGTCCGTGCAAAACACGCGTGCAAAATTAAGACCGTAAACAGAACACGTTTGGAGTGTCTTACAATTTCTTAATGACAGGCTAGTCTACGTTGTCGTGTACAGTACGGTACAGAAAATAGTTCAACAAAATTTCGCAAACTCAAAAATAATCTAAAATAGGACGCTTCAGCTCCTGACGCGAAGTTAATAAAACCCTTGATTTTGATTAGCTTTACGTCGAGGACTGGACTGAATGCCCACCATATTGCTTACTTTGGGTTTACAACATGGACGGGTATAGAAACTCTTCTAAAGGCGTTACAAAAAGATCTCAAGAATTTTAAATAAAACATGGTGTTATGTAATAAAGGATTGGAATATTTAATGATTTATAATTTAGATATTTGATAATTATGTATGAAACAATACAATCGGTAACCACGGCTTTGGTGGCACAAAAGGAATCTTCTGGTGAAATTGTCAATAACGATATTGCATAAATATGACGGTATTTTGATGATACAGCATTCAATTTCGGCCCTCAATACTTGAATGGTCGTGAGGGTATTCGCGTAAACCTGAGACTTTAGAACCCTCACAAGAAAAAGTCCATAGATGTTAAATCGCAAGATCGCGGCGGCCAATTCTGGTAACCAAAACGGGAGACGACACGACCAGAAAAAAAACTCATACAAGATCAGCAATGTTTCACGAGTGGTATGGCAAGTGTCACCGTTCGCGTTCTGCTGAAACCACACGTCTTCAAGAGCAACATCTTCTAATTGAGGCACAAGGAACTGGGTTATCATGTCACGATAACGTTCGTCATTTACTTAATTAATGCATTACTTGCCTCGTTTTCAAAGAAAAATGGTCAAATCTTCCTTCAGACCCCAATGTACACCAAACAATCAGGATACGCTGTTTTTCGTGAATTATTCCTGAGTTTTCTGAGCTCCAAATGTGGAAACTTTGCCTATTAATAATTCCATCGAGGTGAAAATAGGTCTTGTCGCTGTAGATAATTTTGTTCGCCAAATTGGCACTCACTTCTTGTTCAATAATATATAATATAATAATATATTTATTTAATTTAACATCAATCTCACAATTACATGATTATATATAGATGTTATGAAAATTTCGAGTAATACTACTATTTCTGAATATATATAAGAATTGGATGCAAATAAATAAATAAGATAATCCCCAGAAGTAGCACTAAGATACTTGTACGGGTACAAAAGAAAAGAATATAAATACAACCAAATCATAAATATAAATCAAGAATGCCACATAATTGAATACAAAATAACATAATATAATAACAATACAACATAAGAGAGTTGGATGTATTCTAATGTAGTGTCACCTATAGATTAATTTTAATATTTGGCTGTTTGTATCTTAAAAATTAATTAATATAGGTATATGATTTAGATATTAGATAAATAAGTATACATGCACAAAAACAACATGAACATACATATATAAATATAGATAAAATATAAATAAATGTATAGATAAAATATACCTAAATGTACAAATAAGATTATAAATAAATTAGTAAGTAGTAAAATCAACCGAGAGGTACGTATGAATTATAATTTTTTTTTTTTAATTTTTATTATACTTTGTTTTATTTAATTAACGATAATAAAAATATTCATGAGTAATTTAAATCTTGAAGCAGTGAGTCATTTTATTTTACTGTGTATATAGAATTGACTTGATAATTACATGTAATTGTTTTGATCAACTAAAACGTGGAACATATTTCTGTCATAAATCAGTGTTATTAATGTTCCACGTTTCACTTAATACAATACACTCAAATTCGTTAGTAAATTGACTTAGAAATACCTCCAATTTCTCAAAAAAATGTTTGAATACTTCTGATATTCAGATGTGCTATTTTGAAATTATCATTATATATATTAACATTTAATACCTCATTAGCTTCACTAATATTTTCTAGTACCTCTGTGACGATTTTTTTTTTGTTTGGTATTCTCTAATAAAGGGGTTCATTTGTAATCCCGCAAAATTTAAACTTAGTATTATTTTAAGATTTGTATAATAGACTTAGTACGTATTTTAACAAGAAGTACACGAAATTATTAATTACAAATAATGTTATATATTCATATACACACCTGTACATAAACATTAATACGCATACATTCACCTAAATTAATAAATCAATTGAATCTTCGTATACATTTTAAGTATAATTTGATATTGGATTAAAAAAAACTATATTAGATCATAATTATTCAAATTAAATACTTCCTTTGACAAAATATATAGGCTATAATTACACTGAGACAGATTTAAAATACACAAGGCAGACAGATTTAAATAGGATTTAACAAATTAACAATATATATTATTTATTGGAACTGAACCAGAACGAGTTTTTATTTTACACTCTTTTATTTGTCTGGCAGTTTTTTTCGTTCCTCTTTTTCCCTTCACATTATCTGTTGGAATGCCAGTTGTTTTAATCAGTGTGTTATCTAGGACTTCTTCCTGATTTTGAATTATTTGCCTTAAGACAGATGTTGGGATAGTTGGAGTCTCTGAACCGTTAATCGATTTTAATGGATACGTAATTTCGCTATCTTCTAAATCTTGTAACTGATTTGGTGTGTATATTTTATTGTTAAGATGCAATATATTCTTTTTAATGTAGCAGACATTATTTTCATCCTGCTTTGCAAAGCGAAGATGTTTCCTTAATATTTTGTTTTCTTCTCGTTGTTTAGGCGTCAAATCGCTTGCTATCGAGATGTTTGTAACTTTAAGTTTTTGTGTGTTTTTGATGATTGCAGCTTTTTTTAGATAAGATACAAATCCAACCTTGACAGGGCAGTCTTCTTCTTTTCCTAGCGAGTACAAATTTTTTAAATCTGCCAAATTTATATCAACATCAACCAACTTTTTTAATTCGTTACAAATATATTCTGGAGAAATTTGCTGGGTATGAGTCAGACCAAATATTACAATATTATTTTTTCTTCCTATTCTGTCAATTTCTTCAAGTTTCTCTTCAATTTTCATATTACTCTTTTCCACTATATTTAATCTTCTGTTTAACTCCTCTACTTTTAATAAAATTTTAACTTCTACAGCTTCTACTATGGCTTTTAATTCTTGCCTAGTTTTTCTTATTTCGTCCAAAATTAATTCATTTGTAACCTTTTGATCTTCCATTATCTTGTGCTAAATAATGAAGTGTATGGCAAGCTTTATATTGGCTTCTATTTAAAAGTACTTATAAGAAGTGATAAGAATGTTTTGATTGTTTTGATAAGGTAAGATATATTGCTATGGTTTTTAGCGGAATTCTATGTATAAGTTATGTTTTTCCCCAGTGCAGATTTCATCAAGGGATGTTCTATTTCCTTATACAGCAATATAGCAATATTTGGTTTTGATACATACCAACACTTAAATTTGTATGGAGCAAGTAACACTATAACTTCATTTCACTAAGGCGTGCCACACACACACACAATGATTCAATTGATGAACTCTCTCCACTGTACACGGTCTGTTGGCAGTGGTTGTTATCAATTGGACTTTGTAAACATGGACATGCATATCTTTAGTGAGAATACAGTGAAGAGTGCCTGTTGAAGTGTCCCATTTTTGTGCACGATGACGAATCGAGGTCCTTGGACTCTCGGCCACACTCTCGTGAACTGCCGTGATGTTTTGTTCTGAACGACCACTACGAGCTCATGTGGTGTATTTCGTATTAATAACTGAACCAGTCCTTTAGAATTTGTCGATTATTACACATTATTTACATTATGTCTACCGAAATTGGACGTACTTTAGGAATCGTAGCAACCAAACTTTCACCATTTTGATCCCAAATAAATAATTTACACATTAACGTAAAAGAAATTAGTAGTACATTAGACAATAAAGTTAAAATATTACTAAATTATTTCAGTTTTGTTGCAAATTCCTCAGCAATATTATCCAAATCCAAGCTTTTTGCTATTTTTTCTTCTATATTTAGTACAGCCAAATTACCTAATCTCTCGTGTTTCATTTTATGTCTTAAATAGTTTTTTTAACCCTTTCAGACGTGAAAAGGTCCTTTTACATGTCGCACTGGATACAGGAATTGTGATACATATTGAACATAATTTATAAATATCATTGAATGCCAATCTGTATTTATTCAGCATGTCGGATAGCTGTAAAATATTGTTGATTTTAACACTTTGTTCGTTTTAAAATTTTGAAATAGTAGTAGTCAAAATTTTATATTTATATTTTGTTTCATATTATAATTTTGTAGATAGTAAATTTTTTGGGTAGGCACTTGGGTGGGTACGTGCCCACCCAGGCCCCCCTAGCGCCGTCACTGTTTTGATGGCACTGTAACTGGTAAGCATTTATTAGATTTCTTACATGATTTTTTAGTTCTATGATGAGTTAATGGGGATTTTCAGCATTCCTAATAAAACTGATAACAAATTATAAACGTATCCATCTCATAAGTTTTAAGTAAATAAAATATGTACAATTTTTTAATGATGTTTTAACTTAAATTATTCAAACTTCAGTATGCTATTTACAAATTAAATAAATGCGTTTTTAAATTTTTTTCTATTACGTTTTATAGATATTTGCACTTAAAATAAGGATTCCACTCCAATCGTATGGTAAATATAATTTCTCGTGAAGAGCAGTAGCGGCATATTAAAATAATCCTGCTCTATTAACAATTTCCAGGTGAACTTATCTCAAGTTAGCGATGTTATTTACAATTATTAATATTAACCTTTTGCGGAATAAATTCCGTATGTAATAACGCTAAACCTGTTCAGCGCAAATTCTTTCTCACAATTATACAAAATTGCCACGAAAGTTATGAGATCCAGTCTATATGTTACTCTAAAATTACTAATGGAATAACTAAAATTCACTTATGAGATATAATATTTCCAGAATGCTAATTTTATTACACGAAATTAACCTGTTTTTATGCTTCTTTCTGATTGTAGAGTATGCATACGACGACTGCATATGAATATGTATGTATATAAATAAATGTATGTACGTATTGTAAAAGCACTGCGAATTTTGTCAGCTAAATGGTCGTAGTTTAAATTTAAAATTGTCTGCATGAAATGAAAACTACACTTAAACTTAAATTTCAGGCTATTGAATATGTATTTGTTAAAAGAGCATATCTCTTTTAACAAATAACATTAAAATGTTCTTATTTATAATAATTAGTGTAGAATAATTCTGGACAACTAAATAATACATAAAAATAAAGCTAATTCACGGCTTGTTGGGTTAATAAATAATTAATAGAAATAATGTTTTTGGCGAAGACATATATATTGTGGTTCATAATTTTTTTTGTGAAAATTATTACACTTTTAATATTACCAATGAGTAAGCAAATCGCAATAATATTGCACCGCCCCCTTGCTCATACGAAGGCACCTCCGGAGCATGCCTCTAGAGGCTTCGGATCAAAAAACAAAAGTTGCCACGTTGTTCGCAAGGGCCGATTTACTATACCAATTTTGTTAAAATGCCGAAATTCTAACGAAAAGCATTTCGTACATTGACCTAAAAATTTCGTGACACACACACGAAAACTGCCGTTTAGTAAATAGAGACCTTTTTAAAGCTTTAGCTTAAGGCCTTATTCTATTTTCATATCATAGTTTTTTAAACATTATTCATAATTATTTGGTATGTTGAAACACACATTCCATTAGGTTTTAAACACCCCATAAAAAACGGTCGAATAAAAAAATATTATGGCTCTTACTCCCACTGCATAATCTGGTGTATCTCCGTCGTTCTAACTCTAATAATTCTTTAGGGTTATAATTTTTATGGGTAATTTTATCAGAAAAACGCCCCCTTAACTCTATCTAACAAAATATGCCATCAAAGAAATAAGATCTGTCAATTTGACTATTTATAATTATAACCCAGATGTTTACTTTCTTGGAGTATTGAATGTGGACCACCATTCAATGTCCATTTACTCTCAGTTTTTAAATACTGTTTTATTTAAAGTAAACGTGCTTCACCAGAAAGAAGAATTATTTTTAGAAAGAACTGACCCATTTTTGGCCAAGATTTTGCAAAATTTCAGTAGGGGCTAAAATATTACATCTTAATATATATGGATAGTATTTCTTTTCTAGAAGACATTACAGACAATATATATGTTTTACTAACATTACTATCTGTGTCAGTTGTCCTGTAAATTTACATGGACCATCCTCAATGTGTGTTCTTTCTGTTGTCTAAATGAAAGGATTTTCTACTAGGTCCAGGATTTCTTTGACAAACGTTTCGACCTTTCACACCGGCATCGCAGCATCCCAAATGCCAGCATGAATTGGCGGTTTGTGTTCACACGACTACTTGATTTTAGGTTCAAATCCGAATTGACATGGATGTTTATTATTATAGTCTGACCTTCTGAGAGTAAATTATCTAGCATGGAATCTCCAAGTGCCCTACATCGATTCAAGGTAATCATTCCAATCGCTTGGAGGTGGCCTAGATTGTCGACGCGGCACAATCCGGACGTGGGTTCGATTCCCACATCAGTTGGCTTAGTGTGTCTGTGTGTGTGTCCATGTGAATGTCCGACGAATTAGGTGGAAGAATAACACCAAGCTAAACTTCGCCTCCGTAAATATAAAAGCGCAAAAGAACTCACATGAATCATGTGTATATTTAATATATTATTTAAAAGAAGTATCTTAAATAAAAAATTGACTGGTGCAAGCGTTTTTCATAATTGTCTAAAATTATTATGAACACCTAAAGACTTCCTTTCGATAACACATTACCAATTCCTTAAAACATACCAGGGCAATGAACAACATGAGAAGAAGAGTAAATAAATGTGCAATGGACAACTTTCCCATAAAATCTGGGGTGCCACGGGGTAGTGTCATTAGCCTCTACTCTATCTGCCTTTTACAGTTGATTTACTGTGTTCTACAGACACCTTTGCTGATGATAGAGTCTTGTCTGATATCAGTCAATCACGTACTACTAACAAACACTTTGCAAGTTATTTAGATTAAATAGGAACTTGGACAACAAAATTTAATTAAGGCCCACAACAATTTCGTATGATCCTTACTTAGCCCTACGTTACTAATTAAAAAAATATATACTAATGTATATTTTTTATGCATGCATCTACATACCAGCAATGTAATATTGCTGGTATGTAGGTGCATGCCTCTCCAAATGTCGAAACCTTCTTCAAACAACATGGAATTATTATATACGAGTATGTTGCACATCTCTGCTGCCTCCAACCCTCTTCAAAGGTATTTACAAAATAACATACTGCTGCACAAATTTGATTATAAATGAAAACATTTATGAAGAAAAACGAGTATGATCCTCCCACTGCGATTCTGTTGTTTACGTCATGTCTTTAAATTATCTAGTTTACACCCACACTCATTTGGGTATCAAATTCTAAAATTAAATAATTTAAAATTCCTTTATTTTAGAACTTTACCTAAAAATTGTAAATTAAGTATAAAATAAATTAATGGATCATTGAAAGATATTCAAGTTATTCATATACTATATTGAGAAAACACGATGTTGTTTATTCATACAAAATTGTCGATAGAATGTTCTGAACTTAATTCATAGATTTATTTAATCTAATTTGAAACAATTAAAAAATACAACTCCTTATTTTCATTACATTCTAGTGGATGCCTGGAGTATTAACATTTACTCTCATTAATTTTAGTATCCGTTTTAAACGGGCCATGAAAATTAATATTCAATTATTTAAACACCAAAAAGATATATTTCCAACTGGGAGTTAATATACTTCCATTTCAAACTGAATAAAAACCGTTGAAACAATTGGAATAATGAGAGTTTTTCCATTCATAACGTATCGCGTTTTCATATGAAATATTAAGTGGGCTTTTGCCTAAAACTGCTAAAATTTCGCAAATGTAGCTTATTGGGGATTCATATAATCTAACTGAATTTCCATAAACGGTGGACGTTGCTATATGCTTATCTGAATATAATATGAGAGAGTTTAGCAGTCTGCGCATATAGAAAGTATTATTGTAGACGTTTAGGAGATAAAAAGATCTAATAACCTTCAAAAGATATATTGATACATATATTACCTTTAATAGATATACAACTAGTGTACATAATTATCTGTCTAATAAAGATACGGTAGTAAAATAGGTATCGGCCATGGACTGTATACTAATTTAAGACTAAGGTCTAGGCATGCGTGAATTTTCTACCTAAGCACCATCTATTGGCTCTCTAAATAAGAATTTTAAAAAGTGCGAATAAATTAAGAAAATCGTAATTAACAACAATATTTATGACGATTTTAACGTGATATGTATAGAAGAGAAACCTTGTTGCATATGTATTTAATTAATATTAAATACATATATAGTATAAAGTAGAAGTTATTTGGAACCAAAGAGTAACTTATTAGTAGGGTTGAAAGTCAATTACTTTTAAAACTGTGTCTGACACTCAAGTACTACTCCCGTGCCGGATTCGTGCTTAGCAGTTCCAAAAAATTGTCGAAAACACATTTTTTTATTCGAATCAGAATGCCAAGTAGACCTTTTTTTGGTAAGTAGAACTGGGCGCAAAATGGGATAGAAACACGCAACAAAAAATGCGTTGAACACACACATTTTTGCTTTTTCGGCTTTTAAAACTTTATTATATTAAATTCGAAGTTCTGTCATTTGATATAAATTGTAGGTAAAGCAGTTTACATGGATCATGTGAGAAAAACTTTCATTCCATTTAATGAAATTTTTGACATACGATTGCGCACCTCCTACAAACAACAAAACTCTTTCAACAGCAATGGCTACATTATTTAAGGCATTAATGCATCACATGTTGTTTTTTACATACTACAGTATATCATATCCTCGTTTACTCGATGGCTATTTTGTATTGTAAATTAACGATAACCGGAAATTTATTATGTGAATGAAGTTAGACACTGAATAGAGTCATATAAAGGATATGACTAATCATCATCATATGATATGATCATATGTATATGATCAGATAATCATAACATCAGAAAGTTCTGTTCATCAAAACATGTAAAAGGATAAAGTTTTATGTTTATATGATGTTTTGCATGTGTATATCTGTGGGTATATGTGGAATACAACTCACGACACTTGATATAATATTTTTGGATTCAGTGGCCATAGTACTTGCATGGCCGTTAATTATGGGAAGTCCTCTTTGGAAATACTATTAACCCATATCCTTTTCGATGTGTTAAAAAGGCAAATGTAGTTAGATACATTACGCTGATGTGTGTACAGGCTATTTTGTGTCAGATTTCAGTCGCCTGAACTAAGCTGGACAAATTAGTAGGATGAAAGGTTTTGTTCGAAGAGGTTTCCGGAAAGTATATATAAAGAGGATCGAAGAGGATAATCTCTACAATGGCATGGAAGGCATTCCATCCACATCCATTTTTTATGGGCACCGATAAAAATAGTCCACGCGCTATAGTGTATCTAGAAAAGAAAAATTAGTCATATAATTGTAACTGAGATTTAACAGCGTCTTAGAAAAGTGTAGAATAAATTGGATATTACGAGGGGCACTATTTATATTTTGAGCTTAATAATTAATTTGTTATTGGAAATTACTTTATCGTTTTTTAAAATATCCTCCTTCATGATCTTATACACATGTGCATGCGTTCGAACCATCTACCAAAGCATTTTTTCCATTCCGCTTGAGATATCTCCGAAACATGGTTTTTGAACGCATCAACGGCTTCTTCTGCTGACGAAAATCGTTGTCCACGCAATTTATTTTTGACGTTCTGGAACAAAAAGAAGTCCTTTTTGTTCCAGAGTGAAAGAAGAAGAAGAAGGGTGCAAAATCAGGACTATACGGCGGATGGCCCATTAATTCGAATTTTTGAGTGTTCAAACATTCGGTTGTTAGACGAGATGTGTGAGAGCTCGCATTGTCATGATGAAGAATGCTCCGAAGCCCCTTGTTTGTTTTCCTTATTTCACCGAAGATTTCCAGCAAAAAATGGGTCTGTACCATTCAAAATTGACCGTTTTACGTTCTTCTAAAGGCACTATTGCCACATGTCCAGTTTTTCCGAAAAAATAGTTGACCATTTAATTCAAACTGTTTCATGCCATCTTTCCTGACCAGCCTTAGTCTAAAATTTCTAATTTATATGCCGTCTGTAGAACAGTTTCAGGAGATTGTCTAGTGTTTGGGCAAGCTATTAGTATACCTTGCTCTTGATCTCTTCTGCCAGCACAGGAAAGTGGTGCAGATAAGAATCTCAGCAAAATACCAGGTTCACCTCGGTATTGTTTGTTGATAGCGAAGTTCTTCTCCATTATTTGCATTTACTGTTGCACATTCTCATTAATCGGATTTGTTAGAGAGCCTCTTTGTGATCCTGCGCAATTCGTTAGTTTTTCATATCTGCAGAAATTTGTGATTCTTTAGCTACATTGTCTGGCGAGGTGTCATTATCCATTATTGCTGTTTTTTCAGAGGTCTCTATTTTCGAATCCTGTTACCTGCTTTCTTCCCTGTGGATTTTACGATTTTATTTTTAATTTACTCTCTTTGTGAAGGTTTGTCAAGGTATCATCGGAAATCCATTCCTTTCATTCCTCTTGTTTTCGTCTCATGATGCGTGCATGAACCTGTCTCTAATAGTATATCCAAGAGATTGATACGATATTTTTATTGTGTAATTGAACTGATTGTCTCTGGTCTAGAAAGGGCTTTGTTTTTAAGTCTGTAGTCATAAACTGTCATATTCTGTTTGGTTGTTGCGGAGAAATATTACATTTAGTTAATAAACAAGATATAATTATATTAAAAGGCAGTATATTATTTATACACCATTTTGTGTTGTAATATACGATCCCCAATATATGGAATATTTCAAAATAATTTGAAATAATCGGCATATAAACCACAATTTACAATAATGTCAGTTATGATATCATTAATCAAGGTATTATATAAGAGCGGTCCCAAGTTAGATCCCTGTGGCACACCTAATGTTGGTAAGACTACGATAGATTTATTTCCACAGTATAACACAAGGGATAATAAAAGACAGAAATGTTTAATCTGTATTTTTAATCCATTTATGTCTGTTATGTTGTAGATGCCCTGATAAAGGTAGAAGTTTCCTTTAGTTGTCACATATTCTCCAAATTCATATCAATGAATTTTGCTTATACCCAGGACATCTAGCAGATATTTTTTCATTTCTTTTGATACTCGGACGATACACGAAACTTCTAACATAGTTCTAATGTTCCAGAAGCCTATTCGTGTCGTCAACATTCGTTTAGATGTCAGCGTATATGAAACCAGATTAATTGTATACAGTATCTAAACATTATATCCTATTTATTATTTAGGTAGATACACTAGACACAAAAATAAAGGTATGTAAAAAAATTCTAAATTTCTAGGTAATCTTTAAAGGGCTGTAGCTTGGAGAAAAATAGTCACAGAGCAATTATAAATAAATAAAATGGAAGCTCCAATTTTATAGGTTTCAGATCTTAAGCTAATTTTTTTTTATCATCAGCAGCTTTTGCGCGATCATAAGAAAACCTGAGTAATCATAAGATAATCATAGGAACAAAAATTTCCAAATTTTTCCTTGCATTTCAAAAGGTCCACGGACTTCAATAATTATTTTTCAGTGATTTCATCATAATGTCTTAGATAATTGTATCTTCTTTAATTTGAGTGGTCTAAAAGCCTCGTACGATAATTTTTGATGATGACAAAAAAGTTAGTTTTGACTTTGGTAATTAATTACTCGGGAAATAATGGTAGTACAGAAAATATAAGTACGATTTTGAAAACTGGAAAATATTATTAAGAAGTTATAATTATTCGTTTTTGACAAAAACCATTTCCGGTGCAAGATTGTTGATTGAAAAAGAAGTAAAAATTTGCGTATTTAGGGATATTCTCTCAACTTGGCATAACTTTGCAAATAATGGATATACTAAAGATATTGACTATTTATTTTCAACCTCAATATATCCTAAAGAAACCCTGATAATTTCAAAATGCTGTGAATTGTTTCTTATTGTATTCGGAATGATTCAATTTGTTATTCTTGCTAAAAATCAATTTAAAGATAAATCTTTCATTTTTGATTCATTTTCCGAGGTTGAACATATTTTTTAAGCAATAATCCATATTTTTTCATCAAAAAATATTAATTATTGTAATAATCATTGTAAGAATTATTTCCCGAGTAATTAATTACCAAAGTCAAAACTGACTTTTTTGCTTTGAACGACGATAACTTAGCGAAAAATCATCGTACAATTCTTTTAAACCGCTTAAATTAAAGACAATAAAATTATATAAAAAATCCTTATGATTAGATCACTGAAAAAAAAAATGAAAGTCCGTGGACCTTTTGAATGGCAAACAAATATTTGAATTTTATTTTTCGATGGCTTTCTTCCTATTCTAAATGTTTTCAACTCAAGATCTGAAAAATAGAAACTCGGAGCTTCAATTTGCTTTTTTTAAAATTTCTCTGCGACTATTTTTCTCCAAATGAAAATCACCTAAAAATTCATCATTTTTTATATCCCTTAATTTTTGTGCCTAGTGTATTTACTGAAATGTGCCAACAACAAGCCATGCCATCCCCGTAATGCTCGACCTCGCCTTGTATTACCCACATTATACCCCCAATGAAGTCGTGCTGAAACGCCCATAATGAACATCGCAGCATGCTCCGGCATTCAGAAAAACTTTCCTACTTCCCGATTACTTCATCATACTGCGGCGTCTGAACCGAAACTGCTTTGAATAAATTCGTCCAGCCCTAAAATGAATAGATCTCGTTGTGGATTAAATTTTCTGGAATTGCCAGGCATTAGTCACAGATTTACTGTCGTCTCTTGCAACTCTATTAGAGGGCAAATAATACAGAGATAAGCAGGAATAACTGCCATATTTCAATTTATACGGCAAGAGGAGTAGGCTGTGAAATTTAAGTAGTAATTCGATTTTAAATTATAAGAAAATGAATTATGCTAATGCAATGATCTTTTCATGTCATCTAACTGGATAATTCTTTAACTTATAGATTTAGATTAAAACCCTACGGATTTGTTTCGACATTTGTCCTGGATCGGTGTACCGTGTATGGCACTGATGAGAACTAATAAGTTCGAAACAGCTGTCCGTCCTTCGGATTCCATCCTGGACAAATGTCGAATCCTACCCGTGACGGGGTCCTTTTCAAAAAGAGCTCTGAATAATTCTTGTTGTTATGGGGGTCCAAAGTAGTGATAAATAGGATTAGTATCACCTAGTTCAGTTTTACTAGAGGAGGTTATTGGTATGTAACAACTAAAGAAGTGAAACTCAAGAGAATCGTTAATAATATGCCTCTAACAGTTCTAAATCGATCTGTAAAAGTCTACGAAAAATGTTGTACTTTTGGAGTACAAAAGAAAAAGTGTATTGATCATGTACAAAAGAGAATGGGCTCTCGATAGAGAAATCTAAGAAAAAATGTGCATGGACTCACAGGAAAATGTAAAATGACTACCAAATTAATTTATTAATTAACAATTTATCATGGCTTGGCAATACGTCGAAATCCGAACACCTTGGGAAATGACTTTCGATTTTTAAACGTAAATAAAGCAAGTTGTGTGTGAGATATCCACTTATTTGTGTGGCACGTAGCGTCATCCTGTTGGAACCACATGTCGCCCGTATCCATATCATCCAGTTTAGGTCACAAGTTGCTTATCATCGATTAGTAGCGCTGGCCGTTGACGGTCATGGCAATACCACTTTCGTTTTGGAAGAAGTACGGACCGATGATTCCGCCAGACCAAAATCCGCACCAACCAGTGACTTTCTCGGGATGTATTTGGTGCTGGTGTATCTCGTGTGAAGTGGTATCGTCCAAAATCCGATAATTTTGCTTGTTCACATATCCATTCATCCAAAAATGGGCCTCGTCGCTAAAGATGATTCTTTTTTGGCGAAATTTTTGTCAACTTCTAACTGCCCCAGAGCCCAAGCAGCGAACACACGTCGTCTTATATGGCCGTTTACCTTAAGTTCCTGGATTCGTTGGATTTTATACGGGTGCAGATGCAGTATGTTGCCAAAAACGAATCGATGAAGGGAGCATATCTGTCATTGCTCAGTATAGAGAGTGATTTATTTCGAGAAATAGACTTCGGAGAATCATTAAGGATTTTGCCTCTAAAAAAGCACGTAAAGTGTATTTCACTTAAATATAGTAAGTCTATCAATTGTTTCCCATTGTTCATCACTCGTCAGAAAGTAATAAAGATTTTTAAAAAATTACAAAAAATAGAATAGTATATATATTAATAGTGGAAATTTGTAAAATGTAAAAATAAAATTATCGAAAGATATTTATTGATTGAAAAGGCCTCCACTTTTTTCATTGCCTCGGGCCCCGACACTCCTGCATCCGGCCCGGGTTATCGTACTAACAAGTTTTAAAATGCCGACGACAACGACAACGACAACGACAACGACAACGACACAGACAAAATTTTTTTAAAACCATTTTTTTTTGTTTTTAGGCCGAAAAACGAAAAATAGACTAGAAACAAAATTTTTCAATTTTTCTTTACACGATTACATTACTTTTCCACTCTGGTATAGTTGAGTACGGAAAAGTAAAAGAGATAACACAAGCCGGAGATAACACACGCAAGACTAACCCTGGAAAAGGATTCCTTACATGGTACCGTTTCTTTCGAGCTACATTTTTTACGCAGCCAAGTTCGTACATCCATTACCAAACGTCGAAATGAAAGGGAACGATAGCATTCCTCATCGATTATATAGGGACCTCTTAACACGATTTGCTAAGCAGGAAGATTTCAGGACAGATATTCCCGAGCAGGTCGCGTGATTTACCGCCGGACGCCGAAGGAAACATATGAGGCCGATTTGCGAACGAAAAAACCAGTCTCGAAAACAAGATGAGACCTGTTTACCTAAGAATTAGATAAGAACGTGCTGTTTTTCATTTTCTACTATTTATTACTGAAATATTTCAAAGTTAACTGGTTTTCATATTGATAGTTCTTGAAGTAAGTTTGATCAGATTACAACTTGAACGTCGTTCTTCCCACAAATTCATCACTTCATATGAATTAATCATTACTATATGTATATTTATTTATTTATTACAACTACTCTACAGGAAAACCCATTTACAGAGCAGGAAAGTACAGTGAGTGCTCACATTCTAATAAAATTAATAAATTTCACAAACATAACAATCAAATTTAATACAAATACGTATATATGTCGTAGTCTGATGGTGAAATACGTCAATTCATGAAAAGCCTAGGCAGTACATGAACTGCCGGCATATTATGTAAATTCTTAATGTTACACAATCTGCCTAGGAATTTCATGAAACGCCATGTTCGTCTCGGCACATGATGTTTCAAGTCGTACTACACGATCTGCCGTAAATTAGATATCGACTGTTCGTGAAGTGACCACGATGGCCGGCAGATTGTGTTCTCTGATTTATCGTCTATCTAGATGGATGAAATAAAATAATAATACAGGTAAAATCCATATATTTTACAACTAAAAAATAAAATTCTCTTTAAAAAAATAAAAATGATCTTCAAACTTGCAATAAACAACAAAACAGAACAATAAAAAATAAACTAGCTACCTATATATACAGAATTTTTTTTTCATTTATTGGCGCACGGGCCACTTTTGTGACATCTGGAATTGCATTGTAGTTTTGCTTTAAGACATTTGCATCTATTGGTCTTACATTGCATCTTAGAGGGTCGGCATGAACATTTTACATACCCCTGCCCTCGTCGTTTGCTGTCGTTTGTTCGGCTTTGCTATGTAGTATTCTTTGTAATGCTCACCGAACAGTTCTTTTTCACCCTTACTTTCCATAGTTTCCATTATACAAAACAAAACAAATAAGCGCAAGTAATACAACACACTTGTGCTATATTTCTTGCGATTTAGATCAATTAAATTGGAATACAGAAATTTCGCCATCATCATAGAAACAATAGTTAATAAACTATAAAACAATTTTCTTAATTACTTTATGAGTTATGATCTACTAACATTTGGTATGTTTGCTACATGAAAATTAATTTAGTTTTATGTATTTTATAGGGTGTCACAGTTGGAACTATATGATTTGAATTGCGCGCCATTTGTGCTCTGCCAAAGACAGGATGTCAATATTTGTCATTGAACTATATCTAAAGAACTGGAACGGCAACGTTCGTAAAAGTTATATGGTAGGGGCTGTAACGACCGAGAATGCGAGAGACAAAGCAACAGTAGTAAGATTCTTTTCTATCTCATGTGTTCTTATGGTGGTTTATGCGACCGATTGTTCTTAAATTGATATTTTGTTGAAAATATTCTGAGTTTTAAAACTTTAAACATGGTGATGCATTATGTGGCATATAAGTGTGATAATCTACGTGATAAACGTAACAATATTCAGTTTCATAGGTAAGATTTTGCTTTAGTTTGTTCTAGTCTAATGTCATCTTTGAGAGAAATTGGGTTATTTAGTATATTTTCTTTGTAGTTTTCCCTTCAAAAGACTGGATATCTTAAAATTATGGATAAATGCTATAAGAAGAGCTGACTAGGAACCAACAAAAAATAGTAAATTGTGCAGTTTTCTGGAATTCTGATGCCGTGCCTTGTATTCTTAATTTCCCACAACATTTAATGAATGAGAAAGTATGCCGGAAGACATTAAAACGTTTGGTTAATTTTATAGAGGAGCAAGAAGTATGTTCAAGCCAAATATATCAAGCCAATTTGACACGTTACAAAAAACTTAAGCAATTCATGTTAAATTATGTTGTTCAATATTTTTCTGGGAATTTACATTTATTTTTACCAAAACATCCAATTATTGAAGAATTTGGTTGTGAAGACTTACATGAAATTCAATTAATAAAACAAATTATTAATCTTTTCTTAACTTGTACATTGTATCACCAGCTAAACAAGAAACTGAAGTGTTAGTAGGTAAAGCAACTAGCATAAGACAAAAATTAAATAAAAATATAATAAATATGTATTTTACTGGAAGTAAAAATATAAATGTGAGTATATTAAAGTATTTCTTCCCCATCCAAGTCGCAACCGTGCAACTCGTTGCTTGACTTCGAACAGCGTAGGTCCCACAATGAACGGAGTACGCTGCCTCATCCTCCCATATTGTTTTATAACTTGTTAATTTTATATATTTCAACCGAGTTAAATCAGTAAGAGGATTATCAATATGAAATACTGTGGGATAAATTATCCAAAACGTCAGAGAAGTTTAGAAAACATTAAGGTCATTATGCTTACATGTTTCAGTCGATATAAGATTATTAATAGTGTTAATATTTAGATGTTTTATATTGGTCCAGAATTATTTAAAACTAGTTTGAAATTTTAGAGGATCATAAATGTATCTTTTTCGTTTTTACTGAATTGAATAACATTCTGATTTATTTATATTCATTCCAAGAATTTTCAGTTTATTATTTTTTTAATGTTTAGTTAGTGCGCTTTTCCATAATATTATGTGATTAATTAAAATATAGGTCTTAATTAAAGTTAGAAGAGATGATAAATATGAAAATACTGAGATTATTTTTATTTTCTAATTTCACGTTTTTAACATATAATCCCAAATAACTAACGATCAATCGGACGCATGCATACCAATGACATTAATATTGTGAATTGCTTGACTTATATTAGACAATGAAAAATCAATTGTCGTCGGTAGATTAAGAAACTAGTTAAGTAGGATTGTACGTATTTAATAAACTTTACACTAACATTAATATTAAAATCACCCCTAAACAAAATAATGTCAAGTTCAAGTATAAAATTAAGTACGATACTTTATAGTTATTGCAAAGATTATTTATAGTCAACATAAACTAAAGAGTACCATAGAGAGTACTGTGACGTATTTTATTAGTGGCACTCCGCTCTCGCGACCCTGTATATGCTTGTATTCTGCGCACAGTGCGATAATTTATTTGGTTTCTCTTATCCTCAATTTGAACGCTCTTTTTCCTCCTTTCCGTTGCTAATAACCGTAGAGTCAACATCAATTTATAAAGCAAATGGTCTTCTAATAAGAATTAATTAATTGTTCCATCATCATGAGGTCATCAGTCTTAAGACTGGTTGGACGCTAACCTCCAGCTTCTCCTATCTTGTGCTAACCTACGCATTTCGCTGATTGTGCTACAACCTACATCCCTTACTATTTGCGAGCGGTAGTCTAATCTAGGCCTACCTCCTTTCTTCACTCCTATTTCTGCCTCCAAAATATCGCGGACTATTTCCCCATGTCTCAACAAGTGGCCTACCATTCTATCTCTTCTCTTCTTTATGTTTTTCCACATACTTCTTTTCTCGCCGACTTTGTCTAACACTTCTTCGTTTCTAACCCTATCAGTCCATGGTAATTGTTCCACTTTGCAATAATTCTTAACGTCTAAATGACGGATTAATTTGAAGAATCAAGCACGACTAATGTCGGATTAGTGTTTTATAAATTCAAGGTGGGACTTATAGTTAAGATTTGCAACTAAAATATCTACTTTTCGTTCATATTGTTCTGACACTGGGAATTTTCTTCGTGACATAAATATTATCAACAGGACTAGCGAGCACAATTTTCAAACATCAAGAGATCCAAATAGATAAAACGCCTTATTTGCAGTACTTTGGTTTAATTTGTCCGCCCATTAAGAACGATCGTTACAGTACCCAGACATATTTTTTTACCTTATTAATTACAACTTTAGCACTGATTCCAATCACCTCCATTAAGTACTACATCAAATCATATAGTTGATTGTGCAGGTTTTTAACGGTGTCGCGTAATCTCATCTGTATTCCGTGAAGGCGAGCGATAAGAAATTTTACGTGCCTCCACAGCATCCGGCAGTGATGTCTGTATATGGTCAGCTCTTCTCCGGCAACATATTTGTTACCCATATAGCCTGAACGATGATGGGACTGTTCGAAATACGGGGCTAACCCACTTCGATCCGCCTTATTTATTTCGTATAGAACATCCGTTGTATTCATTCATCAAAAGTGTTGTCTTAAAATTGGCGGTTATTTCGTCGACAATTAAAATTAAATGATTTGGCAAAACATCTAATAATTCGGTCATTCCTCTTTCGAATATGTAAAAATTGCTTTTAATAAGTAACTGACTTTGCATGAGTCAGTTGATTAACTGACAATAGATTAATAGATTAATGGGTATGAAGTTAAAGACCGCGAGGACTATGATCACTAAAAATATTTGTCACATTTCATCGTCGGCCCCAAATTCCAAAATCTTTACTTAATCTGAAAGTCTTCTTTCTTCTTAATTGAGAGATTTTTCGAGTCGGGTACCACGATGAGTATTCACCGTTACATCTCATAACAGCCGGAGTGCCACAGGGAGGTGTTCTAGGCCCTGCGCTGTATCTAATTTACACATCCGATATCACTATGACTGGACTCACTACAGTTACAACATTCGCAGATGATACTGCAATACTCTCATTTCATATTAATCCCGCCAGATGCACATAAGTAAAATTCATTATTGGTTGACTAGATGGCGCATTAGAGTAAACGAGTCAAAATCTGTTTATGTGACTGATACATTAAGAAAGGAAACCTATTCTGCAATAACTTTTAATTGTTACTATGTACTACAAATATAAAACGTCAAATACCTCGGTATACACCTAGATCGAAAGATACATTGATAAAACAAATCTGGGCAAAAAAATGCACCTCGACCTAAAACTTCGCAACATGTACTGGTTAATCGGTAGGCACTTCCAACTAAGTTAAGTCAAGTGATAAACTCCTCTATAAGGCCATCATCAAACCAATTTGAAGTTATGGTATACAATTGTGGGGCACTGTATGCAACCACAAATATCAAATATTCTGGAAATATTCTAATCTGCGATCCTAAGGCAAATTACAAATATTATTATTATGTTATATGAGTTTGGGCCTCATCAGCCACTGATCGCATGGGTAGTCCCTTGGCGATCCTCTCTTATCCGGGTCATTATCCAAAAATGCTATCCCATAAGAGGAGCAATTTAGGCACGTCCCCCGCCTTAAGCCTCACCTCCTCTAGGATAACAGGGGTCCCTAATATAAGGTACCTCTTCTCCTCCAGTGCGGGGCAGGTGTAAAGACGATGAATCGAGGTTTCCTCGTCATCTTTACAGTATCTGCAGGCCGGGCTGTCAGTCAGCCTCAGCTTGTGCTTATATGCATTTAGGCTACTATGGTGGCCCATTATGATTCCCACCAAGGTTCTGGCTTTGTGCTTGTTCAATTCAATGAATTCTTGGGCCCATTTCTCAATCTCTGAGTATTCGATGAAGAGTTTGGTTATTCGACAATCTGTTACTCCTCTTCATCTTTTATTTTGCTGATCTCTTGCCCAACCATTGATGCGGTCTCTGATCAGATTCCGACATATTCCCACTGCAGGTTCTGGTCCGTAGAGGTTTTCCCTGGTCCCTAGTCTGGCAAGGTCATCTGCAAAAAGATTTCCCTTAATGCCATTATGCCCAGGTATCCATAAGAGTTCCACCGGTCCCTTCCCTGCCATAATTACAAATAACTCTTCCTGGTATATGCCAAATAATATTATTGATAGACACTTAGAGGTTCCTACGATCAGAGAAGAGATAATGAAATACAATGTAATCTATGTCAAAAGACGGGAGTCGCATCTGAACCATCTTGAAAGAACAATATGAAATAAATCGTGCAAAAACACATAATTTAGTTCATAGATTCAAATAGATAAATTGTAATTCTCTAATATAGGTATTTTGTTAATATTGTTAATATTCATCAACCTTCTAGTACTCCTCAGTTCGAATTGTTCGAACCGAGGAGTAGGTAGATTGAGGCTTTGGTAAGAACTAGTAACGAGCCCCGGGGAGTAGGCAGATTGAGACCCCGGCGTTAAGTTACATACCCTTCCTAAACCAACATTTTCTCGTTAAGTTCGAACCCAGGAATAGGTAGATTGAGACCGCGATCACAACAAGTAAGTGGTCATATATTTAATTGTCTAATAGATACATATATCTTATGTTCTATTATTTGTTATTTATTATTTATAATAGTTATTCTTACTTTTGTATCTGTTATCTGCCTTACATTTCTTTAATTATATGTTTAATTATTGTCTTGTAAATAATTGTTCTGTTAAGTGATGTAATAAATTATTATTATTATAAACATTGAATCATAAAAACGTGTAAAGAATGCTTAGAAAATCACTTATATCTGAATGGATGGAGATCCGATATTTGTTCCAATTATATATTTTTGAAGAAATACTTTTCCTATTAGAGAAATTCTGAATATTTGTTTACTTTTTTATTAAATAAAATCTGAAATTGAAAATCTGCAGATTATCCAATTTTTATAACCATGTTCTAAGAATGAGTATTCATTAAGTATTATTTCAAACACAGTTATGAGAGTTACCCTGTATCAATATATCAATAGAATTACCTTATAGAATACCCTATATCAATAGAATTGTGTTCAGAGCTGTCTTATAACAACCAAATATTAGTTAATTGAAAACATATGAATCATATCATATAGATTCTCATATAGATTCATTCAGACATGTCTAGAAAGTCCACAAACTATGGATATCATTTATTTCGTCTCTAAATGAATAGAGAGGATTAGATCAGATCAAACCTAGTTATTTAAGACAATAACAAAAATTATTGGAAATAATAAGTTTTTGATATACGAATAATATATATATGAAAGGTATACCTCTAATGTCTGTGGTTTTTGATATACTTGTCTTTGAATTTCTAAGCAAAGGAATAATTAATAATGAATAATTAAAAATAAATAATGAATTATCGTCGTGTTGGTGGCTGCTTTCAGATCTGTTTTTTACTTTCTCGCACTCAACTATACGCGGAAAGTAATGTAATCGTGTAAAAAAAATTTCTATTGTTTATTTTTCGTTTTTTGGTCTAAACACAAAAAAAAATGGTTTTTGAACAATTTTGTGTGTGTGTGTATCGTTGTCGTCAGCATTAATAAAATTTCTTATTAGCACGATAACTTGACTAAATCGTGTCGGATCGATCGGGTTTTGATTGATTAGGATCAGGGACGTCTCCCAGACGACACCTATTGATTTTGAGATGGATAGAATATACTACCATGTTCATGGGTCATGAGAGAGCGCAATGGTGGACTATTTGAGAAATGTTTCTTGTTAGCACGATCACTCAATTAAATCGTGTCGGATCGATCGGGTTTCGACTAAATCTGATTAGGGACGTCTACCAGACGACATCTATTGATTTTGAGGTGGATAGGACACACCCCACCATGTCCATGGGTCATGAGAAAGCACGATGGTGGACTATTCGAAAAAAGTAAAACTGTCCCATAAAACACATATTCTAGATTTATGTGTTAATTTCGAGATAGGGATGTTCTACGAGCGGAAAAGTCCATTTTAAGGCTTTAAAACCGTTTATTTTTTATCTTCTTTCTGCAATTAACATATTATTTGAATAAGATGTGTTGGGTGGCCTGCGAGATCTTGCTCCATTATATTTCTTCTTATGGGGTGCTGCAAAGGTAATATTTATCCAACAATCGTCAGACGCTTAGCTGAGGAATTAAAACATTGGTTTGGAATATCGGAATAATTAAAAAGAAACCATAAATATTACAATACTTACAATTTTTTTGAAAGAATTTTATTAATGAAGTGTATGGAGAGTACATCATGTAAGTCATACTATTCAGTTAACATCTTGTCTAACATGGCTGCCAATTATGGTTTGTATAATAATTCTTTGCGTGTGCGTCACATGTAACAATCGTATGTAACAATCAACTGACATTTTCGAACAGTGTCGTGCCGAAAACATATTTTAGGATAACAGTTAGTACAATACCAATCCATCAACCTATGACAGAGTAACCAAAATGTTCTCCACAAAGCATTCAATGAAAGTGATATTTCCATCAAAATAAATGAAATAAATTCAACAAAAATCAAAATAAATGAAAGAATTAAATAAATTTTATAGAAATATTGAGACGCCGATGAATCAAATTATACAATAAAGCTAAGACATTAAGACTTCATAATTGCATATTGTTTGGCAAATTATTAACTGTCTATGCCGTACGTAGTTGATTGAAATATATGTCGCTAGACATACGTGCTGATAATTGTGGCATATTAGTAACAATTGCGAGTGGTGTAGCATGCGATCCTTGCGTCGTCACTAAATTGATACCCACGTAAAGATCCATTATACAAATTGTAACTGTTAACAGTACGCTATCACAGATTTGTCCAGATCCTAGGAACAAGCAAGGTGCCAACTCGTCTAAAAATGACTAGAATGATTGTTATCTTACTCTACTTTGAACAGTTGTCAATATTCCCTAAGAAACTACACACAAGGTTAAGTAATGATTGATTAATCGTCTTATATTTTCAAACATAGCCAGAAAAATAGGAATTCTCATAATCCTATTTTTCTTGAGGAAAATTAGGATTTTCAGAATAGATGAACAGAAGTGATAAACGAGATAGACCGATATCCTATAAATTTGCCGTATTTTTTATCTTTTCTTATATATATACAAAATGATGAATTATATTTAACATTAGACTAGGTAGAGAAGTCCATGAATGGATTAAATTGTCAGAAATTCACCTTAACTGAATTGGATTTCGATGTCTAATTAATTAATATCAATAATTCTTAGTCCGTTATCCACTGAATGTAACCACTCCCATCGATAACAAATTGTGGGAACCGACATTTCCTTTTTCTTCAAAAGGGAACTATAAGAACGGTCATAATAAGCAAATAAATGGCAATCAATAAGACCAATCGCTAGGCGTGTGACATGCGTAATAAATAAGAAGGGGAAAGTAATCGCTAGTAGATCAGAAATACGAATACCGGATAGATGTGCCCAAATTAGGGCAAACGTTTCTATAAATATGCCCAAAAACGCGGCGTAGCGCAGGTGGGCGTACGTAAAGGTGTGGATTTTAAAATAAAGTCGAACAACAATGAAAATGAGTCACTGTGCTGTACAAATGTACACTATAACAGTGCACGGAATAAGAGAAATGTATGTTTACGAGATGCATGAGATCGGAATTCATGCGTGCCACAGCTTTATAAAAGAGCCGAATACAGAAAGAAGATACATGATGTCAAGGCCAAATTGACGTGATCTATGTGGGTGGATTTTTTCATCGATCTTTTAATCACTACACTGAGAGAAATTTTTATTAACCATAAGTAATAATCGATCAACCCCAAACACAAATTTGCTTTAACATCTGGTATTTTATAGCATCCTGATAGGACTGGAGCGGTGGTGTATAACTACACACAGCTCACGAGATTACTCCAGAGTCTAATAGGTACCTGAGCTGAGGTAGGGCAACTAATTAAATTTATGCCGTTTACCCACCAATAAGTGTATGTTAATTAATGACCCTTACTTATTGCAAGAAACCCTTTACTTACCACCGGTAAAAATGATGCAAGGAATACAATTTCGGCGCAGTTTAAGTAAGTGTTGTTCCTAGGGCAAGTACGCGGTGATTTAACGTTATAATAGAGGTAGATAATAGAGCTAGATAGAACATGATTTTTCTCTGATCTTCCTCTAATTGATAACATATTGTTAAGAAAACATATACTTATTAATCTTATTTTGGCGATAGCAAGGATAAAAGTGCATTTTGCCTCGACCGGGAATCGAACCCGGCTCTCCTAATTTCCGGTTGAGTGCTCTGACCGCTGAGCTATCGAGGCACACTCATTATCCTTGCTAATGTGTCAGTTTAATGCGTCACTACATTATTATAGTGCAAATCATCTTAGCAATGGTCCTTACTTGGTCGATTTTCCTTAATATAGACACGGGATTATGTTGCGATATTGTACTTGAGCACTGGAAACAAATATTTGTTACAGAATTTTAGGCAGAGGTCTAAAATTATGCCCTTATAGAAATTTATATTTCTATGAGGGCATATAATGTAAATAAATGGGGAAAATATATATTTTGGTATTTCACTTTTCCGCACTGCACTATACGCGGAAAAGTAATGTAATCGTGTAAAACAAAATTTCTTTCTAGCGTTTATTTTTTGTTTTTCAGCCTAAAAACCAAAAAAAAAGGTTTTAAAACTATTTTGTCTGTATGTGTGTGTCGCTGTCGTCGACATTAATAAAATTTCTTGTTAGCACGATAACTCAACTAAATCGTGTCGAATCGATCGGGTTTTGACTGATTCTGATCGGGAACGTCTCCCAGTGGACGTCTCCAATGGGATAGTGTGGATAGAGTGTGTTCTATCCACCTCAAAATCAATAGGTATAAACATACTTGTATACGTCCTAAATACAGTAAAAGATATTAGTTAGTTCGAAGGTCAAATAACTATTGCATAGATTTTTAAAAGATACAATTATCTTCAGCAAGTTACTTGGGAAATGCACTCTAAAATACACCGAATTGATAGAAAATTTATGGAAAAAATTCTTCTTAATCGTGTTCGTTGGGTAATATTTCTAATTGTCGAAGCGATTTTAATATTTCTTTTTAATTCCTAAAAAATAGACTTTAAAAGAGCTATGATAATGGGCCTGGTTTTAGCCACAATAATACACTATTAAATATGATGGATAAACATAATTTACACTATAGTCGACCCCTTTAATTAATAACCATGAAAATATAACTTAATGTTCTTTCGAATTCATTGCGGTGTCTAGGACTATTAGGGATGGACGGCTTGACTTGACTTTCAAGCTATTTGACTTAACTTGACTTGAAATTAAGTCAAGTTCAAGTTAAGTAGTTATATTTCAAGTACTTGAAAAATCAAGTAATTCTCGAGGACTACTTGATTTTTTCAAGACTACTTGATCTTTCATTAATCATTTAATATTATCAAGAAATAATAATAAAGAAAACCTTGCAATAACTATTTATTGGGCATATTAATAATATAACATATTATTCTAAAATATTAAACAATATAATAAAACTGATAACGATAAAAATGATTTTCCAATGTATGCCCTCTTCTTCTTCAGTAACATAGTAGTAATAGCAAAATTTAAAAGAAGTCTTTAATATCATCGTTTGCCATCCACGATCTAAGGCACATGAGGCTTCTAATAGAGTTGTCGTCTAATCGGTTACGGGTTTTTGTAATAGTTAGAGCAGCCCTGGAAAACTGCCTTTCAACAGGAGCTGAAGATGCAGGTGTTGATAAAAAATCTTTGGCCATTATGGCCAAGCTTGGAAAAACATTTTCGTGTCCTTTCCACCATTCTAAAATATTTTCACAACTGTCAGCTCGTGAATGAGACAGATATTTGTCTATTTCATAGCGCCAAGCCACTTCATCTTTTGGGTTGACAGGAGATTTATTAAATAAACTTAGTAGATCGGTGTCAAATTCACCGCAATCACTATTTTCATCTGGTTCTGAAGATGATGATGATATGAGCAGTGAATTGGACCTAAAATACTTTGTTTTGTTGCTTTGTTAAAAAAAGACTCGTAGTATGTAGTATTTTATGTAGTAGTAAATTTTGTTCTTAATGCTTCCGTTCCCACTTTTGAATATTAATTATTATGTTTTTTTAATGGGATACCCTGTATGTTTTTATTTGGTTGAATTAGTTTTTTATGAATTATTTATCTTTTCACCGTCACTAAGCCAACTTACAAGTGTACTACCTTTACTGAATATACTGGTGGTGCTTACGGAAGAAGTTGCTCGAGAAGTTGATGGTTCTGTCTTTCCAAGAAATGTTTCGTACACTTTAATATGTTTGGTCTGTAAATTCCGCCTTAATGAAGATGTTCCGCAATTTTTCATTTTTAAAACGGTGAGTTTCGTGGTGCATAAGATGGATTTTCCTTGTTTGTCAGTCTTTTTACTGCTTTTTGAATTTTGCTCAACTATGAAATAATCTGTGATTTTGTTCTTTTCATCGCCCTTATTTTATATTGGTATCGATTCCTGGACGAATTCCATTTCGGAGTTTTCGAATATGTTTTCCTTTATCACGTATTCTGACCCACTGCTCTAAAATGGTTCAAATTATATTTCCAGTGAATCGCTCATTATTTGCAGCGTACAAGTATTGCTAATAAAATATCCCATTTACACACACTGGGATATGCCGCACTACGTCCCTATCATCTACACGAATTATTAAACTTGAACGCAATTGAACTTGAAGATTACGCAACTACGCAATCGTTATAGTCGGCTCAGGGAACCACGCGACTTATTGCTAAGGCAAGCAAGATCTTGAAGTCGTAATTCGCGCATTCTCATACATAATTGAATGGTTATTTGGTTATCAAGTAATATCAAGTAGCTTGAAATTACTCGATATCAAGTCAAGCAGTAACGATGAAAAATCAAGTCAAGTCAAGTAGCGGATTTTTGAAAAGCTTGGTTTTCGAGTCAAGTCAAGTAATTTATAAAAACATCAAGTTACTTGACTTGATGCATCTCTAAGGACTATTAGCGCGAGAGAAAACCTGTATTGATTTTTCCGTTATGTACTTGATATTTAATAATCAATTGGACTAAAAAAATGAATAATCCAAAAAAGTTGCTATAGCTACTTGTAAAATACTGGTTTGGCGACAGCGGTTTAGATCCCAATAACTATATTTCACCGATACTTTCATGCATACCTCTACTAGGCAAAGATTCTGTCCGGTGAATGATGTCTTGGACATCCGCACAAAGAGATTTATTTCTCAGTTTACCGGCAGATGGCCATAGTGAGCCACACCTTATGAGTTGGTAGAAACGTAATTGTTCAATTTCCTGCATTCACTTTGAATTGAAAATTGAGTGAAAATTGAACCACGAGGTTCCTGCAAATATCAGAAAGGATGATTTACTACCAAGAATGATCTACTGCCTCCTATCTGGAGAGGTATCTGCGTCTTAATATAAGACGTGGATCATTAAATATATTTTACTGAATATGAAAATGGATATGTAAGAAATAATATATTAGTATTTTAGTACAACTAGTAAAAAGGTATCCGTTATACACAATTAAATAAGAATCACACTTAACCATGGACATTTTTTATACGGCAGCCCCGTAAGGACCATTCCCCCGTCATAATTGGGGTGAACGCTCCTATAATAAATCATAAAAACGTAGTGACCTTGCAGGGACACATCAGGCAGGAGAAGAAAAACGCCGTTCTGATTATAAAAGCTTTTATTATCTCGTTTTTGCGCCCAACTTTTTATTTTCAATAAACTTTTTAATAATACAGTCACTCACACACTTTTGTCAACAAATTTTATTATAAGGAAAAAATGTAAGAAGCGCCGTCCCATTCGATGGGGTGAACGGAGGGTGGACGGGTAATTAATTATGGGAGCCGTCGAGAGAGATTTATTTGCAGGGTAAAAAATTATTGTTATATATCGAGTTTGTTGTGGAGCTCCGTTCAAGGCGTTTAATATTTTTTGTGTCGAATAATTATGGTCAGGAGGCAGGACAAATACTGTATCTACTGAATCAAAGATCAAATTGAACGGATATCATTGTCAATTCATTGCCTGCTAGCGCGAGACTGCTCTCTACTGAAACTCTGTAAGAGTTCAAATGTCTCGCTCTGTATGTGGATGCAAGAAGTATCGCATTAAGAAGGCTTCAAATATGTTATTAGAAACAGTGACGGCTTGTCAGGTACGGCAGGGTCGTACCAAAAAGAAGTCGAGAGAAAAGAGAAATTCTATTTTGTCCAATAAATAAATATACATTTTATATTCATATATCATTAAAATGGTCTGTTCTTTATTTGTATATATAAAATAGTTCTCCAATAAACAATCTCTATTCCATTATTTTTTATTTTTAACGCCTTCAAACTGCTGCGGCGCTGGCGCTGGCGCTGGTCCGGCGTTTACGGTTCTTAAATCTTAAGTTCGGCCAGCTAGAATAACGAATTATTATATGAGAATATAATAATTCGTTATTCTAGCATTGTGCAGCATTGTAGTTCTGCTGTGGGCCTGGCTGGCCGAACTTAAGATCTTATTATCTCTATTATCTCTAATCTTATTATTTCTAATCGACTATCTACTCTCTACGATTCCACCTCCACCTACACAGACCAAGGTAGAAGCCCTGCGTAACGTGCAGCTTGTTTCATACAATATCGGCCAAGATGGTTGGGCCGCATACCGTATGGAGGCAACACAATCAAAGTATAAAGAATAAAATAACTAACAGAATAAGTACGTATTTTGGCACAATTAAATGTACTTTTATTATTGATATCTGATACCAATCTTGAGATTGTTTTATTTGTGTTGTTTGGTGAGGATGGAGAGTATAAGGGTGAAAACGGCGGTGATTTGGTGAGTTGTTTACTTGTCACATAAATTTTTTAGGATATCCTACGACGACAAAATGTTTATTAAAGAACAGCCGATTCCGTGACCGCTTCGCGCTGTAAATTTTTTATGCGATAATATATTTAGTTTAATTGAAGTTTTTGACCACATAATGAAACATTTGGATCAGTGGGATGATATTTCTATACGGGAAGCTAACGGTTTAAAAAAAATGTTAACTGATTTTGATAAATTTGTTTTTTACGTTTAATTCAATATTCACATATACCGATCCCATATTTTCTATAGTTTAGAATAGATTGTGTGATAAAACATATTGTAATGACAGAATAATGTCACTTTTAAGTACATTAAAACAAATTAGAAACAAAGATAATTTATTTAAAAATATATATTCGAAAGTAGAAAACATTTCAGAGATAACACCCCCCTGCTCCAGAAGACGTAAAATTTCCGATTTAAATGACAATTCATTAAACATGAAGCGGCTTTTTTGAAATTTTGGATTTAATTGTAAATCAAATCGAAATTCGATTTAAAGATATTTCATCTCTTAGTATTTTGCAATTAACAGACTATTCTAAATTTGACACTTTTAATCGAAATTTTCCGGAAAAACAATTTAATGCTTTAATTAATAATTTATTTTATTTAATTTTGTATTCTGATAAATTTTTGTTTGGTAACCCTGAAAATATAAGTGACATGATTAATTAACTTATGATAACAATATTATAACCGATGTTCCAGACTTATATAAATTGTTCGTTAATATTGTCTCTCCCTCCAATATCAGCGTCGGTAGAAAGAAGCTTTTCCGCCTTGAAGCGAATTAAATCCTATAGCCGGAATAAAATTGGGCAATCGCGTTTAAATAACTTGTCAGTATTAGTAATTGAACAAGGTTTTCTTAAACAACTAATCAAAGACGACAGTTTTTATGATAAAATCATTGACGACTTCGCGACAACTAAACCCCGGAGAATTGATTTATTATATAAAAATTATTAAGTACCTACCTAATTAAATAATGTAGGTACAAATTTTGTATTCTGATAAATTTTTGTTTGGTAACCCTGAAAATATAAGTGACATGATTAATTTACTTATGATAACAATATTATAACCGATGTTCCAGAGTTATATAAATTGTTCGTTAATATTGTCTCTCCCTCCAATATCGGCGTCGGTAGAAAGAAGCTTTTCCGCCTTGAAGCGAATTAAATCCTATAGCCGGAATAAAATTGGGCAATTGCGTTTAAATAATTTGTCAGTATTAGCAATTGAACGAGGTTTGCTTAAAGAACTAATCAAAGACGACAGTTTTTATGATAAAATCATTGACGACTTCGCGACAACTAAGCCCCGGAGAATTGATTTATTATATAAAAATTGTTAAGTACCTACATAATTAAATAATGTAGGTACATATATGTAACCCACCTATATAGTTTTCATTTTGTAGTTATATTTTTGTTAAGAGAGTATATTTTCGTTTTTATTTATTTTCCAAAATTTGTCCTATCCTTGGTCCTATGCCCTTTCCCACCCCATTCCCCTGGCAAGAATGCTCTAGACCTCCCCGTGGTTCTTGCTGGACGATTTAATTTTTGTATATGTAAATACGCAATTATTTTTAAATAATATACATTTTTAAAGTCTGCCATGTTAAAACATTTTAATATCGAAAAATTGAGTCGACTAACTAGAATTTGATTGACGGGCGGTGACCTTGCAAGAAAATGTTTTGTTGCCACTGTTTACTTTTTGCGAAAAACAAAAATCCTTTTAATTTGACAGGTTTTACGATAATTCATAAAAAAGTCGGGCATTACCCAAACGTGAAATTCTAATTGCAGCGGAAAATATAACAGAATGAATTTATAAATAACACAACCAAAAGTTTGGGGAAAATAGAAAAATGATGAAACCTCGGGTGAAATATTTAATGAACGTATTATTTATTTTTCTTTACCAATGAGAATAGTATAAATAATATTCTGGAATTGAATAATTTTAAACTCCAGAAACACAGAAGGCTTTGTATTAATGTACTAGAGTAGCATATAAATTTTTGGGGCACTTTAAAACAGTATGACCTTGAAATTCCTGCGTCTGCGGCGCTCCACACGGGGATACCGCCTCCCGCACCCCCTGCAGCTCTAATCGTCGTGTACACAGATTTTTTTGACTTACTCCTATCGCGGCCGACCCATACTTTATGGCCACGAGCCGTCACTGATTAGAAACATATTTAATATATCATATTATACAGTAAAATTTTGAAAATATCATCCTGGCTTAAACTACTAGTATTCCAAACTAAACTAATTTATTTTTTTTTAATTTCTCAACCTAACTAATCTATTAGTTTTTAACCACGGATTTGGAAATATCTGTAAAGTGAAATAATAAAGTAAATAATATAGATAAACATGTCATGTTGCAATAAATATTTTAATCTGTTTTATTTTTTCGGATAGCAAATCGCCTTGGAAGGTTATAGCGTTCAACAACGTGTAAAAATTATCAAATATTATATTCAAAATCAGTGCTCCGTTCGAGAAATGTTCCACGCATTCCGTGATTTTTATCCGCGCCACAACCGTGCCGCCAAGTTGACTGTTCGACGTTTGGTGGCCAAATTCGAGTCAACCGGTTTGATAAATGATCAGCTAACTGCTGATTGGGCTCTAGGAGCAGTTGGAAGTTGACCCAAAATTCGCCAAAATAATCGTTTTCTAGCGACGGGGCCCATTTGTGGATGAATGGTTATCGCCACCGAGATCGTGCGATTTAAGGCATTTATACTTAAAGCCTTTAATTACTATTTACAATAGGAAAACTAGTTTGTGGTAGACGTGAAACAATAGTGATGACTGTTGTAACATTTAAAACATCAACCAGATTTACGCAAATTAAATTAAACAATATAAGTGAATAAGCAGTACGTATTTCGTCTTGGCATTCCATTTCGGAAACCAAATTAGATTTCGCCCCTGTTATATTATACTTCGCGCCCCATTCATTAACCGCTCGGTAGTTGAACATAAAAATACTTCCCGAGATCGTGTACAACGATTTAAGTATATTTGGAATGGCGTTCTTTGCGGAAAATGTAGAGGAATATTTCATATCTTGAGGAGTCTTAATGTACTGAAAAATCAGGGCATATTAAATTTTATTTTAGGCATATACGGTGAGTTAGGTGTGATATATATCTTAAAATGAAAATCTCGGTTTTTACTAAAATAAGAATATGCTATTGTATGTACCAAAGTCAGTCCTGGGTTCCCATCCAGGACTGATTTTGGACCCACAAAAATAGACTCTTCAACGTAGCAGCAAAATACAGAAGACTACAATAAATCCTATATCAACTTGGTTGATAAAGACACGTAAAGTCCAAATAAATGGTATAGATTTGGTACTTATTAACATGTTTGTATATTAATTTCCAATTAAAATAATGATTTGGATTCGTGTAGAAAAGGTGAGAGTGAGATATTTCCTTTAATATTTAAAGAAAATGTTAAAATAGTCGTTACCATTTAAGCGCCCAAATATCACTTAAGTGTATCATGTTGAAAATCTGCCAAAGTAAAATATTATAAATATAATGCAAATTTTTACTTGATAGATGGTAATTTTTACAAACTACTGAAGTGCGAAGATACCTCCACATCATCTGCAAATACCTTGTACAAAGGACTAAACAAATTAGGCCGAAACATCTATTCTCTTGGCTATATGCCGACGACGAGTGCTGCATTATATGGCGAAATTTGCCATATTTTTTCTAACAGAGTTAGCACTAAAATATAGTGATTTAGATTGCTCGAAAACCACAAGGGAGATGCAAAGCGTCCAAGTAAAACTTTGTATTGTATTGATAATATCAAGTTTTATCTATTTAGATTGTTCTCGAAACTGTCGAGAGATGGCGCTTGTTACGCCCTATTATGGCAGAACTTACCGGCGTCTACAAGATACGGGCCTCGTTTGTTAAAGGTATACTCACTTACATTGCACTGACGAGATCCAAGATAAGGTCGAAATCGATTTGCAGTTCGTGGTATCCTGATATAGAGTACGCATTGCATCTTCCTTGTAGTTTTCGAGCAATCTCTGTATTTTAGTGCTAACTCTGTTAGACAAAGTACGTTTTGTGACATATCAGTGTAATAACGCTAGTGGACCAGTTACTTTTTATTTAGCTGAAGAAACCAATGAGAAAAATCAATAGTATTAGACTAATAGTATTAGAATACTAGTAGTATTAGAATTCTATGAACTAAACTTATATTGGGTGTTTGTTCTTTTTGTAAAAATGTAAATCAGGTGTAATTGACCACAATAAATGACGTATAATTTTTAGGAAACTGCCTTGTCTTAAATTCTCTTTTTTGTTACTTCTTTGTCGCGTTTGTTTTTCCGAGAGCGTGGTTTAGCTTAACGCTATACTTCCACCTAAGCCCGATATTCACACGGCCACATCAACACATTCATCCAACCGAGTTATGTGGAAATCAAACCCACGCCCGAATTACTCCAACGCGACAATCTAGATCAGCTCCAGGCGATTGGCACGAAATTAATCCAAAAAATTTGGAGACCTTCTGCGAGGTAGTTATACGATAATTTATCCTAATATCTGGCCATACCTATAAACATACATGTCAAGTAGTCATGTGAAAAAACCCGACCACTTCTTTTAGCCGCTGGTAGTTGAACTCGGGACCTTTGGTGAGAAAGGCCACTTCATTTTAAACCTTATATTTCCTATTTAAGTACATTACTATCTTATGCTATTTTTATGTAGACATAAATGACGATTGTCCAGTATACCACTTGACAGACACGGTCAAGTGGGGTAATTTTGAGAATCTTTCCCATGCATAAAATATATCTCATTCAATACGAAACAAATCTTTTGCAGGGTTGTAATCTAAATTAATACTACTATGTTTTATCATGATCACTGTAAAATGTATGTGAATTTTACTTATTTCACCCCTTTTAAAACCCATCCTCTACATTCTAAAACCAATCAAATATGTACAATAATTTTAAGCGTTTTCTCCCTCCTCACGTTCGACCATGCCAGAAAGATTATCATCTGTAAATACTTAAAATGCGTTCCCTCGTTGCTGCCAGAGCTAAAATAACTTCTATCTTTATTATAGACGAGAATATTAATATTTATGTAAGTCTACGTCTCTACATTCCTGCTTGTTATATGGTCATGTACTCGAGTTTAACTTAATTGATCCACATCATAATAAGCAGAGGAATGTTGTCAACATATTCCTTTCTAGTGTGCCGAACATCTCTTTACAGGTCTGTTTATTTTGCCAAGTTTTACTGTGGAGTTTGATGAATCAATTATTCATAATATTATGATAATATTATGATGAATAATATTATGAATAATGTTATTGTGGTTCCTCGGTGGGTTTCTATCAATGGATAATCCTGCGCCTGGTTCATACAGATCAGACGATACAAATCAATACATCAGATTCAATTCATTATTGGTTTAGCGTTGTTTGTTGTATGATACCATGAGATGCCACTGGCAGCTCGTAGTTTCAGTACATAAATTGGTATTCGATAGTTCCGATATTTTTCAGTTTTTTACTTTTCCGCACTCAACTCTATACTAGCGGAAAAGTAATGTAATCGTGTAAAGTAAAATTGGAAAAAATAATTTTCGTTTATTTTGCGTTTTTCGGCCTAAAAATAAAAAAAAAATGGTTTTTACAAAATGTTGTCTGTGTATGTGTCGTTCTCGGAATTAAAATGTCTTGTTAGCACAATAACTCAACTAAATCGTGTCGGATTGATCGGGTTTTGACTGATTCTGATCGGAGACGTCTCCCAGATGACACCTATTGATTTTGAGGTAGATAGGATACACCCCACTTTATCATGGATCATAAGAAAGCACGATAGGGGACTATTTGAGAAATTTTTTTTTGTTAGCACGGTCATTCAACTAAATCGCATCGGATCGATTGGGTTTTAACTGATTCTGATCGGGGACGTCTCCCAGATGATACCTATTGATTTTGAGGTGGATAGAACACACTTTACCATGTTCATGGGTCACGAAAAAGCACAATGGTGGACTATTTGAGAAATTGTTTTTGTTAGCACGATCACTCAATTAAATCGTGGCGTATCGATCGGGTTTCGATCCCCTAAAACTGTTTAAAACATGCCTTAAAAGTCATGTTTTCAAAACCAAATGTGCATATTAAAAAAGTGCTAAGGACCGTATAAAAATATATATTTAAAAGATCTTCATGTTAAATTGTCGACTGTCGACAAATTATTATTTCCTCAGAGTATAAGAGGTTGTGTCAGAAAATAAATCATTCCGAGATACTTTAAAAACCTTTTTTTACACACCCGAAAACTATTCACCCAAGAGTTAATTATTTGTTGTATTATTCGCAATAAGTCATACAAGTGGATAGCAATTATATCACTGATTGATATTGTATTATCTATTACACATTAACTCAATATATTGACTTGCTATTTTGCAGACTTGTGCAAATCCTGACATATTTGTATTGGAGCTAATCTTAACTCAGTAGAATTATTACTAACCTTGACACAATAACCTTGAAGCAATAGTTGATAAGTCAATTTAAAACACATGATAATGTATTGCTTGCAATTATTGCAAGAAGTGTTATGCTTTCAATTATGCAATTGAAAGCATAACACTTCTCTATTGTATACTTATAATTGAGGATCATAAAATGTAAAATGCCCGTCTCACATATTTGAAATGATTCTTTCAGAGCTTTCAAGTTATATGCTATATTGACGTTATCAATAACATGCAAATGTATTAATTCTACAGTTAAGATAATGAACTACCGAAAATTTAAATTAAAATAATTGTTAGGAAAAGGGGGATATTCCTAACATTATTATATGCGTTTACTCACCTTTTCATGCTATTAAGAATAAAGAGACGATTATTCTGCAGAATTTCGAACAATAGCGTTATTTTAGACATATTCTTGTTCTAATTTTTCCAGATTAGTTACAGAAATTTCGAGAATCATATTTTTTAAGTAAAGGAACACAAAATGGTCCATAATGGCAGAACAAAACGACCTCGGAGGAAAATTGACTTATGTGTACCTACAAAATGATATGTCAGCTTCTGAAATGCACTAACACAAATTTTAAGAGCGTATAAATATCCTCTGGTTAAGAACAGGAAAATCGCGGTTAGGATTATACTAAGAAGAATCGAAGAAAACGGTAAGAAAACTGATTAGCAAATTCCGATAATCAAAATCTGTTAAGATTTCTATTAGCTTATGGCAGTGGACTTATTAGGATCACAGTAAATAGTTTCCTTCCCTTAAAAATGCACTTATTATGGGAACGATCGGCTGTATTTATTTCGGAATACTACCTTACTGTTAGGAACTATGTTGAACTTTTAACTTCCCTGAACTTTGTATTTTTTAATAATAGCCAGCCTGTTCCAGCATATTCGATGGTCAAAAAGTGACGCAAAAGCCACCCCCATCGCGTCACAACCAGATGTTAGAGACAGGCTATAAAACAGAAAAAAGATAGCCGACCGATATGCATTGCTACATCCACTGCCGTATACGTAACTTAGGTATTAGTCAATTTTTATCATTATACAGGACGTCTTCTTTAAGGTGTTCACCGTTGTTGCTTAGTTTTAGTAAATCTATGTATTGAAGTAAACACCAATGTTTATTTCACAACCCTTAAGGCAACAATAACAGATGTGGCACAACAGTACGCCCTAGTGATACGAAACAAGATCACAATTAAAAACAAAATCTGATTGCTATAAATTCACGATATTTATTTTAAAATCCAAGATCACCTGTTAAGACATGGTCGCGTATATTCAAGAGTTACATAATGCCAATTTTACTTCGAACAAGTAATAAAAGCGCTTTGCGCGGAATATAAAATAGTTGCCTATAAAAACCTGCCTACTGAGCAAACTACCTTTAATATTTTTCAACAACACGCACATACCAATCTCTGTTGGACCATCTCCAAAAGAGGAACATAATTGCCTTACTTTATGACCTTCTGTCAATCTTCATTGTTTGGAATATTTGTAAAATTTGGTAAATAAATCTTGGTCTGACGGACAATAAGCAGGGCTGACTTATATTGATAACTTCTTTATTTTTGGAAGTCGCAAGTGCACATGTGGAGCGGCATGACTTTTTTATTTTTAATATATGAATTTGGCGAGAAGCTGTCATCTTGTACACTTAAGAGACATTTAGGGATTGCCTTATAGAGGTACTTTTTTTTTTAAAAGCAAATTGTCCTTGATGCAACCGGCTGCCGAACATGAAATGGTAAGTTTGGGTACAGGATGAATTTAACATTTTTAGTTAATATTAAATTACATTACATATTCTTATACGTCTCTCTCTCTCTCTCTCTTTAAGTAAATTATGATTTACAATTAAGTTGGAAGTAATATAAAAATATTCGCATATATATGATGAAGTTTTAAACTCATTAGCTTATTGATGACATCAAAACTGAGAAACGTCTTGTAGTGACAATAAAAAATCAGTTCAATAGTTGTAAATATATTATATTAGTTGTAAATATATATTTAGTTGTAAATATATATACAAAGTTACCTAGAAAGCAAAGATTTTTTCAGGAGTAATACAAAGATGCACTAATGTACAGAAAGCGAGTAAAGAAAAAACATACATCATGTAATCGTATTTTAACTATAAATCCTTTTCTATAAAGTATAAAGTTTAACTACACAGAAATCGGCTTTCTTCCCCTAAATTCTCAGGCTGCGGAGGGGAAAGTTACAAATAGAAATGAGCATCCATGCTTAAGGAGAGGTACCAAACTCTTGCCGTTGGGACTTGAGCTATGCATATAATGAGCCACCACCTTAAGCCACGACGGGAACGACATTGTTGCAGACACCTCTGTAGGAGAATACAATAAGTCACCCATCCATATTTTGAACCGGAGCAAAGTGCTGCACTTGTATTAGCTCCGCGTCGAGCTACTGGCTTGAATGTCCTACCTATCCCCTCTATCCCTTCCACATGACTAAAAGCAATTCTTATTACTATTTAGATTTTTTCCTTCTCACTTGAATTCGTCACTATGTTTAATACTTACTACCATAAAGCGACTTGCCTGCTATTGAATTTAGAAATGAAACAAACTTAGATTGGTAAGTTTAAACAGAAAAGTATTTTATCGACTTATTTTTTCTATATTTCTATTATCTTATTTGCTACATTTTTTGTATATTTATTAAAATGGATAACGTAATGGCAAAAATTACAAACGTCTGAGTACTGTCGAGTTAAGTCAAGTACTGTACTGATGGGATAGCTCTTCATTTGATATCCAAGTATTTAATAATTTTTAATTTAATACAATCCAGTCTGATTTATTCTCGAATATCTTAAATTCCTTATTAAAAAATCGTATCATTATTTACAGATTTAGACGCTCCCTATATTAATTTACAAGTTCCTTTTATAATGCACTGTAAATGAACTTAAAGTTGTGAAGCTTTGTTGATTGACTGCATTAGTAGTTTTCAGTGTTTAAGAACATTAAACACTTAACATACTGTTAATGTTAGTTTAATGAGCTGTTACTACGACGAAAAAAATTACACATAGAGATATGGACAAACATATCCTCGCTCAGAGATAACTACCAAACTCTCCTCCTTGGGATTTGAACTTAGTACAGTGACACTCCCAATACTGGTTCCAGTCTTCTACCCCGAATAATTGCAGGAATAGCATTGTTGCAGGAAATGTATGTAAGGGAATACGCTGGGTTTTTAATAATTATTCAATTCCGATACTAATTATTCAAGGAGAAAGAGTCTATATAAGTGAAAAAGACATAAGTGAGGCTCAGGAAGCTCAAAAATGGAAAATTTTGTTTACCCGAAGGTATCTACGCTGAATTGCTGAAAAATGGATCACCAAAACTATTTAGGTTACTGACTTATTTATTAATGAATTAGTTATTTAATGAATGTTTAAATGGATAAGAAGTTCCTAGAATATGGGGAGAAGCACACATGATCTCTATACACAAAAAAGGCAGCAAGGACAACTGTCAAAACTTTAGAGGCATATCAATAACGAGCACGGTAAGTCGACTATATGGAAGAATACTTCGAAATCTTATAGAAGAAGAATTTTGTGACGAAGAAGAACAAAGTGGTTTTCGAGCAGGTAGATCCTGTAATGACAATTTATTTTGTATGAAACAAATCATTGAAAAAAGAGCAGCCACAAACCGAGAAACTCATATTTTGTTTGTAGATCTAACAAAAGCGTATGATAATATACCAGTATGTAAACTGTGGGAAACAATAATGGACACAAATATAAATCACACACCCATCACGGCAGTACGAAATCTGTATAAATATTCAAATTCCAAAATTAAAGTGGGGAACAAGCTATAGCGACCTTTCCAAGTTAAAAAAGGTTTGCGACAGGGATGTTGTATCTCACCCACTTTGTTCAAGATATACATCAAGAAAGCTCTGTGGAAATGGAAACAGAAATGCCACGGAATGGGAATACCTATATCAAACACAACCATTTCCACATTACAGTTTGCAGATGATCGAGCAGTACTGGCGGGTGACAAAGAAGATACATGAATAGGAAATTGAAAGAAACATACGAGGAATGGGGTCTGTCAATGAACACACAGAAAACAAAATATTTGTGCATAGGCAATGACAAGAGTGACTTACATATCAACGACTTGGAAACAATAGAAGGGTGCAACGAATATAAGTATTTGGGAACTATGTTTGATTCAACGGGAACAGATGATAAGGAGATACGAGCAAGAATAATTCAAGCAAAAAGAGCAATTGGATGTTTAAATGGCATTCTATGGAACAAAAACATAAACAAAAGACGAAAATTTAATATTTACAACACCCTAATAAAAAGCACCTTAATCCATGGGGCTGAAACATGGAGGCTTACGGGCAGAAATAAGAGGAAGATTGAAGCTACGGAAATGGATGCTCTGAGAAGATCGGCAGGCATATCATGAATTCAAAGAATAAGGAACGATGAGGTACTTCAACAAATGGGACTTACAGACACTATAACATGTGATATTGAAAGAAAACAGCTTATATGGCACGCTCACGTACACCGTATGGCCGATTCTAGATTACCCAAACAAGCAATGACGTGGATACCAGCACATCGGAGAAAAAGAGGTAGACCAAAAAGAAACTGGACAGAGGGAATAAGAAAAGCCATGAGTGCCCGCAACCTACAAGACGGCCAATGGGAAAATAGGAAGAAGTGGAGTATAGAAATCGGACAACGTCGCCGAACGTTCTAAACTGAACACATATATAATACGCTGCGTTACCCATTTTTCGAGTCGCGACAGTAAGTGCTGGACTTTATTACCTCTGCGCCGTACATTGAACTGGGTATCTATGGTTTTCTTAAAGAAGATGTAGAAAAATGGTATATCAAAGATATTACAAGAATCTTCATATTATAGGAAATCTATTCGTCATTTAAATCACATATCAATTACGTCGAGTTATTTACTTGATGCTTAAATAACCATATTTTAAATTATACTTTAATTTCACTTGAAATGGAACCGGCTTTTAGGAAATTCTAAAACGTCATAGTTTCAAGAGATATACTTTCAAGATTACTTAGAACGTTCATATTTCCTTCAAGTGAACTTCATGTATAATATCCTTAATCCAGTGAAACTGCTAATGTGAATATTCGTAATGGCCAGGACATCCAAACGTAATTTTTGTAAGCCGCGACATAATCCGGAAAGATAGCCCCTATTAACCTCAGGTCACAGCCGTTTGTCCCTAACGACTTAAAATAAAACAATATTTCTTTTATGTGTAAGTACCTAATTCCTCCAAGGCCTTTCTGTATTCTCGAATACAGTGGCGCCATACATCACAACGTACTGCAGCGTGAAGAGATTACAGAATGACTAAAGAGGATCCTCTCTTCGGGATTTAAATAAATTAAAAATAGCATTCCTCTGCCTTATTTGGACATTAATTCTGTTTGATACTTTAAGCGACAAAAGTGATGTATTTACGACCGCTTCTACACGGTTCTCGTTGCACGATTAAATATATATCATTGATAAATAATGAGATGCGATGAGACACTTTCGTTATGCTGAGTCAAGTGATAGGATTGAACGGTGTATAATGGGCCACTCAATGTGAAGAAACAGAGAATACACTTTTACTAATTGATACTCACACTAAAAATATTGGGTTGTCCAAAAGTTCGTTCGGTTTTCCGAGTTAATCACTTACGTCACGGCCTATGATGTCGTGAGCACAGCTGCAGCCTTGAAGCCTTCCTCCCTATTTAATCCAGATATTTAACTGTTGTTTACTGCAGTTATACTCGTGAACTTGTTTTATTATTGTTTTATGTGAACTTAAAAAAATCAAAAGAGCCGCCGAAACTTGCCGGAAATTGTATTGCAAAACAAAAATGTTATTCAAGACTGAAAGTGTCAAAAGTGGTTCAAGAGATTTCGATCTGGCGATTTTTCCCTCAAGGACGCCCCAAAGTCAGGCCGACCTAAAGAAGTCGTTCCCGAGTATTTACGAGCCTTAGTTGAGGCAAATCCTAGCCAAACCATACGTGAGCTTACAGAAAAGATCGGGACGTCAAAATCTAGTGTACAGAATCACCTTAAACAACTTGGGTTTATCAGTAGACTCGATGTTTGGGTTTCTCAGGAACTCAGCGAATCCATTTTAATGGATCGCATCAACATCTGCGATATATTAAGGATTCGTCAACGTAGCGATCCCTTTTTGAGAAACATGGTTACTAGATATGAAAAGTGGATCATTTACGACGTCAGTCGAAAAAGATCGTCGAGAAAGTTCGGTAAACCTTCTCAATCCACACCAAAGGTAGGGAAAGTTTCCTTCACCCCAGGAAAGTTTTGTTGTCCGTCTGGTGGGATTTTAAAGAAATCGTTTATTTTAAGCCACTCCGAAGGAACGAAACAACAAATTCTGACATTTACTGCGAACAACTACAAAAATTAAGTCAAGCCATGCAGGAGAAGCGCCCAGAACTTGTAAATCGTAAGAAGGTCGTCTTCCATCACGACAACGCTCGACCTCACACTTATCTGCAGACCCGGAGGAAATTGTTGGAGTTATAGTGGGATATTTTATCCCATTCACCGTATTTTCCAGACCTCGCGTCCTAGGATTTTCACCTATTCCTCCCCATGGATAACAGTTTACGAAACTGAACATTTGATAATGACGAGGAAGTCAGAAATAATTTAAAAACGTTTTTGCGAGCAAATCGCAAAGTTTTTATGAAAATGATATTACTAAACTTACTGAGGGATGGGAGAGAGTTATTGAAAATGAAGGAACGTACATTATTGATTAAAATAATTTGTAATAACTATAATGTTAACAATAAATACTTACGAAAACACCGAACGAACTTTTTGGACAACCCTAAAATTCTGTAAATTATAACACTTTCAGTTAATAACAAATAACATCCTTAAAATGACCAGCGTCTTCTTCTTTGCACTGCTGTAATATGTTTCTGAAATTGAGCATAACGCACCTCAATAAACTGTCGTTTATCGAGATTATCTCTTCGCGAATCTACTCTGAGTTCAAAAACTATTTGGAGATGGGTAGAATACACTTTAGCAAGAGTAGACTTCGTCCTCACAACCCTCGCAGAAAAATCCAAAACCGTCAGGTCCGCAGATCTTGGCTTGTCCAAGAGTTCATCTTGGTCCATTCTTTCCAACAACAAGTGCTTCCAATATCTCAATCTGTCGAACTGTATTCTCTCTAATGGTGGGATTATGCCAAATTTGGATATTTCACGCTACATTTTTACATTTTGGTCATTGAGTTTTCATGTATTTCTCTTGGGTTGTCTTCTACCCAGTAGCGAAAATTCTGCTTATTGATGTACCTACTGAAGTGGACTGAATTTTTTTCTGGTCCTTGTATTTGCTTAAAGAACGAGGATAGTCCCAGAAGTACCCGACTTAACGTACAGATGGTGGTTGTTGTTTGAAAAGAATGACTATGGTAGAACGTACCAATCTTAGAAAGCTTAAATTTGAAGTATGACGACGCTACGTTGTTTAGTATTTATATGGCAGCCATGAATAATGAACACTCTTAGTGAATCTGTAAACATGGAAAAAATTGTTCATCGTTATGTGACAATAATTTCATTTGAAAGGCCTCAGTCTACTATGGGGATATTTGTTCATTCATTTACAATAGTAAAATATTGGGTGACAGAGTTTAAACGAGGCCGTATGAGCTGCCAAGATGAACATCGCAATGGTGGACCAAATGAGGTGACCACGCCAGAAATGATGAAGAAAATCCACAAAAATGGTATTGGATGACCGTCGACTGAAAGTGTGCAAGCTAGCAGACATTGCAGGCATTTCAAAAAGTGCTGTACATCGCATATTGACTTAAAATTTTAACATGAAAAAGCTGAGCGCAAGATGTGTGCCGCGATTACTCACAATGGAACAAAACCAGCATCGTGAGGATGTTTCAATCGAGTGCTTGGCAAAGTTTCACAGGAATAAAGTCGAGTTTTTGCATCGCTTCATAACCATTGATGAAACATGGGTCCATTACTTCAATACCTGAGACGAAGAAATAGTCAAAACAAAGACTGAAATGGAAAAATTGGCTCCAAAGAAGATGAAGACAGTTCCATGCAGGCATGGTCATGGCGTCAGTTTTTTGGGATGCATGTGGGATAAACGACCTATTTATATGCTCAGAGGGAAAGGGATACACCTATATGTACTGGCTCACATATACGTAAAAATCAGTAATGTGAACAAAATCAATGTGCATTGTGGATGTTATTCTATTTCCGTCAACATCAGTCTCTTAATTTGGTGTTTAAAATGCGCAAGAGACTTTACCAATTATGCTGACGTTAATCTGATAATTTAATTACCTATAGCCGCACAACATAATTAATTAAAGAGCTTCGCTTATTTGTAAAAAGTCACTCGTCATTTCGCGCGACAAGATATTATACTTGTCGCATGTCTAATTGAGATTTATCGCGGCAGCTCTTTAATTGGGAAGAACTTTATGAATTTAAATTGCCGAATAAATTACAGTCTCACCGAAGGAAATTTATCATCGATGCTGGGGCCTTTTTATTATAAACTTCTTGCTTAATGGTTTTTATTATCGACGGTTTGGGTTACAAATTATCCGATTTATTTCAGAAACTTTATTTTGATGACGATGGAAACTTCTGGTTTCACATATTTTTCTAAAAGTTTCCCTTCTTTTATGCAGATTTTTTTAAGATTTTAACTTCTAGGAATATGAAAACAGAAAACAAATACTCGGTTTCTTGGCCCCACAAAAAAAAATTAAACAATAGCCGAAATATCCAAAAATCACAGTGATGAAACTGCCCCTTTTCGATTTTGATAAAATTTTGTATATGGATAGACAAGCGAAAGATAAGACACGTAATTTTTGTAGCTGTCTATCAATGGTTTGGTGGGATGAAAGCAGCGTCCGAGATCACCTCTCAAATACGCATATTTGGCTATATCTCAAGAATGGTATACTATAACAATATTGAACAAAAATCATAATATTTTACTCAAAGTGGGCATCTCTGACACAGAGAAGAAGGGGGACAGGAAGTTTTTTAAACGTTTTCTTGACCCTCGGGCCATTATTTTCACCTAATGGAGGTGGTTATTTTTTACACGTACTATATGACAAACAAAATTTACCTATTTTTTGGTTTTTTCCTCGTTTAAGTACACAGAGAATATTATTTTAAAAAACAAGCCTTCCCGACGAAATGTTATCGTTATCATCATCATATCGGTTTATAACGTCCTTCGCCGTCTTCCGATTCATAATCTCCATTCCTCTCTATTTCTCCACATGTCCTCGTCCAGACCTCTCTCCCGAATTTCATTATCAATGCCCTCTCTCCAGCTTTTTCGTGGTCTTCCTCGCCTTCTTCTTCCTTGTGGTTTCCAGTTTAGAATTTTTTTGGGTATTCTGTCATTTGGCATTCGCTGAACATGCCCATACCATACGAGTTGTTTGGTTCTTATATCATCTACAATGTCATGTGTTATTCCCATCATATTTCTTATTCTCTCATTTGTTACCCTTTCTCTCTTTGATTTTCCAACTGACCTCCTCCAAAAGTCCATTTCTGTGGTTCTTATCATTCTTTCTGTTCTTTCTATTATTGGCCATACTTCACAACTATAGGTTACTATACTTTTAATTATTGAATTATATATTCTTCTTTTATTTTCTTTTCTTATTTGTTTATCCCATAGAATGCTGTTCAACATTGTAATTTCTCTCCTTCCTTGAGTGTTTCTTTCCGAAATCGCTTCATCAAGTATCCCGTCGTTTGATATTTTCATGCCTAGATACTTATATTCATTGCAGTGTTTGATGTTTTGCCCGGTTGACAGAAGTAGATTTTGTTGTTGTCCTCCAATACACATGTATTCCGTTTACTTCACATTAACTTCTAAACCCCATTTTTCATACTCCTCAATAAGTTTGCGTGTCATATATTCCATATCATCGATATCTTGCGCAATAACAACTTGGTCATCCGCAAAGGATAATGTGTATAGTGTTGATGTATCATCTATTGGTATGCCCATATTGTGACATTTTCTTTTCCAAGTTATCAATGGGCGTTCTAGATATATCTTAAATAGTGTAGGAGATAGGCAGCATCCTTGTTTAAGTCCCTTAGTTATTATAAATCCCGTTGTTATATTGTGTCCTATTTTTATTCTAGATCTGGTATTATCATACATACGGAATGTTATCGTTATAAAAGCATTAAAATATTTTGCTTAAATTGCATCAGTATACCGTTAAATGTTTGTACAAAGTCAAAGTATATTCACGACCTCTACTTACCTATTTTGGTGAAGTGTAGGGGTAGTTGCTTTTATGGAAAACCCCAAAAGATATTTCATACGTATTTAGATATTGATAGTATAGAGTTATGAGAATTCTCATAACTCCATCAATAATGATAATATAGTCGTTAAACGTCCATATTGTGCCTTTTATAGAAAGAAAGGGAAACGTATATAATTAAGAAAATAAAATTAAGAAAAGCAACGATGATCCGGATTATCGATTGGAATTTTGTGAAATCATGGGAAATAGATGCCAGAATCAAATTTTATTTGTAAAATACATATTTTTTTATTGATGAAGTAATATTTATCTAAAATAGAACAAGTAGTATACAGAACTGTAGATATTGAAGTTGAGAAGACCATCCATGAGTGATGAAGGCATACACTCAATCAATATCACAAGACAGTAAACATTTGGTCTAGAATTAGTTATAATTCTAGACCAAATGTTTTGAGTAGTTATACTCAAATTGCCGTACTACATTCCACTTGATGGCACAATTCCAGTTTTATATGAATTTCCAGTTCAATTCATTGGTTGCAGAAATAGTTTTCTGAAGGATGGTAATCCCAATTAAATCAATAGAAACATTGAGTATCAACAGGCGGAGCTACATTACATTTTTTAGTAGCAATAATCAATCAAGTGCTTTCCAATAGATGGAAGAAATTGATTGGGCAACCTATTCTCCCGATTTGATCCCCTTCATTATTTTGTATGAATTTTTATTTGATGGGGGTCTAGTTTAAGAGGCGAAATGACGTCGATTATTTATTGTACTCAAGAAATTAATGAAGTCATCCCCGAAACGAATTAATACATAAAATTCCATTTTTCTTTAATCAGCGGAAGATTCTGAAGATCCTAAAGACAACTTCTATGATAACTGAACCAAAATGATGATGAACGTTCGGTACGACTCATAGTTGAAGTATTTATAATGTTTCAGGCACTTAGACTAATTAAATAATTAAATTAATTAGCAATTGTTGGAATTTTCAAGAGAATATATGACGTTAGTAGTATCGTTAGCACTATTCCAACAATTTAAGCAACATTTATTATTAACTTACGTTAATTGACAATAAGGAACTCAACAATATTTAGGGAAATTGACAATATGTTGTCAAAATGAACAAAATGTGTTTTTAACGATGTTATAAATAAAAATGTTTTTTGTTTAAAAACTATTTCAAAGCAAGCAACTGATATTGTATCTAAATGAGTCACTAGGCATTCTGATAAACTGATACATATTGTAACTGCATTAGAAACTTGAGTTAGCGACATACAGGGTAAGAGAAAGGTCGTGCAAAATAAAATCAAGCATTCAGAATAGTAATAATTAGTAATAAGTTAAATAAACTCCATGTTTATAGAATACCAGAAAATAAAAATAACTTAAAATCTGATGAGTTAAGAACAATGACTGTATAATTTAAAACTACTACAGAAGGAAATAGCAGTAATTTTTAATAAAATATGCTTAGGGATATATGATTGAATAATTGTTGTTATAGAGAGACCGATATAAAATTTAATTATGAGTTATTGATGTTTGCAAAAGAGAATTTAGAAAAACAAACTAGGGATCCACATTTTTAAATTACATATTTTTATTGTTATTTGCCCTTAATTCAGATTTATTTTCCTTCAAGTATCTGAATCAATATTCGTCGTAGATTATTAATATTCTCTACTGTTTTATACAGATAGAAGAAAACAATTTTATTTATTATATTTATTGTACGTAACATGGTGTTTTATTATCCCGCAGATTTGACATCTTAACTGTGCTGCAAATCATTGTTACAAATTGTCTTGATACAATAGTAACTTCGTAATATATGAACTTCTGAATTTGAAGCACCCTCTTTACTGGATAAAATGGAATATGATTGGCGGGGAAAATTTATATCATAAATGAATATTTTAAGATTCGAATTCCCTTTCATTTCTCTTATAGCAAATCCGAAGAGACATGTTTTGCAGCAGAACGATTTAAAAAATGTGGAAACCTTATAAGACGACAGGGAGTTATATTGTCGAGAAAGTTTAGGATTTTTAGGAAAGTTTTTTTACGAACTTCCGTCTATAATGCTTCGATATGATCTGAGTAAATTCAATAAAAAGTTAGTGGCGATTGCTCCTCAGAAATGTCGAAGTCGAATGTGATATAGCATTTCTTCATATATCTACTTCAAAAATGCGTCAATACAAGATCAAGTTCATGTGTAGACCTCTTAATTAAATAAAAGTATTAGTTACACTTCTTATATAATAAAATAAAGGATAACAATAACCTTAAACAACAGACTTTTACACTATAGATTTTACTCTGTTTATAAGAAGAAGTTCATATTGTCACACCATTTCTTGTCTAAATAACTGATATTTTCAAAAGAATATCATTTTGAATCTTTCTAATTATCAATTATAGGTTTTTATTACAAGATAAAGGTGGTATATACACCAGCTTGATGTTTAGGAAACATAACTTTGTTTTAACTAACATGGAATTTTGAGGCAACAAAATCATTATTATACTTGAGACTGTCGCTAAATATCATCCAATAATTTGACAATAATCTGTGAAGAATATTAGTAAAGAAACTGAAACAGATGTTTAAATTCGAATGGGAATTAATAAAACTGCATCTTTAAAGCAAATCGTATCGAGGTATTAGCCATCAAAGTGTATGTGTGATTCAAACACAATCATTTTCAAGAACCCTTTGATTTTGATTTTCAGTTTGAACCAATGTATGTAAATATTACGTCTTTCTAAGGCGATTTTGCTTGGTGTCAGATGCGTACAAGTGGCTTGCGTATGGAAAGGTGTAGCGAGGGCTTCGAGCACGTGACGCGGAGTTCAATTCCCGCTGTAAACAAACTACATAGGTATCACAAAACACTCGATTTGTGCTAGGTCCAGTTACTATTTAACATTGAGGTCCTGTGCGTCTGATTCGCGAAAGAACTAAATCACTTTGCGATCGTAATTACATACATAATTTGCACAGCGTGTGTGCGTTACAAAAAATGTCCACGGTGCTAAAGGAGAAAAAACGGCCGTTTGCCGACAATGTGTATAAGTTTATTCGGGACTTTCCAGATTTGATGTAAGATGGGGCGAAAATAGTGTGTAAAATTTGTGAAAAAGATCTATTGTGTTGGGACAAGAGAGACTGCAAAGGACATATAAATATCACGGAATATATTAATATAAAAAAGGGCCTACCATGGAAAACAGAGTTCATTTTTGATCTACTTTTCATGTCAATTACCTGTCATTTACCACTTACATTTTTTGACACAACAGCATTTAAGGACTTTTGGAAGAAATACAATCCTAAGTACCCATTACCGACTAGGGCCACAGTGCGCAGCTATGTACCATCTGCAAGTGAAAAAGTGGAACGTCAGATTAAATCAGCGTGAATTGAACTCTGCGTCACGTGCTTGAGGCCCCCGTTATACCTTCCCATACGCAAGCCACACGCGGAACTGATTATATAGCTCTACTTATCAGTTTATGCAAAATAAAATTAAGAAACCTTTAGATAGGTGTTAAGAAATCTTTAGATAGGTGCCAAGGAGGTGCCAAAAAATTCCACCCCTTAGAATTGCAACCAAAGCATACAATAACACCCCCAGTATTCGGTCAATTGGCTGCATTAGACCATAATATGAACAACATTGTCGCAGACACCTCAATAGGCGAATACGATAGACCACTCATCGATGTTATGGACGTCCAGCAAAACGCTGATCTTTTATTAACTCCGTATTGGGTAACATATTCTCTTACTTACTGCTTCTTATTAATTTGAATTTCTGTATTCGCTAGATTCCATGTTAATTGTAAGAATACCTTAGAACCATAATATCAATTACTTATGCTACAATTTAAAAAAGTCGGAAAGTTTTGATCAAGATCCATTTCCATAGATTTTATTGCTTGATAAATCACATAACTGAATATTTGTGATGAAACTTCAATTTATACAGTGTTGCTTAGATTTAATCAAGTGGAGTATGACACGATTGAAAAATAAAGTGAACCCCAAAAACACTTTTGATTATCTCTATTTACTAAACGGCTGTTTGCGTGTGTGTGTGTGTGTCACGAAATTCTTAGGTCGATGTACGAAATGCTTTTCACTCGGATATCGGCATTTTAATAGAATCAATATAGTAAATCGACCCTTGTGAACAACGTGGTACTTTTTGTTTTTTGATCCGAAGCTTCTAGAGGCATGCTTCGGAGGTGCTTTCGATATGAGCGAGGGGGCGGCGCAATATTATTGCGATTTGCTTACTCGTTAAACTATTATATCGCAATCCAAAATCCAAAATAAAGAAAAAAATCAGTTGCGATAAAACTGGGCGGAGAAAAATTATTTCCATATCAAACAATGACGTTTGGAAAAAATGATTTTCAGAAAGATATACCATGAGGTTACTATTGGGAAATCAAATTAAGATCGCAGCGCTATGACGGATTATCCGCAAATTAATCTCTAGTACATGGTTTCCCAACCTCACTGTTTGGTCGTGTTATTTTCGATATTTTCCAGCATTTTAAGCTATTTTCCTGTATTTTAAAATTATTGTTATTGTTTTTATCGTTAGTTGTTGTTATATTTATTATCCCTTTACACTGTTATAGCTCTTGTAACTGAAAAATTGGATTGTTCTGTCGGTTACGTCTGGTAAGTACCTACTTATTAGGAGTCTCTGTCTCAGGTATTATCATTTTTGTCTGTCTCAGGTATTATCATTTTTGATTAGAAAATATTTTTAATGTAAAATATTGTTATTTTAGAATGAACATGGCCCAAATTACTCTAAGTTTAATAGAGTACATTAACTATATTGGTGGAAATATAAATGCAAGATGTGTGGTTGAAGGAGAAGTTTTAAATGCTGGTCACGTTATTTTACATGGCAGAACAGATTGTAGCTCTTCTCACATTAAGTTGGTTGCCATTTGTCTGCAGCCTCAGTGTTATTTTCGACAACTTCAGACTGACCAGATGGACCAACTGGATGAGCTTCCATCAATTGTCTGTTCCGGTATCTTTCACCCCGATACGAGTGTGAAGATTGTGCCTTCGAGGTAGAGGACGCTGTTGTAGGTGTCGGAAGGTTTTGAGAAGGAACCGCTGTTTTTTTTTTTATTCACGACCCCTACTTTCCGATTTTTGTCCTTACAAAAAAAAAAAATATATTTTAAAAGTTTGAAATCATAGATTAGAGGTTCTACCTTTGTTAAAATAATCTTCTGTCTTGAAGTGTAGAGAGCAAACTTTTCATAAATTTGGTCATAGGCTTGCCAATGCGTAGTCTAATTATCCAGGCTTTTCTTCGATCCACTAACTCTTTTCCCATTCTGGATTTAAACTTGATTTTTCCTGAATTTTCTTTACAAAAAAGATGAAAACTCATTTTCCTTTCAGGGTCCTTTTTGGCCCAGGAATGGCATTGAGGAACACAACAGTAATGGTTCGAAAGTTTGGAGGAAGACATTTCAGACATCTTTAATCGGCACTGCTTTATACTTTTTCCCTTCTTATTTGATCAGGAGCAGGTCAATTGTTTTTAATATCTCCTCTAATTTGGACAGTTCGTTCTAAAATAACAACATTGTACATTAAAAATATTTATAATAACAAGAACCTACTTCCCAGACGTAACCGACAGAACAATCCAATTTTTCAATCACAAAAACTATGATAGTGTAAAATAATAATAAATATAACAACAACTAACGATAACAACAATAACAATAACTTTAAAACACAGGAAAATAGCCAAAAATACTGTAAAATATCGAAAATAACACCTGCAAAAAGTGAGGTTAGGAAATCATGTACTAGAGATTATTTCGCATTCGGTCGCCAGAGGTCATATCGCTTCTCTTGAAATCCCAATACAGTGTATACTATCTACAAAGTCATAGATCATTCCATACAGAATAGATTGTACTTGAAGCCACTTTCGAACTATTCATGCATCTGAAAACAATAATTAATGTAACTTAATAACTTTCAAACTCTGTTTAGATTATCTAACTGTACACAACGTCATCAAATATTCTCTCCAACCATAACAATCCTCGTGCTAACAACTTTGCGTGTCTTCCAACTACTAAAACCCGAACTTCTCTCTCAGGCCTAGTGTCGCTTGTTTCGCAAAAAGCATCACGCGCCTGTTTTAGTATAAATCTCGTAAACTTACAAATTTATGCTGTCCTGGCTCGCACAACGAAATCTGCATGTCACGATGTTTTACATATGGAACGGTTTGTGTCACCATTTTAATGCATTTGTAAGATAAATGTTACAATTTATTATGCGGTAAATCATATCCGGTTGCGTTTATTAAAATTTGTAGTCGATGCAGTCGGTAAGTGGCTTTTGAAGTACTATCTAACGAATTTATATGGTAATATACAGTGAATGACTAAAATGATGCATACATCTTTTATATTAGGATGACACTAACTTAGTTTTTCACAAAACACCAAAACACTATACACCACACTCGACGCGCGTTTCGCCAACAAAGTTGGCATCATCTGGAGATGATTAAAACTCTATATCAGTTTTAATCATCTCCAGATGATGCCAACTTTGTTGGCGAAACGCGCATCGAAAGGTGTATAGTGTTTTGATGTTTTGTGGAAAACTAAGTTGGTGTTATCTTCACAACCTACTCCAGTAAATTAGGATTAATTATAAACCATTTAAAAGATTTAAAAACGTCTCAGCTGAACAGTTGAAAATCCAAATTTGAAATGTCATATGAAGCAAATATGCATGCAGAAAAGATGTGTTATCGTATAGCAGTCACGTTACAATGATGTAACTTACACGTAAAGTATATAGAACTCTGGCATAATTTTGGTTTTATGAGACCCGGCCTGGTCATTAAGGAAATGTTGATAATTACCTCTTCAGTGTTCTTAAATCCCGCACCACATGAATCGTCTTAAGAAACATTGTGGATGTTTTCTTAAGAAACGCCTAGTCCGCGAATGTAGTTTCCTCATATATGTAGTCTCCTCGATTACATCTTCAGTGATAGAGGAGCAGGAAAGCAGGGTATTCACTTACTACTCAAGAACTTCACGAAGATCATTTTAATAGCTACTTTTAGTTTTGTAAAATTCTCATTGGTTCGGCTAACAATAACTTATACTATATGTTGTATACTATGTATACTATATGTTGTATATGTATACTATACTACGTACACTATATGTTGTATACTAACTAGTATACAACATAGTCAGGAAAGTGAAAATCAGGTCTGGTCAGGTTCGGGGGTTTGGTGGGGGAATAACATTTCAAACATCCCCAATATTTGCTAGAAATATCGTGGAAGTTTTCTTGATAAACACAGAGTCTACGAATGCAAAATTTCATCACATCTGTTCTCGATCACGTTTTCAGTGAGAAAGCAGCAGGAACAAAGGTATCTACCTACTCAGGAACTTAATGAAGATGATCTTCACAACCGAAATGAGTAAAACAACTACTACGTTTTTAAAGCACTATATTTTCACAGAAACGTGACTGCAGTTTCGACAATTATATCATTTTCAAACGATGATTCAAGTAAGATTGATTCAACTATTCTTAGTTGAATCATCGTTTGAAAATGACATAATTGTCGAAACTGCAGTCACGTTTCTGCGAAAATATAGTGATATAAAAACGTAGTAGTTGTTTTGCTCATTTCCGTTGTGAATTATGAACTACCACAGAGTAACGGCTTCCTCGATTAATTTCAAGATGATCTTAATAGTCATTTTTAATTTTGTAAGATTCTCATTGGTTTAACAGTAACCCATTAAAGGAGCAGTATATAGCATAATCAGGAAGACCAAAAATCAGAGAAGGGCTGAAATTTGATAAACCGATAAAGCAATTCATAATGGTCAAACCGAATCCTTAAAAAATGCTTATTATTATTTACTTTCGTACGCGAGATAAAACAAAATGTTATGCAAATTATTTATCATTTTCAGATATATCAAAATTCAGAAAATGAAAGATACCTTCATTCAAGGATGATGTCATGAGTTTCTTGATCGGAAAATTATCTAGAAAACATAATTGAAGAAGTAACCTGCAATAGATAACGAAACGACAACAAGTTTGACATGGAATTTATCCGAAAAAAAGAAATCGAACCAATTCATAAAAGATTCCAGTCTATTCGTTAGTCTAGTCTAGTCTAAATCTAACTTGAGAGAAGTTATTGTACGTCAAATTGTCATTTCCATTGATGAGTATTATTATTATTATAGTATATAGGTTTGGACCTCATCAGCCACTGATCGTATGGGTAGTCCCTTGGCGATCCCCTCTTATCTGGGTCATTATCCAAAAATGCTATCCCATAAAAGGAGCAATGTAGGCACGTCCCCCGCCTCTTCACTTCCAGTGCGGGGCAGGTGTAAAGAAGATGAATCGAGATTTCCTCGTCTTTTTTACAGTATCTGCAGGCCGGGCTGTCAGTCAGCCTCAGCTTTTGCTTATATGCATTCAGGCTACTATGGGGCCCGTTATTATTTCCACCATGGTTCCGGCTTTGTGCCTGTTCAATTTAATGAATTCTTGGGTCCATTTCTCAATCTCTGAGTATTGGATGAAGAGTTTGGTTATTCGACAACCCATTACACTTCTCCATCTTTTATTGTGCTGGTCTCTTGCCCAGCCATTGATGCGGTCTCTGATCAGATTCCGACTTATTTCCACTACAGATTCTGGTCTATAGAGGTTTTCTCTGGTCCCTAGTTTGGCAAGGTTATCTGCAATTAGATTTCCCTTAATACCATTATGCTCAGGTATCCATAAAAGTTCCACCGGTCCCTTCCCTGCCAAGTGGTTCAATGCTTCATAGCAATGATAGACCTATAATTTGACTTTGTCGTCGCTGAATTCAGGGCTGCCAACGCCGCCCTGCTATCCGAGCAGATACATACCTTCTCCTGGGTCCGATTTTGGTCGGCCCCCAGAACACCGTATGTAATTTCAACTAGCTCGGCCTAAAGTGCGGTAGTGTATTTGCCCAAGGGGAAGGTTTTACCTATCCCGTCGTGTCGCCTATACACCCCTGCACCCACTCTTGGCTCCATCCGTGTATCAGATGTCTCCATTGAGCGGCAATCCAGCTCGACCCTCCATCTAGTCGGTCTTTCTGGTGAGGGCGATCTTATATTTCTTGTCAAACAGGAAGTGGACACCTGTACTGTCAGAGGGCATCCATAAGAGTCCCTCCTCAGCTAGCTCTCTTGACAGTATTCAGATCCCTTATCTTTCTATTCATGTTTCCCACCCTGTGAATTGCTTTTGCGGCTTCCGCTTTCAGGGTGACATCAAGATATGGTATCCCCGTCAGTATCCCCATCGCCTCGATCGGTGTTGATCTTGGGGCTCCGGTTATACTTCTAAGAATCAATCCTCTTAGCTTGTTAAGTCGGTTGGCTTCCGACTTTAAACAGGCTCTCTCCCACCAGACCAGTGCTGCATACGTCAGCCTGGGTTTGAGAATTGGCTCCATTTCATGGTTTCCGGTTTCAAGCCCCAGCTATTACCAATGGCTCTTCTCAGTTGCCAAAGTATTGCTGTGATCTTGGAACATATGTGACTTAGATGTTTCCCCCATGAGAGTTTCCCATCCAGGATAATTCCTAAGTATTTCACTTCGCTATTATAGCTTAGTTCTTGGCCACCAAATTTCAGCGGACATGTTTATATTTCTTGATGAATACCATCACCTCAGTCTTAGAGAGATTGACCGAGAGTTCCCTCTCCCTGCACCAATTCCCAACCTTGTTTAAATGATGATTAATGAGTAAATAACATACAAATCTTTCCTCGTATATTATTGATATAATCATATTTTTTTAGAATTGTGCTATATTGATACTGAATCTAATTACCACTTTGATGGCGCTTACTGTTACCGTTGCATGTATATAAAATTACCTTGTGATAAAAAAAACTAGCCGTAAATGTCTTGGTACGAAACAAAAGTAGTAAAGGCGATTTATAACTTGAATTTCCCATTGCTTGAAAAGAAAAAAACGGAACACTATAGTAGCGCACGTAATCACGAAAACAATTAAAGTCTATACAACAAGGCTCCAAATAAGGAAAAAACGGTTTTCTAGCTAAAATGTCTTTGCATAACGGTCAAATTGTTGAACCATTGACGTCCTGCGATACTGAGAAAGGGGAATATAAACAATTGTACAGCTCATCAACAAATAGGAACAAGCCTCAAAACTGATCTATCGGACTGCCCACGAGGTACCCAGTAAATAGCCTAGTCTTTACTCATTTGAACTGACACCTTTGTAGAGTGAATATCGATGAATGTATATTGAATGTGAATGTACACAGAGCTCGATGTGGCCGCTCGTAAAGTGCATCCCTTTCCCTCCGAATGCTGCCTCACTATTAATTCTATGCATACTTAGACAATCTCGTACTTTATCTTATTATTAACGAGCAATATATATTTACTACAGTTACTCAGTGTATTCGATTATTTTTTAAAGATAACCAGATAAAGAGGTTTCAGATCACACATTACATTTAAGAATAAAATACAGAAATATCTGTGAAATAAGCTTTTACAAGCTTTGGTTCATAAATCGTATTTAGAATACTTCCTAAATTGAAATATGTATAAAAGTTTATGTATATTAAGTTCATATGTTTACGCATTGTTTCTGGTTCACATTTCATATAACTGCCATGAGGTCCACATATCTAACTAAACAATAGTTACAGAAGACATTGGCAGTAGATATTGTTAGATGTTCTTGTACCAATCCCCTGATCATGACCTTATACTGGCTAGACTCGTAAAACAATCACCACAAACTCATCATCCATCCAGAGTAGAAAATGAGCACATGTTAATAATTTTTGATGACGTTGCATACTGACATCTATGCGATAAGAGATAGATAGTACGAAGCCATGGATATCTTCAGTTTTTAAATAACGTTATGCAGGATATCAAAACACAGAACACCAGCAGCACTATTCATCTTAATCATAGTATCAGGCTCCACAGAGTCCATATTGTGTCAGAGTTTTTCTGCAAATCGTAGTTTGTCTTGCAACCAACCCCCTTAGTCTCTAAATATTAATCTCCCGAATAGTTGTTCGCATGGGTTGAAACGTTTCAACCTATACCGAGTTCAAATACCGACATTTCAGGTGGTGCTCCCATTGGAAACGGGTAACAAGCTGCCTTTTCGTAGCACATGCAATATTTATGGTCACATAGTCACTTGTGTCAAGACTATTACATATCTGTGTTTTACAACATATTTATTTTTTGCATCGACTTTTATATCAATAGAAACTTCGCCTTTAGGTACTACACATATGTGGTTATTTTTCTATTTCAATAATAATTCATGTGTAAGAGATTCAGTGTCATTTACTAGATTAAGTATTTCTAGATTCCTTAAAAATACAAAATCTCCGCTTTAAGTTTCTTCTAGGCTTCGATATTTTCACTGTTATTATCAATATATCCACAGCATTCGCTAGATTTGGAGTAAGGCGCGAATTAATAAAGCTCCATGCTGGTGAATTAAATAAATAACGGTATTTACCTACTAATAAAACAGTGACAAGTGTAGTCACTTCATATTTACATGATAGTTTATACCAATTTTTGTATTTTGTCTATAAAACCATAAAACAGTCCACTGAAAATTTTAAACTGATTGTTCTTTATTATTTTTTTGGCGATAGCAAGGATAAAAGTGCATGCCTTGACCGGGAATCGAACCCGGATCTCCCAATTGCTGGTTGGTTGTTCTGACCACTAAGCTATTAAGGGACACTCATTATCCTTACTAATGTTGCCAGTTTGAACGCGTCGCTACAGTACTCCCCCCCCCCCCCAAGAGACATGGTTTGTCTCGATACAATTAACGGAATGTGACCGCGTTCACCATTCTTACGAACCGTTCTTCGGTAACCCCCGGACTATAGGGCGATGGATAGGACGGCAGAATCCGCGAATTTGAGATGTAAGGGAGGTTCGATGTACTGGAACGAATCACGTCGGGATCACCATTTTGGCGATAGCAAGGATAAAAGTGCATATGCCTTGACCGATAATCGAACCCGGGCCTCCCAATTGCCTGTTGGTTGCTCTGACTGCTGAGCTATCAAGGGACACTCATTATCCAAAACTGGCAACATTAAATAAAGAGTGTCCCTTGATAGCTTAGTGGTGAGAACAACCAACCGGCAATTGGGAAATCCGGGTTCGATTCCCGGTCATGGCATGCACTTCTATCCTTATTATCGCCAAAGTGGTGACCCCCGACGTGATAGGCGGTGATACTGACCACAATACTACCGAGGTACACTCCTTGCTAATGTTGCCAGTTTTAACGCGTCGCTACAATTTTATTTCTAGAATTAATAACACATTTGCACGTTATTGATGATATTCATTTACATAACTTGACAATATTTTACAAAATTATTTCAGGATCAACCACTGTATAATTATATCTGTCTTCGGGCTGTGTGTTGTGAAATAATATTAGAAGTTACATTGTTGCTATAGCTACGTTTATTTACATAAATAAATAAAGAGCTAGCTAGTACCGAAATAGGAGACAATGTTTCGGGGAGAGTTCCGGGAATTGACTGATTTGAAAAACTTATCTGAAAAGCCAATAACCTGGTGAGGTTATTACGAGTTGCCACACTTATCATAAACCATCGACCTAATCTGCAAGGGTTTTAATAAATGGGTGGCTGCGGCAATAAATAAACTTTGCCTGGGATGATCGCATTTCTACCCCTGAGAAGCAGACGCGTTCTGGTTCCGAGTACTAGCATAATGCACAAGGGTATCTACTTTCTAATATTTACAAAACTTAAAACTACTATATACAAATACCATTACGTCTGTCAATAGGCGTATGTGGAGCCACGTGTGCCCACGTAATCTAACTCGGACGTTTTTCATTTCATGACCGCCTTTGACCAAGACATTTTTTATATCTCGGTGTATCAAGATTTGCAAACCCGTACGCCTATGCCTTCGGAAACATGCGCTATTATCGTCTATCGTTCGAGTAATTTTAAAATTATCCTGCTTCAGTACAGCTTTCTACATTTTATGCGACTCTGCAGAAGCGCATTTCTTTCCACTCAGGTGAAATAACATGGAAAAAGTACTAGCCATGAACCCAAATGAATGGGCGGCACAATCGATAAATATGAGTGTTTGTTTACATTCGCAATTGGGAAAACTCGAGATACAGTCCGATAGATGGTATTTACATCGGAATATGGCGCTGACAAGCAATTTAGATCGCGGTAGCCGATAAGCGGGGAATAAATATTAATATTTTATGGAACGTGTACTGGGCGCTATAATTATTAGCTGACATAAATGATCGTTTATTAAAAAATTATCTGGATAATTGCGACACCTGTCACCTGGTATCCTTGTGGACATGTATGCGATCTGTGGATGTTAATAATTAACGCTAGTAACAGTTTATTGTGTAGTATCTATATTAAAAACGAAAAAGTACTGTAAACACCATGACTACATGTTGTACAGTGTAATTATAATTAATTTAATATACTTGTAATTTTACTTGCATTATAAAACCAGAAATAATAGTTAATGAAATAGAATTTAACAAAACTTCAGAATACGGTGGGCATTAAAGTCAATTGCCCGAAGCGGGGCTAATAGAACTTCAACGTGGATGCATTACGTATACACAATATGAATGAGTGACATCATATTCTCCCATAGAGGCTCTGCTATAATGTCATTCATAGTGTGGTCCGGAGTGGCGAATAGATCCAGTACCGAGAGTACTATTGTGGGCTTGGGTTCAAGTCCCAACTTGAAGTGTATACAATTACTGATTGACTGCAACGACGAACTAACACATGCTTTGTCAATATAAAAAATGACGGTTTCTCTTGATTACGGATTAATATAAAAAAGAATAATAAACTATTGGATTGTCCAAAAATTTGGTTCCACTTACGTCACGGTCAAACATGTCATGCGCACAGCTGTAGCCTTGAAGTCTTCCTCCCTATTTAACCCTGATATTTTTTTATTATGTGATATTATTGGTGGATGTGAGTTTAATTAAAAATGAGCGAAACCAAGCATTTTAGGCGCGTTATGCTCTTTTATTTTAAAAAAGGCAATAGAGCCGCTGAACCTTACCGCAGATTGTATTCTGTATATGACAAAATGATTTAAGAGATTTTGATCTGGTTATTATTCCCTCACAGAAGCCCCAAAGTCAGGCCGACCTAAATAAGTCATTCCCGAGCATTAACGAGCCTTAGTTGAGGCAAATCCTCGCCAAAACATACATTAGCTTGCAGAAAAAATCAAGACGTCAAAACCTATGCACAGAATCACCTTAAACAACTTGAATTTGTCAGTAGACTCGATGTTTGGGTTCCTCACGAATTCAGCGAATCCAATTTAATGAATCGCATCAACATCTGCGATATGTTGAGGATTCGTCAACGTAGCGATCCCTTTTTGAGAAATATGGTTACTGGAGATGAAAATTTGATCATTTATGATAACGTTAGTCCAAAAAGATTGTGGAGAAAGTCCAGTGAACCTTCTCAATCCACACCAAAGGCAGGGCTTCACTCCAGGAAAGTTTTGCTGTCCGTCTGGTGGGATTTCAAGGAATCATTTATTTTGAGCTACTCCCGAGGAATGAAATAATAAATTCAGACGTTTACTGGGAACAACTACAAACATTGAGCCAAGCCATGCAGGAAAAGCGCACAGGACTTGTAAGTCGTAAGAAGGTCGCCTTCCATCACGACAACACTCGACCGCATACTTCTCTGCAGACCCGGAGGAAATTGTTAGAGTTAGAGTGGAATGTTTTACCCCATCCACCGTATTCCTCAGACCTCGCACCCTCGAATTTTCACCTATTCCACTCCATGGATAACAGTTTACGAAACTTAACATTTGTCAATGACGAGAAAGTCAGAAATCATTTAAAAACGTTTCTTTGCGAACAAACCGCAAGGATTTTATGAAAATGATATTATGAAGCTTACTGAAAGACGAGAGAAAGTGATTGAAATTGGAGGACCGTACATTATTGATTAAAATAATTTGTAATAACTATAATGTTAATAATGAATACTTATGAAAAAACCTAACGGACTTTTTGGACAACCCGGTACATACAAGTATGAAAAGTTTGGTGTACCTGTGCTGACAACTAAAGTAGTTAATTAGAACTATAGAAATTTTAGTTAGAACTATACCACAGCTTACTCAATACAGTAAGCGACTATACCACTGTCCTACTATGGAACTATATTGATATATACCTACTACATCGTTGTGCTGGCTGTGAATATTTTAATGTTCCTGTAGAAATAAGGAACAAATCAAGCACCATCTCATGGGAGTACAGCGTACATTCCTCGCAAAGACAATCTCCTAATTTGGCAGGATTCACTGAAAGGTATGTGAAAATTAATTTCGAATGTCGACCAAACGAGAGACGGTAACATGAAATATACCCGCCGGCATAATTGATGGGTTTCTTCGTTTTATTCCTGACCCAGATGCGTTTAAAAATATATAGCAAGGATATTCTTAACAACAGGATACTGAATGATTTCCAATATGCTAGTAACGAGATTATTTAAACAATAGAAAAAAACGTTATTTTTGTATTTTGTTTAGTGGTTTTGATGTATACAGGGTTGATGAGAAATAGGTTCTACATTTTGCAGATTATCTTTCTGATGTTCTTGTTATATTTATTCTTTATTTATTTTTTGTTATAGTACGTGCAAACCTCATTTTTAATTTATATAGAAAAAATGGGCAAATGGTTATTTTATTAATAATAACACCTTCCGCTCGTGTATATGTTAAAATTTTATTTAAAGTATTACAGTTATTGCAATCTCAATCTTCAATCTGCAATCGAAAAAATAGATCTAATATAGTGGAAGGTAATAATAAAATAATTAACAAACAAAAATAAGAGAAACCAAATTAATATTAAACTTTATTATTATTATTAAATAATAGTTTTTTATTAGAAATAATAATTGGAAAAAAACTTTATACAGTTAAAGTAGTATACAACAACATGCAATTTCTACAATTTAATTCAATTCAATTTAATTCCAAAAATCTTTTGAAAATATGTTAATCTTTCCTTTATAATTTCCTAATATTCTTCAGTTTTCAAATAATAATGAAATCAATTAATTAATTAGTCCAATTTACATAAAGAAAGTAAGCAAAAAGTTTGGTTCACTTTTGGATATTTTTAAACTGAATCAGCAGGTCTGAAACCTAAATGCATTTTTGTAGACTAATAAAAGCAGTTTTAGTAGTCTCCTAATAGAATTGTAACCACTGTCCTATTTATTTATTTTATTAGGTAATCAAGTAAAACAAGTATTATGTACTTAATTAACGTACATTATTAAAAATTAAATGCGTAACAAGAAAATCCACAACTAAAAGTTTTGAATGGACTGCTCGCATTAATATTCTTACTGCTTGTTTTCCTACAAACTACAAATTCATTAACAACTCAGAGTGAATTATTTACAGCAGGAACGTTGAAGAATGTACGTCTAAAAGTAGTTAGATATTTTAGAAAATATTTGATGTAGCGATAAATTGGACTTCATTAATGGAAGTAATACAATTTATATAATATCGTCCCAAATCCGACAATTTTGCTTGTTCACATATCCATTCATCCAAAAATGGGCTTCGTCGCTAAAGATATTTCTTTTGACGAAATTCCGGTCAACTTTCAACCGCTCCAGAGTCCAATCAACCAACACACGGCGTTGTATATGTCGTTTACCTTAAGTTCCTGAGTCAGTTGGATTTTATACGGGTGCACACCCAAGTACCGACGCAAAATTTGCCAAGTTGAAGTCGCAGAAAGGCCATGTTCTTGTGAACGATGAGAAATTAACTGCCCCGAATTTTCCCGTACACTCTCATGCACAGCAGCGATGTTTTCAGCAGACTTTGTGTCTCAATGACCTACGGGTGTTAGCTGATTATTTATAAAACCGGTTGAGCAGAATTTGGCCACCAAACGTCGAATAATCGACTCGGCGGGACGGTTGTTGCTTCAATAAATATGACAGATGTAGCTTCAACAACATGGCCGCTATAACCTAACAAATTTTGGGCGTCCCTATCGATAGACCCTTTATTTATTGTTAATGAATAACGATCAAGATAAAAATGTTAATTTTGAATATGGTGAAACAGATGTAAGAAATCAAAAGTCGTAAAAATACAAACAACAATTACATATACTTCATTAATGTGACGTAATGTAGTATTTAAAATTACGTAACTGTATTCTAAAAATACCTGCAGTTGGTAATATTTACCTACTATAAAAGCATGTAAGTACACATTCCCCTAATATGAACTGGAATAAATTTAAAGGTAACATTCACGTCACATAATCCACATGACATACAATTTAATTTAATTTAATTATCTCTTTAATTTAACTCTCGCATTGTCGTGTTTCTATCGATGTTCGACTGCTTTAGCTCAGCGGGATATAGTACGTCGCCTATCATATGCGTGTCATTTGAAATTTCGAATTTGTATAGTTGGACCTGAAGAGATGGAATAAGAAATATTGTAAGCAATATAGATAGTTAACAACATTGAAACTGGAAATCCAATATATATGAGATCTAAATGTTTGACAATATCATATATGTCATAGAATGCGTATATAAGAATCGCATTATTTTGATATATGTAAATAAAACCAATAAAATCGCGCGTTTATTGACGTCTATTACTCCCATTTGTTTTATTTTATCTTAATCATCGTCTTTAGATATTGGGACAATATTAAATTGATGTAAATTAAGTGTCTCATCTAGACAAGTATTACATAATATATAACGAAACCTTTCTATAAGCTACATCAGACATGTCAAACTCATATAATATTACGGGCCACATCATCTATTTTGTATTAAATTGGGGGCATGTTTTAAATGTTCAAAAAATTAATAAAGTGTTATTTTTTAAAACGATTATATTATGTATTATGTATTTATTAAACTCAATTTTAAGCTCAATGTATTGTATATTATACGTAGTCATTTTATATTTCATGTCATTTCCTAAATTAAAAATATTTTACATTTTATTGTAAATTATACAATATACTCGTACATACATAGACATTTTATATTTCATGTTATTTTTTAAACTTAAACTATAAATATTTTATATTTTTTAATAACAAACAAAAATAAAAGTTATAATAAGAAACAAAGAGCACACACACACAGTAAAATATTACTTTTTAGAAGATATTTGACATCGTTTTTCACAAAGCAATTCATCAAAACTTGGTTGAATATATTGAGCTGATGCAATTTTTAAAATTCATGATAATGTTGATCGGTTAATCTTGACATTTTTGAATTTTTGTTATTTTTCATTAAAGAAAATAGTTCGCATAAACAAGTGCTTCCGAACATAGCCAGTATACGCGTAACAAACAATAACATTTTAGGAAACCGCTCTACAAATAAATATGTATAAAAATCTGGAATTCCAACTTCCATACATTTTTGCTTCAGCAAAGAATCGCATTGGATTTCAATTTCATTTGTAAGCTTTCATCAACAATTTCAATATCGATAGATAGAGGTGAAGTAAAGAGACGAAATTGTAAAAAAAAATATCATGTGCAGCATAGTACACGTGATAGAAGTGAATACTTCTTTAGAATAAAGAATGAGAGAGATTAAGAGTGAGAGATTGAAAGAGAGAGAGAGAGAAAGGGAGATGGATAATTTGAAAAGAAATATAACAATATAAAATTTGTGTAAAAAATATTCGGTTTATTCATTATCTACACTATCATTGGCTGGTGGTTCAATTGGTAATACTGATATGATTGGTTTGTGATAACTAAAATATGAAATACCTATATGTTCGTGATTCGATATTTTCTAGATAACGTGTAAAAATTGCATCTATTGTTGTTCCGGATATTGTTGTTGATTCTTTGGGATTGTTATTCATAAGCAGACCAAATGTTTCTCGAAGACAGTTAATCAACGTCAAAGAATCATTGGATACGAAATTTACACTGAAATCTCCCCCGAGAATCAAAGGGATTTTGTCTTCGCCTCTTCCAAGTGCATTTGCACCTGTGTGGCTGTAAACTAGTAGGGAGCGGTGAATGAAATATATTATATCTTCTAGATTTTAACAAGTTAAACGGTTCAAGGATATTATCAAATAATCACAGAACACAGATGTAAATAACGTAAATAATTACAAAACACAATGATAAATATTCGGTACACACGCGTGCTGCTTCAGCTGTTAATATATAGCGTCTGGACGCGTACATCTATAACGCGCGCATGCGCGACAATAGGGATACGCGGATAGCCTAAACTGATATATATATGATGTATAGCTCTCTTTCCCTTTCTTTCTATATTATATATCTGTGTACTCTGTCTTGTAACGAAGCCTGTGTTTTAGATATACCAAATGTAGAGCTCTCTTTCTCCTTCTCTTTACGTTATATCTTTTTTCTCTCTCGTGTAACGAAATCTAGAAACGTTACATTTTTTCCAATTCACTCTTCATTCTCGTCAAATATCAGAACGCCGCCAAAGAAGTATTCACTTCAATAAACTGCATACTACCATTGGATAAATCTAAACTGCATACAGATAAAAATAAAATTTACTTTAAAATAATTAATAATTTTTTCAAAAACATTTTAAAAAGGCTAGGCGGGCCGCAACCTATGGATTGGCGGACCACATGCGGCCCGCGGGCCACGTGTTTGACATGCCTGAACTACATTGATTCCTACTTTATAATAATAAAACTACAAGCAAGCTTCTCTATACCCAACATAAGAAGCACAATTAGCAAAAATGTCAGGTATTATTTATGACATAGTTAAGTACCCCACTCTTAATAAATTATGGTTAAGAAAACTTAAGCAGCTTATTAGCGTGGCGTATATTACTAACAATAATGACCGTTAATCACTTCTTTGGTTATTTCATATTTAGATTCACTGAAATTTATTATGCCCACACCATAAGGTCCTCCGTCGTCTGGGACATGGCTGATAAATTATTGGCGAATTACGCGAGACGGCGACACGTGAGGATAATTGTTACTTTTGATAAATATGGGGCATCCAGGGGGCATCGACACAGAACTTTCATTTTGGTATTTACATAATAGGTTACTGCTGTCGTCGAGATGGACATGCCTGACAAGAATCTGTGAATAAATAAATCCAGGAATATATATGAGAGATAAGAAAGCTGTGAATCTAATAAATATTATCTTAGATTTCAAAAAATGCGACGTTATACGTACGGCATTATATAGGGTGTATCATTTCGATGTGATATGTGAATGAAACTAATAATATTTGACAAACTGAGGTTCTTTATTCTTCAACATAAAATGGAGACGATACGGCTGTAAATGGAAAAGAATATCGTTGATATGGCCGCTTCGACTCATCTGGCATGATGCCATTCGTTTAGCAAATTGTCCATAACCCGGACAGATAAAACTGGCTCTATTTCCCGAAAAACACTCATTGATCGTTCCTGGCTGGGTGACGTACGCCTTTCTCTTGACATAAACGCAAAGAAAACAGTTCAGTTGTGTTGAATCACATGATTTTGCAGGCAAATTGATTTTGCAGCATTCCTCTAGGTAACATGATCAGCTTTGGTTTTAAACAGAGTTATAGTTGCACGTGCTGTATGACACATTGCGTCGTCTTGCTGAAACTACTCAAATCCAAATTATCAATTTGGTGGAGAAATAAATTGTTTAACATATCACAATAGCGTTTCCCATTCACTGTGATTACCAACTTCATTTTCAAAGAAGTCTGGTCCAATTATTCCACCAATTGAACCAATCAAAGTGCGCGCCAAATCGTGGATCTCTGTAAATGCATTTCTTTTTTGTGAATAGCGTGTGAATTTTCAGCACCCCAAATTTCATTTACTGACGTGTCTGTCAAGATGGAAATGTACTTCATCGCTGAACAAAATGTTGTTGCAAAAGTCAGCACCATCTCTTTTATAACCAATTAACAAATGTATGACGTTGTAAGCGGTCTCTAATTTTTAACTGTTGTGTCAACTGAGTTTTGTATGCCAACAGACGCAGATCTTTCTTTAAAATTCGATGCGTGGTAGCTCTTTCCAAATTCAATTGTTGTGCATGACGTCGAATTAATGTGTTGGGATATTCCCGTATACTTTCTCTTACTGCAGCAATATTTTCGTCTGATCGACTACGACGAGGACGTATTGGTGTTGCCTTATCAATAACAGAACCGTAACTCAAATCCCATAGTTCCAACTAAGACACCCTATACATATATACCATCTATTTCCGAAGTTCTGGAGAATGAAAAAAATTAAGATTCATAAATATATTATAAATGAATAGCTCTAGCATCTTCAGCGAGTATTGCTACTTCTTGTGGTTTGTACTATAGCCGGTGTTCTAAAATGTAAATCTTGTTTTTTTGCGGGAGAACAAACAATCTAAAATTTGACCTACTTACATACTACTGGCCAGGGTCTGGAATCTTCGATGCAAAAACAAACACAGGAAACCAATCATTTTCTACGACCACAGAAATATTGCACGTTTCGCCAACTGAGTTGACGTCGTTGGGAGATGATTAAAACTAAGTTTTAGTTATCTTCCAATGATGCCAACTTAGTTGGCGAAATTCGCGTTAAGAAACGTGTAATCTTGCGGTGTTCGTGGAAAACTGGTCTTCTGTTTTTATTTATATACCGATTTTCTAAACTATTTAAAAGAATAAGGATGTAGCAGCCATTTAATGGGCATCCTTCTATCTATCTACCTACCCGGAAAATTTCATTTCATAGATGATGTTATAAAAGGAATTGCCTTGAAAAGATATCAACTAGATAATTAAAAAAAGTTAATATATGTATGTACATATTCTGTGCTTTATCATGTATCCTAAAGACAAAGGAATTTACCAACGCGAGTGCGAACATTTTTATCGAGTTATTCTATAACGAATAGGTGGTTATGACAGCTGGTAAATTTTAAACTGCTGGCAAACTGAAAAGTAAAAATAACATTCGAATATATAAGAGTTTATTTGGGTGTTTCATTTTAAATAACTCCCTATATGGCTGTAGTAATAACACAGGCCAACAAAAGATTTTGTGATCGGCCTTTTTTTTTGACTTTTTGGCTTAATTAAATACCATTAACTACAGAAACACTGTTCTTTTGTTTCCATCACGCATCAGTATTTGTGAATGTACAGTGTAGAATAATTTGTAGTTTTTAAAACCGAGGTTCTATAAAATAAAATTTTGCCTCATACTTTGCAGCACCACTGTGTTTAATCGGTTTGATACGTGCAAACAAGTATGGGGGATTTACCGAAATAGAGTTGGTTGATGGGGACCAGTTTTATACTATTCGGGTATTTATATAGTCGCTGTAGTACGTTTTTAATGTGTATGTTTACTCATGACATCGCGTCGTGTGTTTTTATTTTATTTTAAAAATGCCTAGAAGTTGTAAAAATACACCAAATATATTGTGTTATAAACTTAAAACCTGGTTCAAAAAACGTTATTTATGCAAAGGTTAATCCGCAAAAAATCATTTTGCCGCCACTTCATATTAAATTAGGATTAATGAAGCAATATGTAAAAGCTATAGATAAAAATGGGAATTGTTTTAAGTATGTGGCATATTTAACTTATGTGGCAAGCTTCCAGCTCTTTTCAGCTCCAAAATTAAAGAAATGCCTTTTCGTAGGACCAAATTTAAGAAAATTAATGCAGGACCAACGGTTTGAAGAAACAATGACAGAAATCGAAAAAGAACATTGGATATGTTTTAAAAACGTAACATATTTTTTTTAGGAAATTATAAACATCCGCAGTATGAGGAAATTGTCAACAAAATGCTGCATAAGTTTAAGAAACTTGCTCATCTGGACTACTCTCCAGAAAATCCTGTTGCTGTTAGTGAGGAGCAAAGTGAAGGCATAAGACATAAGGGAGATGGAAAGGAGGTACCAGGGTTGACGGGATATGGCGATGATGGCAGATTACTGCTAGATACTGAAAAGAAAACATCCAACGAATGATTACACAAGAAAAACTACAAAACGAAATTTTTTGTTAAAAAGGGAGTGATTTTCAAAGAGAAAATGAAATTAGAGACTCAAAACTATTTGTGTTGTTGCTTTTTACTATGTTCTTTAATGTTTATTAAATATAATGTTTATTAAAATATAATTTTTCCTTTTTTTTTAATTTACTCTGATTATTCAGTTGATCAAAATCTTACGTGAGTGGCAATAACGGGCGGTAGATATGTAATCAGCGTAAATAACTCACTTATCAAACCCAAATCAACTTTCAAAATATCAAAGTTTATGGGCCTGTGTAATTATTATGACACAATTATAATAACAATAATGACAATATGCACACAGCTACACCTAAATCGAATATCGAAAATATCAAAATAGTAAGTTATAGTAAGGCACCTTCCTGGGTGACACCTTAAGCCCGTTATGGTTCATGCTAGCATCAAATCCATTGTCAAATCTTCAAAAACAAATGCTCATGGCTCATGGATAATATTCAACTCTATGCTGAGGCCAAAACACAACTGCATACTTTGGTTTCCGCTATCTTCAGCAAAAAAATAGTCATGCTGATCGGATTGGATATTTGCGCAACATCAGCAACAGGCATTAAAACAAGAATGTTTCCAATAGATTCGAAACCAATAAATGCCTGGGAATTGCGTAGAATAACTGCATGAATTGAGACATCACCTTGAAACTACAAAGGCGGTCTCTATACTTTTCAAGGAAAAATATAGTGACCGCCTGATAAAGCTGTTGAATATGTCATTAAACGCACGCAACATTATTACTGCTATAAACGCTTGGACTGTTCCGATTCTCATGTACTCGGGCATACTAAAATATAGTAATTCGGATTTTAATGAACATGATAACGGGCCAACTACCCACCAAATTTAGAAATCACCATCTACAATCAGTCGTCGAGAGACTAAAGAGACGTCAAGGAGGTAATCGACTAATGAATATCAGAAATCTGGGCAGAGACCAAGAGAAGAAATTAACGAAATATTTTCAAGCATCCCAGAAAGCACTACATCAAAAAATCATGCAAATTGATCGAGGATACTGCACTGAAGCTCAGTGAGGAGAAAATTCATATTGCGTTAATAAAACCATGACATCTACCATGGTGCGAAAAATTAATTCAGGAAAATATCCCATCGACAAGCAGAGAGCTGTCTGAACTAGCAACAGTCAGAAGATGTACCCTGAAACCAAAGGTAGCAATCCAAGGTAATGTGACATCTACTCGCAACTACGAGACGTGTATAGTAAAAACGGCATAAAGTGGAAGACAAGCGCCATAGATGAAAAATGCAAGGGGAAACAATCGAATACAATTGGAGGATGTCCGGCTTTGAGAGTCAGCATATCTGGAAAGGCACAATTAGATAGCGAATATAGTACACAAAATGGCCCAAAAGTACAACATGTTATACCAACCCACCACCGTACTATAAACGTCAATCCCAGCCACTTTCCGACAGCAGAGAAAAATCTCTCAGGCCGAATTTCTAGGATACTATCAGGAGTAGATGAACGTGCAATTGCTGAGAAAGTGCACTTTAAATCCATAATAATAATAATTGTATAAAATTAAATACTACTTTTTTGCAGTTTTTCTGAATTCCCATAACTTTTTCATTTAATTTGTTTCCTATATCAACATCCCCTGTAATATTTAATTAAAACAAAAACTACACTTCTGACATTCGTTCACAATTAGTTTATAATAAAGTGAGAATAATACAGCTGTGACCACCCAAGGGCTATGAGCTATAAAAACTTAAAAGGAACGTTTACGACGACTTCAATGATAAGATCGCTTTAATTATATTAGCAAGAGGCCTGATTGATACTATCACATAGGAACAAGTAGTTTTCTATTTAATTGAGCAAGACTTAAACGTCATAACAAGAATAAACATTTATCCGTATTACAATAATATACATGCATAAAAGCGTTGGAGGGAATGAATTAATTATATCAAGCTGTTTGGTTCGATAAGGGCTTATTCTATACATCTTAGACCTATCGTTTGTCAGATTTTATATTTAATTGTGCAGTAAAATAGAGTAATAGGAACTGTGATTTATGTGTCTGTTGTCAATTTAATGTTCAACTAATTTACTTTGAGTGAAGTATTAGTGCTAGTGCATTTGAAGCTTGGGCCATCTCCTACAATTATGTGTAATAAAATGACTAATCATTTTATACAGTCCCCGTCGATAATAAAGCAATGTTTGCATTAAACCGGCAAGTTCAATACAAACAGACACAAGAGAGCTGTTAAAAGTTAGTTATTAATTATTATTGCCATTATTTAATTACGAATTACATAGTTATTATGCATCTGTGTACCAGTTTCAATATTTAAGCAACGCCCGTGCAATATTATTTTATTTTTATAGCATTGGAAGTATGTAATGATAGTTTTTTTTTAATTCTTTAATATTTGCAAATCTAAAGTCAACTAAAACATCAACTAATCCGAAATTTAACACCAAAAAAGTTCTACCACTACCAATGTACATCTGTGGACATCTCAATCTCTCAATGAACATGTCAATGGATATATGTGTTGACTCTGTGACTAAAAATTTTAGCGAAGTTTTTTTTGAATAATAATCGTTATTGCACCGAGAAGGGTATCGAAACAAGATATAATTGATAAAGTCGACAATGCTATTGAAGAAGGCGATTGAAAAAATTGAAGAAGAAATATACGAAACATGCCGAATTAAGTTCAAGAATCAAGCATACAAGCAACATCCGTTATACAAGTCGAGATAACAATATTTACAGCAGGTGAAGACAATGCGATAGCTATTATGAAGTATACAAAAATACAAGGTTTGCTAACTTCTTAACATCATATCGAGCTGATGAATGTTTCTACAAAAAAAAATTAATAATATACCTTGGGAATAACAGTAATCCAAACAGTCATGGCTCTCGGTGAACCTAAAATCCATGAATCTCATAACATTCTAAAAATAATATTTCAGTACCGATACCAGCGACTTAATAACTAGCTAGATATGTCACAGATACATAGTCCTAACTACATAGTCCAACCATGCTATCAACTACATATTTTCTGTGGAATGAAGAGCTTTCTGATCGGATACAGAATCATCACACTCATCGGTAGTAATTAATTTATTTATAGAGATATTCGAAGAAGACGATACGTTGATTTGTGAAGAAATACCTACACAGTAGACCTAAGGAATTAAGAAACATCGAAAAGATGAAGACTAACCGATATGAACAGAGATATATAGAAAGGATTATACATAACGAGAACATGAGAACTAAAGACTACTATGAGTAACTAACGAGTTATGTTTATATTGCCAAAACAACTAACAGACTGAAGACTATATCATATAGGAAAACAAGATAGATACAAGAGAAACTGTCTTCTAATAAGGAGACTGTTCTAGCATTATTAATCAAAAGTTTGCACGATTATATTGATCAAACAAGTAGGAACACATAATGCAGAATTATGGAACATAAAAGGTACATGAGGGTAGAATTATTTTCATGGGGCAATCCAATGGAGGCGGTCTGTAAAATCAACCTATTTCAACGCACATGACAATGTACTATTCATTTCAGCGCTATTTGCCAAATAAAGAACTCTTTTGTCTTGTCGATAAATGGAACAGTCTACCTGAGCCTAACCATAAAAATAAGCCACAATATGTTTTGAGATTTTTTATTTGGCAAATAGCGATGAAATAAACTATATCAATATCGAATAATAGTCTAAAAACAAATGTAGTTTCAGCTTCTCTCACATGCCAAATTTGAATCAGATATGTTTTTTCTATTTGGAAGATATAAAGACTGATTACAAATTTAAATATCAAAATTATGTATTTCACAAAGTAAGAAAATTGAAATAAATATTCATATTACAAAGTGTTACTATATTGGTGTCTTTTATTCCATCATTTCTTGTCGCACAAAAATAACTCACCCTGTGTATTATGTGTCTATCAAATTCCATTGCTTATTTTTGTTTGGTCGTCAACTTTCTACGCTTCGTGTACAGCAGAACTACTGAGATAAAAATATATGCCTTCTTTACGTTGTTTGCGCAAGTTAGTTATGTCTTATACCGTTACAGTCGTGATGACAATGGCCACACAAAAAAAAAAAAAAACAAACGAACGATCACACGTAACGCCACAAAGAGGAACAGAATAGGTGATAAAGAAACGTATTTCGGTCTGAAAGACTTAAGATATTAAAGAAAATGTGTAGAAAGTATGATGGAAGTAGTGAGTAGGAGTTGAGTTGTGATCGTTTATATAAATAAGTTTTTATTTTTGTAAATATTATGTATTTTAGTAGTAAGGCTCTTAATTTAAGATATTATGTCAGGATGTAACTGACGCGATAAGTAAATTTACTTTCCCAAATAATAAATGCGAGGACTTTTATTACAATTCTCGAAGACTTTTAGGAGGCAGATAACGAAATATTGTAAATAGGACTCTATTCAATTTCGATATCTTTAAAGAAATACTTCTTTTCAATAAGAAATTGAAGCATGATATGATAATTTTTTGGGAAAGGAGGTTGTAGATTTTGGTTATTTACTATTACATATAACACTTTGAAAAATTTTCGGAAACGAAGTACTAGTTGCACTAAGTAAATTAAAAAATAAATTATATCAGACAATGATTATATTACAAGTCTTTGTACAACTACTACTAATATTGTTTAATTTAGTTCTAAAAAATCCACGTTTCCTGATGTACAGAAAAAGTTCGTATTTATCCAGTTCAAAAAGCAGGCGATATTTATTCTCTTCAATGTAATTATAGGCCAATAATAGATTTGATCATGGAATAATTTTAAAAAACAAAATTAAAATCTTTTTAAACCTCTACTAAAATTATTTGTTTCATACTTTACTGGTACGTCACAGTATGTAGCATATAATGGATTTAATTCTACAATATTTTGTCCTACATCTGGAGCACCACAGGGCTCCAATGTAGGACCGTTACTGTTTGAGTAGGCCATTTGCAAAATGCGCTAAAACGGTTTTAAGTGAAACAGAGAAAACCGTAAAAACTGTCAGATTTGACTCAGACAAGCTACATCTACAATTTTTTGTTAAGAAAATTCACAAAAAATCATTAGGATTGTGCTGCAAGATTTCAACATTATCCCAATTCAGGAAAAATTGTTATTTCACATTTTAATCTGGAATTAGCGCGTTTTGCTTCAGCAACGAATTTTTAGAGCTTTTTGCATCAGAAGGGTGAGCCATTTGCAACATTCAACAGTAGAAAAAGTAAGTACCTAATGAAAGTAGTGTAATACAATCTTGTACACTGTAGAATACCCAACTTAAAAAACTTTTCAATAACTTTTCAATTTAAAAACTTTGTAAAACGTGAATAAAAGAGGTCCTAAATCTTCTCTTCACCATCACTTTCCATCAAATCGAAGTCCATCTCTACTACTTGTCTATTGTCAAGCAAATGTGTCTGGTGCTCCTTGTTTTTTTTTCTCAGCGACAATGTTATGAACATAGTAGTATTGAAAGAATGACCATGGAGGTTGAAACACGTGGAATAGAACTAAAGAAACAGTCTGAAAAAAGGGATTGGAAGAAGTCGTTCTGATTATTTGACGCGTTTTGCTTTTATATCCTTCGCAGCTGCCATTACTATTAATAGTTCTTAGCGCGTTTTGCATCAGGAATATTTTTAGCTTACTTTGCGCCAGGACTATCATTGTTTTTAGCGCGTTTTGGCACAGCTACCAACCTTCAACCTCATTCTTCAATGGGTTTTAACGCGTTTTGACACAGGAAATCATGAAAGGGATGTAGGGGACGCCATTCTGAATCCAATCATAACAATAACTCACTTTTTTCAAAAAATCGATTTAGCGCGTTTTGCAACTGGCCTACTTCATTTATAATATTTGTTAATGGTATTACTGGACTTGTACTGGAGTTGTTTCGCTTAAGATCACTATAACTTTAAGTTATTTTAGAAGAATTATTACAAGTACTTACAACTTGGTATAAGATACATACAGTATATTTAAATTCAGAAAAATGTAAATCACTGACTTAGATATATATATATATATATATATATATATATATATATATATATATATATATATATATATATATATATATATATATATATATATATATATATTGTATATCCTGAGAGAGACTACAATCATCAGTTACTACTTAACAACTTTCAAATGTGGCCTTTACACTTCAGCCACGTGTTATCTAGAATTAGCTTTAGCTGTAAATTAATACATAATGAAATTGATTGTAGTTATATTGGCGAGTTGAATTTTTGAAGACATTTACAATTACCAATAAGCAAAACTAACATACAATTGCAGTTACCATTGTATGCAATATGTTGTAATTTAAATCAGGTTAGTTTATGTTGCGACACAAATTTAAAACAATTGCGCAATAGTATTGTTGAATATCATCATCCTCTTTAATATACTTTTTTTAACATCATACATATATTGCAATGACTACAATATCTGTTGTAAACTCTTTTTTGAATTGAATATTTTGAGTAATTCTGTGTAAACCCTTATTATTGACCACTTCTCTATCATATTTATGCGTGAAATAAGAGAAGTTTTTGAGAATAATGAAACTTTCTACTAAGCGAGGAAAATGAGGCTGCTTTAATCAACGAATTAAAGAAAATTAAATCACATTTACACAACACAATTTACACAATAATCCATTTCACTAAAAATATTAAAATAGATGTGCAAAGATATGAACAAAATAGTGGCATAAAATGAATTAATTAATATATAAAAGTGAATGAAATAAAACTTATTCAGATCATTTATAAAATTATTTATAGTGTATCAAAAATATTGTCACGACCCTCTTTCCGCTTGACATTATTATGGAAAAGAAGTAGTTTATATAAAACAGACAACTTTATTGGAAAAAAAAAATTAAAATCATAAATTTTAAACAAACAACCAAATAAATAAAATAAAACCCAGATGGCCGGTACATTACTAGTATTAAATGTGCTACCTCCTGATGCAATCGAGAAGGGTGATTGTTTATGGACAGCAGCCTGACTACTGACCATCACACTGACCCTGCGCCTCCACCATATGTAACGATCCATTGTGTCATGGCCCTACCTTAGCTAGGGTTTATTGAGGGAAAGAAATGGTTTATATAGAAAACACATAATAACTTTATTGGGGGAATAATTATTAAAATCATAAAGTCAAACAACCAAACAAAAAATAATGTAAGATCTAGATGTCTAAAGAAAAGACAACAAAAAGCCTAATACAAAAATGAAATATTTCAAGACTCAACTTAGTATATTTTATAATGAATAATTCAGTGTAATATATAATGCTATTCTATCATAGATAATATTCAAGGGGAAATTTATATTGTGCATTATAATTTCATAAAATAAATTCAAGAAGTCAGAGTATCTTCTCTCATTTGTAAATGATTTCTACTAAGACCATTTTTTTGTAATTGATTTCCTTTAACAATACAACTTATATTAATTAGATCGTAACTTTATGAAGTATCGTATGATCGTATATGTTCTAATATATTATTAAAAATTCTCAAAACGCTTGCAGGATTTCTTTAAAGAATATTAATAATGTATTTATAATTCCATTATAAAAACACGAGATAAATTCAGTCCCTAGTTTTCATGTTGAAGAACGAGAACTAACATTTCTAGATCTGTCAGCGGAGCCTATATCATGACTCCTACTTTGCGGAGAACTTTTCCTCGCCTACATCTTTTCTCGTTCTATTCAATTACCGTCTCTTAATGTACACTGCGTAAATTGATTACGACTTTATTTTAGACCATAAAGAAAATTAGCAGTAACCAGATTAAGGATTGGGATTATTAAGTATAGGAAAATGGAATAGGGACAAGATTGTGGTCCGCGGCAAAGGAATCTGGAGCAGTGATTAACAGACAACGATCTTATACACTGTTCCCGGCAAGAGATTCGCCGTGGGGATCTCGGAAACGGTAAGGGATACGGAAAAGGTTGAATTAAGTTAAAGTGGCACAATTATATGCCTAGTAATACAGCATCAAGAAATCATGGATATCTAGATTAGTTTTGAAAATATTTGAAAAAACCGAAGTTCTGGAAAATCTATTTCTGGAATACCTTTTCTCATGAAAAATACAGTGATTGTTCTAAAAGAGACACTTGCATCTAGAGATAGGTGACACTTTGCATCTTTCTTGGTGGTTTTAGAACAGTCACTGTATTTGTAGTGCTAACTCTGTTAGACAAAAATACGACAAATTTTGTCATGTAATTCAGTGCTCGGCGTTTGGCATATAGCCAGGAGAATAGCTGTTTTGACCTAATTTGTTTAGTCCTTATATAAGGCATTTGCAGATGGGTTGGAGTATAAACTCCTTAGTTCAGTAGTTTGAATGTTACCCTCTGGTAGTAAAACTTTGCATTATATTGATGGTCTTTTTGATTAATTTCCACATACGTATATACAGTCCTCGACAAAATGAATGCACCAGCTAAACTTTTCATTATTTCTTATAATTTTTCGAAGTTCTAAATCCTTAAATATTTTATATAGGTGGTCTAGGATATACTCTGTCACTACTAATAAACAATTGCAATTATTTGACACATGTAAAGTAGCATTTTGTAATTGTTTGTTGATAATATATTTAATGCTGTTTCAAGTAATTTGTAAAATACAATAAATTCAGTTACACTACTGATTTTTTTAAAATTTAATGTTATCAAGTTAATGAAACAATTTGTCTAGTACATTTATTGTTAGAGTAGAAGAAATGAATAGTCCATGCAACTTAAGAGAATATGAAGCAATCAAAGCAGTAACTCTGGTTAACGAGGGATGTAGCCAACGATATGTGGTTAATGTGTTAGGAGTTAGATAATCAACAATTAGTCGAACAGTTAAGTGTTTCAGTGAACTTGGAAGTTACTGTAGAATCCCAGGACAAGGTCGTAAGATGTCTACAGATGCTTAGAGATGAGCGATTTCTTATGGAAGGTCGCCCTAAGAAACAGGCATTCTACCAGTTTAGAGTTAATCAGGGCCCTAACAGCAGTTCGAAATGTAGCAATTCTCGATGAACGGTCAACAGAAGGTTCAATGAAGGAAGTTGGACAGCAGAAGATCAGCTATTGTACCACTGCTCACCTGAAAACGTAGAGTTACTAGACTATATTTTACAAGAGAACACGTAAATTGAACCATCGACGACTGGAAGCGAGTAATATATAATAATGTGAAGTTTCACTAATGCATTCATTTTGTTCAGGAGTTTACATTTATTTTATGAACATATATTTTAAACAGGACTCAAATTTAAATGTAAATTTTATAGTTCAGTAATAGCTTATCATTTTTTGAAGCATATAACCTGAATAAAATCAACAATACGAGTACGTTGTGCCATCGTAATATCGCCTGATATTGTACAAGTGATTAAGGTTTACTTAAGTGTTAAGGCGAACACGATAAACTAATTTACAATATATTAGGGCCTCCTGCAAGTTGATTATATACTTGTACTTTCATTATAGTCCCGAATAAGGCTGTTTATAATATAGACTCTCGTCGATAACGCTACTACGCCAAGACGCTACATACGTAAATCTCCTTTTTCACGTGACTCAAGATGAACTCATGTTAACTGTCAGTAATTTTCTCCGGTAAGATTTCCTTCAAGACTGTACCATCATGACAATTATGTTAAACTGAGGTAAACTATAAGTACTATAAACGAAAATAAACAGTTTTAAAACCTTAAAACGGACTTTGAGTGGCCGAGAAAACGTAAACCAACACAAATGCAGAATGTGTGTTTTATGCGACAGTTTTACTTTTTTCATTGGCGAGTGCTTCAGTGCCGTATCAATACATTTGTGATCGAACGATATTTTTTTTCTTTCATTCGTATATGATAGAGGCCGAATATATGTTTTTTTTTGTTCAATGCAAAATCGGCAAATTTTTCTCAAATAGTCCACCATCGTGCTTTCTCATGATCCATGGACAGGCTGGGGTGTCCTATCCACCTCAAAATCAATAGATGTCGACTGGTAGACGTCCCTAATCAAAATCAGTTGAAACCCCATCGATCCGACACGATTTAATTGACTGATCGTGCTAACAAAAAAAAAAATTCTCAAATAGTCCACCGTCGTGCTTTCTCATGACCCATGAAAATGGTAGTGTATTCTATCCACCTCAAAATCAATAGGTGTTATCTGCGAGACGTTCCCGATCAGAATCAGTCAAAACCCAATCGATCCGACACGATTTAGTTGAGTTATTGTATTAACAAAAAATTTTTTCAAATAGTCCACCATCGTGCTTTCTCTCATGGCCCATGGACAGGGTGGGGTATGTTCTACCTACCTCAAAATCAATAGGTGTCGTCTGGGAGACGTCCCTGATCAAAGTCAGTCAAAACTCGATCGATCCTACACGATTTAGTTGAGTTATCGTGCTCACAAGAATAAATGCCAACGACAACGACGACAATGACGACAACGACACACATACAGACAAAATTGTTTAAAAATCTTTTTTTTGTGTTTAGGTCGAGAAACGAAAAATAAACGAAAAAAAATATCATGTGCAGTACAGTACACGTGATAGAAGTGAATGCTTCTTTAGAATAGAAAATGAGAGAGATTAAGAGTGAGACATTGAAAGAGAGAGAGAGAAAGGGAGAGGGATAATTTCAAAAGAAATATAACAATATAAAATTTGTGTAAAAATATTCGGTTTATTCATTATATTATACACTATTATCGGCTGGTGGTTGAATTGGTAATACTGATATGATTGATTTGTGATAACTACAATATGAAATATATGTTCGTGATTCGATATTTTCTAGATAACGTATAAAAATTGCATCTATTGTTGTTCCGGATTTTGCTGTTGATTCTTAGGGATTGTTATTTATAAGCAGACCAAATGTTTCTCGAAGAAAGTTAATCAACGTCAAAGAATAATTGGATCCGAAATTTACATTGAAATCTCGCCCGAGAATCAAAGGGATTTTGTCTTCGCCTCCTCCAAGTGCATTTGCACCTGTGTGGCTGTAAACCAGTAGAGAGCGGTGAATGAAATATATTATATCTTCTAGATTTCGGTTCGGTGAGATATAGATGGCTGCGATGACGATATGTTTTTATCGCTTCGTACTGAGTTTATATCGCTCTCTCTTGCTCCACTCCCGTGTGGTGTCAGAGTTGTATGTACTCGCGCGCATGCGCGTCATACTATATTTTCTTCTGTTGCCTAGTATTCAATGAATACGTGGCTCTCTCTCTTGCTCGTACGATGCTTCATAAACTATTCCCCCTTCAAGCTATTTAGACCTTGGACTTAACGTATGAGTGGCGTTAAAGACGAAGGACCGCACAAAAGGGAGACGCGGATAGCCTAAACTGATATATATATATATATATATATATATATATATATATATATATATATATATATATATATATATATATATATATATATATGATGTATAGCTCTCTTTCTCTTTCTCTCTATGTTATATATCTTACTCTGTCTTGTAACGAAGTCTGTGTTTTAGGTATACCAAATGTATAGCTCTCTTTCTCCTTCTCTCTACGTTATATCTTTTTTCTCTCTCGTACAACGAAATCTCGAAACGTTACATTTTTTCAATTCCCTCTCCATTCTCGTCAAATATCAGAACGCCGCCAAAGAAGTATTCACTTCAAAAATATTTTATTTTTCCATTTTTCTTTACACGATTACATTACTTTTCCGCTAGTATAGTTGCGTGCGGAAAAGTAAAATATATATGACCTTTATCAGTCATCCATAAAGGTCATATATTCTCATATAGGTTCTTTCTGTATTTGCACTACGATCAAGTATTTTACACGAGATGAAAATTTACAAAGTATGAAGTTTAGTAACTAATTTTGCTAATATTTGTTACAAGAGAAAATACGACTGTGCCTTAAATATTCCTTACTCTGCTTGATATTATTGACTGGTGTCTTTTCGTACACGTAGTTGAAAAATGGCGACCATTTACCCTAACCAAACCATCACATTCATCTCGTTCTATCCAACATCGATGGAAGGTGTTCAATAATATATATTTGGTCTTACAGTCTTTGATTATCTTGAGACGAACCCGACGTCCCCTAATATTTTTGCGGAAAAGGGTGATTTTATGACCCTCACAATGAATCGATCACACATACGGATTCTGAAAGGCGAAAAGTGGTTGCAATATATTGGAGTGGATTGACGGCGTCTTAACAGAAACCGAGCTTCTCAATTACCTAGTGTACAGGGGCGAGGCGTTAAGAGTAGGTTTTTGCCTCCACGTGTCTTGTAGGAAGAGGATAATAAACGGGGGCTTGTTAGTTTACACTGAAATAAGTCGTCACTCTAATAGTAAAGCTAGCTAAATATTCTAAAATATAGTAAGGTTTCTAAAATATTAGGAACAAAACAACATCATTAAGAATATATTAGAAAGAACACAATATCAGCTTTGTAATGATATATAATATTATAGGGTATAGAAAATGTTTTACGGGAAAAATGCGTTTAAAAAAACAATTTGAAAACGCTCATTTATTTCCGGACAGCCAGTAATTTTCTTCTTTATTTTCCTGCGCGAAGAGACAATTAGCTATCGAACTACTCGAACATGGAAATCATGAGGTGAAAGCTTAGTGAATAATCTTTGACAAATGTAATGCCATGTCACGACGACCCAAATTGATAAAAACCATTTAGCGTTATCTATTGTCACTGATACAAATTTAATTGTTGAAAACCTGTAAAATGTTATGTAAATTTCCCCATTACCGAATTAACGTGTACTGCTATCTGGGAATAAATAAACATGTTATTTGCGCCGAGTGCTGACTTTAAGTATGATTATTATGAATTTAGAGCAGGGTAGATTCAAGCGGTATTATGACGTTGTAGTTAAAATTAGGCAGAAAATACGAGGGGAATATCAAAGGGGTTCTTTTGTGCGAGGCGACTGTGGGAGGCCTTAAGACATCAGCGCTCCTAAGCGAGGTTGCTGGAAATGACAAACAGGAGTTATTGCAACAATAAAAGAGAAGGAGGGGGATGCTGTTCAAAATTAAATGGATTGACTTCAGCCATTGGCGGAGTTGGGGAAGGAAACGGCAGAGTTAAGATGGGAGGCGTGTGAAAAATACCGATATTAAAAATGACCGTGGTAAAAAGATTTTAAAATATTTTTTATTGTCAAAATTTGTCATGCAATTCTGGTGAAGTATTTTCACCACTGTAATGTTAAGGAGATGCTGAGTTCTGGTTTTTACTAAGAGCACAAGATTTACATAATTGAAGCATACTTTTAAACTGTTTTATTAAATGGAATTTGAGAACACAGTCAACGTTTATATTTTGTTTATTTTTGTTTATGCTTCGCATACTTTGCTTGTTCTGTTATGTTTCTTAGCAATTTCTCTGAGGAGGTACATTGCATTTTCATTGACTAGAAACCTGTTTACGAGTATGTTGGGATGATTCACAAGTCTGGCAGTATATTTCGCACTGTATTCTTTGATAACACCTTCAATCGAGGACACAGAGAGATCACGTAATATTAACAAGATCATTTACAAACATTATGGGAATTCGTGGATTTCTCAGACGATGAAGAACCTTTTAGTGCAAGTGAATCAGAGTATGAACAAGACGAGTCAGAGAGCGAGAGTTCTAGCGATGATGAAATCCCAGTCAAGAGGAAAAAACTTACCAGTCTCACTAAAAATGAGAATCAGGGGGTAAATAAGAAAATTCAGAATACCGTTTGTAATGTTTTTTCTGGTAAATTTACTAACCATACTTTATTTTATTTGTAGGTAGGTAAATGTTTTATGTATTTTTTAGCTTCTGATATCTATATTGACAAAACGGAAGTTGACGAACTAGATCAGGGGTGTGACGTGCCCTCTTCTTCCGATCATAATGCCAACAGAGTAGTTGAATTACCTAATCAGGAATCTGATAATCTCTCTAATCCTAGTATGTCATCAATTCTTATTATTATTATTTTTTATATGTGACTTTTTAGCTTCCAGTAACCATATTGATGAAACTATAGAAGCTGTAATAATGTCACAAAATATAGGTGACGTGGAAGAAAGTGATACAGATAATGACGAGTCAGATCATGAAAACAGCGAAACAAACACACTTACTTGAAAAAAGTTTATGATATCTAGGCTAAATGTGTTTGATTTCAGTGAGAGAAAGTCCGGCGTGACTGAAGAAATAATGAATATCTTCAAAGAAAAAAAAAAGAAGTAGATTTTTATAAAATTTTTATAACAGATGACCTAATAAACTATATGGTAACCGGAACAAACAGATATGCTCAATCTATGAAGGCTCAGGCTAATACTTTACCTCATGCTCGCATAAAAACTTATGATACTACTTATGATGAAATGAAAATTTTTCTGGCAGCACTATAGTGGATGGGAATTGTCCGGTTACCTCAAGTAAGAGATTATTGACTTCAGCCATTGGCGGAGTTGGGGAAGGAAACGACAGAGTTAAGATGGGAGGCATGTGAAAAATACCGATATTAAAAATTACCGCGGTAAAAATATTTTAAAATATTTTTTATTGTCAAAATTTGTCATGCAATTCTGGTGAAGTATTTTCACCACTGTAATGTTAAGGAGATGCTGAGTTCTGGTTCTTACTAAGAGCACAAGATTTACATAATTGAAGCATACTTTTAAACTGTTTTATTAAATGGAATTTGAGAACACAGTCAATGTTTATATTTTGTTTATTTTTGTTCATTTTGCATACTTTGCTTGTTCTGTTATGTTTCTTAGCAATTTCTCTGAGGAGGTACATTGCATTTTCATTGACTAGAAACCTGTTTACGAGTATGTTGGGATGATTCACAAGTCTGGCAGTATATTTCGCACTGTATTCTTTGATAACACCTTCAGTCGAGGACACAGAGAGATCACGTATTATTAACAAGTCTGAAACATAATGCGGCGCGTTTGCTATTAACGTAGCACTTTGTTTCTTTCTATAGCACAAAATTTCTATGTCGGATTTAGCTGTTATACAACAGAGTTGGATGGCGTATGTCCAAGAGTATAGCCTTCTACTATAGTAATTTGTTTTCCAAGGTGGCTTGAGATTTCCTGCCGAGAAGCCAATATGTCTGCCTGAGCTTAACCTTCCGTCGGGGGCAGTATGAATCTAAACACATTCGGGCGCAATACATCTGAGAAATACTATAATTAAATCTTATACAATTTAGATTTTAATGAGGTGGAAATTTAAGTAAATGCTTATTTTAATCAATATAATACAGTGATACATATTTCATACTAGTTTTTAATAGCAATAATTAAATTTACATAAAGGAACACATTGAATGTTGTAAATCAATACATTTGGAAGATTTAATAGGACAACCAGCTGTTGACAAGATTTTTTCTGTTTTAAGAATACAACATAACAAACATAAATTAGTATTGAACAATGTTTTGAATACAGAAATCAGACCACCTATTTCTTCATGTAAAAGTCATAAATAAATAAATATTGGATGTAAATATAATATAAAATAAATATTGGATGTGAATTAAAAAAAAAAGTTATAAGTAACTGACTGAAACTGTCTTAAGTGTAAATAATTATGAATCCTCTTCATCATTTTAGCATGTTCCACAAACAAAAATAAACGTCACATTTTTGGTAACGATATTTAGTATAAACCAATAATTTAACACCCAAATGTGTTAATCTTGAATAATAATACCATAAAAAGCCGGAATAAGTAAGTGTAGAGATCCCAAAATATATTATTAATTTAAGTAATAAAAGAAATCTAACAAAATATAAAACTGAAAATAATGACGTAATCAGGCGCAATGCATCCGACAGATTCGGGTGTATCCGGAGCTAAAAAGCTATGAGTTCGAGTTAACATTCGTAGTATACACGAAAGGGCAAAGAGAAAAATGACTGCCGAATCTCACAGATCGGTTGCGCCCGACGAAGGGTTAATACCAAGTTGAGTTCTTTTAGTAGTTATGTGTTTATTCCACATAATAATTATTATTAGCCTCCTGTCAAGATGCATATCAAGGTACTTGACGTTGTTGATTTGAGTAAGTTGTCCATTCAACTCTACAGATGGGCAAGTTAATCCGTTCAAAGTTAAGGTAATATGTGCAGATTTGGATTCGTTGGCATTAATTCGCCAAGTTTTTAGCCATGCTTATATTTCGTTCAAATTAATTTGAAGTTTCTTGGATGCTTGAATGGGATTTGTTTGAGAGATTAATCTTGCGCTGTCCCGGCACATTTCCTTGGACATAATCATACCAGTTTCATAGTATTTACTTTTAGTAGCAGTACATGTTTAAAATGAATGTTACATATATACAAAATTAAATACATTCCGTCAATTAGGCCACACTAGCAATCGTCATCTAAAGGAAGCAAAAACCACTGTTATAGACTGTGTTTATTTAATTAAAATACACGAAAACATTTATGTAATATTGATTAAAGTAAGATTCAATTAAAAGAGGCTACCATTAGGAAAATAGATCAATAATCGACAGATATTTACAATTTTACTTGCGCTTGATTGAACATTCTTACCACTCATTTATTTTTAAATAAATACTGAGATTTATTTAATCGATTAATTACTGAACTAAATCCATAATACATTAAACTAATATAAATACAAAGTAATTCATGGCACACTACGTCGCAGTTAGCTACCAATGAACCACGTCTTTGATCGTGTCAATAAGTAAAAATGTGAAAATATATAGTATTCTGTGATTATTCGAAAAAAAAAACATATAAAGACACTGTGGATATTTTTGAGTACCTAATGGAAATCAGATATCGAACAGCTAAAATGCATAAAGGTACTGTAGCTTTTATTTCAAAACTGCCCACCCCTATTATTTCATTTAACTAGAAAAATGACCTCTAGACAAACATTAATTGTTGTTAAAATAATGAGCACTATTACTTATTTTAAAGGACTGGAAAGTAACGTCCAATTTAATTTAAAGTAATGATGGCAAGTTGTTTTCTTGGCTATATTGTGGCTCTTCAGTTTTGATTTATAATTCGATAATGTCAAATCATTGTCGTCGATGAATGTCAAATAGTAAATTGCATGTGAAGATAAATACGATATCTCTTATCTACAGTCTTCCTAATCATCATGGAATAACCTCCTAATTACTATATGTTACACTTAGAGTTATTTCTACATATGCACTTATATTCTTTCAAAATAGTGTTCAATTTGTCAGTCTAAAATTTGACTGACGTAAAGTGAATATTGATACTTGTGTGAATAAATGTCTCTTTTTCCTTGGATGTATTTTCTGATTTTCCCACAAGCTGCGGGTTTCACAATAGATAATAAATTTATTGTCACCATACTTCTAATCGAATTTACCTTATTTATATAGATAGGTTTAATTCATAAAGTCTTCCATCATTATGTCATTGGAAGGCGCAGGGAAAAGCATAGAATGGGATATTTTAAAATGTATTCCAAATATTGCCTGTTTGAGACAACACTTGATCATTGAATACTTCATACTTGAATACATTCATGTATTTAATTCATTATTAAACTGGGGAATAATTGGAAATTTTCCATAAATTTAATATTCGTAATAGTGTTCTCTTAAAAATATAATAATAATAGTAATAATAGACAATATTTAGTAAACGCATATAATATTTCTACGAAATATTCACAAAATGTCTGCAAACAACTAGAGCAAAAAAACACCAATTTTGAGCAGTGTCGAATACCAGACGAAATTAATTATATTTCTTGGTATTTATAAATTCTGATTATATTTTTTTCAACGCGGCTACTGCTGAATACATGTATATATAACTTACAGTAATAGAATGGACTAGTAAACAAGATAACTTATTATTACGGTTATTCGCGGCCTATTTTCGAGATTAGATAGCCATTGGAAATACTCACTTTTGGCAGAAATGGTGTGCAAATATGATAAGGGAATTGAACTGGTAATTTTCGTAGCAAATAGTTTTGAAATCTAAATATTTGTATAATAAGTGAAATATCGATTCTAGAATACATGATGCTTGAAATTGAATGCGTATAAGGAAGGCATTTAAAAACAATTCCATGTAATTTTTTTTATTAAGTCATCTATTTTTCATACTTCATAATAACCAAATTGTAACAGCTTCTGCGTTAGTAGCTAAATGCTTTTCCTGTCTCCGTCAAGAGACTAAATAGAACTCTGCGCACCTATAGACGCTTTGTATGATTCATAGTACTGTGAACAGTTGCTTAAAAACTTCTCCAGTCTACTAGCAAGCTGAAAAGTTTATTGATCCTTGTGGGAAGGATCAGCTCCTTAGCTTCGTTGTGGAGGATTTTGCTAGGGCCCTACAACGCGTTGGTGTTGTCATAAGTACGCATAATGGTTTTAAATCAAACATTTTCATCGCCGATTCTGGTATGCCTCAAGGCTGTAATTTCGAGCCACTATTATTTATTATATTCATTAATGACTTGTCTGTCATTCTGCAATAGACTCATCTTCTTTTTTGATAATGTCCTAGAGTTATCGCTTGCAATGATAACTTTTTAACTATAAAATGATTGTTGGTATGTAAATAATAAGCTTTCAATAAATATAATTTTTAACTTTATTCATTTACTTTAAAAGAAAACAACCAATATTATACACTTATTCTCTTAATAATATATGTTTAACATGCTGTAAAAACATTAAAGATCTAGGTGTTATTTTTGATGGCAAACTTTTTGGTAGCAATATTATTATTATTATTATTAAATAAAATAATAAACAGTAAATTTTTTGTGATGATTTCTTTAAATAAATAAATTTGACTATATTATTCAATGGCAACGACAAAATATTCAAGAATTCAATTACTCGCTCAAGTAAAGTAATAAATAGCCCATCAGTTAGATTTTATTCAACCTGATAGTGATAATGCATTCCATCGTAATGCGTTTCCTGCATACAAATTAAGAACAATCTAGTATGCCCTGGACAGGAAAATACCTCACGATACACGTGTAACACGTGTCGTACTACACGATTTGAAGAAACGAACAGTTAGTTCTTATATCAGTAGTTTATTGAACAGCAGTTTCACATAATTCCAAATATAATCAGTAATGATTTTCCTGGGCATGTTTGGATTAAAATCACCGTTAAACATGATACGATTTTAACAGTGGCGGCTCGTGATGAAATGTAACGGGTGTTCTGCACAGGGCCGATCCTAGGGTATTGGCCGCCCGCGTGAAAATTTCAAACGTTTTCAAACTACTGGCGCTGTAGGGGCCGCAAAAAAATTGCACCAAAGGCGAAAATTTTGAAAATTTTCAAGGTCACGCGTTTTCCTGATACTTCAGAATTTTTATGTAAAATCCGTTTATACAAAAAAGTATAGATTTTCACAAGAAACATTTTTGGAATTTAATACCTTTTTGAAGAACATTCATGTTTGCCGTCATATTCTTTGGTTAAGAGAAAAGGCTTGTAAGGTGAATTTTCTACTAGAGGGTCTATAACACTTAAAATATTTTCCGAAAGAGTTTCAGCGTCACATTTTGTAGGTTTCCGGTATGTCCAAAAACGTTCAATCGGTTCATCATCGAGAATATACCTTAAAACTACCACTAACTGAGTTATTGCAGATACACCAGTTGTTTCGTCTGCCATAACTGCCAAAAATGAAGGTTTGTTAATTTCTTTAATTATTTCTTCATGACATACTTTTAATATACAGTCTAAAAGATCATTTTGTATTTCTTTAGAGGTTCCTTTAAATATTGAAGCATTTTGTAGATGCTCGCTTAACGTTACATCAAGCTGAGCAGAAAAATTTATCAAACCACGAAATATCCCCGGGTTTTGAGAGGTTCCAGCTTTGTCATGTCCTCGCAGTGCCAGTTCAAAGGCCCCACAAAACTTTATGCAGTTTATAATTTTTGACAAAACGTATCTCTTTCTTGTCACATTATCATTATACTTTTGCACATTTATCCAATAAGCTGAATCTAGCTGCGCTTTAATATTAGTTGTTCCTAATAAAGCTAATTCCATTGTATTATGTAGATGGCTTTTGGAGTTGTCGTGCTTTTTTATTTTTTCAGTTAAGTGCACAAAATCTGTCACCCCTACCTCCGTCCAAGCTTTATCACCGCCAAAAAGTAAACAAGGAAAACAAAATAACGCATTTTTTTTTGTTACACCCACAAATCCAATTGTTCTTAGAATAAATGTCTCTATTAAATTGACGTTTATATGCTTTTCCGCAGCTAACACCTGCAGTCTCCATAACAATATCGGGCAATGGCCTACCATTGTTTTTTAAATCAATTTTGTCTTCATAAGAGTATTTAAAAAATCGCTTCACGTGAACTAAATTATAAACTAAATCCATTGTCACTATCACAGTATATAAATATTAATAATTAGTACAATAAATCACTACACAAATTCACAAAACAGTATTTAAAATCTCAAAATAACACGAAATACGAAATAGGTACGATTTACGCCCGCCCGAGTAGGAAGGAGTAAACATTCACTGATGTTGCTTTAGCTGGAAAAAATACAGCTCACTGACCGTGTAAATTCGCGCATTTACGAGCGCCAAGTGTGGATTATCGCGGGAGTTGAGGGGGAGGACGGGTGTGCCGAGCCGTGCTGAGAACTACCTCGTGTGGCCCGGTTCAATGTATCGCGACGCGCTCGCGTAGAGACCCAGATAATTCATCTGGTCTACTACTCAATAGAGGACGGCGGTCAGAATGCGACTTTAACGCAATAATTTGGTTAGCTGCACCAACTAACCAAATTATTTTATTAATAAATTTTAGTAATTATTATGTCGCGAAAATATACAAATATCTAATTTTTTTGTCAGTTCTGCAGCTCTGCAGCACCTATACACTAGCCGCCCCTGGATTTTAATGATAATTAACGAAAAGTGTTCAATATAAGCATTAATTCAATTTGAACTAATCAAAATACTGTATTAACTTCATTAGTTAGTAAGCATATTTTCGTTCGAAATTGTATTCGCTCGAACATCTGTCATGTCAGCTATCATTTTATTTCATATATTAATAGTGCTAGAGTGGACATACAGATGTGGATTATCATCCTCTCATGATTGTTTTGGGCACAAGCCAATCCGCTAAATTGTTATAGCCCAACTACGTTAAGATATTTTGGTTTGGATGAAACTATTCGGTTTTGTAAGTAAACAAAGTCAAGCTTTATGGGTTGGGTTTATGAGTTACAAATAGGAAGTGCGTACGTGCGTAAATATATTACTAGTAGTCTGAATATTTTGCTTTGTTTGTCCGTTGAAGTTTACTGTAGTGTTTGTTTTACGGTTTTGCCTACTATAATTAGGTAAAGCGGTTTACGTCCAAACCACTAATGATTCAATTATTTTGAGAATGGCCAGAAGTATCTGGAATGAAAATATAATAAAGACAAATTAAGCTCTACTGTCTTAAGTTGTAACTTATGTCTAACGTCCCACGATAATGCTAACAGTATTCTGCGACAACAATACTGCGGCACTGATGAGAACTAACAAGTTCGAAACAGCTGTATGTCGTTCGGTTCCGATCCGGGACAAATGTCGAATCCTACCTGTGACGGGTTTTATTTTTTGAAACCTTATCTATTCGTGCAGAAACACGAGAAAAGGGGTCGAGGATCGCTTCTGGGTATAATTCAATGCCTGGCGGGGCTTTAGCCCGAGGAGTAGTTGTTTCCTAGAGCGATTATGTAATAGCTTTGCTATACGGGAACTATTTTGATAACCGCTTGGCGGTTTGGTGGTTCCTTTCTCGATTTCCGACTTATATGTTACTGACAGAGATCGTATCGATAAAGATGTATACGCCATAAAGTTCATTCGGCATTTGTCCTGAATAGGCGTACCGTGTGCGGCACTGATGAGAACTAACAAGTTCTAAACAGCTGTATGTCGTTCGGTTCCGATCCGGGACAAATGTCGAATCCTACCTGTGGCGTTTTTTATTTTTTGAAAAGTTTTAATGGGAAATTATCTATTTTCTCGAAAAAGGGAAAAGTCTATTCGAACTGCAGATTCAAAGTAATAATTTAGAAATTCATACTTACCTAGAGAACCTCTAGATTTAGGGAAAATCCGAGGCCACCGTTGAATTTATCTGTCCCTCTTACGTCTCTACGAGTTTTTTCAGATTTTTTTCTTGGGAAACGTTTCCTGGCCGAAGAAAATCGACGGAATAAGCAAGGGAATTTTATCGGATATTCGAAAGCTTCGAAATCGGGGCAAATTACACTGAATATAACGTAAATGGATCTCCTGAATATGACAGCAGTTTCCAAAAAACTACAAGAAATAATGAAAAGTTTTTCTGATGCGTTTATTTTATTCAGTAGTTTAGTGTTAGCATTTCCCGATGATTCTAACTTGGTTAGCGAAACCCACATCGAAAAATGTGTAATATTTTGGTGTTCATGGAAAATTGGTTTCAGAAAGTCCGTTCCCAGAAAAAAATCAACACCTTAATTTTTCTAAAAACAAAAAAAACATAAACTTCTGAGTTAAAATTTTCCCGTTCTACATAATTATCTACTTTTTAGAAATAACTCTCCTGTGTACTACTAGTGATAAACAAGGGTTTAAAAGAAAGAAACTCATTCGACGGAATGTTATTTCGGCGTAATAGTCGTAATCTTCCGATGGCTATCATATGCTCGTTCTACGTCGGTCTAGATAATACAAAACGCGGCACCGGGGTGACATTAGAGCCCTTAGAGATTACCAGAGCGTCCAGTTCTTGATTTATGTGATTATATCTCAACAATTTATTAGAGAAGACAGAAAATATGGATGATAACCAATTACGCCCTGATTACATCATAACGTCGTGACGCGTTAGTCGTATACACTCTAAATGTCTCCCCAAGTAATTATTTTAGAAGCATAAATAAATGTTAGATACGGATTTGTTACAAGCTTTACGTTAAAAATATTAATAGCACAACTCTTATTTGCGTTAGTCTTTCCTCTTATTAGTCTAGAGCTGGGAAAATGCATAGGTGTGCACATAATAATAGCTACGTAAGAAAATGACGTGAATAATAATAAATTATAATTCATGAAACATTGCAATATTTACTCTGGTAAGCAGCATTGTCACAAATTGTATGAGATCAGTGAAAAGTCTACAGCATCCAGTATGTTACCATAATCGCTCCATCGAATATTGTTCGCAGTAATGAAAAACCGACCATCCGACATTGAATGATGTAATATTTGCATAATTATATAATTTTTGACATTCCGCAATGGACATATAAACCCACAATCATTAGAGATTTGTGTTAATGCGATACAATCTTAATATTTCTTTAAAACACTATCAAACTTTCTCATAACACTCTCATTATTTACTTAAAGTATGTAGCTATAGGTGTACAGTGTCCACTATTTACAGTGACCCCACTAAAGACAGTGAAGGATTTTGTGAATCGTCATTTCATAGCGCTACGTATGTTCGACATAATTATTAATTAGGCAGAATTCTGCATCAACGAATTACACGCAAATAAAACATTTAATCCCATAATAAGGAATTAGATGATAATCAATAAGCGATCGAGCTATCTATATCAATTGACTATACGGATATTGGCTACAGAAAACTCCAGACGCAACTGAAGGCCTGCCAACCCAATGAGCTTGGTCGGTGCGATTACAACCAGGCCTAAAATCAAACACTCTACTTATTACTAATGTACTATTCATATCCATTCTTCAAGAAACTATCTATCTAGCAGAACACAAAAATTGTAATTAATTATACATATTGGGAGTACCCCAAGGCTCTGTTCTGAGGCCATTACTCTTTACTATATACATAAACAATTTTTACTCATATATGAAATTCCCTAAAATTTACATGTACGCTGATGCTTCACAGATATTATAGATATTATAGATTCTTTAACACAATGAATGGGCTCTTAGAAAATTAATAGCGACTCGAAAACAATATCCGTACACATGAATCCCGATAAATCTGGTTTTGACAATTTTTGGTAGCCCCACACACGCTCAATTAAAAAACTGTCAAGTTAGGAATTGGCAATACGACAAATGCAAAATTATTGCATTTTAAAGTTTATATTTGGCATTAAAAACTATCAACATATCTCACATAATCTTAAAGAACTTCATTGGGTGAAAACAGAAATAAAATTCTTTCTCCTTGTACGTGTAATAAAATTATTATACATTAAAAGAGGTTAAAGAGCAGTTATGTTTCCTGAACTTCACGCATACTAATAAAGACACTTATTATTATTGTTTTATTGGTCGTGTTACTTATTTTGTCCTCTTACTTAGTTCTTCGGATGAAAACATTATTAACCGACAGAATTTCAGATACTGTATCACAAAAAATCATCATTAGACAAGACAGAGATAGATTCGACATCTGTTTAAACAGAGGTAGTTGATAATAAAGATATTAGGTCATATTTTCTATATATAAACTGTTAAAAGAGAAAGGTACTTAAAATTACTTTAGGGTGAAGTTATTCCTACTGTCCAACTTGTATCCACTGAAAAAATAATGTGGTTAATGCTTGAGTGATAATATATTAACTTGAGTGATCAATATTTAATAAAACGGTGCTCTATTACATATTATTTTGTTTCTTGTATGTTATGTTGAATTACTTGGACCAACACTCTCTTCGAAAGTAAATTGAGAGCAGAAGGCTGATACTGTGGCCTTAAAAGCCCACCAGAACTTAGTCTCTTTGAATATTTCTCACAGCTTTTGAATTATCTTGAGCAGTTAACTTAATATCATTTACCTTTAAAAGCTATACATTTTATTTTTAAAATATATAAGTTATTAGTGTTTATTTAACTAATTGGTTATTATTTAGTAGTTAGCTTATGCAATATAACAGCATTTTCATGTAGCATCTCTAATAACTAGAAGATGTATTAAAATTGAAAAGAATTTTAATAACTTTTATTATCAATTAAGTATGTTATGTTTTGATCAAATAAAATTGACCAACTTTACGTTTTAAAAAACATTATTTAATACAATTGTAGCAAATTTATGTAACACTTTTGTATCCCCCTGTATATTATCATGCAAACAATTACTGAAAGTAGTCACACAATTATTAAGGTAACATTTCTTTATCTTCCATTTCTTACAACTATATAATGTATTCTTAAAACTTTGTTTCCGTCAGCAACCAATGCACCTGTTTTATTTTTTAATGTGCTATCTGGTAGAATGTAAATGGTTTTATTATGAAAATAACTTGAAGCACAGTGCTGTTTATATCTGGTAATGGACAGTAGAATAAACACTTACTTGATCATATTTTTTTGGAAATACGCAAGTGAAATACGGTCTCAAAAATTAAATATGTAAATTCCTTGTTACATCACTTGGAAAATCATTACCGGTCACCTCGATTCCTTTTATATCACTCCCACGATATTCCGTTTTTAAATTTCACGTTATAATTATTACTTTAATCAAAACTGCTCGTCTTCTTCCTGAACTGTCTGCTCTCGAGGGAAATACAGGGGGAAACAAGAGGAAAACACTCTTAGTTAACGCAAATGTATTCACAAAACGTCGAGAACCATTACTGACATAATCTATAATGCTGCTCATATTTTCTATTTGTAAAGTATTTTGATGATGCAGAAGTAATCGGGAGTATCTTATATGTAAATTAGACTGTTGTGTCGATGTATCTGCATACCAGTGGTGGAGGAATTGAGTTTCTAGTAAATCAAAAAAGTTTAATAATATTTTAAGATGTTACAAAAGGAGGAACTATTTTATGACGAATATGTTTGCATTAATAAATATATTGAAATGTATTACAGAAAACAAATTATGGAACCTTTTTGTTCGTTGTTCTGTTTTGTAAAATTTTAATACTTTTTGAAGTGAATACTTCTTTGGCGGCGTTCTGATATTTGACGAGAATGGAGAGTGAATTGGAAAAAATGTAACGTTTCGAGATTTCGTTACACGAGAGAGAAAAAAGATATAACGTAGAGAAGGAGAAAGAGAGCTATACATTTAGTATACCTAAAACACAGGCTTCGTTACAAGATAGAGTACACAGATATATAACATAGAGAGAAAGAGAAAGAGAGCTATACATCATATATATCAGTTTAGGCTATCCGGATCTCCCTTTTGTGCGGTCCTTCATCTTTAACGCCCACTCACACGCTAAGTCCAAGGTCTAAGTTGCTTCAAGGGGGAATAGTTTAGGAAGCATCGTATGAGCAAGAGAGAGAGCCACGTATTCATTGAATACTAGGCAATAGAAGAAAATATAGTGTGACGCGCATGCGCGTGAGTACGTACAACTCTGACGCCACACGGGAGTGGAGCAAGAGAGAGCGATATAAACTCAGTACGAAGCGATGAAAAAATATCGTCATCGCAGCCATCTATATCTCACCGAACCAAAATCTAGAAGATATAATACATTTCATTCACCGCTCCCTACTGGTTTACAGCCACACAGGTGCAAATGCACTTGGAAGAGGCGAAGACAAAATCCTTTTGATTCTCGGGGGAGATTTCAATGTAAATTTCGTATCCAATGATTCTTTGACGTTGATTAACTTTCTTCGAGAAGCATTTGGTCTGCTTATAAAAAATAACAATCCCAAAGAATCAACAACAAAATCCGAAACAACAATAAATGCAATTTTTACACGTTATCTAGAAAATATCGAATCACGAACATATATTTCATATTTTAGTTATCAGAAACCAATCATATCAGTATTACCAATTGAACCACCAGCCAATGATAGTGTAGATAATGAATAAACCGAATATTTTTACACAAATTTTATATTGTTATATTTCTTTTGAAATTATCCCTCTCCCTTTCTCTCTCTCTCTCTCTCATTCAATCTCTCACTCTTAATCTCTCTCATTCTCTATTCTAAAGAAGTATTCACTTCTATCACGTGTACTGTGCTGTACATGATATTGTTTTTATTGTGTTTTTAATTAATAGTGGTTTGTGTTTTAGTATGCATTCTCATAATATACAAATACAGGGTATTAAAAATACCTGGCGTGATTCAACTTATATAAAATCCCGAAAATATTCCTTAAATCTATAGAATATAATAACAGAAAATATTTATTGTTTGTCGAGAAAACTTTTAGACTAAAGAGCCATCACAGGGTAAGATCGATGCGAAAGAGCGACCTTTTGCAAATAAACATTGACCTGTCTAAACGTTTTTTCAGAAAGCGAATACACGTTTTGCGAATTTTATTTCTTAGCATATACTCGCCCTGTGTCAGCATACATACGACTACATGAAATATTTTAAAAGTAGGCGTCATATAACGAATGTCACGAATCAGATACCGTTTGTTTTTATATTTTTATATTAAGTACTTATAATATTGATCGGCAGATAAGCGCATAATGATACATTTCGCCAATTTTGGACAAAATATGCTCCTTCTTAAAAATTACCAAGTAAGAAATAACTTCTGACTAATCTCCAGTGAATGTAGGAAGTGCTTTAAAATGTCATACAGTGTAAGCTAAATTAATGAAATAAATATATAGATAATCCTAGAAGAAACTTCAGATGTTACAAAAGGGTTTAAACCCTTTCATATAAACAATTTCAAATATTTCGTTTTATAATTGAAATCGTAGGAATCAGAAATAAATACTGATAAATAAATACTGGTTTTCAGATTTTGAAACAATAGAAAACAAAGCGAAGTAGGAATAAATTTCTAGAAGTAGATGCTCTTCACAGAAGATCTATGAAAAGTATTTTGTAGTTTGAAAAAGTATTGTAGAATAACTACACAATAAAACGTCCTTATACTCGTATAAATAATTCTGTAGATACCATAAAATTTCATATAACCCAAATATTTATTACCCTTGTAAACGGTCGCTTATACGAGTATATTAAGAACATGTTTCTGATGGAGTAACATTTGTCTTAAATGCGACATGTAAAAACATAATTATAGGTAGACAGAATCCACATGCACTCCATATAGCTGTATATACTAAAATACATAAATACATATTAGATTCGCCAAATATTGGAACCCAATCCACCAAAGACTGGAAACTAAATCACCTAGAAAATGGTACAAAATATTGTTAAAGAACTTTAGCAACATATATATTTTTTAATAATAATTTTAGTAATATTAAAAGTGCAATAATGAGCAATGAGTTACAAAATCCAAACGAGGCCTCAGCCTGTTGTTATATAACAGACACGCTGTTATGGACAGAAATCCGCGAGAAGGAAGAAGCACGACACGTATGGGGTATTCTATTTTGAACTGCGATCTAATTTGTATATACTTGACTTTCTTATGGACGACGTTGTTTATAAATCTGTTCTTATTGCTTATTATCACATCGAATTATTATCACCGTCATCCAGGTTAGTGTTAACCTGATAAATACCCACATCGGCGGTATCACCTTTATAACATATTTTCATGAAGGTATAAAGGGTCTTTCAATAAGGACACTCGATTCTTAAACGTAAGTTGTGTGTGAGATATCCACTCACTTTTTTATTTGAAAGAATATTTTATGGCATTGAATATGGAATACAACGTCGTTCAAATGTACGCCGCGGCTTTGTTTGGTGCCACGTATTCGGAAGGTTCAATTTTTGATGACTTTGTTGCATAAATCTGGCTGAATGGCGTTCGTTGTGTGGGCTTTGAAGACATCAATTGTTTGCGGCTTATTCACATAGATCTGCTATTTAAGATAGCCCCAAAGGGAAGTCTAAAAGGCTGCGCGCGAGAACCATGCCCTCAAATCGCTCGTGCAGAATGTCCATCGTGGCATGCGCTGTATGGCACGCAGCGCCGTCCTGTTGGAATCACATGTCGGTATCCATATCATCCAGTTTATAGTTTATGCCACAAGAAGTTGCTTATCATCGATCTGTAGCGCTCTACGTTGAGGGTTATGGCAATGCCAGTTTCGTCTTAGAAGAAGTACAGACCGATGAATCCGCCAGACCAATATCCGCACCAAACAGTAACTTTCTCGGGATGCACGTGGTGCTGGTGTATCTCCTGCAGATTAGTATCATCCCAAATCCGACAATTTTGCTTGTTCACATATTCATTCATCCAATAGGCCTCGTCGCTAAACATGATTTTTTAGGTGAAATTGATTTGAAATTTGGTGAGATTTGACTGACCCGGAGCCCAATCAGCGAACACACGGCGTTGTCTATGATTATTTGACTTAAGTTCCTGAGTCAGTTGGATTTTATATGGGTGCAGACCCAAGTCCTGACGCAAAATTCGCCAAGTTGAAGTCGCAGAAAGGCCAAGTTCTTGTGAACGACGATAAATTGACTGCCTCGGGTTTTCCCGTACCCTCTCACGCACAGCAGCGATGTTTTTAGCAGACCTTGCGTTTTGGCGACGTACGGGTGTTGACTAAATATTTATCAAATCGGTTGACTCGAATTTGGCCACCAAACGTCGAGTAGTCGACTCGGCGCGCGGCGGGATGGTTTTGGCGAAGATAAAAATTACGTAATGCGCGGAAGGTTTCTCGAAAGGAGCACACGTTGTTGAACACTATAAACTTCCATGGTGATTTGCCATACATTACTGAATTCACAATAAATTTGACAGATGTTGCTTTAAGAACATGGCCGCTATAACCTAACAAATTTCGAGCGTCCCTATTAAAAGACCCATTACTTACGTAGAAGTACAAAATTACTCTCACAAAACTGGGAAATATGTTAAGAATATATTTCGTTTTGTTATAAGAGAAGTAAGAGTTTTTATTACTATATTTAGCCATACAAATAGCTGGATGTTTCCAGCATTAGACGGCTTCTGATATTAAGAATACATTACATGACCACCCTACGTCTGATTCTATCTCGCAGTCGCGAAGATATATATCAAAATAAAAACATTAGTGAAATTTATTGCGTAGAGTCAGCTAAAACTGATTTATATAATGTATTCGAATTTTAATGCGCTGCTTACTAACAAAGGCAGTTGTTCCTTCGATATATCATAGCCACTTTAGTTCTATTAGTATATAAAAACAGACATTTACTCGAAATTAAATTATAATTATTTCATGGGACTATGGATATAGAGACGTGGTTTAAAAGAATGTAAATGGACTTCTGAATTGTATTTGATTACTTATCCTAAATTAAACAAATGAGTAATCTCTCCATTGCTAAACTGAACCTACCTTGAGGACCTGTCTCCGTACTAAACTGTGCCTATTAATTTCCTTTTCAGACTCCGATATTGATGACAGATGCTACCCCACGCGTTAGTGACTAACGAATGTCAACGAGAAATATGTACAGTAATAACTTTATTTATTTCACTTTTCTGAAACATCACTAGCAACCATCGCGCTACTAATTACACGGGATGTTTAAAAACATGTTACCAGAATTAGCTGGGGACTAGAATTGTTCAAACTTAAATGGTGACCGTATTCCCAAATCTTATTAACTAGCATACCAGTTAAACAGAGGCTTCTATAATGTAAATTTTGTGCTTTATCCGGATCTACTTGAGATCTCACAATGGTAAGAATATGTCACTAAAGCTGCGTGTGGGCCAGAGACAACAAATAAAAGGCTGAGCGGTTTGCCGTGCATCTTCAAGATATCTGTCTACCCAAGGAAGAAGTTGAAGTAACAAACCAATCGGGAATATAGCAATAATCCAAGAAATAAACTTAGTTAAGCCCAAAGAATAAGCTCTATAAATAAAAGAAAATATTAATCCTATAAAGCCCCAAAATTCGATCTTATTTCAGAGGAGATATTAAAATAGCTGCCAAGAAAAAGCGTTGTTAAAATCACACATTTTATTAACGCGATATTTATATTAAAACATGTTTATGTTTTATATTAAAAAAACAGCGGAAGTAATAATGATACCAAAACCTGGTAAACTTGTAAATGAAGTAAAATCGTAAAGGTGCATTTCACTCCCACCAAAGCTTGTAAACTTATTTGAAAAATTGGTTTTGAGAAGAAAAGAAAATAAGAAGAAGACTGAAGAAAATAATTGGAAAAAGAAACAACTAGTTCCAAATCACCAGTTTAGATTTCGTAATAACCTTGCAACGGCGAATCAAGTGCATCGTATAACAGATGCCGTAGAAAAATGTCTTCAAGAAAAGAACATAATTTCAGTCATTTTTCTCGATGTGGCCCAAACATTCAATAAATGTTGGCATGAAAGCCTAATTATGAAATTAAGATGATTACCAGCACAACACGTCTCCTGGAATCTCACATAACACAACGAACTTGCAAAGTTAAGCAAGAAAACGAATATTCAGAACTGAAAACAATAAATGCAGGAGTACCTCAAGGCAGTGTACTAGGACCAGTACTGTATGTATTATACACATGTGATATTCCAGTGGCAAGAGTGGCATAAAATTGACATCATTTGCCGATGGTACTGCAGTTTCAGCAGCCGGAAAGATCATAGAGGAAACAACTGCCGATCTCCAATGTGCAATAAACGACATAATGCACGGACCAGATGGCGCATCAAGTTAAATGAAAGCAAATCTGTTCACTTCAACTTTACAAACAAAAAAGTTACCTATCATCCCGTGAAATTGAACAACGATACAATTTCACACAAAGAAACAGCGAAATACTTGGAACTCAACCTAGACTCCAATCTAGAATGGAAGGAACACAACAATTAAAACCAGGACTAAAAACACAACAATTAAAACTTAAATACAAAAACATGTATTGGCTGTTCATCATCATTAGGTCATCAGTCCTAAGACTGGTTGGACGCTAACATCCACCTTCTCCTATCTTGTGCTAACCTACGCATTTCGCTAATTGTGCTACAACCTACATCCCTTACTATTTGCGAGCAGTAGTCTAATCTAGGCCTACCTCTGCCTTTCTTCACTCCTATTTCTGCCTCCAAAATATCGCGGACTATTCCCCCATGTCTCAGCAAGTGGCCTACCATTCTATCTCTTCTCTTCTTTAAGTTTTTCCACATACTTCTTTTCTCGCCGACTTTCTCCAATACTTCTTCGTTTCTAACCCTATCAGTCCATGGTATTTTCATCATTCTTCGGTAACACCACATCTCAAAAGCTTCTAATTTCTTCCTACTTGCTTCCCCTACCGTCCAGGTTTCGCAGCCGTATAGTGCCGTGCTCCATACATATGTTTTCAAAAATCTCTTCCTTGTTTCTAAGTTTATTACCCCCGAGCATAAAAGTGCTTTCTTTTTGTTAAAAGCTACTCGACCCTGCACTATTCTTTGTTTTATGTCTTTATCGCTTCTTCCATCCCAATTTATTTTACTTCCTAAATAAGTGAAGTCTTTAACTTCCTCCAATCTTTCATTATTAATTTGTACTTTCGTTTTTGCTCTGTTCTCGCGCCCTCTGCACACTAACACTTTAGTTTTGTTTTTATTCACCCTCATTCCGTATTCCTCTGTCAACGCTGCCTCCATTTCGTTCAATGCTGATTCTAATTCCTCCTTACTAGATGCTAATACTGCTATATCATCCGCGAATCTCAGCATTTTTAGTTTCTGTCCCTGTACTTTAATCCCGAAATCCACTCTATCTTTTACCACATTAATCGCCTGTTCGATGTACAGATTAAAAATTAGTGGTGATAGCGTACATTCTTGTCTTACTCCTTTCCTAATACCTACTTCCCTTTTTTCCCCTTCTACTTCTATAACAGCAGTTTGCTCTATGTATAGATTGTGTACTACTTTCCTATCTCTATACTTCATTCCCGCGCTCTTTAGTATCTCGAACATTTTTTCCCATCTTACGTTATCAAAAGCTTTTTCTAAATCTACAAATCCTATATAAGCGTTCTTTCCTTTTTCTATTGTTTTCTCTAACATTACTCTTAGCGCCAGAATAGCTTCGCGAGTTCCCCTATTTCGCCTAAACCCGAATTGGTCTTCACCTAGTATTTCCTCCGCTCTATTTTCCATCTTCTTCTGCACTATTCTAGTTAAGATTTTTGATGCATGGGAAGTTAGGATAATCGTTCTAAAGTTCTCGCATTTGTCGGCTCCTCTCTTTTTCGGTATAGTAACGATAATGTTCCTCTTATAATCCTCCAGCATCTCGCCCGTTTCGTATATGTATTTTACCAGTTCAAACATCCTATTTACTACTTTCTGTCCCGCACATTTCAAAATTTCCGCCTGTATTTTATCTATACCCGGCGCTCTATTATTCTTTAGCCCCCTTAGTGCTATTTCAAATTCCTCTCTCAATATAGGTTTTCCTACATCTTCCCTATCGATGCTAGATTCTTCCTCTAATATCTCTCCTAATTCCTGACCCTCGTATAAATTTCCTAAGTACTGCTTCCATCTATCCGCTTTCTCCTCTCTCCCTATCAGTATGTCCCCCGATTGACTCCTAATGTTTCTACTTATTGTTCCTATATCCCTGAAGTACCTCTTAATTATTTTGTAAGCCTCATCGGTCTTGCAACTTATCTTCTACTTCTTTGCATTTATCCTCTATCCATTGTTCTTTCGCTTTTCTACATTTTTTAATGATTTCCCACTTTATTGACTTATACGTTTTCAGTCCTTCTTCGTCTCGTCTGTTTTTGTAGCCTCGTCTCTTTTGCATTAAGTTTAAGATTTCGTCCGTTATCCAGGGCTTCCTAGCTTCCCTTTTATCGTGTCTTAAAACGTCCGTAGCCGCGGAAGCTAGACTATTCTTGATACCCTCCCACTCAGTTTCTGCGTTCTTGATTTCGTCCTTACTCGTTATATTTATTAATTGATCTGTTTTCTCCTGGAACTTATCTTTCATATTCTGATCCCTCAATATGTCTACATTTATACGTTTCTTATCCTTCCGGGTTTTCAGATTTTTGAACTTTAATCTAGCTTTCATGACTACCAAGTTGTGATCGCTGTCTACATCTGCTCCTGGATAACTCTTACAGTCTTTTACTTGATTTCTAAATCTTTTCCTAACCAGAATGTAGTCTATCTGATACCTGTCTATCCCTCCTGGCATTTTCCATGTGTACCGCCTCCTAACGTGATTCTTGAACAATGTGTTCGCGACTACCATCTTGTGCTTCTCACAGAATTCTATCAGTCTGCTACCTCTCTCGTTTCTGTTTCCTAATCCATAAGGACCTACAAATTCTCCTTCTTTCCCCTCACCTACGACTGCGTTAAAATCTCCTACTATTATTAAATTTTCATGACCCTTCACAAATCCTATTACCTGCTCTATGTCCGAATAAACGGCTTCTAACTCTTCCTCACTGTGGCTAGAAGTAGGCATGTATACTTGCACTATTACTGTTTCCACTGGCTTCGAATCTAACCTAACCATCATTACTCTCTCGCTGTATTGTAGGTAGCTATCTACACACTGTCCTGCGTTCTTCCGCATAACGATCCCTACTCCCGCGTTTCCATTTACCGATCCTGTGTGTATTACCCTATAGTCACCGCTCCAAAAATCTCCTACTTCCGGCCAGCGCATCTCACTTATACCTACTATATCTAATCCTAACCTATCCATTTCTATCTTCAGATTTTCTAGCTTCCCTGCCTGTCTCATGCTTCTGACATTCCACGCTCCGACTCGTGAAATGCTACACTTCTTATTATTATATTATATTGGCTGTTATTATTATATTATATTGGCTGTTAGTAACATATAAATCGGGAATCGAGAAGGATCTACCAAACCGCCAAGCGGTTATCAAGTAGTTCCCGAATAGCTAGGCTATTACATAATCGCTATAGGAACCAACTACTCCTCGGGCTAAAGCCCCGCCAGGCATTGAATTATACCCAGAAGCGATCCTCGACCCCTTTCTCGTGTTTCTGCACGATCAGACATTCAGACAAGATTTCAAAAAATAAAAATTAAATTAAAAAAGAAACTAATAAAAATGAAACCCGCCACGGGTAGGATTCGACATATGTCCTGGATGGGACTGGGCTGTTGGTAAGAAATTCCCAGGTGGCTATCAGAAACAAAGTACTGGTCAACCAACAAGTGCTTAAGCAAGTATGGACATACGGCTTTCAGCTGTGGGGCTTTACCAAGGTAAGCAATTGCAACTGCCTCCAAGTTTTCTAAGACCGAGTGCTAAGCAGATCGTTAATGCTTCTTGATACATGCGGAGCGAAGACTTTACAAGGAAACTTAGGTGAAGACAGTCAAGGAAGAAATCTAGAAAATTGCCAAGTCACAAGGAGAGGCTCACAATCATCCAAATGTTGAAGCACGTCAATTCAACTTATACAATCGAAACCTAGTGCATCGGCTCAAAAGGAGAAAATTTTGAGCTCGCGTAACAGTGTAAAGTTAGTGAAAAGCAGAGCACAGTGTAACCACATCAAAAAATGTGAGCAAAACATATTAGAACCTAGGGTGGACTGTTTGGAATATCCAGACTGAAGTAACGTTAATAATTTAAGTTATATTTAAAATGCTTATTAATCTTAAGATTAAGTGCATTTCTCGTTAAAAGAAAACTAGAACTGCTGGGCAAGTTTTGACAATCAAAAAATAATTGATGTTAATGCACGATAGCTTCGTCAATTATTTTAAAATCCATGATCTCTATTGACCAATATGATTCTTGATCTATGTAATATCCAACGTGATCGAATATAAAAACCCAATACAAAAATTCTGTCAATGTTATTTCAGTATCAAATATTCTCACCACCCTTTGCTATCGTTTTAATTCATGTCCTGTCTCGCGAATTATGTATTTCATGATAAACAGTTCCCAACTAATTGTGAAACAATTCTATAACCTATTTACAATTTTTTCTCTACTTCGGCATAATGAAGGGTTGTGAAGGGCCGTGTAGAACAAAGTGAACATCTCGTCTGGATGGACAGAAATAAAATGAACACCGTATTGATCATAATGAAATCAACGGACTGAGTGGTTAATTTCAATTTTAAATAGGGATTCACACTGCCCCTTTGTGGCGTGTTCCGCGTGTAGTTCTATTTAATCCGTGTTAAATCTGTTTCAATGATATGAGCCAATGCGTCTGGTTCTGTATTTGATTTCAGTTGAATTATCACTGTTACAATCGGTTTCCTCGTAAAACGTTTGCAGAATATCAATTAATGAAGTTAATTAATTGATATTGCTTAATTAATTGATATTGTGAATTTAAAAATCTGAAAAATAGAACAGAAGTAAATTAGTGAAAGGGTAAATTTTGACAAAATTGGTGGGTGTAAGATTAGTGGGCATATCTCTGGTATACTTGCAAAACCTTTTAACGGGATCACTACATATTTTAGGTCAAAAAAATACATTTTCTTTATTTTTTTTTTTTTGCTGAAAGTAGAGATCTTACTGCATTTTCTAGTGTCGATTTCATCAAAATCTGATGATTAGAAATGGTGAAAATATTTTTTGAAAAGTGATAATTTGGAAAGTGCTCATTCACAATAAAATAGAAAAGGTATTTTTTTGAATAATCGCGTCTCATGAAAAGCCATATTTTTTCGCATTAATGTTTCTATTTCAGAGTTAATTCAAAGTATCGTGATGTTTTAAAAATGTAGAAAGAAATAAAGAACCCACTGAATGAACAAATTTTTGAAAACACTTTTATGTTCATATAAAAAAAATGTGAAATATAAAAAAAATTGTCGATTTTCGCAAACGAATAGGACATTTCACTTTGGGTAATAGATAAAATCTTTCATTTAAAATGATAATACCATACTCGATTAGGTATGTACAAAACTTGAATAAGATTGGTAAAGGGGTTTCAGACAGGGGCGGCTGGTGTATAGGTGCTGCAGAGCTGCAGAACTGCCAAAAAAATTAGATATTTGTATATTTTCGCGACATAATAATTACTAAAATTTATTAATAAAATAATTTGGTTAGTTGGTGCAGCTAACCAAATTATTGCGTTAAAGTCGCATTCTGCCCGCCGTCCTCTATTGAGTAGTAAACCAGATGAATTATCTGGGTTTCTACGCGAGCGCGTCGCGGTACATTGAACTGGGCCACACGAGGTAGTTCTCAGCACGGCTCGGCATACCCGTCCTCCCCCTCACCTCCCGCGACAATCCACACTTGGCGCTCGTAAATGCGCGAATTTACACGGTCAGTGAGCTGTATTTTTTCCAGCTAAGGCAACATCAGTGAATGTTTACTCATTCCTACTCGGGCGGGCGTAAATCGTACCTATTTCGTATTTCGTGTTAATTTGAGATTTTAAATACTGTGTTGTGAATTTGTGTAGTGATTTATTGTACTAATTATTAATATTTATATACTGTGATAGTGACAATGGATTTAGTTTATAATTTAGTTCATGTGAAGCGATTTTTTAAATACTCTTATGAAGAAAAAATTGATTTAAAAAACAATGGTAGGCCATTGCCCGATATTGTTATTGAGACTGCAGGTGTTAGCCGCGGAAAAGCATATATACGTCAATTTAATAGAGACATTTATTCGAAGAACAATTGGATTTGTGGGTGCAACAAAAAAATGCGTTATTTTGTTTTCCTTGTTTACTTTTTGGCGGTGATAAAGCATGGACGGAGGTAGGGGTGACAGATTTGGTGTACTTAACTGAAAAAATAAAAAAGCACGACAATTCCAAAAGCCATCTACATAATACAATGGAATTAGCTTTATTAGGAACAACTAATATTAAAGCGCAGCTAGATTCAGCTTATAAAGAGATACGTTTTGTCAAAAATTATAAACTGCATAAAGTTTTGTGGGGCCTTTGAACTGGCGCTGCGAGAACATGACGAAGCTGAAACCTCTCAAGACCCGGGGATATTTCGTGGTTTGATAAATTTTTCTGCTGCGCTTGATGTAACTTTAAGCGAGCATCTACAAAATGCTTCAGTATTTAAAGGAACCTCTAAAGAAATACAAAATGATCTTTTAGACTGTATATTAAAAGCATGTCATGAAGAAATAATTAAAGATATTAACAAACCTTCATTTTTGGCAGTTATGGCAGACGAAACAACTGATGTATCTGCAAAAACTCAAACAAATTAGTGGTAGTTTTAAGATATATTCTCGATGATGAACCGATCGAACGTTTCTGGACATACCTGAAACTTACAAAATGTGACGCTGAAACTCTTTCGGAAAATATTTTAAGTGTTATAGACCCTCTAGTAGAAAATTCACCTTACAAGCCTTTTCTCTTAACCAAAGAATATGACGGCAAACATGAATGTTCTTCAAAAAGGTATTAAATTCCAAAAATTTTTCTTGTGCAAGTCTATATTTTTGTATAAACGGATTTTACATAAAAATTCTGAAGTATCAGGAAAACGCGTGACCTTGAAAATTTTCAAAATTTTTGGCCTGCGGCGTAATTTCTTTGCGGCCCCTACGGCGCCAGTAGTTTGGATATGATGAAATTTGCACGCAGGCGGCCAATACCCTAAGATCGGCCGTGTGCAGAACACCCTTTTCGTTTCATCACGAGCCGCCACTGATTTCAGAGAAAATGGAACATATGTGATGGAAATTTTCCCATATGGATAAAGACATGTAACGACTCCCTTAACTTGGTTTTCAACAATGTTTTGGATATACAAAAAACTAATTTGCTGCGCTATCGGTCGATGAAAGGTCAATTTTATCCTTTTGTGATTTGGACGGTGATTAACTACACCATTATGATATACAACATTAAAATATTCACTGGTTAACCTTTCATTTTTAAAAAATAAAAATCTAACCAGTGAATGTTTTAATTTTGTATAAATATGGATTTTCATCAAGTAACAGCCCAATAAATTCAAAATACACCATTATGGATCAGAATTATCATTCTCGTTTCACCAGGGCCCTCATAAATAGAAAGTTCAAACGCACAAACACAGCAAGTTTTCAATATTCTGATATAAGTATATATTTAATTGCCAATAATTCTGGAAACATGATAAATTCTAGCTACCAATTTATTAATATGTGGCTGGGAAGCATCGTGTACAAAGTTAATTATTTTGTTGGGTGTCTTCTATTTTCAGTTGAAGATATGTGTTTGAAATGAAGACGAGGAAACTTATGACAATAAAAAAAACATTATAAATGTTAAAATATTATTTCTAGTGCTTGTAAATTATGTGTTTTAGGAAAACAATAGACAACATTACAACAAGAAAACAACTTGTAGATTTAAATTTTAATATTGACATTTACAATGTTTTTATCAGATATATGTATCTTCGGTGGCTTACGGGACTCCTGTAAACATTGTTATTGTTGTTTTTTCGAGTCATTCCTTATGGAAAGTTTGACTTGTTCTGGGCAGTCATCAGCAAAATTCAGATTTACAGTAAAGTATGCAGGGTGTTAAATTAAGAAAGTGTCAAGCAGGCATAAGTGAAATGCCTTTATCTTTGTTCATGTAGTTTTTTATTTGTGTACTTACTTGAAACTACTTGTGTACATACTAAAAATCTGTACTATTTGAAGATCTATAAGTTGAACAGTTCTTACTTTGACTATGTAAACTGATGCAGTTATTTTTCCAGTTCTAGTTTCTCTGGAATGCGATTGTTGTCATGTTTTACCAAACTCCGTATTTAGTAGCTCTTGAATTTTAAACAATTTTATTAAATGCATTTTAGAAAAACTAAAATTTTACCTTGCTTATGGAAAATTAAATTTTGGAACACCCTTTATTTTTCGTCACAACTCTGACTACTGCCCACGGCTCTTGTTACCGAAAAATTATCAATTAACATTATCAAGAAAGTTTACAAGGGTACGGTACTCCATCTGGGAACATACTGTATGTTATTGACTAAGTAGAGACGACGACTGTTTCAGGTTATGTTTACTTACGGTTTTCCCTACAAGCAAATAACCCGAAATAATGGTTAGTTGACTTATTCAAAATGTGGGTCTCTTTCACATTTTATTGAAATGGTCCCGTTGAAAGGGTTAGATCCTTGATCAAAAAAACGTAAAGTCCTCGTTCGGTCAATACGGCCTGTTTCAAGAAGCGCTTCATGTTCCATTCTCTTCTCGTCGTCATTGTTTTCGTACAAAGTTATGGTCGTGTGCACGGATACGGCCCATGTCTGAGTTCGCTGTTGTTTCTCGATTTCAATAAATTTCGAATATAAATTCGGCGAAGCCTTCCTTTTGTACTGGCTACAAATTGATATTTTTCCTTGAGATAAAATCATTTAATTTACAACAGTACGTCGGCCGGCTACGATATATCCCGTAAAACTTCGTCCAATTTGCATATATCAGATACGTATCCACATAAAAATTTCGTCCAGAGGAAAGAATAGGGATGCATGAAGTTATGTTGACGTCGGAATTTTCGTATGGTTGAGAATTGCGTGCTGTATTTTGGGCATATGAAAATAAGGCATTTACACGAAATTATTTCGGTAGCGTACAGGGTGATCTTCTAGATTCTCCAAACAGGCATAAATAAAGTAAAAAATAAAAATTTTATAATAGAAACTCGTTGATTTGTTAAGATTACTTACCCGTGTTTCTCCAATCAAATTTTTATTATCAAGAGATGATTAAATCTAGCTACTACCCTACCTCTAGCTTTCTACATTCCTAAACAAAATTAAAATCTTACACATAAAAAAATCATTCTTTCTTATAGTTCTTCGAACTTCTAAATCCTTAAACATTTTATATAAGTGGTCTAGGATATCCTCTGTCACTACTAACAAACAATTGCAATTGTTTGACAAATGTAAAAGTAAAAGGGAATAAATTCAGTTACACCAGTGATTTTTTTAAATTTAATCATCAAATGAATTAAACACGTTGTCCAGTACACTTACTGTAGAAGAAATGAATCGTCCACGCAACTTAAGAGAAGGTAAAGCAGTGAAAGGCGGTAACTCTGGGACCAGGGATGTAGCCAGCGATATGTGGCTAATTTTTTAGGAGTTAGACAATCAACAATTAGTAGAACAGTTAATGTAGAACCTCAGGACAAGTTGTAAGAAGCCTACAAAAGATGAGCGATATCTAATACAAGTCGCCTTAGAAACAGGCATTCTACCAGTTTAGAGCTAATCAGCAGCTTGGAATCTGGCAATTTGTGGACGTACGGTTAGGAGAAGGCTTAATGAAGGAATGAGGATTGGACAGTAGAAGACTCGCTATTGCACCACTGTTCACCAGAGAACATAGAGTTACTGACCGCGTTTGCAAGAGAACATGTAAATTGCGCCATTGACGACTGGAAGCAAGTTTTGTTTTTAGATGAAACAAGAGTAAATTTAATTCACCAGATGGACATCAACGAGTCTGTTAGAGGCCAGGAGAGATATTTTCTACCTGTAATGTCTCTCCAAGGATCTCAGTTTTTGGTAGACCAATAATGTTGTACGAAGGAATTTGTTTCGATGGTCACACGGATTTGGTTCCTACACGAGGGAGATCCATGAATGTACATTTCTATGTAGAAAACGTCATAAAAGAACATGTTATGCCATTTGCCCTCTTTTGTCGGAGACAATTTCATTTACGTAACACACATTTACGAAACATATACTGTAAATGTTACGAATAGGTATTTATTGACGATGTTATTGGTTTCATCTGATCCAATTAGTGCCAATTTTTGTAAACCTCTAAAGAATCACAACCATGCTATCGATTCCGAAGTTATTAGTCTGTTGCAGTCTTGTCCAACCAGTCTCTATATTCCCGACTCGATTGACGAAGGTTGTGATGAGGATGGTGATGAACAGTTACTCGAAATTTCTGGCAGTGATAGTGACTAAATACATATAAATGTCAGTATGTAGATAATTTAAAAAGTCATTGTTCAAATAATTATTATTTATACTGAATGAATCATTGTAATTTTGTCCGATGATCGATTTGTATACCTGGAGAATAAAAATGATGAAGATAAAGTACTCTACAAATTCACTTTTTTTAATTGTAGGCTTATGATTTTTGTAAAATCATCGTAAAAGTAAACAGCTGATGTACATTCGTTGTATACAAATAAGAACCATCAATATGTATTAAGAAAGGGACAGATCAAATCAAAGTCTGAATAGCATTGCATGTTGGTTTTAAAATCAATTAAAAAATAAACAGTTTTAAAACCTTAAAACGGACCTTTCCGCACGTAGAACATCTCTATTTCGAAGTTTAGTGGCCGAAAAAAAATAAACCAACACATAAATGGAGAATATGTGTTTTATGCGACAGTTTTACTTTTTTCAAATAGTCCACCATCGTGCTTTCTCATGACCCATGGACAGGGTGGGGTGTGTCCTATCCACCACAAAATCAATAGATGTCGTCTGGTAGACGCCCCTAATCAGAATCAGTCGAAACCCGATCGATCCAACACGATTTAATTGAGTGATAGTGCTAACAAAAAAAATTTCTCAAATAGTCCACCATTGTACTTTCTCATGACCCATGTACACGGTCGAGGCTTGAGATATAAGGGAGGTTGCATATACTGGAATGAATCACATCACGTCGGGGTCACCACTTTGGCGATAGCAAGGATAAAAGTGCATTTTGCCTCGACCGGGAATCGAACCCGGCTCTCCCAATTTCCGGTTAGTTGCTCTGACCGCTGAGCTATCGAGGCACACCATTATCCCTGCTAATGCGCCAATTTAATGCGTCACTACACATGTATTTCAGTAACAAACAATTCTAAAACAATTTAATTAACATAAGATGGTTTTACTGTAATGTTTTCAATATTGACATTATTTTTATATTATCCGTTCATCATGAATTTATTAAACAGCCTTCTTTTCTACAATATTTATCACATGCACATTTTTGGGACAGGCCACGTTATTATTGTTTTTAGACGTCATTTTTCATGTCAACCTGATTCATTTCTGCGCACCAAACAGTTCTGGGTTTTTCTTATTTTTATAATATCTTAAAAATAAGTGACTATTCAGCCATGCGAAATTTAAAAATAGTGCACATTGTGCGTGCGACATATCATAAAACTATTAGCACGATTCTTCTCGATCTAAAAATAACGATCTGAATCAGATGCTTCCGAAAAAATTCGTTTGAAATAGACATTAATGTCGCCGAATGATTTGTAATTTGTCAGGGATTTTTAAATACTTTAGTTGTAAATGTCGCGGCAGAATTTCAGCAGATATATTAAACAACAGGTATGACATATTTCGTTAGACATCTACTATTATTCACATTCATGATCTTTCGCTTATACAACACTGAATGTATTTTACTTTTGTAGATTATGATGATGCACTTATACTATAGCGGAGCAAAAACATTTTAGAGATTGGCCCTTATTTATCAAAAATTAAACAGAACTTTTATAATTCATGTCGATGGACAATGGGCAAAATTCATTTTATACGAAATTTTAGCACAAAAGATAATAGAACGGTTTGCATAATAATGATCTTAATTAGTATATATAAATATATATATATATATATATATATATATATATATATATATATATATATATATATATATATATATATATATATATATATATATATATATAGGGTTTCTCACGGTAGCCGTTCGTTAGAAGTTTTCGTGGTTAGAAAAAATTTAGAATTCTGTATTTTCGGATTCCAGAATTATTCAAGATTGTCTTTCATTTTTAAATATTTCCAAGGTCATACCACTTCCGGTTATCCCGGAAGTCGCCAGTAACTTCCTTATTTTAAATAGAACACCCAGTATATTATTTCATTTTTGGGTTCTTGAGAAAATTTCATGATGAGTTCCATGAGGTTTCCCTATACCTATTTTCAACTGTTTCTTAGATATCTTGATTATTTTGAAAATTTTGAAAGACGTAGCCTATTTTCAACACTGTGCCTTTTACCCATTTTCGACTGGCGCTAAGCGCTTCTAGGGTACACGGAAGCACAAGAATGGTACTTTCGAAATCCACATTGACAATTAATTTATTGCAAACAGGGTGTCCAAAATTTTATCACCAATTATATCATTTTCAAAGTTGAGAAAGCTCGTTATTTCAAATATGACACCCTGTATATTATTGGATGATCGGATGCAGAATTTGATTCTCCATCAACTCCCTATAACTTTCCCTATACCTATTTCCAATGGTTTTCTTGTTAATCCATTATTTTTTAAAGCCGATGAAAGTCTAAAAGTCCTATTCCTTTGACAGGAATTGCAACAATGTTGATTTTATGTCAAAGCAGTATCAGCTCACAAATTCGTGAGGTATCTACTTACAGTTCTAGTGATTTTGTTAGTTTTCTCAAATGTACCAAACTGGGTACATTTAGAGACCAACCAGTTTGATGTAAAATTAACACCGCAAGGTAGCAACCATTCTAGAGAGTAATAGAGGTATATATAATAAACGTGCTACTGATAACTTCGAAAATTGGATTAAAGTGAGATGGTGTGCTTTTTATTACGTCCAGTATTACGTCCGTACGTCATTAGAGGATAGACGATCCAGTATTTCCCTGAGTAAGCAGAACAACCGTCCAAAAAATCGCTGCAGTTACTGTTGCTTAACTATACATATTTATAATGTATGCGTCAAGTTGTATAAATAACCAATTTTGCGACTATCGAAAATATAAATAACAAAAGGTGAATGAAAAACTATCATAAAGCTACAAAATATTCGTATTCCAATAGATTAACTAATGGAGTATGCATACCAGAAAACATATAAGAATATATTTCATTATTAGTCATTTATAATTTCTTAGACGATATTCCCCTCTCCCCATGTACAATAACTGAATAACTATCAACTTGTATTTAAAAATCATTAGTACAATAAATATAAAAATACGTTTCTTCTTAAGTATTACCTAAGAAAGCAAATTGCGCGCCATTTGCGTTCTGTCAAAGACAGGACATCAATATTTAACGACTGTCGTCTACAAATCATACGTCAACATGTCACGATAACGTTCCCCATTTACTGTGATAGCATTGCCAGCTTTATTTTCAAAGAAATATGGCAAAATTACTCCACCACTCCAAAATGTGCAATAAACCGTGCATCGCTGTAGATGCATTACTTTTTCGTGAACATTTCATTTGTTGACATATCCGTCGCGATGAAAATATGTTTCATCGTTGAACAAATTTTTTTTTGCAAAAGTCAGCATCATCTTCTTCCTTTTCTAACACCCCATTAACAAATGTACAACGTTGTAAATAGTCTGTAACTTTTCATTGTTATGTCAACTGAATTTTGTTTACTGATACTGACAGATGCAGATCTTTTTTTTTTAATTCCATGAACCTGTCTCTTCAAACTTCTTGATTAAGTTACGAACTGTTAACTCTGTCGGCGCTTCATTTTGTCCTAATTTTGTGCGATAGAGTTTTCTTAATACAACTGTAAATGATTTGTCACTTTCATAAAACAGTTATACACAAGCTATTCGTTGTTGAACTGTTAATCGCGGCATGTTGATGTCGTATAGTTTGTACACAGAACACAAATGATACGCAATTCAAATCCTATAGTTCCAACTGAGCCACCCTATATTTAAGAGTTTAGTAATGTATATATTTATTCAATTATACTATTTCGCTCCAATAATAAAAATATAATTAAATGAATGTATGAATTACGTCGTATAGAAGGTTGAGAGTTAATTTGCCAATTTACTATATGTACGATAAAATATTATTTAATATTTTTAACATAAAATATTTATAATGAACTATACTGTTTATTTAAACAATTTAAATAGACACATTATGAACTATAAATATATACATGAAATATTAAACTCTTTTCGGAACTGGAAGGTGTCTAAATCTCGACATTTTTCGGTGCCTAACATATGGCGCTTAAACGAATAACTTCTAAATGTGCCATATCCCAAATAAATTTCCGGTTTGTGAATGGCTTTCAGTAACTCCGTGAAAGTCTAGAAATTTAATGAACTTCATTTACGACACTTAAGATCGAGTTCTACTAGAAAACGGAACTAAACTAAAGTGTATTCGTGCGCAGTTTGGGTATTTTCAAATGTATTAAGCTTCCAACTTTTAACTGCCCTCAATGGGCTTCCATAGGAACGCGCACATCGGGCGATCTATGAAAAGCTGGTGAATAAAATTGAAACGATTTGGATGTAAAGAACAATTTCGACCAATTACTGGTGAACTCCACTTTGGCCGATCCGGTTTGTCGGGCGAATTCGAGTGCATTTATGTGAATATTCGGAATATAATTTATACAGGGTTGGTCAAAAGTAATGCATTACCACTTAATCAAAATATTACTTTTGGAAAAAAATGTTACTAAACAACAGTGGCATGGGAATTAGATAGGCGTGCTTTAGAATATTTCTAAAGCACAGGATGTTCGATAATGTTCAAACGATGAGAAAAAGATATTCTATTGCCCAATCTACAGTTTTAACATTTATTTTACGTTAGTTGCCATATTAGTTAGGAATTGGCAATACGACAAATGCAAAATTATTGCATTTTAAAGTTTATATTTGGCATTAAAAACTATCAACATATCTCACATAATCTTAAAGAACTTCATTGGGTGAAAACAGAAATAAAATTCTTTCTCCTTGTACGTGTAATAAAATTATTATACATTAAAAGAGGTTAAAGAGCAGTTATGTTTCCTGAACTTCACGCATACTAATAAAGACACTTATTATTATTGTTTTATTGGTCGTGTTACTTATTTTGTCCTCTTACTTAGTTCTTCGGATGAAAACATTATTAACCGACAGAATTTCAGATACTGTATCACAAAAAATCATCATTAGACAAGACAGAGATAGATTCGACATCTGTTTAAACAGAGGTAGTTGATAATAAAGATATTAGGTCATATTTTCTATATATAAACTGTTAAAAGAGAAAGGTACTTAAAATTACTTTAGGGTGAAGTTATTCCTACTGTCCAACTTGTATCCACTGAAAAAATAATGTGGTTAATGCTTGAGTGATAATATATTAACTTGAGTGATCAATATTTAATAAAACGGTGCTCTATTACATATTATTTTGTTTCTTGTATGTTATGTTGAATTACTTGGACCAACACTCTCTTCGAAAGTAAATTGAGAGCAGAAGGCTGATACTGTGGCCTTAAAAGCCCACCAGAACTTAGTCTCTTTGAATATTTCTCACAGCTTTTGAATTATCTTGAGCAGTTAACTTAATATCATTTACCTTTAAAAGCTATACATTTTATTTTTAAAATATATAAGTTATTAGTGTTTATTTAACTAATTGGTTATTATTTAGTAGTTAGCTTATGCAATATAACAGCATTTTCATGTAGCATCTCTAATAACTAGAAGATGTATTAAAATTGAAAAGAATTTTAATAACTTTTATTATCAATTAAGTATGTTATGTTTTGATCAAATAAAATTGACCAACTTTACGTTTTAAAAAACATTATTTAATACAATTGTAGCAAATTTATGTAACACTTTTGTATCCCCCTGTATATTATCATGCAAACAATTACTGAAAGTAGTCACACAATTATTAAGGTAACATTTCTTTATCTTCCATTTCTTACAACTATATAATGTATTCTTAAAACTTTGTTTCCGTCAGCAACCAATGCACCTGTTTTATTTTTTAATGTGCTATCTGGTAGAATGTAAATGGTTTTATTATGAAAATAACTTGAAGCACAGTGCTGTTTATATCTGGTAATGGACAGTAGAATAAACACTTACTTGATCATATTTTTTTGGAAATACGCAAGTGAAATACGGTCTCAAAAATTAAATATGTAAATTCCTTGTTACATCACTTGGAAAATCATTACCGGTCACCTCGATTCCTTTTATATCACTCCCACGATATTCCGTTTTTAAATTTCACGTTATAATTATTACTTTAATCAAAACTGCTCGTCTTCTTCCTGAACTGTCTGCTCTCGAGGGAAATACAGGGGGAAACAAGAGGAAAACACTCTTAGTTAACGCAAATGTATTCACAAAACGTCGAGAACCATTACTGACATAATCTATAATGCTGCTCATATTTTCTATTTGTAAAGTATTTTGATGATGCAGAAGTAATCGGGAGTATCTTATATGTAAATTAGACTGTTGTGTCGATGTATCTGCATACCAGTGGTGGAGGAATTGAGTTTCTAGTAAATCAAAAAAGTTTAATAATATTTTAAGATGTTACAAAAGGAGGAACTATTTTATGACGAATATGTTTGCATTAATAAATATATTGAAATGTATTACAGAAAACAAATTATGGAACCTTTTTGTTCGTTGTTCTGTTTTGTAAAATTTTAATACTTTTTGAAGTGAATACTTCTTTGGCGGCGTTCTGATATTTGACGAGAATGGAGAGTGAATTGGAAAAAATGTAACGTTTCGAGATTTCGTTACACGAGAGAGAAAAAAGATATAACGTAGAGAAGGAGAAAGAGAGCTATACATTTAGTATACCTAAAACACAGGCTTCGTTACAAGATAGAGTACACAGATATATAACATAGAGAGAAAGAGAAAGAGAGCTATACATCATATATATCAGTTTAGGCTATCCGGATCTCCCTTTTGTGCGGTCCTTCATCTTTAACGCCCACTCACACGCTAAGTCCAAGGTCTAAGTTGCTTCAAGGGGGAATAGTTTAGGAAGCATCGTATGAGCAAGAGAGAGAGCCACGTATTCATTGAATACTAGGCAATAGAAGAAAATATAGTGTGACGCGCATGCGCGTGAGTACGTACAACTCTGACGCCACACGGGAGTGGAGCAAGAGAGAGCGATATAAACTCAGTACGAAGCGATGAAAAAATATCGTCATCGCAGCCATCTATATCTCACCGAACCAAAATCTAGAAGATATAATACATTTCATTCACCGCTCCCTACTGGTTTACAGCCACACAGGTGCAAATGCACTTGGAAGAGGCGAAGACAAAATCCTTTTGATTCTCGGGGGAGATTTCAATGTAAATTTCGTATCCAATGATTCTTTGACGTTGATTAACTTTCTTCGAGAAGCATTTGGTCTGCTTATAAAAAATAACAATCCCAAAGAATCAACAACAAAATCCGAAACAACAATAAATGCAATTTTTACACGTTATCTAGAAAATATCGAATCACGAACATATATTTCATATTTTAGTTATCAGAAACCAATCATATCAGTATTACCAATTGAACCACCAGCCAATGATAGTGTAGATAATGAATAAACCGAATATTTTTACACAAATTTTATATTGTTATATTTCTTTTGAAATTATCCCTCTCCCTTTCTCTCTCTCTCTCTCTCATTCAATCTCTCACTCTTAATCTCTCTCATTCTCTATTCTAAAGAAGTATTCACTTCTATCACGTGTACTGTGCTGTACATGATATTGTTTTTATTGTGTTTTTAATTAATAGTGGTTTGTGTTTTAGTATGCATTCTCATAATATACAAATACAGGGTATTAAAAATACCTGGCGTGATTCAACTTATATAAAATCCCGAAAATATTCCTTAAATCTATAGAATATAATAACAGAAAATATTTATTGTTTGTCGAGAAAACTTTTAGACTAAAGAGCCATCACAGGGTAAGATCGATGCGAAAGAGCGACCTTTTGCAAATAAACATTGACCTGTCTAAACGTTTTTTCAGAAAGCGAATACACGTTTTGCGAATTTTATTTCTTAGCATATACTCGCCCTGTGTCAGCATACATACGACTACATGAAATATTTTAAAAGTAGGCGTCATATAACGAATGTCACGAATCAGATACCGTTTGTTTTTATATTTTTATATTAAGTACTTATAATATTGATCGGCAGATAAGCGCATAATGATACATTTCGCCAATTTTGGACAAAATATGCTCCTTCTTAAAAATTACCAAGTAAGAAATAACTTCTGACTAATCTCCAGTGAATGTAGGAAGTGCTTTAAAATGTCATACAGTGTAAGCTAAATTAATGAAATAAATATATAGATAATCCTAGAAGAAACTTCAGATGTTACAAAAGGGTTTAAACCCTTTCATATAAACAATTTCAAATATTTCGTTTTATAATTGAAATCGTAGGAATCAGAAATAAATACTGATAAATAAATACTGGTTTTCAGATTTTGAAACAATAGAAAACAAAGCGAAGTAGGAATAAATTTCTAGAAGTAGATGCTCTTCACAGAAGATCTATGAAAAGTATTTTGTAGTTTGAAAAAGTATTGTAGAATAACTACACAATAAAACGTCCTTATACTCGTATAAATAATTCTGTAGATACCATAAAATTTCATATAACCCAAATATTTATTACCCTTGTAAACGGTCGCTTATACGAGTATATTAAGAACATGTTTCTGATGGAGTAACATTTGTCTTAAATGCGACATGTAAAAACATAATTATAGGTAGACAGAATCCACATGCACTCCATATAGCTGTATATACTAAAATACATAAATACATATTAGATTCGCCAAATATTGGAACCCAATCCACCAAAGACTGGAAACTAAATCACCTAGAAAATGGTACAAAATATTGTTAAAGAACTTTAGCAACATATATATTTTTTAATAATAATTTTAGTAATATTAAAAGTGCAATAATGAGCAATGAGTTACAAAATCCAAACGAGGCCTCAGCCTGTTGTTATATAACAGACACGCTGTTATGGACAGAAATCCGCGAGAAGGAAGAAGCACGACACGTATGGGGTATTCTATTTTGAACTGCGATCTAATTTGTATATACTTGACTTTCTTATGGACGACGTTGTTTATAAATCTGTTCTTATTGCTTATTATCACATCGAATTATTATCACCGTCATCCAGGTTAGTGTTAACCTGATAAATACCCACATCGGCGGTATCACCTTTATAACATATTTTCATGAAGGTATAAAGGGTCTTTCAATAAGGACACTCGATTCTTAAACGTAAGTTGTGTGTGAGATATCCACTCACTTTTTTATTTGAAAGAATATTTTATGGCATTGAATATGGAATACAACGTCGTTCAAATGTACGCCGCGGCTTTGTTTGGTGCCACGTATTCGGAAGGTTCAATTTTTGATGACTTTGTTGCATAAATCTGGCTGAATGGCGTTCGTTGTGTGGGCTTTGAAGACATCAATTGTTTGCGGCTTATTCACATAGATCTGCTATTTAAGATAGCCCCAAAGGGAAGTCTAAAAGGCTGCGCGCGAGAACCATGCCCTCAAATCGCTCGTGCAGAATGTCCATCGTGGCATGCGCTGTATGGCACGCAGCGCCGTCCTGTTGGAATCACATGTCGGTATCCATATCATCCAGTTTATAGTTTATGCCACAAGAAGTTGCTTATCATCGATCTGTAGCGCTCTACGTTGAGGGTTATGGCAATGCCAGTTTCGTCTTAGAAGAAGTACAGACCGATGAATCCGCCAGACCAATATCCGCACCAAACAGTAACTTTCTCGGGATGCACGTGGTGCTGGTGTATCTCCTGCAGATTAGTATCATCCCAAATCCGACAATTTTGCTTGTTCACATATTCATTCATCCAATAGGCCTCGTCGCTAAACATGATTTTTTAGGTGAAATTGATTTGAAATTTGGTGAGATTTGACTGACCCGGAGCCCAATCAGCGAACACACGGCGTTGTCTATGATTATTTGACTTAAGTTCCTGAGTCAGTTGGATTTTATATGGGTGCAGACCCAAGTCCTGACGCAAAATTCGCCAAGTTGAAGTCGCAGAAAGGCCAAGTTCTTGTGAACGACGATAAATTGACTGCCTCGGGTTTTCCCGTACCCTCTCACGCACAGCAGCGATGTTTTTAGCAGACCTTGCGTTTTGGCGACGTACGGGTGTTGACTAAATATTTATCAAATCGGTTGACTCGAATTTGGCCACCAAACGTCGAGTAGTCGACTCGGCGCGCGGCGGGATGGTTTTGGCGAAGATAAAAATTACGTAATGCGCGGAAGGTTTCTCGAAAGGAGCACACGTTGTTGAACACTATAAACTTCCATGGTGATTTGCCATACATTACTGAATTCACAATAAATTTGACAGATGTTGCTTTAAGAACATGGCCGCTATAACCTAACAAATTTCGAGCGTCCCTATTAAAAGACCCATTACTTACGTAGAAGTACAAAATTACTCTCACAAAACTGGGAAATATGTTAAGAATATATTTCGTTTTGTTATAAGAGAAGTAAGAGTTTTTATTACTATATTTAGCCATACAAATAGCTGGATGTTTCCAGCATTAGACGGCTTCTGATATTAAGAATACATTACATGACCACCCTACGTCTGATTCTATCTCGCAGTCGCGAAGATATATATCAAAATAAAAACATTAGTGAAATTTATTGCGTAGAGTCAGCTAAAACTGATTTATATAATGTATTCGAATTTTAATGCGCTGCTTACTAACAAAGGCAGTTGTTCCTTCGATATATCATAGCCACTTTAGTTCTATTAGTATATAAAAACAGACATTTACTCGAAATTAAATTATAATTATTTCATGGGACTATGGATATAGAGACGTGGTTTAAAAGAATGTAAATGGACTTCTGAATTGTATTTGATTACTTATCCTAAATTAAACAAATGAGTAATCTCTCCATTGCTAAACTGAACCTACCTTGAGGACCTGTCTCCGTACTAAACTGTGCCTATTAATTTCCTTTTCAGACTCCGATATTGATGACAGATGCTACCCCACGCGTTAGTGACTAACGAATGTCAACGAGAAATATGTACAGTAATAACTTTATTTATTTCACTTTTCTGAAACATCACTAGCAACCATCGCGCTACTAATTACACGGGATGTTTAAAAACATGTTACCAGAATTAGCTGGGGACTAGAATTGTTCAAACTTAAATGGTGACCGTATTCCCAAATCTTATTAACTAGCATACCAGTTAAACAGAGGCTTCTATAATGTAAATTTTGTGCTTTATCCGGATCTACTTGAGATCTCACAATGGTAAGAATATGTCACTAAAGCTGCGTGTGGGCCAGAGACAACAAATAAAAGGCTGAGCGGTTTGCCGTGCATCTTCAAGATATCTGTCTACCCAAGGAAGAAGTTGAAGTAACAAACCAATCGGGAATATAGCAATAATCCAAGAAATAAACTTAGTTAAGCCCAAAGAATAAGCTCTATAAATAAAAGAAAATATTAATCCTATAAAGCCCCAAAATTCGATCTTATTTCAGAGGAGATATTAAAATAGCTGCCAAGAAAAAGCGTTGTTAAAATCACACATTTTATTAACGCGATATTTATATTAAAACATGTTTATGTTTTATATTAAAAAAACAGCGGAAGTAATAATGATACCAAAACCTGGTAAACTTGTAAATGAAGTAAAATCGTAAAGGTGCATTTCACTCCCACCAAAGCTTGTAAACTTATTTGAAAAATTGGTTTTGAGAAGAAAAGAAAATAAGAAGAAGACTGAAGAAAATAATTGGAAAAAGAAACAACTAGTTCCAAATCACCAGTTTAGATTTCGTAATAACCTTGCAACGGCGAATCAAGTGCATCGTATAACAGATGCCGTAGAAAAATGTCTTCAAGAAAAGAACATAATTTCAGTCATTTTTCTCGATGTGGCCCAAACATTCAATAAATGTTGGCATGAAAGCCTAATTATGAAATTAAGATGATTACCAGCACAACACGTCTCCTGGAATCTCACATAACACAACGAACTTGCAAAGTTAAGCAAGAAAACGAATATTCAGAACTGAAAACAATAAATGCAGGAGTACCTCAAGGCAGTGTACTAGGACCAGTACTGTATGTATTATACACATGTGATATTCCAGTGGCAAGAGTGGCATAAAATTGACATCATTTGCCGATGGTACTGCAGTTTCAGCAGCCGGAAAGATCATAGAGGAAACAACTGCCGATCTCCAATGTGCAATAAACGACATAATGCACGGACCAGATGGCGCATCAAGTTAAATGAAAGCAAATCTGTTCACTTCAACTTTACAAACAAAAAAGTTACCTATCATCCCGTGAAATTGAACAACGATACAATTTCACACAAAGAAACAGCGAAATACTTGGAACTCAACCTAGACTCCAATCTAGAATGGAAGGAACACAACAATTAAAACCAGGACTAAAAACACAACAATTAAAACTTAAATACAAAAACATGTATTGGCTGTTCATCATCATTAGGTCATCAGTCCTAAGACTGGTTGGACGCTAACATCCACCTTCTCCTATCTTGTGCTAACCTACGCATTTCGCTAATTGTGCTACAACCTACATCCCTTACTATTTGCGAGCAGTAGTCTAATCTAGGCCTACCTCTGCCTTTCTTCACTCCTATTTCTGCCTCCAAAATATCGCGGACTATTCCCCCATGTCTCAGCAAGTGGCCTACCATTCTATCTCTTCTCTTCTTTAAGTTTTTCCACATACTTCTTTTCTCGCCGACTTTCTCCAATACTTCTTCGTTTCTAACCCTATCAGTCCATGGTATTTTCATCATTCTTCGGTAACACCACATCTCAAAAGCTTCTAATTTCTTCCTACTTGCTTCCCCTACCGTCCAGGTTTCGCAGCCGTATAGTGCCGTGCTCCATACATATGTTTTCAAAAATCTCTTCCTTGTTTCTAAGTTTATTACCCCCGAGCATAAAAGTGCTTTCTTTTTGTTAAAAGCTACTCGACCCTGCACTATTCTTTGTTTTATGTCTTTATCGCTTCTTCCATCCCAATTTATTTTACTTCCTAAATAAGTGAAGTCTTTAACTTCCTCCAATCTTTCATTATTAATTTGTACTTTCGTTTTTGCTCTGTTCTCGCGCCCTCTGCACACTAACACTTTAGTTTTGTTTTTATTCACCCTCATTCCGTATTCCTCTGTCAACGCTGCCTCCATTTCGTTCAATGCTGATTCTAATTCCTCCTTACTAGATGCTAATACTGCTATATCATCCGCGAATCTCAGCATTTTTAGTTTCTGTCCCTGTACTTTAATCCCGAAATCCACTCTATCTTTTACCACATTAATCGCCTGTTCGATGTACAGATTAAAAATTAGTGGTGATAGCGTACATTCTTGTCTTACTCCTTTCCTAATACCTACTTCCCTTTTTTCCCCTTCTACTTCTATAACAGCAGTTTGCTCTATGTATAGATTGTGTACTACTTTCCTATCTCTATACTTCATTCCCGCGCTCTTTAGTATCTCGAACATTTTTTCCCATCTTACGTTATCAAAAGCTTTTTCTAAATCTACAAATCCTATATAAGCGTTCTTTCCTTTTTCTATTGTTTTCTCTAACATTACTCTTAGCGCCAGAATAGCTTCGCGAGTTCCCCTATTTCGCCTAAACCCGAATTGGTCTTCACCTAGTATTTCCTCCGCTCTATTTTCCATCTTCTTCTGCACTATTCTAGTTAAGATTTTTGATGCATGGGAAGTTAGGATAATCGTTCTAAAGTTCTCGCATTTGTCGGCTCCTCTCTTTTTCGGTATAGTAACGATAATGTTCCTCTTATAATCCTCCAGCATCTCGCCCGTTTCGTATATGTATTTTACCAGTTCAAACATCCTATTTACTACTTTCTGTCCCGCACATTTCAAAATTTCCGCCTGTATTTTATCTATACCCGGCGCTCTATTATTCTTTAGCCCCCTTAGTGCTATTTCAAATTCCTCTCTCAATATAGGTTTTCCTACATCTTCCCTATCGATGCTAGATTCTTCCTCTAATATCTCTCCTAATTCCTGACCCTCGTATAAATTTCCTAAGTACTGCTTCCATCTATCCGCTTTCTCCTCTCTCCCTATCAGTATGTCCCCCGATTGACTCCTAATGTTTCTACTTATTGTTCCTATATCCCTGAAGTACCTCTTAATTATTTTGTAAGCCTCATCGGTCTTGCAACTTATCTTCTACTTCTTTGCATTTATCCTCTATCCATTGTTCTTTCGCTTTTCTACATTTTTTAATGATTTCCCACTTTATTGACTTATACGTTTTCAGTCCTTCTTCGTCTCGTCTGTTTTTGTAGCCTCGTCTCTTTTGCATTAAGTTTAAGATTTCGTCCGTTATCCAGGGCTTCCTAGCTTCCCTTTTATCGTGTCTTAAAACGTCCGTAGCCGCGGAAGCTAGACTATTCTTGATACCCTCCCACTCAGTTTCTGCGTTCTTGATTTCGTCCTTACTCGTTATATTTATTAATTGATCTGTTTTCTCCTGGAACTTATCTTTCATATTCTGATCCCTCAATATGTCTACATTTATACGTTTCTTATCCTTCCGGGTTTTCAGATTTTTGAACTTTAATCTAGCTTTCATGACTACCAAGTTGTGATCGCTGTCTACATCTGCTCCTGGATAACTCTTACAGTCTTTTACTTGATTTCTAAATCTTTTCCTAACCAGAATGTAGTCTATCTGATACCTGTCTATCCCTCCTGGCATTTTCCATGTGTACCGCCTCCTAACGTGATTCTTGAACAATGTGTTCGCGACTACCATCTTGTGCTTCTCACAGAATTCTATCAGTCTGCTACCTCTCTCGTTTCTGTTTCCTAATCCATAAGGACCTACAAATTCTCCTTCTTTCCCCTCACCTACGACTGCGTTAAAATCTCCTACTATTATTAAATTTTCATGACCCTTCACAAATCCTATTACCTGCTCTATGTCCGAATAAACGGCTTCTAACTCTTCCTCACTGTGGCTAGAAGTAGGCATGTATACTTGCACTATTACTGTTTCCACTGGCTTCGAATCTAACCTAACCATCATTACTCTCTCGCTGTATTGTAGGTAGCTATCTACACACTGTCCTGCGTTCTTCCGCATAACGATCCCTACTCCCGCGTTTCCATTTACCGATCCTGTGTGTATTACCCTATAGTCACCGCTCCAAAAATCTCCTACTTCCGGCCAGCGCATCTCACTTATACCTACTATATCTAATCCTAACCTATCCATTTCTATCTTCAGATTTTCTAGCTTCCCTGCCTGTCTCATGCTTCTGACATTCCACGCTCCGACTCGTGAAATGCTACACTTCTTATTATTATATTATATTGGCTGTTATTATTATATTATATTGGCTGTTAGTAACATATAAATCGGGAATCGAGAAGGATCTACCAAACCGCCAAGCGGTTATCAAGTAGTTCCCGAATAGCTAGGCTATTACATAATCGCTATAGGAACCAACTACTCCTCGGGCTAAAGCCCCGCCAGGCATTGAATTATACCCAGAAGCGATCCTCGACCCCTTTCTCGTGTTTCTGCACGATCAGACATTCAGACAAGATTTCAAAAAATAAAAATTAAATTAAAAAAGAAACTAATAAAAATGAAACCCGCCACGGGTAGGATTCGACATATGTCCTGGATGGGACTGGGCTGTTGGTAAGAAATTCCCAGGTGGCTATCAGAAACAAAGTACTGGTCAACCAACAAGTGCTTAAGCAAGTATGGACATACGGCTTTCAGCTGTGGGGCTTTACCAAGGTAAGCAATTGCAACTGCCTCCAAGTTTTCTAAGACCGAGTGCTAAGCAGATCGTTAATGCTTCTTGATACATGCGGAGCGAAGACTTTACAAGGAAACTTAGGTGAAGACAGTCAAGGAAGAAATCTAGAAAATTGCCAAGTCACAAGGAGAGGCTCACAATCATCCAAATGTTGAAGCACGTCAATTCAACTTATACAATCGAAACCTAGTGCATCGGCTCAAAAGGAGAAAATTTTGAGCTCGCGTAACAGTGTAAAGTTAGTGAAAAGCAGAGCACAGTGTAACCACATCAAAAAATGTGAGCAAAACATATTAGAACCTAGGGTGGACTGTTTGGAATATCCAGACTGAAGTAACGTTAATAATTTAAGTTATATTTAAAATGCTTATTAATCTTAAGATTAAGTGCATTTCTCGTTAAAAGAAAACTAGAACTGCTGGGCAAGTTTTGACAATCAAAAAATAATTGATGTTAATGCACGATAGCTTCGTCAATTATTTTAAAATCCATGATCTCTATTGACCAATATGATTCTTGATCTATGTAATATCCAACGTGATCGAATATAAAAACCCAATACAAAAATTCTGTCAATGTTATTTCAGTATCAAATATTCTCACCACCCTTTGCTATCGTTTTAATTCATGTCCTGTCTCGCGAATTATGTATTTCATGATAAACAGTTCCCAACTAATTGTGAAACAATTCTATAACCTATTTACAATTTTTTCTCTACTTCGGCATAATGAAGGGTTGTGAAGGGCCGTGTAGAACAAAGTGAACATCTCGTCTGGATGGACAGAAATAAAATGAACACCGTATTGATCATAATGAAATCAACGGACTGAGTGGTTAATTTCAATTTTAAATAGGGATTCACACTGCCCCTTTGTGGCGTGTTCCGCGTGTAGTTCTATTTAATCCGTGTTAAATCTGTTTCAATGATATGAGCCAATGCGTCTGGTTCTGTATTTGATTTCAGTTGAATTATCACTGTTACAATCGGTTTCCTCGTAAAACGTTTGCAGAATATCAATTAATGAAGTTAATTAATTGATATTGCTTAATTAATTGATATTGTGAATTTAAAAATCTGAAAAATAGAACAGAAGTAAATTAGTGAAAGGGTAAATTTTGACAAAATTGGTGGGTGTAAGATTAGTGGGCATATCTCTGGTATACTTGCAAAACCTTTTAACGGGATCACTACATATTTTAGGTCAAAAAAATACATTTTCTTTATTTTTTTTTTTTTGCTGAAAGTAGAGATCTTACTGCATTTTCTAGTGTCGATTTCATCAAAATCTGATGATTAGAAATGGTGAAAATATTTTTTGAAAAGTGATAATTTGGAAAGTGCTCATTCACAATAAAATAGAAAAGGTATTTTTTTGAATAATCGCGTCTCATGAAAAGCCATATTTTTTCGCATTAATGTTTCTATTTCAGAGTTAATTCAAAGTATCGTGATGTTTTAAAAATGTAGAAAGAAATAAAGAACCCACTGAATGAACAAATTTTTGAAAACACTTTTATGTTCATATAAAAAAAATGTGAAATATAAAAAAAATTGTCGATTTTCGCAAACGAATAGGACATTTCACTTTGGGTAATAGATAAAATCTTTCATTTAAAATGATAATACCATACTCGATTAGGTATGTACAAAACTTGAATAAGATTGGTAAAGGGGTTTCAGACAGGGGCGGCTGGTGTATAGGTGCTGCAGAGCTGCAGAACTGCCAAAAAAATTAGATATTTGTATATTTTCGCGACATAATAATTACTAAAATTTATTAATAAAATAATTTGGTTAGTTGGTGCAGCTAACCAAATTATTGCGTTAAAGTCGCATTCTGCCCGCCGTCCTCTATTGAGTAGTAAACCAGATGAATTATCTGGGTTTCTACGCGAGCGCGTCGCGGTACATTGAACTGGGCCACACGAGGTAGTTCTCAGCACGGCTCGGCATACCCGTCCTCCCCCTCACCTCCCGCGACAATCCACACTTGGCGCTCGTAAATGCGCGAATTTACACGGTCAGTGAGCTGTATTTTTTCCAGCTAAGGCAACATCAGTGAATGTTTACTCATTCCTACTCGGGCGGGCGTAAATCGTACCTATTTCGTATTTCGTGTTAATTTGAGATTTTAAATACTGTGTTGTGAATTTGTGTAGTGATTTATTGTACTAATTATTAATATTTATATACTGTGATAGTGACAATGGATTTAGTTTATAATTTAGTTCATGTGAAGCGATTTTTTAAATACTCTTATGAAGAAAAAATTGATTTAAAAAACAATGGTAGGCCATTGCCCGATATTGTTATTGAGACTGCAGGTGTTAGCCGCGGAAAAGCATATATACGTCAATTTAATAGAGACATTTATTCGAAGAACAATTGGATTTGTGGGTGCAACAAAAAAATGCGTTATTTTGTTTTCCTTGTTTACTTTTTGGCGGTGATAAAGCATGGACGGAGGTAGGGGTGACAGATTTGGTGTACTTAACTGAAAAAATAAAAAAGCACGACAATTCCAAAAGCCATCTACATAATACAATGGAATTAGCTTTATTAGGAACAACTAATATTAAAGCGCAGCTAGATTCAGCTTATAAAGAGATACGTTTTGTCAAAAATTATAAACTGCATAAAGTTTTGTGGGGCCTTTGAACTGGCGCTGCGAGAACATGACGAAGCTGAAACCTCTCAAGACCCGGGGATATTTCGTGGTTTGATAAATTTTTCTGCTGCGCTTGATGTAACTTTAAGCGAGCATCTACAAAATGCTTCAGTATTTAAAGGAACCTCTAAAGAAATACAAAATGATCTTTTAGACTGTATATTAAAAGCATGTCATGAAGAAATAATTAAAGATATTAACAAACCTTCATTTTTGGCAGTTATGGCAGACGAAACAACTGATGTATCTGCAAAAACTCAAACAAATTAGTGGTAGTTTTAAGATATATTCTCGATGATGAACCGATCGAACGTTTCTGGACATACCTGAAACTTACAAAATGTGACGCTGAAACTCTTTCGGAAAATATTTTAAGTGTTATAGACCCTCTAGTAGAAAATTCACCTTACAAGCCTTTTCTCTTAACCAAAGAATATGACGGCAAACATGAATGTTCTTCAAAAAGGTATTAAATTCCAAAAATTTTTCTTGTGCAAGTCTATATTTTTGTATAAACGGATTTTACATAAAAATTCTGAAGTATCAGGAAAACGCGTGACCTTGAAAATTTTCAAAATTTTTGGCCTGCGGCGTAATTTCTTTGCGGCCCCTACGGCGCCAGTAGTTTGGATATGATGAAATTTGCACGCAGGCGGCCAATACCCTAAGATCGGCCGTGTGCAGAACACCCTTTTCGTTTCATCACGAGCCGCCACTGATTTCAGAGAAAATGGAACATATGTGATGGAAATTTTCCCATATGGATAAAGACATGTAACGACTCCCTTAACTTGGTTTTCAACAATGTTTTGGATATACAAAAAACTAATTTGCTGCGCTATCGGTCGATGAAAGGTCAATTTTATCCTTTTGTGATTTGGACGGTGATTAACTACACCATTATGATATACAACATTAAAATATTCACTGGTTAACCTTTCATTTTTAAAAAATAAAAATCTAACCAGTGAATGTTTTAATTTTGTATAAATATGGATTTTCATCAAGTAACAGCCCAATAAATTCAAAATACACCATTATGGATCAGAATTATCATTCTCGTTTCACCAGGGCCCTCATAAATAGAAAGTTCAAACGCACAAACACAGCAAGTTTTCAATATTCTGATATAAGTATATATTTAATTGCCAATAATTCTGGAAACATGATAAATTCTAGCTACCAATTTATTAATATGTGGCTGGGAAGCATCGTGTACAAAGTTAATTATTTTGTTGGGTGTCTTCTATTTTCAGTTGAAGATATGTGTTTGAAATGAAGACGAGGAAACTTATGACAATAAAAAAAACATTATAAATGTTAAAATATTATTTCTAGTGCTTGTAAATTATGTGTTTTAGGAAAACAATAGACAACATTACAACAAGAAAACAACTTGTAGATTTAAATTTTAATATTGACATTTACAATGTTTTTATCAGATATATGTATCTTCGGTGGCTTACGGGACTCCTGTAAACATTGTTATTGTTGTTTTTTCGAGTCATTCCTTATGGAAAGTTTGACTTGTTCTGGGCAGTCATCAGCAAAATTCAGATTTACAGTAAAGTATGCAGGGTGTTAAATTAAGAAAGTGTCAAGCAGGCATAAGTGAAATGCCTTTATCTTTGTTCATGTAGTTTTTTATTTGTGTACTTACTTGAAACTACTTGTGTACATACTAAAAATCTGTACTATTTGAAGATCTATAAGTTGAACAGTTCTTACTTTGACTATGTAAACTGATGCAGTTATTTTTCCAGTTCTAGTTTCTCTGGAATGCGATTGTTGTCATGTTTTACCAAACTCCGTATTTAGTAGCTCTTGAATTTTAAACAATTTTATTAAATGCATTTTAGAAAAACTAAAATTTTACCTTGCTTATGGAAAATTAAATTTTGGAACACCCTTTATTTTTCGTCACAACTCTGACTACTGCCCACGGCTCTTGTTACCGAAAAATTATCAATTAACATTATCAAGAAAGTTTACAAGGGTACGGTACTCCATCTGGGAACATACTGTATGTTATTGACTAAGTAGAGACGACGACTGTTTCAGGTTATGTTTACTTACGGTTTTCCCTACAAGCAAATAACCCGAAATAATGGTTAGTTGACTTATTCAAAATGTGGGTCTCTTTCACATTTTATTGAAATGGTCCCGTTGAAAGGGTTAGATCCTTGATCAAAAAAACGTAAAGTCCTCGTTCGGTCAATACGGCCTGTTTCAAGAAGCGCTTCATGTTCCATTCTCTTCTCGTCGTCATTGTTTTCGTACAAAGTTATGGTCGTGTGCACGGATACGGCCCATGTCTGAGTTCGCTGTTGTTTCTCGATTTCAATAAATTTCGAATATAAATTCGGCGAAGCCTTCCTTTTGTACTGGCTACAAATTGATATTTTTCCTTGAGATAAAATCATTTAATTTACAACAGTACGTCGGCCGGCTACGATATATCCCGTAAAACTTCGTCCAATTTGCATATATCAGATACGTATCCACATAAAAATTTCGTCCAGAGGAAAGAATAGGGATGCATGAAGTTATGTTGACGTCGGAATTTTCGTATGGTTGAGAATTGCGTGCTGTATTTTGGGCATATGAAAATAAGGCATTTACACGAAATTATTTCGGTAGCGTACAGGGTGATCTTCTAGATTCTCCAAACAGGCATAAATAAAGTAAAAAATAAAAATTTTATAATAGAAACTCGTTGATTTGTTAAGATTACTTACCCGTGTTTCTCCAATCAAATTTTTATTATCAAGAGATGATTAAATCTAGCTACTACCCTACCTCTAGCTTTCTACATTCCTAAACAAAATTAAAATCTTACACATAAAAAAATCATTCTTTCTTATAGTTCTTCGAACTTCTAAATCCTTAAACATTTTATATAAGTGGTCTAGGATATCCTCTGTCACTACTAACAAACAATTGCAATTGTTTGACAAATGTAAAAGTAAAAGGGAATAAATTCAGTTACACCAGTGATTTTTTTAAATTTAATCATCAAATGAATTAAACACGTTGTCCAGTACACTTACTGTAGAAGAAATGAATCGTCCACGCAACTTAAGAGAAGGTAAAGCAGTGAAAGGCGGTAACTCTGGGACCAGGGATGTAGCCAGCGATATGTGGCTAATTTTTTAGGAGTTAGACAATCAACAATTAGTAGAACAGTTAATGTAGAACCTCAGGACAAGTTGTAAGAAGCCTACAAAAGATGAGCGATATCTAATACAAGTCGCCTTAGAAACAGGCATTCTACCAGTTTAGAGCTAATCAGCAGCTTGGAATCTGGCAATTTGTGGACGTACGGTTAGGAGAAGGCTTAATGAAGGAATGAGGATTGGACAGTAGAAGACTCGCTATTGCACCACTGTTCACCAGAGAACATAGAGTTACTGACCGCGTTTGCAAGAGAACATGTAAATTGCGCCATTGACGACTGGAAGCAAGTTTTGTTTTTAGATGAAACAAGAGTAAATTTAATTCACCAGATGGACATCAACGAGTCTGTTAGAGGCCAGGAGAGATATTTTCTACCTGTAATGTCTCTCCAAGGATCTCAGTTTTTGGTAGACCAATAATGTTGTACGAAGGAATTTGTTTCGATGGTCACACGGATTTGGTTCCTACACGAGGGAGATCCATGAATGTACATTTCTATGTAGAAAACGTCATAAAAGAACATGTTATGCCATTTGCCCTCTTTTGTCGGAGACAATTTCATTTACGTAACACACATTTACGAAACATATACTGTAAATGTTACGAATAGGTATTTATTGACGATGTTATTGGTTTCATCTGATCCAATTAGTGCCAATTTTTGTAAACCTCTAAAGAATCACAACCATGCTATCGATTCCGAAGTTATTAGTCTGTTGCAGTCTTGTCCAACCAGTCTCTATATTCCCGACTCGATTGACGAAGGTTGTGATGAGGATGGTGATGAACAGTTACTCGAAATTTCTGGCAGTGATAGTGACTAAATACATATAAATGTCAGTATGTAGATAATTTAAAAAGTCATTGTTCAAATAATTATTATTTATACTGAATGAATCATTGTAATTTTGTCCGATGATCGATTTGTATACCTGGAGAATAAAAATGATGAAGATAAAGTACTCTACAAATTCACTTTTTTTAATTGTAGGCTTATGATTTTTGTAAAATCATCGTAAAAGTAAACAGCTGATGTACATTCGTTGTATACAAATAAGAACCATCAATATGTATTAAGAAAGGGACAGATCAAATCAAAGTCTGAATAGCATTGCATGTTGGTTTTAAAATCAATTAAAAAATAAACAGTTTTAAAACCTTAAAACGGACCTTTCCGCACGTAGAACATCTCTATTTCGAAGTTTAGTGGCCGAAAAAAAATAAACCAACACATAAATGGAGAATATGTGTTTTATGCGACAGTTTTACTTTTTTCAAATAGTCCACCATCGTGCTTTCTCATGACCCATGGACAGGGTGGGGTGTGTCCTATCCACCACAAAATCAATAGATGTCGTCTGGTAGACGCCCCTAATCAGAATCAGTCGAAACCCGATCGATCCAACACGATTTAATTGAGTGATAGTGCTAACAAAAAAAATTTCTCAAATAGTCCACCATTGTACTTTCTCATGACCCATGTACACGGTCGAGGCTTGAGATATAAGGGAGGTTGCATATACTGGAATGAATCACATCACGTCGGGGTCACCACTTTGGCGATAGCAAGGATAAAAGTGCATTTTGCCTCGACCGGGAATCGAACCCGGCTCTCCCAATTTCCGGTTAGTTGCTCTGACCGCTGAGCTATCGAGGCACACCATTATCCCTGCTAATGCGCCAATTTAATGCGTCACTACACATGTATTTCAGTAACAAACAATTCTAAAACAATTTAATTAACATAAGATGGTTTTACTGTAATGTTTTCAATATTGACATTATTTTTATATTATCCGTTCATCATGAATTTATTAAACAGCCTTCTTTTCTACAATATTTATCACATGCACATTTTTGGGACAGGCCACGTTATTATTGTTTTTAGACGTCATTTTTCATGTCAACCTGATTCATTTCTGCGCACCAAACAGTTCTGGGTTTTTCTTATTTTTATAATATCTTAAAAATAAGTGACTATTCAGCCATGCGAAATTTAAAAATAGTGCACATTGTGCGTGCGACATATCATAAAACTATTAGCACGATTCTTCTCGATCTAAAAATAACGATCTGAATCAGATGCTTCCGAAAAAATTCGTTTGAAATAGACATTAATGTCGCCGAATGATTTGTAATTTGTCAGGGATTTTTAAATACTTTAGTTGTAAATGTCGCGGCAGAATTTCAGCAGATATATTAAACAACAGGTATGACATATTTCGTTAGACATCTACTATTATTCACATTCATGATCTTTCGCTTATACAACACTGAATGTATTTTACTTTTGTAGATTATGATGATGCACTTATACTATAGCGGAGCAAAAACATTTTAGAGATTGGCCCTTATTTATCAAAAATTAAACAGAACTTTTATAATTCATGTCGATGGACAATGGGCAAAATTCATTTTATACGAAATTTTAGCACAAAAGATAATAGAACGGTTTGCATAATAATGATCTTAATTAGTATATATAATATATATATATATATATATATATATATATATATATATATATATATATATATATATATATATATATATATATATATATATATATATAGGGTTTCTCACGGTAGCCGTTCGTTAGAAGTTTTCGTGGTTAGAAAAAATTTAGAATTCTGTATTTTCGGATTCCAGAATTATTCAAGATTGTCTTTCATTTTTAAATATTTCCAAGGTCATACCACTTCCGGTTATCCCGGAAGTCGCCAGTAACTTCCTTATTTTAAATAGAACACCCAGTATATTATTTCATTTTTGGGTTCTTGAGAAAATTTCATGATGAGTTCCATGAGGTTTCCCTATACCTATTTTCAACTGTTTCTTAGATATCTTGATTATTTTGAAAATTTTGAAAGACGTAGCCTATTTTCAACACTGTGCCTTTTACCCATTTTCGACTGGCGCTAAGCGCTTCTAGGGTACACGGAAGCACAAGAATGGTACTTTCGAAATCCACATTGACAATTAATTTATTGCAAACAGGGTGTCCAAAATTTTATCACCAATTATATCATTTTCAAAGTTGAGAAAGCTCGTTATTTCAAATATGACACCCTGTATATTATTGGATGATCGGATGCAGAATTTGATTCTCCATCAACTCCCTATAACTTTCCCTATACCTATTTCCAATGGTTTTCTTGTTAATCCATTATTTTTTAAAGCCGATGAAAGTCTAAAAGTCCTATTCCTTTGACAGGAATTGCAACAATGTTGATTTTATGTCAAAGCAGTATCAGCTCACAAATTCGTGAGGTATCTACTTACAGTTCTAGTGATTTTGTTAGTTTTCTCAAATGTACCAAACTGGGTACATTTAGAGACCAACCAGTTTGATGTAAAATTAACACCGCAAGGTAGCAACCATTCTAGAGAGTAATAGAGGTATATATAATAAACGTGCTACTGATAACTTCGAAAATTGGATTAAAGTGAGATGGTGTGCTTTTTATTACGTCCAGTATTACGTCCGTACGTCATTAGAGGATAGACGATCCAGTATTTCCCTGAGTAAGCAGAACAACCGTCCAAAAAATCGCTGCAGTTACTGTTGCTTAACTATACATATTTATAATGTATGCGTCAAGTTGTATAAATAACCAATTTTGCGACTATCGAAAATATAAATAACAAAAGGTGAATGAAAAACTATCATAAAGCTACAAAATATTCGTATTCCAATAGATTAACTAATGGAGTATGCATACCAGAAAACATATAAGAATATATTTCATTATTAGTCATTTATAATTTCTTAGACGATATTCCCCTCTCCCCATGTACAATAACTGAATAACTATCAACTTGTATTTAAAAATCATTAGTACAATAAATATAAAAATACGTTTCTTCTTAAGTATTACCTAAGAAAGCAAATTGCGCGCCATTTGCGTTCTGTCAAAGACAGGACATCAATATTTAACGACTGTCGTCTACAAATCATACGTCAACATGTCACGATAACGTTCCCCATTTACTGTGATAGCATTGCCAGCTTTATTTTCAAAGAAATATGGCAAAATTACTCCACCACTCCAAAATGTGCAATAAACCGTGCATCGCTGTAGATGCATTACTTTTTCGTGAACATTTCATTTGTTGACATATCCGTCGCGATGAAAATATGTTTCATCGTTGAACAAATTTTTTTTTGCAAAAGTCAGCATCATCTTCTTCCTTTTCTAACACCCCATTAACAAATGTACAACGTTGTAAATAGTCTGTAACTTTTCATTGTTATGTCAACTGAATTTTGTTTACTGATACTGACAGATGCAGATCTTTTTTTTTTAATTCCATGAACCTGTCTCTTCAAACTTCTTGATTAAGTTACGAACTGTTAACTCTGTCGGCGCTTCATTTTGTCCTAATTTTGTGCGATAGAGTTTTCTTAATACAACTGTAAATGATTTGTCACTTTCATAAAACAGTTATACACAAGCTATTCGTTGTTGAACTGTTAATCGCGGCATGTTGATGTCGTATAGTTTGTACACAGAACACAAATGATACGCAATTCAAATCCTATAGTTCCAACTGAGCCACCCTATATTTAAGAGTTTAGTAATGTATATATTTATTCAATTATACTATTTCGCTCCAATAATAAAAATATAATTAAATGAATGTATGAATTACGTCGTATAGAAGGTTGAGAGTTAATTTGCCAATTTACTATATGTACGATAAAATATTATTTAATATTTTTAACATAAAATATTTATAATGAACTATACTGTTTATTTAAACAATTTAAATAGACACATTATGAACTATAAATATATACATGAAATATTAAACTCTTTTCGGAACTGGAAGGTGTCTAAATCTCGACATTTTTCGGTGCCTAACATATGGCGCTTAAACGAATAACTTCTAAATGTGCCATATCCCAAATAAATTTCCGGTTTGTGAATGGCTTTCAGTAACTCCGTGAAAGTCTAGAAATTTAATGAACTTCATTTACGACACTTAAGATCGAGTTCTACTAGAAAACGGAACTAAACTAAAGTGTATTCGTGCGCAGTTTGGGTATTTTCAAATGTATTAAGCTTCCAACTTTTAACTGCCCTCAATGGGCTTCCATAGGAACGCGCACATCGGGCGATCTATGAAAAGCTGGTGAATAAAATTGAAACGATTTGGATGTAAAGAACAATTTCGACCAATTACTGGTGAACTCCACTTTGGCCGATCCGGTTTGTCGGGCGAATTCGAGTGCATTTATGTGAATATTCGGAATATAATTTATACAGGGTTGGTCAAAAGTAATGCATTACCACTTAATCAAAATATTACTTTTGGAAAAAAATGTTACTAAACAACAGTGGCATGGGAATTAGATAGGCGTGCTTTAGAATATTTCTAAAGCACAGGATGTTCGATAATGTTCAAACGATGAGAAAAAGATATTCTATTGCCCAATCTACAGTTTTAACATTTATTTTACGTTAGTTGCCATATTAGTTATTTCCATAAAATGTTTTAGTCATGCGGGTTATTAATACACATAATAGATAGGGTAAAAGGTAAATGTTTAATAACTATAATAATTAGGAGGGGTCACGTAATAGTCCCTTGAGGGATTTCAATATGTCATACAATTTATCATATATAACATGATTTTGTTTGAAGTGTTATGTTTTGAGATCTACAGAGTTAGACATAAATTTATGTAACGCAATTTGGCTAGCTGTTGCCTTATCTCTTATATATAATCAAAATGCTATTATTCCCCAGTGTATATACCATCCGAAAAGAAATAATTATGGGCATCATTATTGTTATGGTTTTCAAGATATCAAACAAAAAAATTAGAAAAGCAAATCAATATTAAGGAAGACTCACTTTTGTTCAAATTTTTTGACATGTTTTAATTACTTCTGTAACTCTCAGTGATTTATACACTTTATATACTCTGATATCTATTAATTTTAAGGTAAATTATAAGTGCAGCCGTGCATATACAGTACTGAACTGTACAATACAGTATAAAATAAGTCCGTTTGATTCTACATCCATTTTATTTAATTTATATCTAAATTAAAGTAATATCAATATAACGTATCGAAACAATAAAATAAAAAATCACCTTTAATGTTCTAATAAGATATTAAATGTCACCATATTTATAAAAAAGACAGTATTTTAATAGTCATATTATTAAACACAGGTACCAAATTATAAACAAACATGGTTTGACAAATATTAAAATAATAGAACTCTATTTAGAAAATTTTAACTAAAAGTTTGATGGATGTTCCGGATACACAAAAATTTGTTAATAAAATTAACTTAATGTCTATTCAAATCTTACCCCTTGCTATTTAAATTTTATTATTTAAGATCTATTTTTGTATTTTGAATTTTCTGTGAACTGTGATTTATGATTCCATTGGCACCCAATGTTTCGAAATATTTCATATTAATAAAATAAAAATAGAATAGATACGTTGTCACCAAATTACAACGCTCTCATAAACATATTATCGGGTTCAATAGTTTTCAACGAATTGTGTACGTTATATTAATTAGTCAAATAAAATGTAATATTTAAGCAAATAGCCTATATATAGCTACAGCTACATAAATCTGTACCACTGGTACATGATTTTCCAATATAAATCAATTCAGATGAACTTTATAAAATTTATTGTACATTCACAATAACCTATGTGGTCTTTTCTGGATTTTTTATTTTTCTTAAATATTTTCGAGAGCCAAACTTAAATCTTGATGAACATCTTCCAGAGTTTCTTTTGAGAAAACTGAATGCATAAATTATTGCAGTAAAACTGCGATATCTAATCTTTCTTGCAGGCAATTTACCCGATACCTAGGAGAAGGACACTACAATCACTATCAATATTTCGAAGTCTATATAAAAATTCACGATTTGAAAACTCTTCTCGAAATTATACTTATTTATATGAATGGACCATTTTCAGTCATTCTCATCTCGTTGACCACTTCGAAACTAAACCTCGAGTAAGGATGTATCGTCGTCCAGAGGGACAACTGTTTTATAGTATTAAAAATTCTGAATTACATACAGCTCATCAGGAATAGGAACAAATCTCAAAACTGCGATATCGGACCGCCCACGAGGTACGCAGTAAATAGCCTGGTCTTTAATCAATCGACTTGAGACATTTTCAGAGTGAATATCGATTAATATATATTTAATGTGAATGTACACAGAGATCGATTTGGCCGCGAACAAAGTGCATCCCTTTCCCTCCGAATGTTGCCTCACTCTTTCTTCTACGCATCTTAGAGAATCTCACACTTTTTTCTATTCTTGACGAGCAGTACATATAAAATGCGAGTTCCTTTATTGACTCACGGTACTATTGTCATCTAACCCCTGACAGGAGTTGAAAGATCCTCATTCATTTTAAGAATAAACATAATTTCTTGTAATAATAAAGATAATTTAATGAGAAATCTCATAAAATTCCGAATACAGCTTAATGAGTTTCACTACTGACAACCATTGATCTGATATGGCCAGCATTTCTAACTAATGTACCAGACAAAGGCACGGTAAATAAAGGCCCCAACTACAAAATGTCCCTAGATAAATCAGATAGATAAAATACATAAACCTATCATAGATAGGTTTATGTATTTTTATTTTTGCCTCCGCTCCAAACACAGACCCGCGACAGACAAGACACCCCCGGGGGTTGTAGAAGGCAAGAAGAGCATCCAAAGAGACCACAGCTGACAGGATCCAACGAACCAGGACCAGAGGAGGTTAATCCTGACCCTTTGGTGTTTGTCTCGCTCCCGCCACGTGAAGGACATATTTTTACCCTTGACGAGGAGGCGAGAAACGCGAGGGAAAACACGGGCAAACTCTGTACGAGGTGGTCTAGGTCTATAGCGATGACTCGAGTAAAGAGCGGTTCGTACTGCTCGGCCCAACACCCACTCATCTCAGGCCACTATCAAACGTCAGGGATGGACGCATATATTAGTAACAGTGATGAAAGCACCAACTGTTAATTGTTAAAGCACCAACTATCAATTACAATTACGAAAGTAATTTTAATAGAATAGATGCAGTTATAATAACTTTATTGTATTTTCTGTGTGGCGCCACTGTCAATTAACCTGATTTTCTTGTGTCAATATTTTGTGAAGTTATAAAAAAAGACATGTGATGGAATCAAATAAACGTTGAATCCGATTGCAAAACAAAAGGGACAGGACCAAATAAAGTTTATAGATCCAGTAATTATTATATCTACACAAAATACAAAAAATAAACATGCTCTTACTCACACATCTCTTTCCCAAGCACCCACGTCTCCGGCCTGGAATTAACCTCGACGAGAACGGTGGGCGTACACACCAACAAGACCATCAGATCGGCCACACTCAAGTTCACTAGAAAAATATTCGTGCTGTTCCTCATATCCTTCGTCTTGAATATCACTATGGGCACCATCACGTTACCGATAACACCGAGACACATTATAACTATGCAGAACACCATGGAGGTGGTCCTTATGTAGCTGGGGAATTCGGGGTAATTGCCGTCCGTCAGGTTGGTGGCATTGCTGCTGTTGAAAATGTCTATCGTCGACGGCGGCGTGTACAGGTAGTTCGAGGTGGTCGTGTTCAGTTCTAGCGAGGGGGTTGCGTTGGAGGTCGATGTCGTCGTGAGGGAGACGATTGTTGAAATCATATCATAGTTTGGTGGGTGGATGGTTCTCTCCGGAATAGGGCACCAGTGGACTCCTCTGCGCAAAGAGAAATTCTTTCAGGTTGATATATTTGTACAATTTTAAGACAACAGACATTCATCGTACAGTGAACACATAATGGGGTTGGAATTAATCCGATAGGATATTTAGCGGATTGAATAATCTTATTAAGAGTCAGATCTACGAGCGTCAATAATAAACTGAGACATACTTAAAAGACAGGTCACTTTTATACATGCACATTTTTGTATATTTATACTTCTTAAGGATTTTTCTACTCGATACAAATTCAATTTTTGGCGGTGATTGAATATGAGTGTTTGTTTATTTTGGCCCTGCAATAATTTTAGTAAATCTATTCCAATCTTTATAAGATGAGTTACAATAAGATGTGTAACACCCTATATGATCACTATATAGTGATCTATCATCAATACTAAATATAGTAAGTAAAGTTATCCACCGTGAGTCAGTGATATTACCTCTACAGTAGTCAAGATAAAGACGCATCTACTAGAGATATATGAAACGATGTAGGTACAAGCAATTCTGTTTAGCTGTACCGTTTTCCTTGATAACCTACACATTATATAAATATACAACAATACATGTTATATAAATTATTATAATTTACCCGTAGTTTCTTATATTATTTGCAGATTTATATGTAATTTCCTTGCTAAATGATATTTACGACCTGAATACAAAATTTTTTATTGAAGTTAAGCTTGTAAAAAAATTATTTTTTGTTTGAAGTTTATTTTTATTTATTATTTATAGTTTAGTTTTATTTATTATTTATACTAATACAATACAATTATTTGGACGAGTAGTTATCTTGGATCAAATCATTTATTTTTGACCTCATTTTATCAGATAACGTTAGCAGAAGCCATTTAATATTAACTTAATTATTCTGTTTTCTTTTGCACTATTTTTAGTTATTTGAGATGTTTGCCTCCCTGTATTAGTATCATATAATAACTTACATGCTAATTAGTAGCAATAACTGGCACTGAAGAAAGCCAAAACTAACTTTTATAACCTTTGCGAATATACTCTTTTTCATAATAATAATTTAAGTAATACTCAATCTGTCTGCAGTTTTTACATTCAAGGTATTTTAATATCGACGGTATTTGTGGAATAATTTAATATGAGTTGACAACTTGTAACCATGTTTTCCCTCAAGAATTCAAGAAAAAACTTGCGATAACCACCAAATTATTCAATGCAGACGCAGGGTAGGGATTCTCAACTATACCAAGTACGTATTTCAGTTCCGACACACAGAGGGTCCGTAATGTTTGGTTTAAACCTTCATCAATCATGTTGCTGTCAGCAATCATGTCAATATTAATTTGAATTTATAGTATTAATTACCGGATATGTTATCGGATTTATTCAGGAGGGCTGGAGAATTAAATCTGTGATATTTTTTTGCGTCAGTTTCGTAAAAATATGCAAAACAAATTAAAAGTTAAATGTAAAGGCTTTGAGATAGAGAAAATACAGTTTCAAATACTAGGGAAATGTAGATTTTACGTATAATATAAGCTAGCTATGGATACACGTCCAGAAATATGTGATGAAGTGGGTAATTGAAACAGGAGAACAATGCATTGTGGCCATTTTGATTGAACAATACAGGGTCCGGCGTAAGTATGGTATTATTTGTTTTATACGAGATCACCGTTGATTGTTTTTTCTTTCTAAAGATAATCAATGAAAATTATGCTACGCGCTGCTCAAAATACTAATGTCATGACCTTGCCTGCAGATGGAACTGTATTGGCCTTCTTTGGAGCCAATTCTCCCCTTTCAGTCCATTGTTTTGACCATTCCTTCGCCTCGTGTTTCATCCATGGTTATGAATCGACACAAGAACTCGGCTTTATTCCCGTGAAACTTCGCCAAACAGTCGATTATAACATACACACGACGCTGTTTTTGTTCCATTGTGAGTAATCACTGCACCCATCTTGCGCATAGCTTTTTCATGTTCAAATTTCCAATCAAAATGGGATGTACAGTACTTTTTAAAATGGTTACCATGTCTGCTAGCTCGCGCACTTTCAATCGACGGTCATTCAATATCATTTTGTGGATTTTCTTCATCATTTCTGGCGTGGTCACCTCATTTGTTCCATGTTTATAATTTCACTGAGAGCGTTCACTATTGATGGCTACCAAACAAATACTAAACAACGTAGCGTCATCAAACTTCAAACTTGAACTTTATAAGGTTGGTACTTTCTACCATAGTCATTCTTTTCAAATAACAACCTCCATCTAACGTCAGGTCGGGTACTTCTGTGACTACCCTCGTATGTATATCTATCTTACTTAAAAATGTGTAACCATTGGAGAATTTACATACTGTATAGATTATCATTTGAAAAAAATAAATTTGTGTATCATAGTAAGGAATTCATAGCTGAAAAAAATTAATTTATTGTGTGTTTGTGTCTGCAAAAATTGATTCAACGATATCAAGTCATTCCTAGTCTATTTGTGTTCGACGAACTGAAAAAGCTTAACAATAATAAAATAAGAGCCACCTTGGACCAAAATTAATTACTATAAACACTACGTTCACTGTCAGATCGTTATAGTTCACAAAAGGAAACTAACTAACCAAAAGGCTATTATAAATTATAACGACTAAGTAGACGCTTTCGAGAAAGATGTGTTGATAGGAGAGGCGAGCCGTTAGTAGGGATAATGGAAAAACTTAGAAAGAACGTAGAAAGTTCCCGGGTAATTTTATGCTAATTTAAATTTATCACGCTTTCATTAATTACTTCATTTACCTTGAGATCTGAACTGTTAGCGGACTCTAAAGAAAATATGAGGTTTAGAGTAACTGTTATGCCTACTGTATATTAAAAAATACACCACTGTAGGTCAAAGTAATTGGAAGAAGAGAATAAATTTTATGTTAAATATCCTCGTTATTTGTTTACAAATTTAATAATCAGATACCTACATTATATGTTAATACAGTAACTGAAGCTTCGCAAAGAAATTGTAACGTATAATACCCTAATTGTATTGAAAAATGTAAATTTAACAAGCGCTCAAAAATACGTTATCGACCAGAGATATGATATTATTTCTAGAATCTTTGGGTATTTTTCTACTGAACCAAAGAGTCTAGACCTGGTTTTGGCTAGCAGTTAGAAATCAACCACCACAAATTCCTGATAAGTAATAGAACATACGCACATCATAATCTTCATGATATTTTTTTATGGTGTTTGGCATCAGTATAATGAGGAGGGAAGTGTTACAATATCTTCAATTTCTTTAGAAGATAGAAGAACATCATAAGTTCCTCTTCTTGAACACGAGCGAGGTCCCCTAAAATGCGTATTGTATCGAGTTTAACGAGAAATTACTCCATCATATTTTTAATTTTATTTGAACTTCCAGTATACTTTGATAACTGCATATTCAAAACGAAACACATTCATAAACCAAAATATTAAGGGTTATTTAATATTCATATAATTTCATGTTTAATATGTTCGTTATTTGTTTACAAAATTTAATTATCAGGTACCTTATATGCTAACACAGGATCCTCCGTTTAGAAATTGAGGCTTACAGAAGAATTGTCACATATGACTCTAATAGTATTAAAAAATTTTACAAATATAGATGAGTAGTAGGTATTTTCATTCTCATCTCCAAAAAAAAAACGTAATCTACCAGAGATATGAGAGCTATTTTCTAAAAACGTTCAGTATTTTTGATTCAAAGTAAAGACTTTAGGCCTGATTTTGATAAGCAACGAAAGAGCAACCACCACAAATTCCTCATCGACAAATAATAGAACATACGCGTATCATAATCGTCGTAATGTATTTTGATGGTGTTACATTCTGTTGTTACATACATTCTGTTCTGGTGTTACATACGGGTGGGTCGGCTTGCGCGTTTTAATGATTTAAGGAGCCGTACCATAGGTTTAACCATAGTGGGGGGGTCCTTATTGAAAAACCAGACTAAGACAAGTCCCTGAAGGAGGGCAGCAGCTCTTTCAGTAGTCATAGTGGCAGAAACCGTGGGGGTTGGTATGGTGCTATGACACACACGACTGCGATGTGGAAGGCAAGAGGAAACCACCACATTATAATCCTCAGAACAGCTAGCAGAAAGCTTATCCTAAATTAATGATGGCGTCTCCTGGGACAAAAAACTCCGGAGGTAAAATAGTCCACCGTTCGGATCTCCGGGTGAGGACTGTTCCGGGAGACGTGATCGAGTGCAATAATAATAAGAAGTGTAGCATTTCACGAGTCGGAGCGTGGAATGTCAGAAGCATGAGACAGGCAGGGAAGCTAGAAAATCTGAAGATAGAAATGGATAGGTTAGGATTAGATATAGTAGGTATAAGTGAGATGCGCTGGCCGGAAGTAGGAGATTTTTGGAGCGGTGACTATAGGGTAATACACACAGGATCGGTAAATGGAAACGCGGGAGTAGGGATCGTTATGCGGAAGAACGCAGGACAGTGTGTAGATAGCTACCTACAATACAGCGAGAGAGTAATGATGGTTAGGTTAGATTCGAAGCCAGTGGAAACAGTAATAGTGCAAGTATACATGCCTACTTCTAGCCACAGTGAGGAAGAGTTAGAAGCCGTTTATTCGGACATAGAGCAGGTAATAGGATTTGTGAAGGGTCATCAAAATTTAATAATAGTAGGAGATTTTAACGCAGTCGTAGGTGAGGGGAAAGAAGGAGAATTTGTAGGGCCTTATGGATTAGGAAACAGAAACGAGAGAGGTAGCAGACTGATAGAATTCTGTGAGAAGCACAAGATGGTAGTCGCGAACACATTGTTCAAGAATCACGTTAGGAGGCGGTACACATGGAAAATGCCAGGAGGGATAGACAGGTATCATATAGACTACATTCTGGTTAGGAAGAGATTTAGAAATCAAGTAAAAGACTGTAAGAGTTATCCAGGAGCAGATGTAGACAGCGATCACAACTTGGTAGTCATGAAAGCTAGATTAAAGTTCAAAAATCTGAAAACCCGGAAGGATAAGAAACGTATAAATGTAGACATATTGAGGGATCAGAATATGAAAGATAAGTTCCAGGAGAAAACAGATCAATTAATAAATAAAACGAGTAAGGACGAAATCAAGAACGCAGAAACTGAGTGGGAGGGTATCAAGAATAGTCTAGCTTCCGCGGCTACGGACGTTTTAGGACACGATAAAAGGGAAGCTAGGAAGCCCTGGATAACGGACGAAATCTTAAACTTAATGCAAAAGAGACGAGGCTACAAAAACAGACGAGACGAAGAAGGACTGAAAACGTATAAGGCAATAAATAGAAAAGCGAAAGAACAATGGATAGAGGAGAAATGCAAAGAAGTAGAAGATAAGTTGCAAGTAGGTAAGACCGATGAGGCTTACAAAATAATTAAGAGGAACTTCAAGGATGTAGGAACAATAAGTAGAAATGTTAGGAGTCAATCGGGGGACATACTGATAGGAAGAGAGGAGAAAGCGGATAGATGGAAGCAGTACTTAGGAAATTTATACGAGGGTCAGGAATTAGGAGAGATATTAGAGGAAGAATCTAGCATCGATAGGGAAGATGTAGGAAAACCTATATTGAGAGAGGAATTTGAAATAGCACTAAGGGGGCTAAAGAATAATAGAGCGCCGGGTGTAGATAAAATACAGGCGGAAATTTTGAAATGTGCGGGACAGAAAGTAGTAAATAGAATGTTTGAACTGGTAAAATACATATACGAAACGGGCGACATGCCGAAGGATTATAAGAGGAACATTATCGTTACTATACCGAAAAAGAGAGGAGCCGACAAATGCGAGAACTTTAGAACGATTAGCCTAACTTCCCATGCGTCAAAAATCTTAACTAGAATAGTGCAGAAGAGGATGGAAAATAGAGCGGAGGAAATACTAGGAGAAGACCAATTCGGGTTTAGGTGAAATAGGGGAACTCGCGAAGCTATTCTGGCGCCAAGAGTAATGTTAGAGAAAACAATAGAAAAAGGAAAGGACGCTTATATAGGATTTGTAGATTTAGAAAAAGCTTTTGATAACGTAATATGGGAAAAAATGTTCGAGATACTAAAGAGCGCGGGAATGAAGTATAGAGATAGGAGAGTAGTACACAATCTATACATAGAGCAAACTGCTGTTATAGAAGTAGAAGGGGAGGAAAGGGAAGTAGGTATTAGGAAAGGAGTAAGACAAGGATGTACGCTATCACCACTAATTTTTAATCTGTACATCGAAGAGGAGATTAATGTCGTAAAAGATAGAGTGGATTTCGGGATTAAAGTACAGGGACAGAAACTAAAAATGCTGAGATTCGCGGATGATATAGCAGTATTAGCATCTAGTAAGGAGGAACTAGAATCAGCATTGAACGAAATGGAGGCAGTGTTGACAGAGGAATACGGAATGAGGGTGAATAAAAACAAAACTAAAGTGTTAGTGTGCAGAGGGCGCGAGAGCAGAGCAAAAACGAAAGTACAAATTAATAATGAAAGATTGGAGGAAGTTAAAGACTTCACTTATTTAGGAAGTAAAATAAATTGGGATGGAAGAAGCGATAAAGACATAAAACAAAGAATAGCGCAGGGTCGAGTAGCTTTTAACAAAAAGAAAGCACTTTTATGCTCGGGGGTAATAAACTTAGAAACAAGGAAGAGATTTTTGAAAACATATGTATGGAGCACGGCACTTTACGGCTGCGAAACCTGGACGGTAGGGGAAGCAAGTAGGAAGAAATTAGAAGCTTTTGAGATGTGGTGTTACCGAAGAATGATGAAAATACCATGGACTGATAGGGTTAGAAACGAAGAAGTATTGGAGAAAGTCGGCAAGAAAAGGAGTATGTGGAAAAACTTAAAGAAGAGAAGAGATAGAATGGTAGGCCACTTGCTGAGACATGGGGGAATAGTCCACGATATTTTGGAGGCAGAAATAGGAGTGAAAAGGGGCAGAGGTAGGCCTAGATTAGACTACTGCTCGCAAATAGTAAGGGATGTAGGTTGTAGCACAATTAGCGAAATGCGTAGGTTAGCACAAGATAGGAGAAGCTGGAGGTTAGCGTCCAACCAGTCTTAGGACTGATGACCTAATGATGATGACATTCTGTTATCAGTATAATGAGGAGGGAGGTTTTACAACGAAGAAATGTCCACAGCTTTTTCAGAAGGTAGAACATCAATAATCCCTCGTCTCGAACATGATGATTCATAGAGGGATTCTATAAAGTCTATATTGTATCAAGATTTACTGTAAAAAATTGTATTGTAATTTAGAACCAACCACAAAAATACAAAATTAAAGCCTTTGCTGGTTAGATTTTCACTTTTTATTTGTTAAAACTATTGTTTCGCCAACACAGTGGCTTCTTCAGATGTTGAGTACATAGACTGTCTACGTACTATTACTATGTAATGTATGTTACTATGTAACAAGTCCATGTACTCAACATCTGAAGAAGTCACTGTGTTGGCGAAACAATTGTTATGTTTAACAAATAGAAAGTGAAAATCTAACCAGCAAAGGTTTTAATTTTGTTTAAATATGGATTTTCATCAAGTAACGGGCCAATCAATTCAGAACTCAGATATTAGCATCCTTGTCCTCTTGAAGATATGGCTGTTTCCAAGCTTGAAAACATTTACTCAGTTCTTAAACCGGTTATATATTTACGCCATATTGGAAAATCAAATTTAAGTTGGGAGTGACCGAAGAAGTATTTAGGGAGTTCACAAATTGGTAAGGTAATCTTTCTGAAGTAGAAGTAATATTTGTAGGTATTATTTTATCAAGACCTAAATACTGAGACCAGACCATAAACACCTTGTATAAAAACTTTAGCCAAGACTGATCGTGCTCAAAACATTTACAATATAATGTGCCGATATGCTGGATGAGGAAGATGATCGCAAATCAAGAAAGAGTACCCCTACACAATCTAATCGAATTAGTTCCCTGGCCCACTCAAATCTATTATATCTTCCTTGTTAATTAATCTGATGAAAACTGCTGCCAACGGCAGTTTAAATTTGTCATGACAGGTTTACATTCTACAATGTCGCTTTATATATAAACAGCTTTTGATTGCTAAAATCTGGATCCTCTTAATAACCGCAATGCGACATCAACAAAAATACTACCTACTCTCTTTCTGAACTAGGATTTGTTCTCGAATTGGATCTCCTGGAAAATGTCAGCGACAGGCGGCGTTGCGGTTGAAGCACATAGGTCTGTTTTGGAACATCCACATTAAGAATCCTTTTATTTTATAGAAAAATTCTTTTATTATTCTGTTTATTTTCTACAATCTACAATTATCTGTTATCTAGATTCTCTAATGAAATTATATTCACATTTATATTCACATATTCGCATTCACAAATTATAGACGTCTAATTATACGGATATAACACAAAATAATCTGAGTAAGAAATAATCGTGGATTTGAAAATAATTATCTATGAAGTCAGATCGTGCATTATTTTTTTTTATTGTCAAAATATATCAAACAGTTGCTTGTCATAACTCTTTTGCTGACAGGCCGTCTCAAACGTCTTGTGTACTACTACTGGTTTGAATCTACTGTCCATAATCAGATATCTCTATATGAAGGTATATTTACTCTAAGTGGGGAAATTAATTGACACAATGTTCGTCATTGAGCTGACAGCAACCTATACTGAATAGGAGAATGCCCACAAAAAATAAATGTGTAGACTAGAATAATAGGTGACAGAATTATTGAACTGCTATTTTTTATTGATTTAGTTACATATTTCTCGACTATCTTCCAATTAATTAGATTCCCTTCCCAGATGTGCGCGACACCAGAATATGTTTTCAAAATGATGAAACTCAATAATATTTGGACGAGGCATTTCCAATTAGGTGGATCGAATGAAGATCTCCAATTGAGTGGCCATCAATATCTTACCCCACTTGTTTTATTCTTGTGGTCATTAATGTTCTGCGGCAAAGAATAAGATATGAAATTAGACAAATCGCCCCACAGATAGGTCTTACAGAATGTAGGAAGTGAGAGATCATCGACTAGTGTCTTGTGAAAAAGTCCATTTTAAAACCTTAAAACGGAGTTTTCCACACGTAGAACACCTCTATTTCGAAATTGAGTGGCCAAGAAAAAATAAACCAACACATAAATGCAGAATATGTGTTTTATGCGACAGTTTTATTTTTTTCAAATAGTAGACCATCGTGCTTTCTCATGGCCCATGGACAGGGTGGGGTGTATCCTGTCCACCTCAAAATCAATAGATGTCGTCTGGTAGACGCCCCTAATCAGAATCAGTCGAAACCCGATCGATCCGACACGATTCAATTGAGTGATCGTGCTAACAAAAACAGTTTCTCAAATAGTCCACCATTGTGCTTTCTCATTACCCATGAACATGGTAAAGCGTGTTATATCCATCTCAAAATCAATAGGTGTCGTCTGGAAGACGTTCCCGATCACAATCAGTCAAAACCCGAGCGATCCGACACGATTTAGTTGAGTTATCGAGCTAACAGAAAACATTCCCAAATAGTCCACCATCGTGCTTTCTCGTGACCCATGACAGGGTAGGGTGTGACCTATTCACCTCAAAATCGATAGGTGTCGTCTGGGAGACGTCCCCGATCAGAATCAGTTAAAACTCGATCGATCCGACACGATTTAGTTGAGTTATCGTGCTAACAAGAATAAATGTCGACGACAGCGACATACGCCTTCGACATGCCTTTACATCTGGAAATAAATATCGAGGGATGTTATATCCCTCAGGATTAATATAATTAAAAGTCATGAGTTCCAGTCATGAGTTTGGGCAACCAAAATTAAAAAATCGACCTGTTGAGGAGCATTTATTAAAATTATACCATGTTATATACATATATACATGTTATAACATACAAGTTATAACATTTATTCAAGTTAAGATCTCTTCTTCTTCTTCATATAATACGCAACACATAATGTTTAATATACGAGTATGTACATAAAACATTGTATTTCTTTATTTTTCCGTGTGGAGGGCGTAATCGACATCTTGTACTCTGACAAGAGCCCCTGAAAGTTTAAATGCATCGGATTGATTTAGTGCACTCGTCCATCTCCTGACAATGACAGATCGAAATCTGCACCCCCCTCTCGAGATTGCATCATGATGAATGGCGATGTTCGCTCTCTCTTGATTAGGTAATAACTTCAATGTTCTCAGTGTGAACGGTTTCTATTGAAGCAGAAGCCTATGATTCTTTCATTTCGGTATCGAAAAAAAGTTTTCCATTTAAGGAAAGTATACGTGAGGTAAGGGCAAAGTTCAGCAGCTGTAAATTATTTCTCTTGTTCTTAAAACTTGAAAGTATCTCGAGTTTTCTGTACTTTCGGTTTAACGCGAGATTACATGATCTTACTTTTATTTTTAGTTGAACACCCAGTATACTTTGGCATTTACGTATTCAAAACGAAATTCCACGCTCGCGAACCAAAATATTAAGGCTTATTTAAAACTAGGTCCGATTCAAAAATTAAAAAATTAATTATTTCAATGAAAGAATCATTTCGATAAAATTGAACAATCTTTCTACAAACATAATTGGAGTCGTTGATTTTATTTATCTTATTTGGCATTTAGAGTTATCACAACAAAAATATAATAATACTGTATGTTTCTGTTGATTTTCGTAGACCATAAAGAATCGGTTTGTACCTTTTTGGATATTATGTTACATAGGTTTGGGCCTCACCAGCCACTGATTGCATAGGTAGTCCCTTGGCGATGCCCTCTTATCCGGGTCATTATCCAAAAATGCTATTCCATAAAAGGAGCAATTTAGGCACCTCCCACGCCTTAAGCCTCACCTACTCTAGAATAACAGGGGTCCCTAATATAAGGCAAGGGGCCTCTTCTCCTTCAGTACGGGGCAGATGTAAAGAAGATGAATCGATGTTTCCTCGTCTTCTCTATCTGTATCTGCAGGCCGGGTTGTTAGTCAGCCTCAGCTTGTACTTATATGCATTCAGGCTACTATGGTGGCCCGTTATGATTCTCACCAGGGTTCTGGCTTTGTGCCTGTTCAATTTAATGAATTCTTAGCCCTATTTCTCAATCTCTGAGTATTCGATGAATAGTTTGGTTATTCGACAACCCGTTACTCCTGTCCATCTTTTATTGTGCTGGCCTCTTGCCCAGCCATTGTTGCGGTCTCTGATTAGATTTCGACTTATTCCCACTGCAGTTCTGGTCCATAGAGGTATTGCCTGGTCCCTAGTCTGGCAAGGTAATCTGAAATTAGATTTCCCTTAATGCCATTATGCCCAGGTATCCACAAGAGTTCCACCGGTCCCTTCCCTGCCAAGTGGTTCAATGCTTCATAGCAGTTATAGACCAGCTTCGACTTTGTCGTTGCTGAATTCAGGGCTACCAACGCCGCCCTGCTATCCAAGCAGATGCATACCTACTCCTGGGTCCGATTTTGGTCGGCTCCCAGAACACCGTATGTGATTGCAACTAGCTCGGCCTGGAGTGCGGTAGCGTATTTTCCCAGGGGGAAGGTTTTACCTATCCCATCGCGTCGCCTATACACCCCGCACCCGCTCTGTTCCCACTCTTGGTTCCATCCGTGTACCAGATGTCTCCATTGAGCGGTAATCCAGCTCGACCTTCTATCCAGTCGATCTTACTGGTAAGGGCGACCTTATATTTCTTGTCAAACAGGAAGCGGACACATGTACTGTCAGAGGGCATCCATAGGAGCCTCTCCTCAGCTATTTCTCTTGAGAGTCTATTCCCTTACCTTCCTGTTCATGTTTCCCACCCTGTGCATTGCCTTTGCGGCTTCCGCTTTCAAGGTGACATCAAGAGGTGGTATCCCCATTAGTATCCCCATCGTCTCGATCGGTATTGATCTTAGGGCTCCGATTATACTTCTTAGAATCAATCCTTTTAGCTAGTTAAGTCGGTTGGCTTCCGACTTTAAACATGATCTCTCCCACCAGACCATTGCTGCATACGTCAGTCTGGGTTTCAGAATTGCCTCATACATCCATTTCATGGTGTCCGGTTTCAAGCAGCAGCTATTACCAATGGCCCTTCTCAGTTGCCAAAGTGTTGCTGTGGTCTTGGAACATATGTGAGTTAGATGTTTTTCCCATGACAGTTTCCCATCCAGGATTACTCCTAAGTATTTCACTTCGCTATTATAGCTTAGTTCTTGACCACCAAGTTTCAGCGAACATGTTCTGTTCCACTTATATTTCTTGGTGAACATCATCACCTCAGGCTTAGAGGGATTGACCGAGAGTCTCCTATCCCTGCACCAATTCCCAACCTTGTTTAATGCTCCCTGCATTATATCAAGAATCGGCTTCAGGAAAGGGCCCTTCGTTATTATTACGAAGTCATCAGCTTAGCCAATTACTTGGTAATCCTTTCAAGCAGCTCATCTACTACCAGGCACCACAGAAGGGGGAACAATACCCCTCCCTGAGGACAGCCCGAGTCGACCCGGCCCTTGATGGTAGTCTTGCCTTTGTTGGCAATAAGCTGTCTGTTTCCCAACATATGGTCTATCCATTCAGCGATTACTCTGGGGGTGTAGCATCTACCTAGTACTCTGCTAATCACCCCCCTGGATGTAAAGCTGAAGGCTCCTTCAATATCATGGAAGGTGCCGACAACGTATCCTCCGGAGTCCACTTGTGCCCGTATCGATGACATAACCTTATCCAGAGCTGTTTCCGTTGATTTACCAGCTTGATAAGCATGCTTCTGGCTCTCTTGAAACGGTCTTTCTATTAGGACGGTATCCCGAAGGTACCTGTCAACTAAGCGTTCGGCCGTCTTCACCTTAAGGATATATTTTTCATGAATATTTTCTAACCAGAAGATGAAAAGTCTCAAAAATTTTAATACGCCAACTCTGCAAAATGTATCAATAACGCCCATCGCAATTTATCGACGATACATATTAAATAAACAATAAAGAAGCTTGTATCACGAAAAAAGTGATATGAAGTTACCGTATAATAAGAAAAAAATCCTATTAAATGTTAAACATTGACAGGTTCTAGCGGTTTTACAAAATATACGGTTTTAAACAAAATATATTTGGTGTATTTTTATAACTTCTAGGCGTTTTTAAAACAAAATAAAAACACATAACGCGATGTTACGAGTAAACGTACACACATTAAAAACGTACTAAAACGACTATATAAATACCCGAATAGTATAAAACCGGAATATCCTCACCGGCCAACTCTATTTCAGTAAATCCCCCACATTAGTGTGTACGTTTTATTAATTATTGTACAATGTACATTGACAAATACGGATGCGTGATGAAAACATATAAACAGTATTTCTGTAGTTCTTGGTATGTATCATTGTGTTATTCATTTCAAAAATATTTTTCAGGATATTCATTTGTCCGTGTCTTCGCTGAACTATTCTGAATCTATAAGGCTTTCGTAACCATTTATAATCCAAATAGGTATTGATGAAAGTAGTTCACCATCTGGGATTGCTACTGCTTATCCAGAGCTTCTTGTTTTACTGACACCTAAATATAATCAGCAATGTAATCACCGCAGGAGTTCACACCGTAATCGATATACTTCAGAAATCCATTACAATGCAGTTTTTCCTTTTCTTGTTCTATTATATGCAGTTCTTTATACGCAGAATGATATTATATGCTTCAGAATTATCGAATTGATTAACCTTTACCATTTTGTAATTCCTGCTAATAGTGTCCTGGATCTAAACAAGAAGTATATATAACAGAAGGCACTTCAGAGGATTTAATATTCAACATCCTGATTCATAAAACTATAGCACAGTGTTTCGGTGTCTTGCGGAAAACTAGTCACTTTTTTCTAATCTATTCTTGCCTCTTTTCCTTCACAAATTAAATATATATTCACCGAATGCATAAGCAATTGCATGTGAACGATAAAACGAGAAATACAACAAACCGTCATGTCAGTCCAGCTTAGCGCAAGCATCTACTAAGGAATTTACACGACTCATCGGGCACAAAAACAAGAGAACAATCGCTCATGTATAGTGTGTACAAACTTTGGAGGATTAAGTCCAACGTTGAGATATTAAATGAAATTTGCCGGTGTCAGAGATCAAAGAAGCGAAAAATACTTCTCCGACCTCATATTTAACTAGACATCTGAAGTAGACGTTACTGCTTTTATCTACTAATGCGTCTTCCATACATTTCCCTGACGCGAACATTTAAAATGTTGTTCCATGAGGTTTCCGTCTGCACCGCAATACAATCACGATAACATATCATAGAAATATGATATCTTATTGTACACAAAGACTGAAAAGTCTTTGTGAACGAAATATGTACGAAAAATCGTCCCATGATAAAAATACATTCTTAAAGTTTGTGAAAAATTCCTCGCAAGATAAACAGCTAATTTTACGATGCCGTTTACGATCAAAGTCATTAAAGTCCGCGAACAATTACTTCTAGAATAATATATTATTGCCATCCAAGAAGGAGGCCAATTTGTTTCAATTTAAATTGAAACGTCTGGTTTTAATGAATGAAACTTCAGCAATGATTTTGTATCTGTAAATGTTACATCGGATAGGTTGTCGCAATTCGACCGCAAATTGGCGTTGGTCTTCGTTAAACCATATCGCAATTTGATCTAGATTCTAGGTTATTATTTAATAAGCGTCATATAATACATAGGGCATCTCGTATACATTTATTAGGGGAATGGATAACAATGAGTATTTAATCTTTGATATATTTCTATAACACTTCTACATACAGGGAGTGAACGATAAACAAGATGAAACAAAAAATGTAATGGGTGGTCCATTAATTTACGATTTCTGACAAAAATGAACAAAAATTACTTTGTTAAATATATACACTAGGCGCAAAAATTAAGGGATGTAAAAAAATTCTAAATGTTTAGGTGATTTTGAAAAGGCTATAACTTGAAGAGAAATAGTCGCAGAGGAATTTAAAATAAAAGCTAATTAAAGCTCCAAGTTTCTAGTTTTCATATCTTAAGTCAAGATTTTTTACCATCGGCAGTTTTTGAGTAATCATAGGAAAACCATCGTAAAAAGATTTCCAATATTTGCATTTAAAAAACTTCACGGACTTCAATAAAAAAATTTTCAGTCAGTGATTTCATTATAAATCTTTTGTATATAATTCTATCTTCTTTAATTTGAGTGGCCTAATAGTCTTGTATGATAATTTTTCTCTAGGTTATCGTCGTTCAAAGCAAAAAAAGTTAATTTTGGTTTTGGTAATTAATTAATCGGGAAATTATGTTCGTACCGAAAATTCAAGTAGGGTTTTAAAGGCTAAAAATATTTTTCATAAGTTGCAGTGATTGGCATTTGATGAAAAAATGTTTCGGTGAAAAAATGTTGATCGAAATAGAGGTAGAAAATTGAGTATTTAGGGATATTTGCCTAACTTGGCATAACTCTGCAAATAATGGATAGACTAAGGATGTTGACTATTTATTTTCAACATCAAAGTATCCCAAAGAAACTCTGAGAATTTCAAAGCGTTGCGAATTTTTTTTATTGTGTTCGAAACGATTGAATTTGTCGTTTCTGTTAAAAATCAATTTAAAGATAAATTTTTCATTTTTTATTAATTTTTTGAGGTTGAAAACAATTATTATATATAGGTATTTTTTTATCAATAATCCATATTTTTATATGAAAAAATGTTAATTTTTGTAAGAGAAAAAATGATTTTTTTTCAAAAAAAGAAAACTTTTTTGTTTTAAATCACGATAACTCAGCAAAAAATCATTGTATGAGGCTTTTAGACCACTCAAATTAAAAAGGATAAAGCTGTTTAAAAAAATTTTACGATAAAATCACTGAAAACAGTTTATTCACGTCCATGGATCTTTTGAAAGCAAGCAAAAATTAGGAAAAAAAATCCCATGGTTTTCTTACGATTATTCAAAAACTGCAGATGGTAAAAAATGTTGATGATCTAAAAACTAGAAATTTGGAACTTCAATTTGATATTTTTTTAATTGCTCTGTGGCTATTTTCTCCAAGTTACAGGCCTTTGAAAATCATCTAAAAATTTCGAATTTTTTTATATCCCTTAATTTTTGTGACTAGTGTATTTTTCTCCTTCATGACTGTAGTTTTGTAATACTGTGTAGTTTTGTAGATTATGTTAGCGAGATAGTGGAACAAAATTTCCTATCAAGTATGTAGTTATATATAAAGCCCTTCATAGCAATTAAATTAATTAGAAAACGTAGAATCTCCACTTTTCGAGAAGAATTCGCAAGCAATGAAAATTACAAAATTGTATCCATACGAACCACAATTTACTAAAGGACTCAAAATAGTTGTCAAAATAGTAGTTGTCAAGATTGTAATGAAAAGTGTATTGGGCAAACAAAGAAAGCAATTGCAACTAGTATATGTCCAAGGAGCACATGATTCAAGCATGGAAGATTAGAAAAATCTTCCGTTGGTCAACACGCTTTGAAAAACAATCATAGAATAGACTCTAGTAACTTGAAGTTAATTAAAATTTAAGCAATAATAGACTACTGAATGTCTTTAAAAGTATCAAGATAGTTAAATGTAATAATAGCATGAACAAAATACGTTGTCTTGATTGATACAATGAATGATGACACTAATAAATCATTGAACTGAATGTTGTTCGAGTAAAATTTACCCTGAAATATCATAACTACTGATAAAATGGCTGGTTAAATTGAAACTGAATGGATATAAATATTAATGACTGGATATAATAACAGGAGATTAGTTAAGAAGAGTTAAAGCGTAACTTTTATCAGCAAGCAATATGAAAATGATCAGGTTTTATTAACTTTTAATGAAACTGTTACAGTTAAAAAGATTATACTGGGTCTTTGATTAAAATATAACCAACGTAGGAAATTTGTATTATCAATACAAAAATCATACTGAAACTAACGAACCATTATCTCTATGATACTCATTAACTACAAGAATTAGGTTTAAAACATTTGTATCGTAAAATAAAATTAAAATGTGAAATAATGTATGGAATAAGGCATGGCACGCGTTCCAATAAACATGTGTTTCTTCACATATCAGTCATAACTTAATAGAATTTTTTTAGTGATGCAAAGTTATTTTCAATTTAGTCGAACCTCTTGAAACTATTTGCTATATTTTTGTTCATTTGATTTAAGGCACTTAAATCACATTAAAAGATGATAAAATGCCTTTTTAAAATTACCTAGTTATCTGCAGAAAAATCGTCAACGAAGCGGGCTCTAAAAAGATTCGTCATAATTTGAAAAACTAACGCATAAAATTTGCATAACGGAAAGCTTGGAAAAGCGGTAACTTACGGAGAACACTTAGATTTAGTTTGAAATGCATCTTCCGACAACTTGAATATAATTACCCCCCAACAATATTTTGACATTCACAAATATATTTGGATCAAGCTTTCGCCAAGTTTTTTCTTATTCACTTACATGGTACGATTCACTACTAAAAAAAAAAGATATGAATAATCATATCTATCGACAGTTCCCAGACTACACCCACTAGATACAGTGTTGGGTTGAAAATAAAGAGCAAATACCATTACGGATAATATTTTACACATTAGTTTTATATTTTCATGAAGACGAAAATCTATATCATCTAATAACGATTTATTTGTATTTTCGATCATTAAAATTATCATCTTTTTAAACAACATTCTGGGACACCTTGTATATATTGAACAATAATAAGATGGAATAAGAACCATAATTGGCAACGTATCTTTCGATACTTTAGTTAGTTTTTGTACAATTGATATATTGTCAGTAAATAGACAGATAAGAATTTTAACACTATTAGTAAAAATAAACTTTTACTTGGCGTTTCATTTTTATTTTCTGTTATTTAGTGTATTCTACATTCCATTCGTTGGTCTTTTTTTATTATAATTAGCTTATAAAAAGTGGTTTCCAAATTCTGTACTTCCCATTAATTGAAAGAGACAGAATCTAATTAATATTATATTTGTATAATACAATGACACTAACATGCCAATCTAATAGGATTCCAAATGTAACCATTTTTACTCTAAAGTTAAGTAACATTGCTTGTAATTTTATTGATAAATAACCCAGACATGTTTTGCCTTACTAAAAGAAACAGTCCTGCCTTAGTGTTTAAAAAAATCAAGATACGCTGAAGAAGTCCTCGAAATAAATAAAAAAAGCAATTGAATAACATTTTGGGAGAAATATCGAAGATAACCCATTACTTCTTAGGTAATTAAGAAACAAGGATATTAACTTTTTGATTAATGATGTTTATGTTGAACATAAAAGCACATGTTTCATTTTTCTGACAATAAGGGCCATTGTTTTGACTTAATTGGTGTTTTCTTTTTTACAAAATTGTATTTCCATGTTGAAATCCAAGTTCAACGGGTATTCCGAATATGCAAAAAGTTCAATTATTATTAAAAAGTAGTTGTTATTGTTAAAATATTTTTAGAAGCCTACTGTTGATAAATGGTTATGGTTAATACTCTTTTACAAACTTTGTGTTGCGTTAAGAATACTTCATTACCTAAATTGGTTGACCAAAGACAATGGCTGAAAATGTGGTAGTCTGAAAACGAAATGTAAATCTAAAAATTGAACATAAAGACTACCCTTAAAATACTTTGTTTAGTTACACAATTTCAACCAATTCCTCAGTACAAATGGAAGTTCTCTCAATAAATTTTGTAAATGTTTACTTTATTATTAGAACTTCTGTGTATTCCCAAAACTTCTTTATTATCTAAGTCTGTATTTTGACATATTCAAAACGCCCCCTTAACTTCTATTGCACCTATTAACTAGTAATATCAGAGGTTTTAAACAACCAAAAACAAAATCGTTATTTTTCATAAATTTGTAATCTATGAGAGCACATACCTCTTATCAATTAGTTTTCCAAAGTGTAATAATAATAGAGTAGAGACCGATTATTTTTAGAAAAAAATAAAATAGTTTCCTTGTTCTTTCTGAATTCACATGGACTTTAACTTAATTTGTGCTAATAATTTATTTTTAATTATTTGTACATTATATTTTTTAGTATCGCCATAATTTGTATCGATAATAAATTGTTGATAGTTAAAACAATTGAACTTATCAAGTTATAAATAAAATAGTGTTTTTACTATAAAAAACTTATCGCGAATATTTGCACCACCGTGAATAACCGAAACTAACATACTGAGGATAAAATTTAAGAAATATTCAAGTTTTTAGTTCGGCCAACTGTTACCTATTGCATTTTAGACATAAACACTTTTTCACCTAAATAAAAAGGTGTAAGTAAAGGCAGGTTCTCAAAGAAGAAATAATATTTTGCGTAGGGTTACTTCATCGATTTCAGCTAAAACATTCAGGAAACCTATCCAGGCAACATACTCAAAAGAAAAACAATATTTTGACTTTTCGGCCGGTTGCCTCATTATTTGCTTTTAACGCCACCCGGCGTCCGTTTTTCTCGAAATGCAATATACCTATCAGCGGAACGCTACGTTCTTTTTTATAACAAGAATGAACTTACTACGCTTTCTCCAGTTAGACGTTGAGCTGTCATCGTCTCTGAAAAGCAAATAAACAAATCGTTCGTCCTAATGCATTTCCTCTAGCACCTTCGGCACCAAGACTTAAGGAAACGCAACACATTCATGCGGTTTGTTTGGTTTCGTTCGCGCCGGTAAAGACCAGAAGAAGCGTTCCACGGTAAACCAGGCGCGATGTCTCGTTTCGTTGCCTCATAATTAGCAGCGGATTAGCAGAAGGGTTGCACTTATCGAAACGCACAGATAAACTTTTTTATTATCATCAGGCATTTTTAGAGTCCACAAGAAAGATTAGTTCGAGCGACCTTACATCGTGTCAGATTCTGATCTGTGTTCGATGAGAGTGTCGGTGGCGATCGTGTGATCTATAAGGACGCGGTGAAGGCTGGACGCGGGTTTCAGGAAACTGTGAGCTTGGCTCAAGCTTTAGCGACAGACTGAAACATCAGGCATGGGCATCAGCGAGTGCTAAGCGCCGTTTCATTCAGAACGAGATACTACCTATGTAGATATAGGCACCCAATCATTTCCTAAGTTCATTGGGCGCAGTCGCGAGCGCCACGCGGTTTCGGCTTGTCGCATGGTCACATAGCGCACCGGATTCTTTGAAAATCCGGATGAGACACGCTTTGGATCCATCTGGAACTATCTATTGTTGGCTGAAAACTGTAGAAAATCGGTTAGCATAAAATTCGATATTCCACTAAATTTCGTAACTCGAAATTTTATATATACTTGGACATAAATACATAAGGGCATCTACAAGTATATTGTTTTAAGGGATACACATAGAAATATGAAAAAATTGTCGACCTTCGGGATGAATTTTCTTGGGAACTATTATCGATAAATAAACATATTATTTTTAAATTGAAAATAAATTTATTATAAATATGGTGAAATGAACACAATTTAAAAATATTTAAAACCGGAAGAGATATTCCCGGAGAAAAGAAACGTTTCTGCCTTATAATATAGAAGAATTGAATGAAAATGATCCATCTTATAATGTAATGAAAATCTCAGTGTTGAAGTGTGCTATTTTTTCTGACGGACTTACGATTGAGTGGAACAATAAATACATCAACAGAACTGCCGATATCGATCTCAAGAAAATCATTATTGGAATCAAACGCATAACCGGTGTCAATATGAAGAAAATGATAAGAGGAATAAGTGACATGAAAAGTGATTACTTCCTGAAAGATAAATTTGGCTGCTATTGCAATTTAGAATTTCCATGCTTACAATTAGACATAGGCCCAGCCAAGGGCGTAGCCAGGGGAGGGCAGGGGGGCAGTGCCCCCTCTTGGCCAGGCGTCGTGCTTCGAATTTCCCGCCCGTCTGATACATTTACAGCAGTTGCAAATGTAGAGCGCAGACTTCTGACTTTACATGAGCAGCAATAATACAAACCGCCGCCCCAGTAAATGCACGTCATTTGACTGTCAGTCAGTTATTTCTAAAAGCACAGAGGCATTTGCTTCTTGCTGCTTCTGTAGTTTGCATTATTGTTGCTAATGTAAAGTCAGCTTAACTATTACAGTCAGTGGTTACCTCAATTCAGGAGCTTCTAATTCTTATTAACATTAAAATTAAATATTATTATTATTTCAAAGAGGTAACAAATTTCAAAAAGTATTACTGTGAAAGTCAAAATTTTTGTAAAAGTGAATTTATCATTGAAATTCTGATGTCAGGAAAACGCATGACCTTGAAAATTTTAAAAATTTTCGCCTGCGGCGCTATAGCTTAGCGCCTCCGGGCGCCCTTGATTTGCACGCGCCCCCTTCCCAAGACCAAATCCTAAAATCGCCACTACCCCCGCCCCCCTGTTCAAAATCCTGGCTACGCCCATGGGCCCAGCCGTAAAATTGCTTTTTGCAAATAATGATTATGGCGTTCCCTCAAAGAATTTCGTTTTAATAAGACGGGAGGTCCTTTTCATTTTAATGTTGATTTCCAGTCATTTCTTGAAGTTACTTTCCCTGGCAGATAGATAGGGTGCACGAGGACCAATCGAATGACCTTATATTCACCTGATTTAATCCCTTGAATTTCTTGTTGTAGGGTTACTTAAAGTCGCAGGCCTATGTTAATAGATCAAATAATTTAGGGGATCTGTAGCACTGAATTCAAAACAAAGTGGAAAATATCGGCGCAGAAATAATTAAATGTACAACATTTTCAATATCAAAAATGAATTAAAAAAAAAAGAAAAATTCATCCTTAAATCAATTTTTAGCAAAAACAACAAATTAAATCATTCCGAACACAATGAAAAAAATTGCAGCGCTTATGTTCCTTGAATTTCTTGTTATAGGGTTATTTAAAGTCTCAAGCCTATGCTAATACTCTTAGATCAAATAAAATAACTTAGGGGATCTGAGGCAATGAATTCGAAACAAAATGAAAAATACCAGCCCAGAAATAATTGAATGTGCAACATTTTCAACTACAAAAAATGAATAAAAAATGAAAAATTTATTCTTAAATTGATTTTTAGCAAAAACGACACATTCAATAATTCCGAACAGAATGAAAAAAAATCGCTGCTCTTTGAAATTTTTAAGATTTCTGTCGGATACTTTGAGGTTGAAAATAACAATGAACATCCTTAGTCTATCCATTATTAAATACGCAATTTTTACCTCTTCTTTAATCAACATTCTCGCACCGAAAATTTTCTTTTTATCTAAGTCCAATAACTACCGCTTGTAAGAAATACTTTGCAGTTTTTAAAACCCTTCCTGAATTTTCCCTACGATCATTGCTTCCCGAGTAATTGATTACCAAAGTCAAAACTGACTATTTTTCTTTGAACGACAATAACTCAGCGAAAAATTAAAGGCCTTTAGACCACTCAAATTAAAAATGAATGAAATCCATGATGAAATCACTGAAAAAATTTCCATGGACCATTTCCTGGAAAGTCCGTGGATCTTTTTAATGGCAAGAAGAATTTGTAAGTATTGTTTTCCGATGGTTTTCATATGATTACTCAAAAACTGCCTATGATTGTGACCTCAAGATCTGGAAACTAGGAACTTGGATCTACAACTTTATTTCTTTTAAATTGGTCTACGACTGTTTTTCTTCAATTTACAGTTCCTTAAAAGCAACTTTAAAATTTAGGATTTTATTTACATCCCTTATTTTTTGTGTCTAATGTATTAGTACAGTTTGTGATTTATTTTTATTTAGTCATGTTATTATACGTCAAATACAATAGCCATTAAATACTTGTGTAAATATAAAATAAAATATGATTATTTTAATCGCTAATCATTGAGTCATGATTTAATTATAAATATTCCAGAATAAATCGGACCATTTGTCTAATTTAGGTCATTGGAATTTCTCCGATCCATGAAAATATATCTCGCTCACATAACTCAGAAGCAGGTGGATTAGCAGTTGATTGACCACAATTTTTTTTGCAAATCAAAGCTACTTAACATTCCTTTTTCTATTCGATAATTGTAGACATAATGAATGCCGGCTCAGTTGGCAGGAATATCGTTTATAAATTAAGGTTATTGATGTCTGCCGCATTATTGAAATCGTGCGTGATTGCACGGTAGTAGAAATGACATGTAACCTGTCAAAACGTTAAATATGAGCCACACTTTGAAGCACATTGTTTGTCGCTTACAGTATGTCCTGGAACAGGTTGTAAATTATATTTTCAATTTTGAGCAATTTAATATTTGCTATTTCTTCGTATCTTATCGATATAATGCATTTTATCTTTATACAGGGTGAGTCGGGAGGAACGGACCAAACTCCAGGAGTGTATTGTATGCGTGAAAATAATGTAAAAAAACTCAAATGTTGTTATCCGATTTTTATTTCTTTAGTTATAGCGTAATTAACAATATTTATCTAATATGCCATGTTCGAGGTTCAAAAACATTTGATAACTTTGTTGTTTTGACAATGTGTCAGTGTATTGTGGCAGTGATTTAAGGTTTATCTTGGAGTTTGAACGATTAAAGTTTTACAAAATGTCTCACAGGAGACAACTTCTTAAATTTTTTACAAAATGAATTACATGGACTACTAGAGGATGTTCCTATAAACATCAGAATGCAAATGTACTACCAGCACGATCGAGCTCCTGCACATTTCACTCGTCAGGTCAAGGAACATTTGGACAGAAGGTTTCCAGGGCGTTGGATTGGTCGCGGTGGTCCTATTAGTTGGCCTCTAAGATCTCCAGACCTCACAGCACTAGATTATTGTTTATGGGGTTGGTTCAAAGCTGAAGTGTGTAAAGTAAAATTGGACACTCGGGGTGCACTAATTCAGTGCATTAGAAATGCTGCAGCCGATCTTAAACAAAGACGTGACTCAATCAGGAGAACTATAGGCACCCTTCGTAGAAGAAGCAGAAAATGTTTAGAGGTGAATGGCGGTATTTTTGAACATTTATAACGCTATAATGACCAAAACGTTAATGTATGAAATTTTGTTTATTTTTAATTACGCTATAACTTGAAAACAAATAAAAATTGGATAACAACATTTGAGTTTTTTACATTATTTTCACGCGTACAATACACTCCTGGAGTTTGGTCCGTTCCTCCCGATTCACTCTGTACAGTAGTAACTATTGAGCAACATAACATTTTCACATAAAAATATTTTATCATTTCAATTACATATTTTAAAATGCCAAAAAGTATAATTAACTAAAAATTCTTTCAATGTTTCCTATAATTCTGAGAAATGTATCGAAAGTTTCTCATTACTTTCCCATAATATAGTACATATTTTGTTCTCATATTTATATTTTTATTTTGCTGAATATATTTTATTTTTGAATTTTTTAATATATATAATTTTATTATTATGTCTTTTCTTAAGTATTTGTAACAAAATTATAATTTTATTTTTATTATCTAGTTGAAATATGTTTTTTATTTTATGTATTTTAGAACACACATGCCTTGTTATATTTTTTAAATATGTTTTACTTGACTAATACAAACCGTTATAAACATGAGACCTCTATCTTTTGAAATCAATTTGATTTAAATCATATGTAAAACAAAACAATTATTACGCTGTTACACTCTTAAGTGAGACACCTTAGGACCCTTAAGAACAGTATATACAATAAATAGCAATGAGAAGAATATTTTAGCAAACGTTTGGGATGAAACATGAAGGCCTAAATTTTGGGTATTTTTTCAGGCTTGATAAAAAACAAACAATATTTTTACTATCCGTTTTTTCGCAACATATTTATTTATATTTTAGGATTATAAAGGAATCGATGAAGAAAAAATGTAAAAATAAGGCAGTTATGACTTGCCAAAGGTGGGTAAAAAAGCGGGGGTAAGCTGGTTGCCACTATCATTGTCACCCTTCCGCCCATCTGGAACTAAATTTAAAAACAAATTCTTAATTAGTAGCAATGTCGTTATTATTGGTACCAATGAAAATGGCGGCTGTTTGAAGAAAATATTTTTGCGAAGTTTTGAATGTTTTAAAAAGAATTAAAAAAATATTTTTATACAAAAACGGCGGAGATGATAGAGAGTCATATACTGAAAGTTCGCGCCAAATTTGAAGTCAATCGGTTGGATAAAACTTGAGATATGTCAACCAGGTCGAAAAAAGTAGTTTTGAGAAAACCGCGTTTAGTTTTGAAAAAAAATTAAGACAGGCGCCGCGCGCCGGTGCCGCAGTAAATATCAAATAATAGTCACTAAAATAGCTACACAACTCCGTAAATATTTTGAATTTTCAAATTTGCTTTAAAGAACATATTCGTAAAGGTTTAAACTTGAAGAATATTCGAAGTTCTAGACTAAAATAGTCCCTTAAACTTTCTATACGACATTTTTATCAATAATGTTTTATTTAATATTTTTTATTTGATATTTGTAATATTTTAAAAAACTATTATCTTTGATGACTTTCCTAAGTAAGATCGTATGTCCCTAATGAATAGAAGTTTTGCATGTACTGTGCCTGATGAATCTCATGTTATATATCAAAGGACTTAAAACTTAAAGCTACAGACACTAATTGTATGTTGTTAACATATATTAAATCTTAATTAAGTAATGAAACGCGACACGGTTCATTTCGTTATTTATTTCAGACTACGAGCCCTTCAAAACTAATAAGTTTGTGATGTAATTAAGTAATATACATACCATATCCATATTTAAGCAATATACCAACAGAATTCTTTAAAATACATCTCGAACATTTCATAACGTCATAATGACAATAAAGTACTGTTTTGTTAAATGAATAAGTTTTGTTCCTTCGTAAAAAAAACTTTAATCAGTTACTATATTATTAACTTATTATGATAGGTTAACAAGTAGGTAGGATTAGTAACTTTCAAAGCAACAAAAACCAATTTGTTAATAAATTGGCATCATCAGATGATACAACTAACAGTTAAGTTTCAATAATCTCCTGATAATGCTCACTTGGTTGGCGAAACGGACATCAATTGATAAATAATCTTTTAGTGTTCATGATGAACTGGCCTTCTGGGCCTATTATGATGAATAGAGTATCTCCTAGAGAAACTTACACCCTATATATAATCATAGGAGAATAAAAAGTTCCTTTTCTTCGAACGTAAGGTTGACGAACGGCTGAAGCTTTTGGCTCATATTATTTTGCAGATTTAGCAAACAGCACTCTAGAGATGTTTGTACAGTAAAGTACACCCCTTTGTGTGTCAAATATACTGCTTGCCGTTGATTATACGTCTTCTTTTCTATATAAAATCCACATTCAAAATTGATAGATATTTATTGTTAGAAATGGTGACATAAACAGTTTAAACCTTTACACTAAAACATCTAATATAAAAGTTGTCCATGATTCTATTCCATCAAATATTCATGTACAGATACTCGATATATACGAGTAGGTATATCCATTCCCCATTTATGATTCTTATTCAATATGGTATAAAGTACTCTTTATTCAGTATGGTAAATACAGTAGTTTTAGGTAATAGGCCATCCCTTATTTTTAATACTTACGAATAATATATATTTTGAATAACAAAGGGTTGTTTCCATCAACACGCTGTTGCTTCAAATATCAAAAAAATAGTTTTTACGTAACAGTCTGTGCTTAACTAATTCATATGACTACAACTTTTAATATTAATAAATAGTTTTAAAACTTTAAAACGGACTTTTCCGCACGTAGAACATCTCTATCTCGAAACTAAGTGGCCGAAAAAAAATAAACCAACACATAAATGCAGAATATGTGTTTTATGTGACAGTTTTACTTATTTCAAATAGTTCACCCTCGTGCATTCTCGTGACCCATGAACAGGATGGGGTGTGTCCTATCCACCTCAAAATCAATTGATGTCGTCTGGTAGACTTCCCTAATCAGAATCAGTCGAAACTCGATCGATCCGACACGATTTAATTGAGTGATCGTGCCAACAAGCTAATTTCTCAAATAATCCACCGTTGTGCTTTCTCATGACCCATGAACATGGTAGAGTGTGTTCTATCCACCTCAAAATCAATATAGATATGGTCTGGGAGACGTTCCCAATCCGAATCAGTCAAAACCCGATCGATCCGACATGACTTAGTTGAGTAATCGTGTTAACAAAAAAAATTTCTCAAATAGTCCACCGTCGTGCTTTCTCATGACCCATGGGCAGGGTGGGGTGTGTCCTATCCACCTCAAAATCAATTGGTGTCGTCTGAGAGACGTCCCCGATAAGAATTAGTCAAAATACGATCAATCCGGCAAGATTTAGTTGTTATCTTGCTAATAAAAAAAATTCTCAAATAGACCCAAGGGAGGGGGTGGTGTATGCTATCCACCTCAAAATCAATAGGTGTCGTCTGGGGGACGTCCCCGATCAGAATCAGTCAAAACCCGATCGATACGACACTATTTAGTTGAGTTATCGTGCTAACAAGAAATGCCGACCACAACGACGACACACACACAGCAAAAAATTTTTAAAAACCATTTTCCTTTTGGTTTTTAGGCCGAGAAGCGAAAAATAAACTCAAAAAAAAATTTTTTTCTCACTTCTTTACACTATTACATTACTTTTCCGCTTATAGTGGAGTGCGGAAAAGTAATAAAAATGTTATATATTTGATATAAATCCTGATTTCTGGAAAAAATAGAATGGTGAAATAAACATAAAGAATAATATGTTTAAAATTACCAAGCATATTCTTTGCCAACAATATATTCACTGAAGCTCTTAAAGGCCTTAGTACATATTCTGTAATCAGGGTCTTTCAATAGGGATGCTCAAAATTTGTTAGATTATAGAGGCCATTTTGTTAAATCAATATCTGTCAAATTTATTGAGAATTGTTCAGTAGTGTATGGCAAATTACCATGAAAGGTTATAGCGTTCAACACCAAGTAAAAATCATCAAATTTTATTTTCAAAATCGGTCATTTGAGGGCATGGTTATTTCGCGCAGCAGCGACATGAACTGACCACCGAGATCGTGCGATTTAACGCCTTTAGACATATTCCTTTGGAGCTATCTTAAATCGCAGGTCTATACGAATAAACCGCAAACAATCGTTGCCCTCAAAATCAACATAACGAACGCCATCCAGCAAATTCATCAAGATTTATGTGACAGTCATCGAAAATTGGACCTCCTGAATACGTTCCACCAAGCAAAACTTCGGCGGACATTTGAAGGACGTTATACTCCATACTTAATGCTGTAAATATTTTTTAAAATAAAAAAAAAATAGGAAATATCTCTCACACAACTTGTTTTATTTACGTTTAAAAATCGAACGTCCTTATTGAAAAACCCTTTATGTAATTTAATTTCTGATAATTTTATTTCACTAATTTTCGACATAATGATTCGAATATTGATACATATGCATGATTTTCATTCTTCTAGATTTTCCAGATTCTAGATTCTCCATAGATCTCCAGGATAACAATTTATTTCTGAAAAGGAATATTTAACCTTAATTTGTTCATCACGTGTTAAATTGTAACTAATGTAATGTAATTTACATAAAATGGTCCCAAAGTTGTAAATAATGAACACAAATTGTTATCTCAGTACAGATTATCTCCTAGTCTCTCTAATTCAGTAAATATCTACATAGACACATGTATTGTCTTCATCTTGTTCGATATCTTTGAAGATATTAATATAATCTGTGCGATTTGCTAACGAGAAATTAAAATATGCAAGTACATTTTTACTTAGTTTCCAATGGCTTCAAAAGGTTAATAACTCACAGGTATTTCGGCTATTAATTACTTATCATTAATTTTAATTGTTATAGAATATTGTTGTTCACTTTTATACACATAAAAATAATTATTTTATTTTGTCTACATTTAACATTAATTAGTTTATCATCACGCAACCTAAAGCGTATGGTTTGACTTCAAAAAATAATGTTCGCTAGTGTATAATGTGTATATAGTAAACATTAATGGCCTCAAGACAATACCTTGCGGTAACCCATGGGTAACAGTTGTAGGTCACTGGCAACATTACTTTCATTGGTATATAATTTAATTTATTCTCGAAGTAATGATCCAAGATTGTGCACTTCTCCCCGATACGAACAACGTTTTATGTAAACATGTTTTATGAGTCATATTATGATCAAATTCTTTAAGACCTATAAATATTGTCAAATTAAGTCCACCGCAATTCATTAGTTCATAAATGTGCTTGTTCATAAAGACTGCTTAACAATTCCTTATTGCTCCTACTACTTTATTTTTTCATAAAATAAACATGTCAGTTACAATTTCTCCTTCGTGGCATAGCATTTAATATAAGAGTAAACATACGTTATAACCCATTTACAACTGTTTTATCATTATGTGTATTTCAGTTAATGACCGTCCAGTATTTTTAAATCCAACTGACTGTACATTACTAGTGAAAACGCTAATGGACGGATTCTTAATCATTTTCAGAGAAAGCCTCTATTTCTGTTGCGCAATTAGCTCAAGGATTTATCGGTCGAAAATTTATTTAACAAACAAGCTACTAAACGGAAAACAATGAGAAATGCATTTTGCGTCATATGTTTGGCTATGTTAGAAACGAGATGACACTGACCGCCGCTTCAGTTGCGTTTTGTATTCGAAGGCGATGGTAGTCATTAATACCGTTCACAACAAAGTGCATGGTCGCAGATGGACTAGATCGTAGGACCTTTTAAGTTCAACTTAAAATTTATTCTATCGTTCGACAATATTTCAAAAACTTTCTTACTTCCTTTACTCCTTTACTTTTTCGCACTCCACTATACGCGGAAAAGTAATGTACATAATCGTGTAAAGAAAAAGTGAAAAAACAACATTTTTTTGGGTTTATCTTTCGTCTTTCGGTCTAAAAAAAATAGTTTTTAAAAAATTTTTGCTGTATGTCGTCGTTGTCATTGTCGTTGTTATTCTTGTTAGCACGATAACTCAACAAAATCGTGTCGGATCGATCGGGTTTTAACTGATTCTGATTGGGGACGTCTCCCAGATGACACCTATTGATTTTGTGGTGGATAGAAGACACTCCACCATGTACATGGGTCATGAGAAAGTACAATGGAGGACGATTTGAGAATTTTTTTAACACGATCATTCAATTAAATCGTGTCGAATCGATCGGGTTTCGACTGATTTTGATTAGGGACGTCTACCAGATGACACCTATTGATTTTTATGTAGATAGGACACACCCCACCCTGCCCATGGGTCATGAAAAAGCACGATGGTGGACTATTTGAGAAATTTTTTTGTTAACACGATAACTCAACTAAATCGTGTCCGATTGATCGTGTTTTGACTGATTCTGAACGAGAACACACTCTACTATGTACATGGGTCATGAGAAAGTACAATGATGGACTATTTGAGAATTTTTTTTGTTAGCACGATCACTCAATTAAATCGTGTCGGATCGATCGGGGATCGAATAGTCCACCATCGTGTCGAAAGCACGATGGTGGACTATTTGAACAAAGTAAAACTGTCGCATTTATGTGTTGGTTTATTTTTTCTCGGCCACTCAATTTCGAGATAGAGATGTTCTACGTGCGGAAAAGTCCGCTTTAAGGTTTTAAAACTGTTTATTTTACTCGTATTTAGTTTACACCAAGATTAGTTAAGGTTAAGATCTCACAGGAAATTTATTTGTCTATTAGATATGATAATTTATTGCTATATTCAATTTATTTATTTATTTATATTAAGGCACAAGTAAGGAATAAAAAAAAAGCTTTTTATGCAATATATCCTACTATTTCCAAAATTGTATTATGCAAAATCCAGTAATTACACTTTACCCCAATATGCACCTGAATGAGTGTAAAATCTCGTAAGTATACCTTACCTGAGGCTCTATGACATACAATTTTAAGTAATTCATTTAATTGAATTGTTATATATATAACATTCTACCCCCGTTAACTATTTTATTTTTTGAAATAGAAAAAAATGGTAAATACGAGAGTAGTAGGAAATTTTACTACGATCTCAGATATGTATTTGGGAAAACAATCGAATTTCGCGTTTCGGAGATCTAGTCCAAATTTATGTTTTTTTTTTTTAATGGAATACCCTATTTTCGATTTTTGAAATCTACGTTCTTTTCTGATTACAACAATATATACATATTATATCTTTGCTCTAGTAGTTTGCACAGAATCGCCCCTTGAAGTATCGAATATCAAACAAAATCAAGATCGTCATGGAAAATTTGAAAAAATAATTACGAGAATTGTTATAAACAGAGTTTAATAGTTTAAATTAGATTTTATTTTTGATATAATTTGATGATAAGATATATGATATACAATTTCAGGTGTTTCATTTAATTCAATTATATATAGCTCCTTCACTATCTTGTCTACAGATGGTCGACTGTCTGATGTCAGCTCAATATAAAACGCCGCCCATCATAACGTATTTTAATTGTCTCATAGATTCTCACGCAATGAAAATACGTCATTTTAATATACCGAACAGAAGACATATGTAAACACCCGGTAGCATGGTTGGTTAAAAAGATATTATTTTGAAATTTGGTAGACTCATACAATAAGTGATTGTCCTTTTTCTAATCTAAACGAAAATCTTTTTCACTTTCGTTTTAACTGTAAACCGGAAGTGGAACGTCTACATGACTACAGCCCCCTAAATATTTTTTCAAAATTAAAATTTCAAAACCAAAATCGAATATAATATTAATTATTTCGGGTAAAACGAAAGCTGAATAAATTTCATAAATGAGTCAAATTTTAAATTGGTGTTTCTATTTTTAGTTTTTATAATATCGAGGATTTAGTTTAGAATTTTTTTATATATAAAAATTACACAAACGACAAAAAGGGATTATATTATATGAGTCTACTAAATTTCAAAATAATATATTTTTAACTAACAATACTACTGTGTGTTACATGTCTCCTGTGTCACATAATGATTATTGAACCCAAACTAGTATCAAGAAGGATTTATTGAGTGGCGAAGCGTCCATTAAGGCTGTAAGCCGCAGCCTTCCCTACATATTTTAGATGATAGACCCCTTTTTTATATTGCCACTTGCCTTTGGCAGAACGATAAACATTTTCTATTTACATTATCATACATATTTTCATTTAAACTGAACCGCCGGCAACCGGCAGTGCGCAAGCCTTGGCCGGTCGCTGTCTGGGCTGTCGACAGCCAGCCCAGACAGCGGCTTGGTTTTAACAGACTTATAGAGATCCGCGGTGCAGCGGAGGAAAGGGCAGTACGCGAAAAATGGCATGTAATTTAGCTAGCCTGATGGATCAGTTTGCGTAATACAGTGGCTATAATATTGACCTGTCGTTACTCGCAGTGATTAGTGTTATTTTTAAGGATAATGGCGGCCCTAGACAACGCCGATTTAGTAGACTTTCGAATTAATAAGAGTGGTTATTTTAATAATTTATCTTTAAAAGATAAACTGAAAACTAAAGACGCATATTTAATTATAAACTGAAATTATAAACTGAAAATGAAAGCGGCAAAACCTACTAATTTATTTCAAGAACTATAGATGTTTTTGCGGAAAAGAAAACGCGGCGAATGGAATTGATATACAAAAAAATATAGGTAAGTTGTTTTTGCGATTCAACTACTCAATATATATATTTCATTAAAAATGAGCAGCCCCCCTCCCTCGCCTAATTCAGGACAGCCTACCCTCAGCTTGAATCGATGCTTCGCTACTGGGTAAAATTATATGTGGTGTTCCAAATAAAGATCTATTCACAGAGATAGGTGGTAGGACGATGTATTTTTCTGATCATGGTAAACTTTAATAATTTTACAGTGAATAAAATATATTTCTAATAAAAAATAATTTACCAAATTAAAAATACATTGCTGACTAATTTTGTAATAATTTTGTGATAAAATACATTACATTGGCAATAATTTCGTGCATTTATTTTGAAGAAATTAAGGTTAAATAAATGCGTTTTCTTACCAGAAACAACATGTTCCTTCGGAGTAAAAAAGTACATTCACAAATATTTATCTTATTTATGTCTTAATTCAAATTAAGCTCAAGTAAAGACATTATCTTCCAGGAAATAAACTGGTTATCTATATATCTAACATTCATAATATAATATATTTGTTGATTTCAAATATTGTGAGGTTTTTAGAGGTTTGATAAGGATTTCAATACTTACAGGATATCAGGTCAGTATCTATGAACTACAACTACTACAGATATGTCCCAAAAAACAGTATGTACACCACAAATACGAGTATGAGCGCTATATGATTATAGCTTAACTTCTAATCGTGGGCAATCAATGATTGTGGCTGACCGCAGAATTCCGACAACATTAGCGACATTTTTCCATATAATACGAGAAATATTCCGAAATGTGATGTCATAATTTTCCCATTTCCTAAAAATGCGAGAGAAATTAGAACAGTACGGCGAGGAAAATATATTCCACTTGTCAAATACTTCATTGAGATGTAAAATCATGAAAGTGTGTCATCTTTTTGATGTAGCCAAAAATATTGTTTAATAAAAATTCGGGGAATTCCACATGATGTTCTATTTATATCCTAAAAATCATTAATCTTCGTGAATTGGGCGTTTCGGTAACATATTGACTGCTCTATTCAGTTCGACGAACTGAATTGAAATGGACAAATCATCAACGGTTTAGAGGCGCAACATAATTTGCAGATTAAGGTGGATGGGGCGGTATATTATTAATTTAAGTGTACGAAGCATGTTATAATTTCCTATAGCAGATGTTTAGAGGATCATATGTGTGCACATAATATTTAGCGATATAATTTTGCTACATATTGGAGACGTGCCAGCAGATGCGGAATGAAAACAGCAAGTGAAATATATAGCTAAATTAATAAAGACATAGGAGAATTAATCATTGTTTTATATTAACAGGGTATGCTTAAAAAAGAGTAAAACGCAAAATTAAATTTCTTTTAAAAAAGAATATTTTGCTCTATTTTAAGAATGTTTAGAATATCCACATTTCATGTCGAAGTGTAAAATTGACTTTGTTATATCTAGTCCAATTTTAACTTGTTGGTCGATCGTTGAAAGTTGGAAGATAAATAACCTTTAACTAACAGTACGGGCGTATTTAGTAAAGTGACAAGTTCAAACTAGAGACTATTTTGGCAATATATCGGCAACTCATTTACAAAAATCAATTAGAAAATTCAGAAAATTGCAGAGACAAATAGGCGTTTCAACAAATGTAGTCACGTTTTGAGACACACATGAAGCTCAATAATTACTTAATACAAGAATCAATTAAATTGTAGAAATGGAAAGGTCACTAGGCACTTGGTGAAACATTTTTGACAAATAAATGAAAGAAAACACTTGGTAGGTTTCACAAAAATTACAAACTTCGAATTTCTAATATTTCTAACAATTGATAAAAAGCAATATATAATAAGTAAATAAATAAACAATAAACTTTACTTCAAGTGTTAGTAATAAAATATGTAATAGATTAAGAAAGCGCAATATAAGACCTATACGTGTAAATAAAAATAATTTAGACTCTCTATTAGTAAATAATAAATTAGAAAAAGTTCACAAATCACGAAATAGCGGCCGTTTATGAAATAGGATGTAATGACTGTGACGCTATTTATATCGGCCGATCAGGTCGTTCTATAAAAGAACGTTTTGATGATCACAAAAAAAATCATTTTAAATAATAAAAATTATCTGGTTAATTCATTCAATTTAAATAGTTTAATAGAGTTATGAGCTTCTCTTTCAGTTAAGGCATGTGTATAATAAAATAAAACTCATTGTTTTGCGTTATTATTGTTATCATTGTGGTTCTCTAGACACCCCCTGGGGGTCATATTGCCCTAAATCTACTCACAGCCTTGTTATACCGGGTGTAGCGGGATCATGGTATGTCCCCCTTTTCTCCTTTAGGTTTGAAGATAAGTGATTGAAATTTGGGATATCCTATACACGTAATAAGCGACACTTTTTAACATACAATTGTTTTTTCCTCCACTTCCGGTTTCGCCGGAAGTGACACTAACTATAGATATCTAAATAGAATACCCTATATATTATTAAATTTTTGAATTCTGCATAATATTGTGAATCCAACGATACCAAATAAGTGACATTTCAAATGTCACCATTTATAATCTAATTTTTAGTTTTCCATTTAAGTGTGCCATGACGGTTCCGATTTATTCTAAATGACCCGTGTAATGGTACAGAAATCGAAATCCCGTCAGAAATACTAAATCACGTGATTTATGAACAGATAAAGTTCATCAAAATTGTTTTTGGGGCAAAACTCAATTTTTTCAAATGGAACCATATTGGTACCATGGTACAATTTATTAGTACTGTTAATAAGGAATTTATTCATATGTCGTATTAAAATGTGCAATAAATACAAACAAAATTACAACTAAAAGAAAATTTTAGTATTTTCTTATTTTCTTGGGCAATGGTGGGCAATTATACCCACCTTGTTTTTATTTTTTCATAAAAAGAAGGGGTGATCCGTTAAAATAACAACTGCATAAATTACATCTACGAACCATGAACTACACGTACAAATTTTATTTTCGACTTTTAATCAACGGGTAGAATGAAAACTTTTAATTTCAATTTTAATATCGGGCAAAGTCGCCCCAGTTGACGACACTACAATTCTTTAAGTATTTATTTTTAAAATTAAATTTATAAATTTCTAGTGCTCTTTCAGAGAAGGCCACCTGTTGCTAATAATACATTAATAATAGTCAGTTAGCGCTTCAGGCACATCATTTAGCATTTCTTATTTTAATGAAACATGTGCTGAGAATATTAGAGCAGTTTCCAACTGGAGGTTGCTAGAGGTTGTCGTTACGGCTATTTATTATCTTTCTCTCATTTACTTACACTCGCTAAGCTATATTTTGTTAACGCGAATCGTAAATAGACACCCACCACTCCTTCCTGATACAAATCTCTGGTCTATTATTATTTTTATCGTCATTTAATTTCCAGTCTAAACAGATACATCTCTTTATAAAAACCGTAATTTATTATTACTGTTGGCTGGGTGAAAAAAAGGAGAGATTTATTGTATTATTGAAAGATATTTTTAAAACGTTTTATCACATACATCAAATATAAAAGCATTTAAATTAGATAAAATATAATAGAGCCTCTTGGGAAGTTTAATGGTCACATTAAACTAAAATAAAAATAATACGCTCCCTGTATAAGTTATAACGTAAAGCTCTATCGATAGCTATTGCATATACGATGTGTTTATCAAACAACAACTCTTATCAAACAAATTATAAAAACTAAACTTATGTCATGTAAATAATCTTATCAAGAACTTCTTCTCTTCATTTAATAAACCTTCAAAAGGCTTATACCTAAAAATAAAATTTACAGCTATAAATGTTAATTATTTAATTTCTTTCTTAATTATTTAACTTATTTATTTATTAAGAATACAGCTACCTAAGAGAAATTAAACGTTTTCAATTATAGAAATAGAAATGTTACAAATACAACACATTTTGCATTATAATTACACAAGATTTGAGTTAATATGGTAACTAATTAAATGCCTAATACAATAGTTACATAAAATACAATAACTATAGAAACTATAAATTCCTAAAAACAAAACACTATTATTAATAAGAGGAACAAAAAACATAATACAAGGTCTTTCAATAAATACGCTCGATTTTTAAACGCAAATAAAACAAGTTGTGTGAGACATCCACTCGTTCTTTTTTAATTTGAAAGAATATTTTATGGCATTAAGTATAGAATATAACGTCGTTCAAATGTCTGCCGTGGCTTGCTTGGTGGCACGTGTTCGGGAGGTCCAATTTTCGATGACTTTGTCGCATAAAACTGGGTGCATTTGCTGGATGGCGTTCGTTATATCGACTTCGAGGCCATCAATTGTTTGCAAGAAGTCTAACGACGTTAAATCACATGATCCCAGTGGCCAGTTCACGTCGCTGCTGTGCGAGATAACCATGCCCTCAAATCGCTCGTGCAGAATGTCCATCGTGGCATGCGCTGTGTGGCATGTGGTATGTGGTGCGCCGTCCTATTGGATACCACATGTCTCATCTATTTTAGGCCACAAGAAGTTGCTTATCATCGATTTGTATCGCTCGCCATTGACGGTTATGGCAAAGCCAGTTTCACTTTGGAAGAAGTACGGACCGATGATTCCGCCAGACCAAAATCCGCACCAAATAGTGACTTTCTCCAGGTGCATTTGGTGCTGGTGTATCTCGTGTGGCTGGTATCGTCGCAAATCTGACAACTTTGCTTGTTCACATAGCCATTCATCCAAAAAAGGGCCTGGGTGCAGACCCAAGTCCCGACGCAAAATTCGCCAAGTTGAAGTCGCCGAAAGCCCATGTTCTTGTGAACGACGACAAATTGACTGCCTCGAGTTTTCCTATACACTCCCATGCACAGCAGCGATGTCCTCAACAGACCTTGCGTTCTCGAACTCGAATTTGGCCACCAAACGTCGAATAATCGACTCGGCGGAATGGTTGTGGCGAGGATAAAAATCACGTAATACGCGGAACGTTTCTCGAACGGAGCACTGATTTTGAGTATAAAATTTGATGATTTGCACACCTTGTTGAACACTATAACTTTTCATGGTAATTTACCGTACACTACTGAATAATTCACAATAAATTTAATAGATAGTGCTTTAACAACATGGCCGTCATAACCTAACAAATTTCAAGGGTCCCTATTGAAAGACCCTATATATTGCAAATATGTTACCAATATAGATATCTTTATTGTAAATATTTTGTTATTAAACAATTTTTAATAGTAGCATTGCATTGCAAAATGGCACTGCAAAAAATATATATTTTATCTTGCACTAGTGAGTAGTTTGCATACATTTTATAGACTGGAGATGATTGAAGTAAGTGGGAAATGTCGACAAGAAGGTCTCGAATTTGAAGCCATTATATGAAACAATTAATGTATATCTGAAAAAATACAATTTTATTCAGTGAAGACTACTACTGAATCCATATATAATTCTAATTTTGAAATTAGTATATGTATTATGAATCTCTTTGTCAAAGGCCTTCGAATTATCATTTATGTCACACTCAATTGACCTCTATTGTGTAGTATATAATTTGCGACTATATGGATAAATTCTGCTAAGTTTGTAACTATGGAGCGTTTTGCTACGAACCTATGTTGGCAAAATGAGTTGCAGACCAAGATAAATGTGGGTGTACAATGACATTTCGAAAACATTTGCAGGATTTAACAGAGTAATGATTGGGCGATAATGTTTTATGTCAAATAGATTGTCACTTTTTAATATAGCGTAATTCCTTGCTACTTTCCAAACTTCAGGAGACGTGTGGGTAGAAAGTTTTATGTGTTCGAAAAACTGATAAAATATATTATGTACCCATTGTCGATTTAGCATTATTTCTCTCTTCTGCACAACTTTTGACATGTAGATTTAATTTGGAGATTCTATGATTTATTTATTTAACGTCATATTTATAAATATACTATATATATATATATATATATATATATATATATATATATATATATATATATATATATATATATATATATATATATATATATATATATTCGTATCTATTTATATTCGTATCTATATATTTTGTGAATTTCCAACAGATTAACTACATTTTTCATATAGATCAATATGTATAGAGACAAACTGAACGCAGACGTTTTATTTATATTATAAGCGATCGAAGAGCGACTGAGAGAGAATCGTAGCGGATTGTTCCTGCCGCGATTAAACTCTATCCTGCTGACCAGTTCCTGCTAAATGTAGAATCACGCTGGGAGTAGTGGAAATCGTGCGTCATGTGGACGAAAGCGAGCAATATTGGGTGGGGTTTTGTAGAAATTGACGTTCGATTATACTATATTTTCGAAAATATGTTTCCGTACATATGTATGACTGAAGAATTACTAACAAATTTATTATTTATACTAATGTATTAGTCAATTATAAGACAAATTATTAGATTTCAGACAAGCTTTTATTGGATTTTCACTAAATTTATGAAGATTATTAGACGTTTATACAGAGGAATATGTATGTATGGAATAATACATAAGTATATAAGTTTTTAAAAACATCATATATGAAAAAATTATTCAGATAAAAATTTCTGGTTAAGTTTTTTGCTCTAGTTTTTTGCTTTAGTAACTTAAGACAATTATTTCATTGCCATGACGGCCAATTTTGTTGTTTTTTAATAGCACCATACTATTTTCTGTTCTTATTTTGAATCAACTGTTTTTTAGCATACGGGCATATAAAATGTGTATGGGGTAATACAACCCCAACAATTTTTTTAAACCTAGCATTTCAGTTGAAATTCAAAAATCCAAATTCAAGAGCATTGCGTAAGGGAAGGTGGTACCTAATGGAACCCCATACATATTTTATACGTCCGTATGCAAAGAAACAGTTGGTTTCAAATAAGAACAGAAAATAGTGTAGTGCCATTTAAAATAAACAGTTTTAAAACCTTAAAACGGACTTTTCCGCACGTAGATCATCTCTATCTCGAAATTGAGTGGCAGAGAAAAGATAAACCAACACATAAATGCGGAATATGTGTTTTATGCGACAGTTTTACTTTTTTCAAATAGTTCACCCTCCTGCTTTCTCATGACTCATCAACAGGGTGGGGTGTGTCTTATCCACTTCACTTCAATATCAACAGATGTCGTCTGGTAGACGTCCCTAATCAGAATCAGTCGAAATCCGATCGATCCGACACGATTTAATTGTGTGATCGTGTTAACAAACAAATTTCTCAAATAGTCCACCATTGTGCTTTCTCATTACCCATGAACACGGTAGAGTGTATTCTATCCACCTCAAAATCAATAGGTGTCATCTGGGAGACATTCCCAATCCGAATCAGTCCAAACCCGATCGATCTGACACGACTTAGTTCAGTTATCGTGTTAACAAAAAAAATTTCTCGAGTAGTCCACCGTCGTGCTTTCTCATGACCCATGGACAGGGTGGGGTGTGTCCTATCTACCTCAAAATCAATAGATGTAGTTTGGGAGACGTTCCCGATCAGAATCAGTCAAAACCCGATCGATCCGACACGATATAGTTGAGCTATCGTATTAACAAAATAAATTTCTCAAATAGTCCACCATCGTGCTTTCTCATGACCCATGGACAGGGTGGGGTGTGTCCTATCCACCTCAAAATCAATAGGTGTCGTCTGGGAGACGTCCCCGATCAGAATCAGTCAAGACCCGATCGATCCGACACGATTTAATTGAGTTTTGGTTGATCGTGCTAACAAGAATAAATGCCGATGACAACGACGACACACACACACAGCAAAAAATTTGTATAAACCATTTTTTTGGCTTTTAGACCGAAAAACGAAAAATAAACACAAAAAAAAGTTTTGTTTTTTCACTTTTTCTTTACACGATTACATTACTTTTCAGCTTATAGTGAAGTGCGGAAAAGTAAAAAAAAAAAAAGAGAAAATTAGTTACCCTGGCAACGAAAATACTGGCTCCTAAAACAAACAAGAGACAAAAACAACTAAAAAACTTTTGTCTGAATAATTTTATAGGATGTTTTTAAAAAGTAAATATTATTCCATACATATTGGGCATCCTAAAACGTTCAGTTTGTTCGTCCAATATAATAATAATGTACTATTAATTGAAACAGACGTTTCAAAGGGTTTTGAAACTCTTATTTTATACGTTGTAGAATGTCAGTAGTAACACTTCTTCTGCATAAACGTTTGTTTTAAATCAGCAGCTTTTTGATGAGTCACAAAGTTTCTTTCTAGAATACACTAACACAATTTTACAGACAAGTAGAAAACTCCTTTGGTATCACTGCCAATTCTAAGAAATGCTTTTGAAAACTTTCCAAACATAAACGCTGAGTGTAGCTCCCAAATATAATTATTGAAAATACTTGGTTTAAAAACTGCTGGGTAAAAACTATAATTTAGAAACTGATCAAGCTTATAAGTAAGAGAACTGTATCAGAATTGGTCATTGATTGGCATATTTTTAAAATCAATAAATGAAATATGCACAACAATTCGCGACCACTTTTGACCAAGATAATTTGTAATATCTGCGTATTAGACTTATGTATGTTAACATTTGCAATTGACACTTATCATATACACCCTGATGCCGTTTCATGTAATTTGCAGTAATATAACATCTTGTTGGCCTTAGTATAGTAAATCATTTTGAACAGTGAATATCTTTTGATTAAAACATTTACTTCATGAATAAGATACCAAAGTATCTAAATTGAAGCAATATATCGCTTCGTTGATATAATGATTACTAAGAAAATAATAACTTTGTGAAATTGTGAAATACTTTAAGTACTTTAATATTCTTATTAATATGCCTAAACTACATTCTACTCATCCAAGAAATGTACTTCTTAGAATTCTCTTAGAGGATAATAACTACTGGTGCCACTATGAGCTTTTTTTATTTTTTATTTTGCATGAAATATTTCCATTTTTATTACATCTCTACAAAATTTGAATGGAAATAACGAGGGCGTGTGAAGTCTTTCAACTCTAAGGTCAACATTCTTTCCGAATAAGAATGAACTTCTGCATTATGAATATGTTTATGAGAATGAAATTATCTTTTCCGTCCTACCTTCGCCATCGAGACTAGATTTTTTATTACATTTTAACGTATTATGGTATCAAGAAGGTTAAATTATAGGAGTATCTAAAAATTACCCAATAGACTTATAGAATGTTGTCGTAGAGGATGGCTATATTGGGAGTATCACAAAACTGTTCATATTGACCTTCGATGAAACTGACCATCCCTTGTATTAATTTACAAACTGTTAACTCTGTAGGAGCTTCATTTTGTCCTAATTTTGTGCGAATTTTTCTTAATGCAACTCTAAATGACGGCTCACTTTCATAAAACAGTTATACACAAAGTATTCGTTGTTGCACTGTTAATCGTGAAGTGTTGACGTCGTATGGTTTGTAGATAACAGTCGTTGAATATTGATGTCCTATCTTTGATAGAATACAAATGGCACGTAATTGAAATCCTGTAGTTCCTACTGAGACATCCTATATAATAGTACCCTTCTAATAAGATATAATGCACCGCCATACAACTATTTTAATTATAACTATCTTAAGCAAATTTAGGAGAGCAAACTACCATTAAAACTCTTAAAACTAACTATTTGTATTACATCGCTCGATCGAAGACACTACGATACGATATTAGTTGCAAGATGAACGACGGCAAAAACAGTCATTAAAAATTCATTTTCCGGCTTCTGATACGTGAAATAATTGCTTTTCCGTACCTTTACAAAGGGCGTAAAGTACCTACGCAAACGTAAACTCCAGAATCTACGAGAAGCAGAGCAAGGCAGGCGAGAAAATATTCCACTTCCCATATTTAAAAGCGTTTCACACAAAGACTGCATATTAAAGGTCATGCAGTTGAGACGTTAGCATAAATTCTCATTTCATTCCCTAGATGCAAAATTGCACAAGGGGCGCAAGGCCCTTATATAGAGCATGAATATAAGGAAAGCATGTTAAAGACCCATCTGCCGCACTTTAACGGTATATACAATTTTATAATTTCGCGTTTAAGCACATTGGGTAACTGCTTTTTTACATTTAAACGTCTCATTTATTTTCAGATAGGAGTTTTCTGCAGGAAAATGCATTATTTCCTTTAGAATGCCGTGGAAGGAATTATGCCCCGCTAGGGCTATGAAAATATGAATAAAAGTGTTAAAGTTATGGTCATGAAGCGATTTCAATTAAAAATTTTTAAAAACATAAAATGCCAAATCCCACGAATAAAATATTTCAGTATTATTGCACACACTTTTTGACTTTAGGTAATTGCTTTGGTGGCGTAGAAAAGTGGCAAAACCCCTCTTGGGGCTATGGTGACATTTTAAATACAGATAGAACATTAAAGTGCAAGGGGCGCATATTTCTTTAAGTGTCATAATTGAACTTTATGGACAGAAAATGGTGTCTGACTTTAAAACGGAAAACTATACATTAGGGTACGCTTTTGAAACCACTTGATATGTCGACATTCAATAAGAATTATAAAAGGCTTCTAGCAAAACGGAAGAAATAAAATACCTTTCGGAAGGAAGAAGAATGTGAGCAGTTCTGTTACATCTACTTTATCAAAGACGTATATTAAATCTACATTAGTCTATTAAATTAACGGTTTATATAATCCCTTTTATTTACCAAATATTGGTCACTTATCTATTAATTTAGTACCTATAATATTTAGTTAATATTCAATGTATAAAGCTACATTCTTTTTTATGCCATCTAGAAAGAATCTAAAGAATTGAAATTTTCATATCACGTTATGGCGATAATTGCCAAATATTCAAAAATCCGACGAGTTCAATGACGCCTTCGAATTTGCTCTGAATTCGATGGTTCTTCTTGTAAGAACGAATTTAGAAATCCTGCAACTGGCACTATTTTTCTGCGTTTCATAATAAAACTTGCAGTTTATTGTTAAAACAGAGATTATCATCGTGTTCGGGAAGTCGAGTTACGTAGGTTTAAACGTAATTTGAGCCAATTCTGATCCTTTCGTATTTTTGACAAATTTCCATTATATTGTCGATTAATGTTTTTCCACTAAAAAACGTTTTCTCGAGAAAAAATTCGTATGAAGGCAGGAGATGTCGACGAATTCAGTGGCACTTTCGAATTTTCCCTCCTCCGTCTGTTAGTGTAGGCACGAATTTAGAAATCCTGCAACTTGCAACAATATTCTGCATTTCACGATAAATCCGGCAGTTTCTTGTTAAAACAGAGATTGCCGTCGTGTTCGGGAAGTCGAGTTACATGAGTTTAGATATGATTCGAACCAATTCTAACACTTTCGTATTTTTGACAAATTCCCATGATGTCCATCGATATTTTTCCACTAAAAAGCTTTTTATCGAGAAAAAATTTAAAAAAATTCATATGCAGGCAGCAGAAGTCGACAAATTCAGTAGCACCATCGGATTTTCCCTGAATTCAGCGGTATCTTAGTGTAGTCATGAATTTAGGAATCCTGCAACTTGCAACAATTTTCTGTATTTTACGATAAAGCCGGCAGTTTATTGTTAAAACAGAGATTATCACCGTGTTCAGGAAGTCAAATTACGTGGGTTTAGATGTAATTCGAGCCAATTTTGATACTTTCGTATTTTTGACAAATTTCAATGCTACTGTCCATTAATATTTTTCCACTAAAAAACTTTTTCTCGAGAAAAAATTCTAAAAAATTCATATGCAGACAGAAGAAGCCGACACATTCAGTAGCACCGTCGGATTTTCCCTGAAACCAGCGGCTCTTAGTGTAGGCACAAATTTAGAAATCCTGCAACTTGCAACAATTTTCACAATAAAACTTACAGTTTATTGTTAAAACAGAGACTATCATCGTGTTCGGAAGTCGAGTTACGTGAGTTTAGATGTAATTCGAGCTAATTCTGACACTTTACATTGTATTTTTGACAAATTCCTATGCTTCCATCGATTTTTTCCACTGGAAAACGATTTCGTGTATAGACAGGAGCAGTCGAGGAATTCAGTGGCACCTTCGGATTTTCCCTGAATCCTGCGTCTGTTAATGCGGGCACGAATTTAGAAATCCTGCAACTTGTAACAATTTTAAGCGTTTAACGATAAAACCGGCAATTTTTTGTTAAAACAGATATTATCGCCATGTTCCGGAAGTCGAATTACGTAGGTTCAGATGTAATTCGAGCCAATTCTGACACATTTCTATTTTTGACAAATTTCCATACTTATTTTATTATCGATCGACTTTTTTCCACTAAAAAACGTTTTCTCGAAAAGAAATTCTAAAAACGTCGTATATAGGCAGGAGAAGTCAATGAATTCAGTGGCACCATCGGATTTTTCCTGAACCCTGCGTTTGTTAGTGTAAGCGCGAATTTAGAAATCCTGCAACATGCAACCATTTTCTGCGTTTCACGATGAAACCGGCAGTTTTTTGTTAAAACAGAGATTACCACCGTGTTCGAGAAGTCATGTTATGTAGATTTAGAGGGGATTGGAGCCAGTTCTGATACTTTCATATTATTGACAAATTTCCATGCTGTCCAATGATTTTTTTCTACTAAAAAACTTTTTCTCGAGAATAAAATTCTAAAAAAATCGTATACAGACAGGAGAAGTCGATGAATTCAGTGGCATTCTCAGATTTTCCCCACCTGTTCTTAGTGTAGGCACAAATTTAAAAATCCTGCAACTTGAAATTTTCTGCGTTTCACGATAAAACCGGCAGTGTTTTGTTAAAACAGAGATTATCACCGTGTTCGAGTAGTCGAGTTACGTGGGTTTAGATGTAATTCGAGCCAATTCTGATACTATTTTTTTGAGTCAATAGAAGTACTCCTGATCGTCGTTTTTCCCAGTCTACGGTTAGTAGAATAAATCAAAATTTTTGAATAAATCAAAGATCTACATAGATCTAGTAGCAAATACATTTTAAAATAAGAAATACACTAGGTATATTAGCAAACATTGAAGAGGATATAGTAACATGGCGTTCATGCCACGTGACTTAAAGAACATTTTTATACTCATATGTTTATGACGATTAAATACGTTTGTTTTATCTGTAACATCTGACCAAAGAAGCCCGTTTCCTTAAAAACTCACAAATTATAGCCTTAAATAAGTGAACATGGTTATGTTGTATAATATGCTTATAATTATGAAGAATAGAAATTTTACACCATTACTGAAAACAATTGAATAATTCCAGTCTATTATTTAGTCAATTGTCATATAATTCATTATATTTAATTTGGAACAATGAAAGGTATTTTAATTTTCTCTACAAATAAGGAAAGGAAATTCTGATCCAAATCAAGTTAATAAACTGTATTAAATGAATAATCATCAATAGACAACCGAACATTCAGCTTGGCAGCATAATATTGTTAAATATTCACTCTAACTATTTTCAACAATATTAATCGAGTTCTGAGTTCTCTATTTTCCTAACTCCGAATAACCTAATTCCAATGCAAGAAATGCCGAATGAATTGTTCTGAGGGATGACCGTACTTAAAAACCTTATTCAAATATTAGTATTAAACACATCTTTATCTAGAGCAAACTGTCAAGAATATAAAGAGTTGGGTCAATTTGATGAGGTCAGGATATAAGTTAAAACTTAAAAACGAACTATGAATTATATGAATGCAAATAGACTTCATATGGCTTTAATCCCGATTAATTATAATGCGAAGTAAATAACGTCAGCGTTTTCCAACATGCGACGTATTGTCCGCGGTTAGGAAACAACAAAACAAATAATAGATCTCCTCAGATATCTGGCCGACAAGTAAACAGAACAAAATGGAAATATAGATGATATAATGTTATGGTGGCGTAGGGTCCTTTGACACAAGACAAATATAAGGATTTTTTTTCTTCGTCGATGATTCTAGAAAATTACAGAAAGGAGCTTCCGCAAAATCGATATATCACATCGTTAGGGAAGGCATATTATATTATACCAGCGGTAATTCAGAGAATACAGCTTTGCTTTGTAAGTTTCGTAAACAAAATGAAAATAAATTATTAGTCTAAGTTCTATACCATCGACAGTATCTGTGTTCTATGGGGAGATATGGGCAATATATCACAGTTTTCGGAAAAAACAACAACGAATATGAATATCAAATAATTGCGCTTTACAGCTAAAGGAGAAGATTATGACAGAGGGTCGATAACCTTACATTGATTATAACTGCTTACGTCTTGAAAAAGTTAGCCTTTATATGTATTGTCTTTGGATGACCACCACTTTAAACTGTCATCATTTTTATAATATCACAACTTTATCATTTAAGGTTGACCATCTCATTAGGAAGTCAGTAACGTCTTATTATTTTACTTTTAATGTAAATGTAATATGTCATTATATTATAAATGAAATTTAAAATGGTTTTAATTAATAATTAACATTTTGGTCTCTAAATAATAAGTCATATCGTTGAACCATGAGCATAAAAAAGGACCTGCCTCTTAATAATTATTCAATGTACTATCAACGCCACTAGCGGTAGTAGTAGAAATCGACATCATGAAATATGACGCCACAATTCATTCATCAATTTAAGGGGACACCGATGGCGAAAATTTGGTATGTAGATCCTTAACTGAACGAGCTCGGTGTTTGTGCCACTATTTTTTCATTTTACGCCACAACGTTTCTATTGGCTTGAGGTCTGGATTGCTAGAGGGTGATTCCATAACAGGGACATTATGTTCTGTACACCAAGCTTTAACTATTTTTGCTGTGTGTTGGCGGGAGATGATTGAAACTCAGCTTTAATCATCTCCAGATGATGCCAACTGTGTTGGCGAAACACACGTCTAGTGCGGTGTAAAGTGTTTTGGTGTTTTGTGGAAAACTAAGTTGATGTTACCTTCACACCAAAGTTTCCAACCTACTCCAGTATCAAGTTGATAGTGTCTTGCACTGTAGATTTCGGCAGCGAATACGTATCAGATATTGACCGAGCCAAAATTCTCTGTTTATGAACATTAACAATTGACTTTTGCATATCGTCACTTAATGCTACGCCACGTGCCATTTTTTTTTTTTTTTTTTTAGTAAATTTTAGCATACGCGTCCAAAACACACTATAATATTCATTTCCGTTATTCGCCAACAAAGTTGGCATCACCTGGAGATGATTAAAACTAATCTTATGCTAACAATTTATCCTATTTATACCTAAATTATTGACTATAGCTCAGTGAATCCTGACCGTCACGGTTGCGGCTCACCGAACTACAATCGTCACGGTTGTGGCTCACTGAACTACGACCGTCACGGCTGCGGCTCAGTGAATTGTGAGTAACTAGTCGATAGAGGAGGCTATGTGGAATAGGCCCTCTGTCACTACTCATACTATTTTTACATTTTTCAATTTCTAAACTTTCAAATGCATCTAGCTGTCTTGCATTTGTTAATTCCTAATTAATCTTAAGTTGCTAATATATATCTTATGGTTGTTCTCAAAGGCATGTTGGGCAACACTAGACTTACCTATTCTACCATATTTGAAATGCGCCATGTGCTCTTTCAACCTGGTTTGAATAGATCGTCTAGTCTGTCCAACGTACCTTTAACTACAGTCGTTACAGCTGATTTCGTAAATCCCCGACCTATAATTTGTGTTAATTTTATCTTTTGAATTACCTAAAAATTCTTTTAATTTATTTTTTGACGAATGAATTACCGTCATTCCTATATCTTTAAAAATCCTATTAATACCGCGAGTGAATCGAGGATCGTAAGGAATAGATACATATTTTTCTGGATGTTCCCTTTCAGCTTGAAAGGTCGAGGAATTTCGAAGTGTTTCTTTATATCTACATTTCCTAATCATTTTTTCAACTGTACTAATAGAATATCCATGACACTCAGCTATGTCATTGATTAGCGCTTTTCTCTCTTCAAACCTCCCTTTATTGAGAGGGAAGCTAAGTAAGCGATGGACTAGAAAATTAAGGCTCGCCATTTTATGTTGAACACAATGGTGGGAATCATTAGGGATACTCGTATATCTGAGAGTATTGGTGCCTCTTCTGTATATATCGAATTCCAACTTATTTTCGCTATTTATAATAACTAATATATCAAAAAATGGTAGTTGCTCATTAGTTTCAACTTCGTATGTGAATTTTACTGACGCGAAACGGTTATTTAATTTGTAAACGAAGTTATCAATGTTCATAATTTTTATGTCAAACACTGCGAACATGTCATCCACATACCTAAGCCAAACGCTAGGGAAGTAATCCATTTCTTGTGCTTCTGTTTTAGATCTATTCATGAAGAGACTGGCAATGAAAGGTGACAATGAGTTACCCATGGCTGTCCCTTCATGTTGTTCAAAGAAACTGTTATTAAATTGGAAACAATTCTATTTCATGCAAATTTTAGTGCGTTTAATATATTTTTTACTAGATCTGGATTAAGATTATTTGATTCCAGTAAATCCCTAAGGTGGTTCAAGGTTTGTGGTATCGGAACACTTGGAAATAATGAGCATACATCAAAGGAAATCAAAATTTCACCCTCTTGCAACCGAATTGACACATCATAACGTAGTAATATTTCATAATATTTAAGTTAAAAGTTTATACTTTGTTGATATTACCAATATTTTTCTTTAATAAAATAGTTTTGAGAGTGTTATTACTTTTATTTAAATATATTAGTTGTAAAATTAAGCTTGTCCGAACTATTATAAGCCTAAACTCGTATAAGCTGGAAATAAAGATCTATATATCTGTTTATATATGTATTCATCTATCTATATAACTATATACTTTCAGTTTGATAACGTTTACTAACGTTAACTGGCATCATTAGTCTTCACTAGTAACTAATAACTTGATAAACATTTGAAATAACTTGACAAAAGTGGGTTAGCCATGGCGCGATATTAATAATAAACTATCGTAGCGACTGGAAGCTTTGCCAGCTTTAGAGCAAACTTTGCTACAGTTCCTAACACTTAATGTGCACAAGGACGCTAGATTCCATAATATTGTCGCCATTCTATAGCAAAACATTAGGAAAACTAATGTAGAAAGTCCACTTAGATCCATTTCCTATTTTATCAAGTAGACGTTTCCAAGTCGGCGAAAAACTATTGGCTGACATGCTACGACTTATAATTAATAGGGAACCAGAGAAATAGGAATGTTAAAATGAGAGCGTCTAGTCCCTTCCCGTCCCTGTAACTTCGGGACTGAACGACCCAAAAGAACCAAAGTGTCATACATTAAAGCGTATAAATAATGTTTTAGAATAGCTAGGAGTCACTCACGTTTTTATAAAGTATTTTTTGTTATTTATAAATAAGTAATGCACATACAGGGTTTTTCAATAGGGACGCTACAAATTTGTTAGGTTACATCAGCCATATTGTTACAGCAATATCTGTCAAACTTATTGTGAATTATTCAGTAGTGTATGGCAAACTACCATGGATGGTTATAACATTCAACAACGTGTGAAAATCATTAAATATTATTTTTAAAATCAGTGCTCTGTTCGAGAAACGTTCCGCGCACTACATGATTTTTATCCTCGCCACAATCGGCGCCGAGGCGACTATTAGACGTTTGGTGGCTAAATTCGAGTTAACCGGTTTGATAAATCACAGCTAACACCCGTACGTCACCAAAACACAAAGTCTATTGAAAACATCCCTGCTGTGCGTGAGAGTGTACGGGAAACCCGAGGCAGTCAATTTCTCGTCGTTCAGAAGAACTTGGCCTTTCTGCAACTTCAACTTGGCACATATTACGTCGGGACTTGGGTTTACACCCGTATAAAATCCAACTGACCCAGGAACTTAAGGTAAACGACCATAGACAACACCATGTGTTCGCTGATTAGGCTCTGGAGCAGTTGAAAGTTGACCCAAATTCCACCAAAAAAATCATCTTTATCGACGAGGCCCATTTTTGGATGAAAGGATATGTGAACAAGCAAAATTGTCGGATTTGGAACTATACCAATTCACACGAGATACACCGGCACCAAATGCATCCCGAAAAAGTCACTGTTTGGTACGGATCTTGGTCTGGCGGAATCATCGATCTATACTTCTTCTAAAACCAAACTAGTATTGCGTAACCGTCAACGGCGAGCGCCACAGATCGATGGTAAGCAACTTCTTGTCGACTAAACTGGAGGATATGGATACCGACGACATGTGGTTCCAACAGAACGGGGCTACGTACCACACAGCGCATACCACGATGGGCATTCTGTATGAGATATTTGAGGGTATAGTTATCTCGCGCAGCGGCGACTTGAACTGGCGACAGAAATCGTACGATTTAACGCTATTAGACTTCTTCCTTAGGGGCTATCTTAAATCGCAAGTTTGTGCGAATAAACCGCAAAATATTAATGCCCTCAAAGTCTATATAACGAACGCCATCCAGCAAATTCAGCCAGATCTATGCGACAAAGTCTTGGAAAATTGGACCTCCCAAATATCTGCCTGCCTGCCACCAAGCAAAGCTGTGGCAGATATTTGAACGACGTTATACTCTATACTTAATGCCATAAGATGTTCTTTCAAATACAAAAATTGAGTGGATGTATCACACACAATTTGTTTTAATTATGTTTAAAAATCGAGCGCCCTTATTGAAAGACACCGTACTTTCAAACAGTTATCCATATTCCATTAATTAGATTTCCATTACCTACTTTTGTTTTAGCAAATAAATTAATAAGCTAAACAACAATTTACTGTTCAGAAAGTCATGTAATTATTCGTTGATCAGAAAGTTTAATAATCAGATAATTAATGCTTATTTTATTGCACCAATTAGCCAATTTTCTTTTCCGCGTAATTTGTTTGACACCAAATGGAAGTAACATTTTCAAGCATTTCTATTTTTGGTTTAATTGGCTTAATTAGACTAATAAGGCAAAAAGATTTTTGTTAATGCATTGGGGACATTGATAATGAATTTGAAGGCAAAACAAGAAGCATTAATTCTCGTTAAAGAACAACTCAAGTTGAAATATACACTTTTTCACTAAGAAATTTATTTATTTTCATACAAAGAAGAGAAAGGTTGAAACATTATATTTACCTTATTTTATTATATTATATTTATCATTAATCAGAGCTAATTTACCTTGCTTTTTGATGCCAGAAATATATAACTGCTATAGTTAATAAAATCTACAATATTGTTATTAACTAATTTTGTTTTATCGCTTATTGTCTTTTTTACTATTTTTATTTTATTCTGTGAATTTGACTTATGAAATTTATTCACTTAGATTTTAAAGTAGTTCGAAGTCGGCAAAGATTTTCTACTTTCATGTTATTTCAAATAATACTCTAATGTTGAACGTAATTTATGTAGGTATGCACATATTAAAGGAAATATTTTAAAGGGTTTAATTGCGATAATGAAAAATGGATTTATTTACAGAATCTTATAGATTCGTTTATATAAAGTTTATATTTAGTTCAAAAGAATTATAAACTTGGTAACAGGATCCATAGTACAGTATGTAATGTTTTAATGAGTATGAGGCTGTAGAAAAGTGTTTTGTAGTGAAATTGAGAAACACAGAACAGTATGTGGAGCAATATACAAAGTAATATCTACTAGTAGAGTAAAATATATAATTGTATAATAAACTTTTTGTGATAATGTACTTCCTCAAAACATTTTGAACACTCATATTATCATAGTATATGATAATATGATAATATGAACATATTTCATATGTTCTTTTGAACTAGTGTATTCTTGAACCTTTTATCGATAAAATGTGCCTGATATTACGTCTTTGAAGAAGTATAACCGAAACACATTATTTTCTTATGAGTGCTCTTTTTTTATTGTCATTTTACGACACAAGAAAGGCAAAAATACCTTAGGACTAAAGGAGGCTAAAGGTCTTATTTAAATTTGAGTCAATTGAGGTCATGTGGAGACTAAATTGAAAATTGTTTAACCTATGCAATTTTGTAATGATTTTTGAACATTTATGTCTATCTAGATGCTAAATTCCATATTATTATCTTTGGTGAAAGCTTTCGCGAACATATTATATAACATATAATTATTAGGGATTCCTATAATGTTCTTTTACTATTTATTTACGCAAATTTTCTAGATAGTTTGCTTTTTCCTTCTATAAAATGTAACGGGACTTCAAAAAGGTACTGATTATACCGTTAGGGGCACCATTGCCTTCTGTAACATCTATTGAAACCTTATGTAATCTACAAAGATGTCTGGATCATTATTGTTAAGAAAAAGTACGCTCAAAAGAAGAATATTAGTTTTTAAGCTCCTTCCACAGGAATATGGATCCAAAGTGTGGTCTACAATCATATCAGCATAAACATTTACTTTTTTTTTCATTTTAGGCAAAATGTTGCTGTCACAGAACACAATGCGATGCAAATGTTTCTTCATATATCCTCATAAAACTGAAGAATAAAATGTTATAGCATACTTGTCTTTTATATGTTATATGTTATCTTTACCACATTATTAATCAGTTCATAATTCAGTCAAAGTTTCACACAATTACTTCAAAGGGACGGTATAACAGTAAATTATTTAAAAAAATACTGCAACAATGTAGAATATTTTTATTACATTAATTCTGTTAAAAATAAGATACTTACACTCTTAATATTTCCAAGTTAAGTCTTCAGTAATACGAGTATAGCGCCAACAGCAGTCTTCCACGCCAACGAAAAAGTGTTCTTTCGCCATTTCGCATCCTGTAGCTGGTTCAACGATCTGCCTTACCCCCTCTCAAGCGATTTAAATTTCCATGAATGTGTTAATGTCTTTAACAGAGACCTGATTAAATTAACTCCTCATCTTCACTCAGACCGTCGACTTCCGTCGTAATCGGTCTTGCATATTGACAACAGCATGAAGTGCAACATGACAGAATCTGAGAATATTGCATATTTTATTCACGCCAATAGTTCTTCCCGGAATTATTTCTCTTTAAGTGTACATGAGATGTAGAACGAGCGTGTATAGAATAGGGCGTTAGTTATCTGACAAGTTTGACGATAGCCTTCATACTCTTTCCTGTAACAAAAAAAATATGACAGGACGATTTCTGAAAATGTAAATTTTCAGTATAAAGTTATTACTTAGATGTATCTTCTGCAGTACCTTTAACTAGCAATTAATTGATTCTGATAGGAAAATCCACATCGTCAACAATTATATGGTGAAATATTTGAGGTTATTCGATCTTCGTATATTCGAGGTTATTAGGGAATATTCAACGATATAATTAAATAAGTAACGGAGTAACGGAGGCGTTTAGTAGCTCTTAGGTTTTTATAATTCAAGTAAATTGACTTAATCTGTAATTGATGCAGAGGTTAAAACTGATAAGACTTGTCATAATGACGAAGATACAGTTTATATAAATACTTATTTGACTACTTCCCAAGATCAACACCGATCGACGCGATGGGGATACTGGCAGGAATACCACCTCTTGATGTCACCCTGAAAGCGGAAGCCATAAAGGCAGTGCACAGGGTGGGAAACATGAATAGGAAGGTAAGGGACCTAAATAGACTCTCAAGAGAGCTAGCTGAGGAGGCACTCCTATGGATGCCCTCTTACAATACGGGTAAAATCTTTCCCCTGGACAAATACACTATCGCACTCCAGGCCGAGAGCTAGTTGCAATTATATACGGTGTTCTGGGGGCCGACCAAAATCGGACCCAGGAGAAGGTATATATCTGCTCGGATAGCAGGGTAGCGATGGCAGCCCTGAATTCAGCAACGACAAAGTCGAAACTGGTCTATAATTGCTATGAAGCATTGGCATAATTACATTAAGGGAAATCTAATTGCAGATGACCTTGCCAGACTAGGGACCAGGGAGAACCTCTATGGACCAGAACCTGCAGTGGGAATAAGTCGGAATCTGTTCAGAGACCGCATCAATAGCTGGGCAAGACACCAGCACAATAAAAGATGAAGAGGAGTAACGGGTTGTCGAATAACCAAACTCTTCATCGAATACTCAAAGATTGAGCAATGGGCCCAAGAATTCATTAAGTTGAACAGGCACAAAGCCAGAAAGAACCCTGGTGGGAATCATAACGGGCCACTATAGTAGCCTGAATGCATATAAGCACAAGCTGAGGCTGACTGACAGCCCGGCCTGCAGATACTGTAAAGAAGACGAGGAAACTTCAATTCATCTTCTTTACACCTGCCCCGTACTGGAGAAGAAGAGGCACCTTATATTTTGCACCCCTGTTATCCTAGAGGAGGCAAGGCTTAAGGTGGGGGACGTGCCTAAATTGCTCCTTTTATGGGATAGCATTTTTGGATAATGACCCGGATAAGAGGGGATCGCCAAGGGACTACCCATGCGATCAATTGCTGATGAGGCCCAAGCCATACACCATAATATAATGTATTTGACTAGTTTGGTTTTGGAGATTATATCAATACCGAATAATTTCACCAAAATAAGAAAACCCAAATAATTAACCCTTATAAGCTCAAGTACCTTAGTATGTTTGAGGTTATTAGGAAGTATCTAGAAATGTAAATAAATACGATTACGTTATGATAAGATCTGTCATACCTATTGACGAAGAATAATAAGACCTAATATCAAGGAAATAATTATTTATTTGAATGGTCATAAAGGGGGCTATTTTAGAGACTACTTCAATAGAGCAGAAAGATCCAAATCATCGGTCCTGCTCTAGTCTATAGACTCAAGTGGAGTGAATTTCTAGAAAGACGATAACTTCTTAGTGCAACAAACAATTTCATAATATGTAGAGTTGTCAATGCTCATTTCAACAAATCCTTTATTAAGTGAATTCAAGACTATAGAAACAGTAGAAATGGTTAACGGCTTCCAAAAGTAAACATACATATGACATTGATTAACAGGAAATGGTATAGAGTGGTAAGCAATAGTGTATATCGACAGAAAAGGTCTCGACGTTAAATATGTATTTTTGACATACTAAGGTAGCATATGAAGATGAAAGCTATATATCAGGATATTTTTGCATGATCAAATCATAATATAATACTAATAACCTATTGAGAGTTTACAAAAAAAAAATGGGATCGCAATTGAGTCTAAAGTATAAATAAAACATAGACGCCAATATTATCCGAAAATTATCTGGATTCCCTAGGGAAAACGTTGCCCTACAAAATACATGTTGCTTTCATTGGTATTCCAAGATGCTCAACAGTATATTTGTTATATAGCCTCCAGGCTCTAATAAAACGTACGCTATCAAAGAATAATACAACAAAAGACCCCGCTATATTGCTTAAGAAACACTGACCTAGTGGAATAAGGGTAAAAAACTGATATTATAACAAAGGGTATTTCTAATTGGTATTCCGAATTTGTACTATACGTATAACGATTCGTTTTATATTGCACTAGAAAATGAACGGTTTGAAACCATTTTTTCAGGAAACATAGTAGTATGTTAAAACCTGAATTACTAAATTATATACTTAGATCTTTTACAAGTACGTCAGTTGAATTTGCCTGGTTGAGTAGCTGATGGAAATACCTGAAAGCACCTTTAAAAAAATAAATAAATGTTAATCATTAAAGAAAGATAAAATACTTAATACGGTATTAAAAGAAATCAAGGACCTCTCAAATCCAACAAAGATGGACAAAATAACCCGGTCAAAATTAACAACAGTACATGAAAATAATAATACTGAAAGCAACTGAGCTTTTATACTATATTTTCTGCCTCGATTTGTAGTAACCAACGTTAAAAAAAAGGTACATCACCAATGTTACCCTCAAATAGCTCCACTGGAGCCGAGATATCGTTACGTAGCTTTGAATCGATGAATTGAATATTGAAGAATACAGAAAATCTATGCCATGTATATAGAAATTTAATTTAATTATCAAGAGTTTCTTAAACAGGAGCGTTGAAGTTGTTTCCAAACGGTCTTTTCGGAATTTGATCAAAATGTAAGACTTGAATATATCATGTGACATACTGTCGTAAATCAACAAGAAATGTCTCTTAAGGTCATAGTTTTCCATGTGTCTACAAAAACTCAATACCTAAAAATAATGGATACAATTTTCTTTCAGATAATTGATCACTAATGCACAAGTTTTCTCTAATTTAACTGACTTCATACCTCTTATAATAACCGAGATCCCCTTACTTCAAGTTGAAAAACGGTCACGGTTAATAACTAAAGAAGTTATTTAGAGATACGTTTAATGCTTATGGTGTATAAGTTATATTAAAAGGTGAAAGTGAAAAACAGTTTGTTACCTTTTACTCTAAGTAACAGGAATGATATTAGTAACCTTCGTACATATATCCAAGGGCTTTGGTAACTTATAGTATAAATAAATAAGTATACAACATTCTAAGCAGTATTATTTGTATTTATAGTAAAATGCCCTTTTAAAACAGGTACATTTAAGGTAGCAAATAAGAAAAGCCATATTACTATAGATAATTCATATGCAAATACCCACTTTTTGATAAACGAGATAAAAAATTGATTGATATTTTATATGTTTATCACACTTTATTATTAATAACAATAGTTTTAAGAAACGATATAAAAAACTATAAAAACTTCAGAACATTATTTTTTTTTTACTTTCGGTAAAGGGTAAATAAATTGGTTCTTGTCTTCCAGGAAATATCCAGTATATTTAAGAACTTTTTATTAATACATAATGACACATAATTATTTAATTTAGATAATTTAATAAAGGCAGTTGACTTATTCAAATTATATTTAATTTGAATAAATTAATCTAAAAATATAAAATAATTTAATGAATTTTATAACTGATACACGATTATTTTATTTAGTGATATTTCTGTAAAAATAAATAGTAGTTGTATATTTAATGTACAAATATATTAAATATATCCTGGGTTTATAATATACTTACATATATTTTCATAAAATGTCTCATTATTTCTGCAAGTAGATTACATAAAAACCCTGCAACCAACACAACGCAATTTGTGAGTAAATGCCAGTCTATGTATATACTATACGTGCATAATAATATGCAATGTAGTAAATGGTATGCCATCTGATTAATACAAAATTAAATATGAAAATAAACAGTTTTAAAACCTTAAAACGGACTTTTCCGCACGTAGAACATCTCTATCTCGAAATTGAGAGGCCGAGAAAAAACAAACTAACACATAAATGCAGAATATGTGTTTTATGCGACAATTTTACTTTTTTCAAATAGTTCACCCTCGTGCTTCTCATGACCCATGAACAGGTTGGGGTGTGTCCTATCTACCTCAAAATCAATAGATGTCGTCTGGTAGACGTCCCTAATCAGAATCAGTCGAAACCCAATCGATCCGACACGATTTAATGGAGTGATCGTGCTAACAAACAAATTTCACAAATAGTCCACCATTGTGCTTTCTAATGACCCATGAATTATGGTAGAGTGTGTTCTATCCACCACAAAATTAATAGGTGTCGTCTGGGAGACGTGTCCGATCAGAATTAGTCAAAACCCGATCGATCCGACACAATTTAGTTAAGCCATCGTGCTAACAAAAAAAAATTCTCAAATAGACCCAAGGGAGGGGGTGGTGTGCGCTATCCAGCAAAATCAATAGGTGTCGCCTGGGAGACGTCCCCGATCAGAATCAGTCAAAACCCGATCGATCCGATACGATTTAGTTGAGTTATCGTGTTAACAAGAATAAATGCCGACGACAACGACGACACACACACTGCAAAAACTTTTTAAAAACCATTTCTTTTGTTTTTAGGCCGAAAAACGAAAAATAAACCCAAAAAAAATATTTTATTTTCACTTTTTCTTTACACGATTACATTACTTTTCCGTTTATAGTGGAGTTCGGAAAAGTAATAAATTTATTTAAGTCAACAATGGATGTAATTAAAACGATAATATCTTCAAGAAAGTAAATAATATGTAGTCAATAATATCTGGAAACATTAAAAAGATTCCTCTTGTGCATTTTCAACTGAAAAGTTACAATACGTATTTTATTTCGACTAGTAGGTATTACCAGTACCTCGAAAACAGTTTTTTTTTTTCAGAATTTACTTTTACAATTTAATTTATCTCCATAAGTTTATTATCAACAGTGTCAATCATTTCTTTCTATTCTCTAGTTTCAAAGATATATTAATACAATAAAATTAACACCTCAAGTACGTTCTTGATAATTGTATATTATAACTAAAAACCTTCTTTCTTTTATTGTGGCAACATTATACTAACTTAATTTCCTGCATACTATATAAATATTTCTACCATTGTCAAATTTAAAATTTATTATTGAATTCGTAATAGCCCTGATTTCAATCAACGACAATACTTGATAGTCCTTGCACAACTTCCTGGTTGTATGTAGAAATGTGAAATTTACCAAAATTAATAGCAAAATACACAGGGCTTCAGAATAGTTTCTGGCATAACATTAGCAGGGAAAGAACCCCACTAACAAAGACCTAAATCTCAAATTTTAACGTAAGCCAATACAAAAATAAAAAACGTCTCCTACGACACAACCACACTGTACTGAATCAATAAAGTTTTAGGTTCAGGGCGAGTACAGAAAGCGCAGTTAATGTTGATATTCCGTGTAGTGTCTACTATTACTTTACACTAATCTCTCTCCTCCTCTTTCTCCTCCTATTTTATTTACAAATTTACCTTTAAAATTACAAAACACAAAACTTGAGACTGCCAGTTTAAACTTACTAGAATGTATATAAACGGTTAGGGCTTTGTACTTGTTCAATGTGAAATTAGTTTAATCGATTTTAAGACTATGTTAACACAGGATTAGAACTAGCCCTGGAATTAACTGCTGGATTAACAGCATACTTGCGTAATGATGAATTGATGAGTGAAGTGTGCCTTTTTTAATACTGCTAAATGTGAATCCTTATGACAACGTACCATAACGATTTTTACTTTTCCGCACTCCACAAAAGTAATATAATCATGTAAGGAGAATTAAAAAAAAAACATTTTTTGGGTTTATTTTCCGTTTTTCGGCCTAAAAACTAAAAAAAAATGGTTTTTAAAAAATTTTCACTGTGTGTCATTGTCGTCGTTGTCATTGTCGTTGTCGTCGACATTTTACACTTGTTAGCACGATAACTCAACTAAATCGTGTCGGATCGATCGGGTTTTGACTGATTCTGATTGGGGACGTCTCCCAGACGACCTCTATTGATTTTGATGTAGATAGAATACACTCTACCATATACATGGGTCATGAAAAAGCACATAAGTGGACTATTTGAGAATTTTTTTTTAGCACGATCACTCAATTAAATCGTGTCGGATCGATCAGGTTAGGTTAGGTTAGGTTACCAGACTACCAGGCCTCTACCAGACGACCTCTATTGATTTTGAGGTGGATAGGACACACCCCACCCTGTCCATGGGTCATGAGAGCACGATGCTGAACTATTTGGAAAAAGTAAAACTGTCGCATAAAACACATATTCTGTATTTATGTGTTGGTTTTTTTTTTCACGGCCATTCAATTTCGAGATAAAGATGTTCTACGTGCGGAAACGTCCGTTTTAAGGTTTTAAAACTGTTTATTCAATTTAATATCAATGTACAATGCAATAATTTTTTCAATTTAATGTAAAGGTTTTCAAGAAACTGGGGTATTCAATACGCCAAATTACTGAAATAGCGTCGGAGTATATTACAAACATATCTAAACTGTTCCTTTAAGAAAATTATAATATTAAGAATCTGAAAAAATATAGCACCCAGTCACAAAAACCCTTTTGTAAACTATTAATGACAACTATACATAAACAAAAACCGTTAGAATTATTCTTACTTTCCTACAAATTTACAACTGTTTTATGTGAAGAAATAATTCTAGAAAATTATATACTCTGGATTGTCAAGAATCTCCAAATATAAGTTTGATACTTAACAATATTTTTTAAAATTTCAGATATATGGGCAATCTTTTTAGTTGTTGACGTGATTACATTAGTAAATGATAGCTAAACTATTTTTTTTACCCTTTTTTTTACAGAACCACCAGTTAATATAAAATTATTTTTATTTCGACTACATAATCTGTATACCCTGTACGCATTTTATAATCTATATTATGATACTGTACAAAAATTAAATATTTATGTCTTCTAACATCTCAGATTAAAGATCAGAGAAGATTAAATAAAATAATAACTGATATTCTCAAAACAATTTATGTCTAATAACTTTGCCTTTCAAACCATTTACCGTCTTATGTCACGATAAAATCTCTATTGAATCCACTCATCAACCACCACTACTTTCTAACACATCTGAAGATATTTACGATATTAGATAAAAGGAAAAAATGCTTCCTCATATGCTCCTTCCTAAAAACAATTTATGCCATTTATTTTTATTGCTTGCATCGAGCTACATAAAAATCAACGACTCGAAAAAATCCTCGTCTGTATTCGATTTTCATCGCATCTTTTAACGTTTAACGGCGTTAGGGCGGCAATATGTACGGCTGAGAACGCATAGGGTGCGTAAGGTCCTTCACCCTGAACTTATGGGGCAGATTTAGGAGCAGAGTGCAACGTCTGGTGACCCAAATAGCCCTGCAACAAGAAATCCCCTTTGTCGTCCTTTTTCTCTTGGGAGGGATGACATCGGCTCTTCCAATAACGGGCAATATGTTTTCCTTCTCACTCACGCTGAACGTCCGTAAAAAAAGGCAAACGACAACGGTGCTCGAGTGCACAGCGAAAATGGTTATATGTTTAAGAAAGACAATTATAATTTAAAAACAAGAAATTAATCGAGGAAACCGTTACTCTGTGGTAGTTCATAATTCACTTCTTAGTTGCATCTTAGTTGGATTCTTAGTTGAATCATCGTTTTGAAAATGACATAAAATTGTCGAAACTACAGTCACTTTTCTGTGTAAATATAGTGGTATAAAACTTTAGTTGTTTTACTCATTTCCGTTGTGAATTTAAAAACATATTTTGTTATTGTCAATGAGCGTATATTCTACTTAAACGTTTAATTCAATATTTCTATTACTTGTGCGCCTTTTTACAGTACACTTCTCTAATCCATAGAAACAAAATCACTCATTATTTGCCCAATCTGGTGCCGTTCTCTCTTGTTCTTTGATTCGACACTTTACACTTAGTCCAATTCGTTTTATATAGTATTGACCACAGATATTTTTCATAAAGTGGACTCTTATTCGCTGGTAATACTTGCTCTACTTTCTTTATTATTCCATATCTTGTTCCAATCTTGTTACAATTGTATATCTGTACTAGGACTGTTCTATAGCTGTATCTATAGCGACTCTTCTCGGCTGTGAATGCTGATACGAATATCAGATGTCACAGGCTATTGTCTTCTTCACGCGTACTCGTACGTTCAGGAACAGCAGGCGTCTATTGTTCTCCACATTCATCATAAATTGATACTAAAATGTAATTAAATCAAGTGATCTAAGAATTAATACAGTTTGATTGATCCATATTACAAAATGCTCTTCTTAATAGTCGGTAAACCTCGTGACAGGTTTGTTTATAAATTTCAGTATATACCTAACTACATGGATGAGCATCATTCTCAGTTATAGATAGGATTCGGCCTAATATTGGGGGTGTTATTGCATGCTTGGGTTCGAGTCCCAACGGGGAAAGAGTTTGGTATCTGATGAGAATGGTAGTGACATGTATACTTATAGTAACATGTATAAAAAATAAAGTTAACCGATTCTTACTAGTCTCGTGATATTACATATGAACATAAGGCAAAGATCGAGTTATATCTGCTTTTCTTGATGTAGATCGTGAGGGTAATAGGGTAATAACAGGGTCAATGCAGGATCTAAACTATGTGTTTTCTAAAGTATCTGTCGTAAGTATACTCTAGAGACAGTACGATTGGGATATGTCTGAAAATTCTTTCAGCTGCATGCAGATTTCTTGCAGTCGTGCCAATAATTAGAATCGCATTAACTTTTTCTTCTAAACTACGTGTCATATTATTGGAATCAATCAAAAGTATGCTGAAGTAAATTGTTAATTGTAGACACAAAGTAATAATCAGGTATGTATAAACGTGACTTTTGTCAGAAGTCTGTTAGAAAACATCTTAGCTTTTACAAAGAGGCACTGCCTAAAAGTTTGATGGTATTTCAATATCAGTTTTAATCGATTTTTCAAAATTCTAGAAACATATGTCATGAGAACAAGGTTTGAATACATATTTCAAGTAGTTTTCAAATTAGCGGTTACTCGCACTATCGCCATTTAAGATTAATTTTCGAAATTGCTTCACAGGGCCATCTTTGATGATTATATCAGTATTTATTAACTAAAGTATTATGTTTACACTTTAATGTACGTATGCCAATTTTCGTTCTCTAAGATCCAAAGATCCTAAGATCCTAAGTTCCTAAATTAAAGAGGGGGGGGGGGTAGACTTTAAACGCGCATTGTATATTAATGATCTATAAAGTTATGAATTTTTTCATACAGTTATAATAAATCAACACCATTTTACATTGTGCAGGCTTTAGAATAACAAATAAACAACATAATTTAGGTGCAACTGCATTAAACAATTTGTTGATATTGTTTAGTTGTTGAATGCAGCAAAAATAATGAGCTAGTCACTTGTTTTGGATGATATTGAGGATGAAGCAGCGTACTCCGTTCATTGTCGGACCTGCGCTGTTCGAAGTCAGCAACGGATTGTACGGTTGCGACTTGGATGGGTGACGCATGGTCTTATTCTCATGGTGCCGCGGTGGTGCTGACTTGGTATTTGGTAACAGGGTGGCAACTGGGCCAAATACTGGGCACATTGTCTGCGTGAGTTCGATTCTCACCAGAGGGAACTTGGCACTTCCCTCAGGGCTGGGTGTTTGTCTGCGTTTATATGTGTAACCTTCCCCTACACAAAACCTGCTTGTAGGCTTTCTGGGGAAGGATGTTCTAATTTCTGTATGATCAAACTATATAAATATTTAACACAAACAATTAACATGGGCGACATAACTTAGACATTATTATAAGTATGAAATTAACCCAAAACGTCATCTTTTACTGCCCTTGATTTTATACTAGTTCATATATACCAATAGAAGATAAAAAAATAAAAAATAATATTCCAAAATAATTTCCTTTCACAGCAGGCAAGGACGCTATAATAAATGATTCTATAACAAGATACAAATCGGTTCACTTAGATTTTCGTTGTAAACAGTGCTGAATTTGGCGATCCTAATAAAATTTATGATTATCTTTTTTTTTATTAATTAAAGCAAGATCATCGGTTTCACAACGTATGACCCTGTACCTAATAAGCATTATATGCTTTGGTTGCTGTCTGCAAGGTTAAATTTTTTATATTCTTCCTTAATTAAATGTAAAAGTGAAATAAATAATACGAATATTAAGTTTCAGATAACTGCCTGGAAATATTTATAATCTACGAGCACTATTTTGATGAAAATTAGTTTTGTTATTAAATTTTTATAGTTATAGTAGAGATTTAACTTATAGGAACCCAAAACTTGCTTTAATAGCCAATTAGAGTATCGATTTGGGAAATAACGAAAAATATATACGGTCTATATAAAACTATAAGGTTTTATTTTATTGTCTTGTTTTTCTCGGTGTTGACGTAGGGGATGCAACTGATTTAAATATTTATCTGAGTACTTGGCAATATCTTTGACAATATAGTTTACAACATGTTTAACTTTTTATTTATTTATTGGTTATAATACATCTAAGAATTTAAAACTGTTATTTAGTAAATTTGTTAAGTCGAATCAGTGTATTATATACATCATCAGATTTCCATAATAATGCAAAAGTATTCATTGGACCACCCTGTACAGATGATTAATTTTTAAGCAAATTTATATATTTCCTGCGACACATAAATTACTGGCCAGGAAAATTTCCTCGAGTGAGCGTCCAGGTAGATCGGTAGGGCCCCGGATATATTGGATAATCAACTTGATTTAGCTTAACACTTGACTTGGATTAAATTCAGTAAATTTTATATGAAAGAGGAAACTGGATGGTGTATTGTGTATTATTAAACTTCACAGAATTAATTTACATTTAAAGTTGACATTTTACCATGCTATTTTATTTTAGTATTACCTTACCTTAGTCTTATAACATTAGAAATACAAACACTAACCTAATGGAAGAAATCCTAAGAATAAATTTACTAATAACTATTGAGGATACATGTATAAAGTGCTGGAAGATATAATTATAACATTTCGTAAGGAAATTTCTTAGATAAATATAAAGACGTTTCGCTTTGCAATTTTTCCCCCACTCATAGAAAACTAACTATAGTTATAACAATAGAAAGCTAAACGAATATATTGTCAGTTTCTTACATTTTGCATAAAATATAACGCCAAATGATATAAAAGTAACGATAACAATTTATAGTATAAAATCTGGATATTTCTTTTATTGTACTATTTAATTGATGCTAAATTTATAATGTCCTACATCCCGTAAACATTAATGACAGAATATACAGGTCAAAGTTCTGCTGGAAGACCCTTCTAGAAGCACTTTTGTACAAGGGTCTCTTTTGATTGCTGTGTCCTGCTGGCAGGATTTTTTCAGCCAGAGGGCCTTTCGGTAGGATGTCAGGAGTTCAATTTTCGTAGTTGAAAACACGATCAGGAACGGGAAGTTGTCGAAGACGCCGGAGTTTTTTCACAGTTGCGCTTTTTGATGTAAAAAATTTACCAATTTTCAAAAAATCGTCAAAAATTTTAGAGTTGGAATTTTTGAACTGTGAATTTTTCAGCGAGCTTTATGCAACGAATGCTGATATCAGTTGGCCTACAACATCATGTGATTTAATACCACTGCACTTTTCTCTTTGTGGTTATATCTAGGGAAAAGTGTATGCCACCCAGCCAGTAACAATTAATTACCTCAAAGCAAACATTCAACGTGTTATTCAGGAAATAGGGCCAGTTTTATGTGCCCTTGTTATAGACAATTTTGCTAAACGAATGACATCATGCCAGATGAGTCAAGACGGCCTTATGAACAATATTCTTTTCCATTTGTAGCTGTATCGTTTCCATTTAATTTGGAAGAATACAAAACCTCAGTTTATCAAATATTATTAGTTGTATTCACAAATTACATCTTATAGTTTCAAATAAGACACCCTGTATATACCAGTGATCTTTGTTCATTTTTGCTTCTATTAGAATTATTCGAGAACATTTTGGTGTCCCAAAATTCGTAGTTTAAAGTTAAGGTGGTCGTTACAGTCAAACGGCCTTTAAGGTAATAATTTAAAAAATGTCCTAGTTTAGAACAAACCAAAAATAACAAGATGTCTTGTTATTTTCGTCATGTTATTTCGTCAGCGATGACGAAATAATTAGATGATTTACGTACTGAATTGATGTAATATAATATAATAATGCCTTTATTGTCTAACATAAAAAAATCCATTTATAGGACGAAATATGAAATACATATATATGTAAGTACAGGGACGACCATAATCAAGTACCCGATTTTAAGTAGCGGTCGTGTACAATTCAAGGAAATAAAAAGCAAAAAATATATAGGTAGGACATTTATTTGTATTTAAAGTTTAAGCCTAAACTCAATTAAAGATTATGTCAGTCAAATGACCACCTCTAACTGCGATGCACATCTGAGTTCTTTTTACGGCATGTTCCATAACTCGAGTCAAGACATTTGGCGTTAGATCCTCTATTTCTTGACGGATATTATGTTTCAGCTGCTGTAGCGCCTGAGGGTTATTGGCGTATACCTTTCCTTTGAGATAGCCCCATAAGAAGAAATCAGGAGCCGAAAGATCTGGCGATCTCGAAGGCCACACTAAGTCGCCAAATCGAGAAATGAATCGCGCAGGGAACATGTTGCGCAACATGACCATTCTGTCTCTGGATGTGTGCGCAGTCGCACCGTCCTGTTGCAACCACATATCCTCCAGCCCTAGGACTTCCAACTGAGGTGACAAAAAGTTATTCAGCATTGCTCTATAGCGCTCTAAGTTGACCGTAACAGCAGTGCCTTCATCGTCCTCAAAGAAATATGGACCAATTACACCTTGGGCAAAGACGCCGCACCATACAGTGACTCGTGAAGGGTGTAGTGGTCTTTCCTGAAGAATACGAGGGTTTTCTGTACACCAGTAGCGGTAATTCTGCTTATTTACAAATCCATTTAAGTGAAATGAGCTTCGTCGGTCATAATCAGTTTATGTGGAAAATCATCAATATTGTCGTTAAAGTTTAGGAGACTGTGACAGTATTGCAGGCGTTGATGGTCTCTGGGAAGAACCTGCTGTGCCACCTGGATTTTGTATGGAAATGCGTACAAATCTAACTTCAATATTCGCCTCAGGGACGTCCGAGACATGCCCAATTGTGTGGCGCGTCTTACTGTTGACGTTCTTGGATCTTCTGCAATGCTTTCTCTTACACGCCGGATATTTTCAATTGAGCATCCTGTTCGTGGTCGTTCAATATGCCTTGCATCAGCCGTTGTCCCACTACGCCGAAATTTTTAACATAAGCGGCGTATTGTCTTTCCAGTTGGAGCAGGACGATGAGGATATTTTTGGCGAAAATTTCGCTGTGCTGAAATAACCGATTCATTGTTTTTAATAAATAAAATTACTATTTCTGCACATCCCTCTAGTATGTATCGATTCATAATAAAACTTGAATATGTACATTGGAGAAATGTCAAAAGTAAACTAACGGAAGCTGTCAGAATAAAATAATTACGAACGTTTCAAATCGGGTACTTGATTATGGCCATCCCTGTATAACTAAAAATAGAAATATATTTATAAAAATAAATAAAATATATATATATATATATATATATATATATATATATATATATATATATATATATATAAAACTAAAAATAGTAACTTTAAATGACTGTAACATAAATAAATAATAAAATACATTAACATATAACTTATAGGATAGTACAAAGTTATTGTTTCCCTAAAGATAGTAACCTGTTATAAATACAATTATTGTTCAAATCACAAGTGCTAGATATTAAATTAAAATTTTCTGACATTACGAACACAAACGATTTTTACAGCACGTTAATTCTTGCAGCCTGGCATTAAAACTATAGTGGGGTATTTCCACACCCCATACATATATTAATAAGGAACAAATACAAAGAATCGTTTTTTTATAAATGTTTCCATTGTATGTCCATGGCTATACATTAAGAAAACAGATAAAGATAAGGAACAGCAGTTTTATTTCTTCGCAAAACATTAAAAACAAAATTGCGCGAATATTGCACAAACTACAAGTAAAATAACACCAATTCTTGTTAAGCATTAAAACAAATAAAAAAATGGAAACAAAAATAAATATTCTGTACATGGTTCATCATTAGAGTCCATTCTTACTGCCTGCAACAAAAAATAGATATTATTCCTCTTTAGAAAAAACTGACATAGGTGTCTTCTTACCTATCTTCACAGTTTACACATTTCACCGCTAGCTGAGAATGCTCTTTGCAGACAGTTTTCTTGCAAGTTGTACATTGCGTTTTGACTTTTCTGTCTTTCTTTCGTGGGCACAAAGAACACCTCTGATATTTTCTGGCAGGCCCTGCTGTTTCTTCTGGTGCCGTTTCACTAGCTTCCCCCTCACCCGATACCTTTCGGATAATACTACGAAGGCCTCTTAACAACCCCTGGATTTCAACTCTTCTTTCAAGATGATCAAAGATAAGGGACCTCCCCAATTGTATGTTGAATTGTCGTCGATTCATTTTCATATTTATTTGTGAAGCTTTTAGCAACACATAGCTGTTTACTCTAGATATGTCCATCAGGGCATACAAAATTGCCATAGGCCATCGTCTTGTACACCTCTGACAGGAAAACAGTGCACACTATTGATCTATCGGATCAACCCCACCTTTGATGGCGTTATAAAAGTCTATTATTTCTGGCTTATGGTGGTTTTCAGTTATAGATTGATCATGATGCATAGACGAAATCAAAATAACACTTCTATTTTTCTTGGACACATAGGACACCAGTGTTTTGTCCCTTGTGAAACCAAATTCAGAAGACTTCACAACACGATTTCTCTTTGGTTGAAATTGAATGGGTATTTCCGCCTTATTTATTCGCATTGTTCCTACGTACGTAAGACCATTTTTACCTAATTCATCAACAGCTTGTATTGAAGAGAACCAACTGTCTCCAGTAACATTTCGGTTTGAGTTTATAATGGGCTCTACCAATTTCAAAACACTGACTGTTGGTATCGATAATTTTCGTGGGTTGAGCTCGTTAGTTTTTCTGCGAAAAAGAAAAGAGTTGAACAAATAGTGAGTTTTTGCATCACAGATGCACATTATCTTCAGTCCGTATTTTTTGGGTTTGCTTTTTATATATACTCTAAACGAGCACCGTCCACGACAACCAACTGACATTTCGTCAACAACTGCATACTGACTACATGTATATGCTTTTTTGCTGTTCTGGTTAAAAATTCCGTATTTCTCAGATATTGGTGCAAGCTTGTCTCCACCGTTTTTTCGGGCTTCTCTTGTGTCTTGGTTATCGAATCGGAGAGCGGACAACAAAAATAAAAATCATCTCTTTCTCATCGTCCCTCTAAAGATATCCCGCCCAGTGCAATCGGTTGCAAAGAGGCTTTCAACATCTTCATGTCCAGATTTGAATACACCTGCCAGAAACAATAATCCGAGTAGTGCTTTCAATTCTATTTTATCTACGTGGTCAACAAAAGTTGCTGTGTCTCAATAGTTAACACTCAAATCGCTTATTTTTTGATTGGTATGTTCAACTATCAAATCCAAAAGATTATTGTCAAATAAAAGAGACCAAGCTTCATAAGGAGTCGAAGGTTTCGCTACCATTGCCGTTCCCTTACCAGGTAGGTGTATAATATTGTGCTGTCTTGTACGGGACGGTGCTGGTGGATTTTTAGACCACTTGTACCTGTTATGACCATAAAAGTAATGGGTCGAATCAGGTATATCATCCATTTGCATTTCTTCATTTTCATCTGACGAATCTGCCTCCTGTTCTGATTCCGATAAATGTTCACTGTGTTCACTAACACCATCACTCGAGTCATTATCTTCCTCTGTAAAGAGTTGAAGAAAACTTCATCCCCATCACTTTCAAAGTTTTCAGCGAGTTTTTTCAGCTCACTTTCCGTCACAGATTGACGCGACATTTTACCTTGAAATACAATTCACTGCTTTAACTGGTATAGTGGGGTACTTGCACACCCCGATCCCTGTTTTTTTTTTACAAACAGTCACTTTTCACCAATAGCTACTGCCACTACACTATAGACAACCTGAAGTTAGGAGAATACCTGAAACAGAAAAAAAATATCATACATGAATATACTGTTTTTACAACAATTTAGTCACTGGGGTGTCAATATACCCCACGATACCAGTTGAGGGTTAATAATCAATAAATACTATTATGCAACAGTTTAAATAAAAATGAGAGGCTAATAAGCACCCTTCTAGTGTTCAATGACTAAATGTCAAATATTTGTAGAAGCAGCGTATGATCATAACCTACTCATAATAATCCTCTGCTCATAAATGTGAGCAGACTCAGTCTCAGTAGGATACCGAAATTTAGGCAATAACCTGAATTAGCTTTTGCCCCAGAATATTTATTCAAAACAATTTCAGAGATTTTAATGTCGAATGTTTAGTTTATACTTCTACCTCCTTATATAACGAAGATACTATTACTAAAACATTGTGGGTCATACTTCATTGGTATAAATCTCGGCTTTTAAAACCTTTCTTTCGTATCTGTGTTAATTTAAGAAAAATATATTTCAATGGGGTAAGAGAAAAGATTTCCAAGTCGGTTATTTATTCGAATGCCAGCATCCTCCCTTATTAATTTTACGTCATCCGTAAAATAGCAAAATCCAATAAGATTAAGATGAACGGCGGCCCTAGAGTATATAAATAAATTTCGGGGACTTACATCGTAGTGAGAAGGCATTCTTCATTCCCACCACTTCCCTTTTCAATAAACTATGTATTTTCATCAAGGAGGGCGTCCGAGCCTATTGTCTACGCCATCCTATGTCAATTTAGCTCCCCTACTGTGTAGGGCTCTTTAGACCATTATATGATTTTTATTCTATTTTTGCGCAGAATTCGTACAGAAATAAAAATCCTGGGCTTATTTCTATAGCGTATTGTTTTGCTGATGTCATAATTATTCGGGACGGTTATGACGTCATTTTTATGCATATACAGTACGTTAGTGTTTTTCTATTTCACATAAATAAAAATATCCACAAAAAAAGTAATATAAATACCTACAGAAATACAATAAAATCAAAGAATATTTAGTCAATATAATCATAAAGTATTGACAAGGTATATTTTTTTTACATATGTTTTACTTAGCATCGACTTCAGAAGTTCAGAATTATATAAAACAATGAATAAGAATTACATAATAAACAATAATTTCTTAATTACATTAAACGGAACAATAAGTAAGTATTAAATTGTTGTAGAAAACAATTATTTCTTGCTATTTAATTAAGTTACTTTTTTCTTTGAAATCGGTTTTTTTAAACTCATTATTAAATAGTACTGTAACAATATTATACAACGACTTAGTGATCATTAGATTCTGTAGATAATGCTGACTCTAATCATCTTTATTTTTTTTTTCTACACTATCTGAAATCTGGTGCAAAATTTGACACCAATTTCACATCAAACGGGAAAATCTTCCCGTATTTCCTACCGTACGGCGAACCAATTTGTTATAAATTATGCTGAAGTCTTCGAAAAAAAGCATAAAACGACCAGTCTGTATATCGGTATCGAATTTTAAAGGGCAAGGTTACTTTGGAGGAGTTTCCAGTGAAGTAGCATTTATTGACCGTGGTAGAGGCTGCGGCTGGAATACAAACGACAACAAATAAGTCCCGCTTCCTTTAACCGCTGAAGTCTAATGCCAAGGAAATATGTGCGCCTTATGAGATGAGAGACAATTCGGATCCGAGCATTCATAGCAAGCAGAAGACTGACAGTTTACATGAATTATATGAATTCCTATCAAACAAAATATTATTGTCGCTAAAAGGATGTTCGCTTGTCAGTTCCATTTTAGATACAATCATGTGCATGAAAATAGCATGCAGTGTTATCATAGTAACAAACTATTATATTTAATGTTCTTTTTGACATATTGAAGTTCCAACTCAAATAATAGTTTCCTTTAAGAGTATATATCCTAGGTTGGGAACATCATGTCTATTCCGCATCTGAAAGGATCCCCCTGTTTATCAGTAAAGCGGTTACAAAATAAGACCTGACAGGCTGACGTGCATTAAAATAGCAATGATATAGTTTTGAAGCGAAAAATAGCGATTAACAGTAATTGTGTACATTTTTTACTTTACCGCAGTCCACTATTCGCGGAAAAGTAATGTAATCGTGTAAAGAAAAAGTGGAAAAACAAATTTTTTTTTGGGTTTATTTTTCGTTTTTCGGCCTAAAAACAAAAAACAATGGTTTTTTAAAAATGTTTTCTATGTGTGTGTCGTTGTCGTCGTTGTCGCCGTTGTCGTCGTTGTCGTTGTCGTCGACATTTATTCTTGTTAGCACGATAACTCAACTAAATCATGTCGGATCGATCGGGTTTTGACTGATTCTGATTGGGGACATCTCCCAGACGACACCTATTGATTTTGAGGTGGATATAATACACTCTACCACGTACATGTAGAAATACATAAGTACATAAGTACAATGGTGGACTATTTGAGAATTATTTTTTGTTAACACGATCACTCAATTAAATCCTGTCGGATCGATCGGGTTTCGACTGATTCTGATTAGGGACGGTTACCAGATAACATCTATTGATTTTGAGGTAGATAGGACACACCCCACCCTGTCCATTGATCATGAAAAAGCACGATGGTGGACTATTTGAAAAAAGTAAAACTGTCGCATAAAACACATATGCTGCATTTATGTGTTGGTTTATTTTTTCTCGGCCACTCAATTTCTAGATAAAGATGTTCTACGTGCGGAAAAGTCCGTTTTAAGGTTTCAAAACTGTTTGTTTCATATCATATAAGAATGTAAGTTAACAAAGAATTAAAAAAAGTTTATTATTTGTCATTATATTTTAGTAGATATGGGTCGAGGGAAACATTACACCTAAGAAAAGCATGAATTAATATAGTATAGAATAATAAACTTGTAAGTCTTTCTAGCATGTTAAATGCTAGAAAGACTTACAAGTTTATTGAAAATGTATTAAATGATTCTGCAAAAATTATTGCTAATACAAAAAATAGAAAAACAAAAGAAAATCGGGGTGGAAAATGTAAAACTACCGCAACAGAAAATAGGCACATTGTCTGTCATCATGTTGGAAATCATTAAACTGGCGCAATGTACTGTTGACTGATGAAATAAAAGTTGTTTTCTTTTACTCTAGCTTCAATGAAACATACGTACGAAGACCACTACTATAAGCAAATAATCCTAAATACACAGCAAAAACAATAAAGCAGGGTTGTTATAGCGTAATGAGCGACTTTGGCTTACTTTTCGAGGTTTGGTACAGGTCCTAGGTACTGGATTAGGGAAACCATGACTGAAGATGTTTATCTTCATATTTACAGAATATACATTCTCGGGAGAGGAAATGCCATTATGATGGGTTCTACCAGCGTAGATAAAGATCCAAAGTACACAGCCCGTAAAATACAAAACTGGTTAATTGAGAATAAATTACAGATTATGGTCTGGCTACCACAGTCGCCTGACTTAGACCTAATTGAAATTTTGTGGGTGGATGTAAAAAAGGCGGTTGCTTTGGGAAATCCAACAAATAAAGAAGATTTGTGGAAAAGCATCGAATCAGCGTGAAAGTCCATTTCGATGTCGAAATTTAGCGGAGTCTATGCCACGCAGATGTGAAGAACAAAATGCTGAATGAATATTTAGAATACGTCCCTATAGAATATAAGTTTAGTAAATATTTTTAGAACACTGCTATTTTTATGAACAAGCTTAATATTACTTTTTATGAATATTTTTTTAAGACAGAATTTTATAAATAAATTCTGGTGGATTGACAATGAAACAGAGATTGGGGTAGTAAAGGTGATAGTATGGTAGTAGAGAGCGTTTGAAGCCGAAAATTAAAAACAAAGTGAGATTTTGCTGTCATTTAACACTCGATAAAACAAATGCGAAATATGCATACAGATCGCGGACTACCAGGCGGATTACTAAATCTAGAGGAATTAACAAGTGAACTCTTTAAATAGACGCAAACCAGAATGGGACATGTAACGAACCACCATAATAGAGAACGGTCTATAATTATACCAAAATAGATGTTTACGAAGTTGCAAGAAGGTGCAAATAAGTAATTAGCATTTTGGTGGCCAATCAATTGGCGAAGTTAATGGCATTTTGATTCCAAATATTTTTTATACATTTTACCTATAATTTGAATTATTAAAATTTAACTGTAGGGGAAAGATGTGCGTAAGAAAACGATATTTATAAAGGATACGAAATCACCGCAGGCATCGTTGATTTAGATGATTGTACCCTCTCAATACAGCATAATGAAAGAAAAATGTTATTATAATTATCTGCTGTACCTACTATCAAAGATCTTAGAGCCATACTACCCGGAATGAATAAAGTTAAACAATTTTTTTCTTTTCTATTGTGAAATATTTATTGTTTTTATGTAAATGGTTTCGTTGTTTTTCATGGCACGTATACCAATTTAATGAGAGTGACAAAATCAAGCAATTGAATAGACTGAACAAGGTACAACAGCAATAAAAAAGCTTGTTTCGCAGGAAGTTATCCAGAATATTTTGAATGAATTACCGTTCAAAAATGAATTTTGCTTTTAAAGAAATGAAAAACACTTTACAGCTGCATTTCTTAATAATTGTGTGTGATTCTATAAGCAAATTCAGATTTCAGCAAGAAGGTGATTTTTAATTATACCATCTTTTATATCTCCTGTACAATTCGTGCCATCAGCTCCTTTAGATTACCTGGTTTAGCCAGTCTAATAGTATCAGAGCTGAAACTGACGCGCCACTCTATTGGATTTCTACTTCGACACATCCCTCAGGAAATCTCTGGTCTAAACGTTCCCTTGCCCACTCATCATATTGTGGAGGAGTCTCATCTTGTTGGAAGAATAGCTCATTCTCATGCAAATACTAATCGTTTTCTAATACTTGAGTGATCATAGAATCACTTAATCATAATAGATCATTTAAATTCCTGGGAATAAAAAGAACCAATAATATGATCTCTCATAATGTCCATCCAGACATGTTTTCACGAGAAACACAAGTTTATTTGGTATTTGTGTATGATGTTCCTTATTAAAATACAGATTTTCATCAGAACAATACCCATAGTTGTGTCCGTTGACAGCTTGCGTTCAGCAAACGTATTCTCGCCTAAAAAATCAAACTTTTGGGGTTTCTCGAATATGGTCAGAGATGAGCCCGCAAAACTGTCAGCTACAATTCTAGTTATCTTCATTTAGAGCATATAAAAAGTTGATTTTATAGGAATGCAATCTGCCAAGTTTAAGGATTCTATTATCGGAACTTCTAAGCACTCTATACTCTTGAGACAGCTGTCTAATAGTAGAACATCTAGAAGTCCAAATACACTGTTATGACTACCTTCGTTGGTTACGGTACATGAGCAATAGTTTTCGATTTTCAACTGAACCTGATGAATTTGATGATTATAAATTTCACACCAATTTCATTACGTACTTCGATTGAACGTTGTTATCGAGAAAATTTTCATTAAAAATTACGACCATTTTCTATGCAATGCAATCGTTATTGCGATAGTATACAATACACTACTTCGACGCAGAATGTTTTAAACGGCTACATCCACCTAAAAATTTGTTTTTGTATATTATTATAGTATGAAGGCTTGAGCTTGAATATATTCTGCAAGATTCAAGTCGATATCTTTAAAATATACACAGATATAAAGCTTTCAGTCACAGGGTAGACGCTCAGATCATCTTTCTCCAACATTTCATCCGTATACAGTGAGGTTTTTAGCTGATGTAGCTTTTGCTACAACTCAACGGATTATGGTACAATTCGCCATAATTACTCTTGCACTAATAAATTAGTACCCAAGCTAATTTGCGTCACTAAACCAGAAACATTTCAAGTACAGACCTCTCCTCAAAAAAGGCATCGATACAATTAATATAATTAATTGCAGCCTTAATATGCCGCTGGCAAAAGGCTTGCAACTCCTTTTCCAAGCAACAAGTGTTAAATAATGAAATCTCAATGCAACTACAATCGACTGAATGGCTATAAATAATAATAAACTAACAGCGATACAATCAACCATAACCCACAAAATGAAACGTGAACTCAGTGCAAACTATATTCAATAAATTATTAATACAAATATACATATACACAAATAAAATAAGAATGTAGAGTAACGTGGTTATTTTAACAAAAAAATGTAGTACAAATTCCACATTGGGTTGGTCGGCTTTTCTTGCGCGTGTTTCCTTTTTTGATGAATTGTTAATTCGTCACGATCGACAATAAAGTTAGAAGACAGAAAAAACATCTCGTTACTATTGGATGAGGTACGGTAAGCTGAAGGTCAGCCATTTAATCGATGGTGAACAAACGTTCATGATGTAAATGGTAAATTAAGAAAACACACATCATGAATGCGGTCTGATCATATATGAAATCCATTGCTTATTTGGGTTCGATTCTCACCGTGACCAGAAAGATAATCAATAATAGTAATAATAATAATAATAAATTTATTTAAAATATTTACAGAAAATGTAAGTTACTAAAATACAGCTAGAACATGTGATATTAATCTAACAACTACTAAAGTAAATAAAGTAATAAGTCACTGAAGTAGTTAACAGATATATTGCATGTGACCTTTTTGATATGATCAATATTGTCGAATACGAAAGCTCTATAATGCGATTTAAATAAATATCACACATACAAATTAATAGAGATCATACGTAAAATGCAACATGTAAATTTTAAATTAAATATAATACACAATACGTAAATAAAAAAACACACTTATATACGCAAGAGCAGTTATAAATATCATGGACTTTTTACCTCTTATAATATACCATTATTTAATAGTTATTTATGTATCAAGGGTGTTACTTAGATGATAATGCCCGGAGGTCGATGTGATCCAGCCCGAGAGGGCCTTTGGCCCGAGGGAAGGATATCGACCGATGGGCATTATCATCAAGTAACGCCAGTAGTGCATACAAGACTTCATTTTTCAATTACATCGCGAAAATAGAACTAAATGCAATGATTTTTTACATAATTATTGAATAGGTAGGTATTGAATAGGTATTCTAGTATATCTAGTAACATTTACGTTGCTAAGGAAGCTGTTTGTTGTGTATTTGTCATTATTTAAATGTCGCGTCGTTTGTACTTTTGGAAGATGTAGTTTATCTCACAAAGTATTGTTAAAAAAGCCGAAAAAGCAACAGAACAACTGTTACCGGTGAAATCAAGGGTGGTATATGACAAAGAGTATAAAATATTTGTTAACTGGAAAGCAGAAAATTTGGTGTCTGGTCTAAACGAGATGGTCATGTTGGCTAACTTCCAGGAACTGGTATGTAGAGTTAGAATTTTACCTTATTTATATGTGCTACTCTATTAATAATTATATTTATATTTATTTTAGTCGGAAAAGTATGCTGCTAATTCTTTATGGACTAAGTATTCGATTTTAAAAGCGACTTTGGACATAAATAAAAATACTGACATTTCCAAATACAAGCGTTTATTTTCATTTTAAAAACAAAGATCTAAAGGATACCCCCCAAAGAAGTCGAAAGTTTTGACTGGAGATCAGGTTTTGGCATTCATAAAAGATGCTCCTAATGAAACGTTTTTGCTGCATAAGGTAGATAGCCAAAAATTATTTGTAGGTAGAACCCGTATGAAAATGAATCATTGCAGGTCGTTCTAGTTATGGGTGTCTTTGGTAAGAAGGGATAAAATGGGTAAATTGACTATCGACGATATAGAAGATACAGGACCGGTTATGCTGGTGAAAGTTGCCGAAACTAAGACGGGTGAGTCTAAAGGCTTTGCTATTATGGAGGAGACACAAATTGGTGCTTTGAAGTTAATCCGTCAATATGCGGCTTTGAGACCTGTGGGAATGAAGGAGCGTAGGTTCTTTCTGACATATAGAAATAATCACTGCACAGTACAGCTAGTGGGAAAAAATACTTTGGGCAGTGTACCTACAATAATTGCTACATATCTGAAATTAGATAATGCCAAGGAATATACTGGTCACTGTTTACGGCGAACGTCGTCTACGTTTCTGGTTGAGGCAGGCGCTTCATTTCAAACTTTAAAATTACATAGTAAATGGAAAAGTACAACTGTAGCTGAGGGATATATAGCAGAAAGTGTAACCTCAAAAAATCGAATAGCTCAAATGATTTCAAGTTCTGTGAGTAGCTCTTCATCAAACCGTCAAAATCGAGAAGAATTAGTCAACACTTCCGTGGATTTTCATGTTCAGTCGCCCTCTGAAGATTTGGTTGTGTGCGATGCTGTAAAAAACGTCAGAAATCCAGTTGCGTATTTTCCGGGAACATTCAACAACTGCCAGTTTAACTTTGGAAAAGATTTTGCAAAGTAATTAGAATACATAACTAAATGAGCAGGTAATTTAATTTATAATCCGAGGCATTATAGGGAGCATTATGGATATAACGCCCGCTGTAATTCCCGGGTTTTTATGCAGTTGTTTATGTGTCTCGTATCCTAGGCATTACTGACATAATGAGTAATAGAAAAATAAAATAGTTTTTTTTAAATAGCTTATTGTGTATTCAGCTGAGAGAATTACGAGTATTAACAAATAATTGTTATTCCAATAATGTTCAATTATGTATATCGTGAACAAAGGAGAGCCTAAACTTGTTCCCTGTGGCGCTTCACAAGTAACAGTTTCCGAATCACTTAATATACCATCTTACTTGCTATTTAGGATAATTTAACTGATAAATTTCACAACTCCTACTTTTAAGTCATCTAATGTTCCCCTTATATTAAAACGTATATTTATTTACTCGTATTACAAAAGTAAATGAAATAAATATTTTAGTTGATAGTTCTTTCTGCGATGACTCTCAGGAGTTCTTTTTTTATTTTAATAATTTTATTGTAGATACTATTTCTTCTATATTGGTTGTATATAAGTTCTTGGTATTTTCCCTTAGTCATCTTCTTATTTACCAAATTTGACGGACATAATTAAATGTATATTGACGGTACTTGATATTTCATAGGTGTATGTTATTATATTTATAATCGTTGTTTGTTATAATATTAAATATCTTTGTTTCAGAGAGTAATTTATTTAAAATTTTAATGACATTCCAACATTGACTTGGATGAACTTTTGTTCTAAAATTATAATTTTTTGCCATGAGTTTAGTCAATTTGTTGTTGTATTGTACTGCATTTATAAATGTTTGTTACTTTATTTGTTCTGATATATTTTGTACATTCCATTTTTCGTTTAATTTTTGTACATTTTAGGTATGATTTAGTTTAATTTAATTTAAGTTAGATTTAGACTGTAAGTTCAGGACATCAATTAGGATCTAGGAAAAATAAGTCAACTGTCAATGCTTTATTGGCAATGATGGAGCACGTAGTCGGGGGAATTGATGCGACCATAAGCAAGGCCTTCGACGTAGCTCTTCGTAAATCATCACAAAGTTCATTGTGCTAAAAGTAGAATACTACGGGATAAAGCAAAATACGTAAATTTATTATTTTCTTATTTAGAGGAACGTAAAGAATATGATCGGGAAAGAATATACCCACAAGTCAGTGAGTCTGACTTGTGACGTGTTACAAACGGGGTTCCCCAAGGATTTGTATTGGGCCCTATACATTTCTTAATGTATTTTAATGATGCCTTATACCCACCCTTCTAGACAAAGCTTAGGTGAATACTAACTTCTATAGTTTTGATATGGCAGACAGTTTGTTTTCTGCAAATAGGCTAAAACTAAATGAAAATAAGACGAAAAATATGTTTTTGACGACAGAGAAGTATGCTGAAAGACTGCAAAGGGTAATAGACTTCAGACGCGCACTGTATATCAATACTTTATGATTTATATATGGCGGCCTTGCAAATAAAAATAAATACACAAGTATATCAATTCGTCCAGAAGAAAAGCGTTGAAATGAATTGTGCAACGAAATTTGTAAATCATTAGTTTTTATTCATAGAATATCTTTTTTAGTCGAACGAGTAACAAGCTTCCAGTCATTCGAAGGTTGCCGCTAACAGGCGTTCACAATTATACCTACAAATTAATTTGCTGCAATTTAAGCGCCTTGAGAATTCACATATTACACCGTTGAAAAGAAAAAGTGCAATATAATCATGTCTCGACAGAATTAAATTAAGTAAGTAAACGGTATATCTCGAAAAGCGGCTGGGAATATGCTGTTAAGTCACAGACCGCAAAAAAAAACATCACATGGATTTATTAGATATACAGTCTATCCATTCTCTGCGCATTTCACTTCTTTAGATACAATCTCTTTCTGAAATCAGTAAGAACGTAACAATACATACATATGTATTTTTCAACTAGAAATATGTACAATAAATAAATACGAAAAAGAATACCGCGAATAAGATGTAGAAAACGCTCATAAAAGTTAATTATAGTATTTTTGCACGATCGAGTAATTTGCTATGGTGATATTAATGATTGACTTACCGATCACATTTATAGTTTTAAATTATTCTTTTTTATTATGCACAATATTGAAATTATAGTTTGAGTAATTATTGTTAATAATTGAGTTTTTTCTTGATATATTTTCGAAATATACATATACAGCAGTGGCGGCTGGTCAGGGGTGGCAGGGTGGGCAGTGCCCACCCAGCTGTTTCCTAGAAGAGGAACACAGTTCCAAAGTTCGTTATTTATCGAGCTTACTCGAGTCTCGAGTAAGTTGTGACACGGGTGGGCTAGACCACCCTGCTGAAGAAGCTTCCGGCAAGCGGGGAAGGAATCGAGAATCTCCGATGTGTCCGATTTCCGAGTTCATTTTTCAGAGACGTAGAATGTTGCTTATCTCAGCGAGGTCTGTACTCTGTAGGTTAGGGTTTTCAAAATTTTAACGGATCTTTAACAATAATTACAATAAATTAGTGGGGCAGTCTGTCCGTGGAAGTTGGTACTTTACATCTGTGTTTGTTTAGTATTGTATTTATTTAGAATTTCTGTGTAGCATTTATCTGTACTAGTTTTATTCAATTTTAGTGTTATGCATTTTCAACTTGAAAGCTGAAAGAATTTTAAATCTTAACATATACTTGTACAGTGACTAACATAGAGTGATAAGTCAAAGTTTTTTTTTTACTATATTTTACTTCATTATTTTGCACTATATAACCTACTAATAGTTAGTTGTTACCCACCCATGACAAATCACCATGAGGCGCTACTGATATACAGTTGCATTCAAATATTGGTTGTGGTTAAGGGAAATAAAGAGTCTTTCAGTATGATTACTAGAAATTTGTTAGGTTATAACGGCCATTTTGTTAAAGAAAAATCAGGAAAATTTATTGTGTATTGTTCAGTAGTGTATGGCAAATCGCCATGAAAAGTTATAACGTTCAACTACGTATATAAATCATCAAATTTTATTTTCCAAATCAGTGCTCCATTCAAGAAACGTTTCACGTATTGCATGATTTCTATTCTCGCCACAACCGTCCCGCCGAGTCGACTATTCGACGTTTGGTGGCTAAATTCGAGTCAACCGCTTTGATAAATAATCGGTCAACACCCGTACGACACCGAGACGCAAAATCTGCTGAAAACATCGCTGCTGTGCGTCAGAGTATACAGGAAAACCCGAGACAGTCAACCTATCGTGGTTCACAGAAGCATGGGCTTTTCTACGACTTCAACTTGACGAGTTTTCCTTCGGGGGTTGGTTCTGCAGCCGTATGAAATCCAACTGACCCAGGAGTTTAAAGTAAACGACTACAGACAACGCCATGTGTTCGCTGATTGGGCTCTGGAGCAGTTGGAAGTTGACCCAAATTTCGCCAAAAAAAATCATCTTTAACGACGAGGCCCATTTTTGGATGAATGGATATGTGAACAAGCAAAATTGTCGGATTTGGGACAATACCAACACATACGAGATACACCAGCACCAAATGCATCCCGAGAAAACCACTGTTTGATGCGGTTTTTGTCTGGCAGGATCATCGGTCCGTACTTGTTCCAAAACGAAACTGGTATTGCCATAACCGTCCACGGCGAGTGCTACAGATCGATGATAAGCAACTCCTTGTGGCCTAAACTGCATGATATGGATATCGACGACATGTGGTTCTAACAGGACGGCGCTACGTGCCACATAGCGCATGCCACGATGGACATTCTGCACGAGCAATTTCAGGGCATGGATTATCTCGCGCAGTGGCGGCGTGAATTGACCACCGAGATCGTACGATTTAACGCCTTTAGACTTCTTCCTTAGGGGCCATTTTAAATCGCAGGTCTATGCGGATAAACCGTAAACAATTGATGCCCTCAAAGTCAACATAACGAACGCCATCCAGCAAATTCAGCCAGATTGATGCGATAAAGTCATCGAAAATTGGACTCCCCGAATACGCGCCAACAAGCAAAGCCGCGGCGGACAGAACTGAGTGCTAAGGAGCTCATCAATGCTCAGCTCGGTATGAAGATCTTCATCGGAAGCTCCAGGTGATGACAATTCTAAAGAAATCGATAAGATTGCTAGTGATGAGAGAGGCTCCATACTCAAATGTTGAAGTGCTTCAGCCGTAGACAATCAAGACTTGGTGCGACCGCTCAAGAGGATTAAGCCTTTTGAACTTGTGAGATAGTGCAGTGGATGAGTGAAAATCAAGGCGTTGTATAGTGAAGTCATACCAGCGATGTGAGGAGTAAATGTTAAAAATTGGGATGAATCACTGAAGTGACTGTAGTAATTTTAGTCGTATTTAAAATGCTTATTGGTCTTTGAGATTAGACGTATATTCATTAAAAAAATTCTATTATTATCACAAGTAAGTTCTTACATTTCTCTCATTAAATTGGTTTAATAAAGAAAGTCTATCTACATACATAAACATATATGTTTCTTACATCATTACAGTGATGCATACAGCAAAGTCTTCCGGCATTGTGAGCCCTTATCTCCATTCCACATATTTATTACAGCGCAGCTAGTACGTGCCCCTTAGACCCCCACTTTCAGACTCTATTTTTAATTTTTTAACTTGTTCATTAATATTTTCTCTGTTGAATTAATGAGACATTTTCATGTTATTGATCATGTCATTGTGACAAACATTGACGAAATTATTTCAAAAGGATGTTCTAAGCTCAGACGCATGTTTTCCATTGCATAGCCATCCTTGACCAAGATAAGTTTTAATGTCTCAGTACAAACGTACCTACTTAAACAATGGTTGAGTAAGTAAATTAATTGCAATACTTGAGAAAACAATAGTTATTATTATTCAGTTCATAATTGCCAATTATTGTTCATAAAATAAGCACCACGTTTACACGCATTTAATAAAAACGAACATTATGATAAACGAACATGACTATTACTAGGCATGCTGATTACTCAAAAACAAGGCACAGATTTTAAATATTTATATATCTGTACCTCTATAATAAATGCAAAAAGGTTGTACGTGAAACACCTGTTGACTTTATAAGTATTATAAATTATTTCAGTTAAAAGTTTAGCATAACAAATATAAGTGTGCCTTTTAAAATATTGGTTAAAACTCAAAATTATATTCGTCATCTCCCTATTGTCATCTGATACCATGGAATTCACTACAGAAACAATCATAAATCACTGTTAAAAGAAATGTACATTCTTACACGTTCTGCATATCAAATTTCTCGATCGACGTACAACAGCTGCTGAATTCCTTCAGTAAATTAATCATAAGCCGTTTTCGGGAGGCAAATTATCTGCCCACATATGGATGTACGAGGTGAACAAACAAATAACAATAAAATGGGATTTCCCAACGTCTGATTGTAGTGAAAATCAGCTAACGTGAAACGGAATAGATTGATAGGGAAAATGTATATATACCGCATACGAACATTATTCCGGAATAAGATTATCATAAAATTATATAAAAGCATGCCGTTTTCTACATATCTACTCCCGCAGAAAAACTTTTGGCGGCTGCATAAAATTTTACGCATCGACCAGAAAAATAAATAAATCCCCCTACGAAATTCCGTGTGTCCGATTTATTGTATCATCTTCGTATTCGTTTAGTTATATTTACATTCATGCGGGAGATACTATTGACCTCAATAATTTGCATAAGTTACATAATGGCAAATATGTTTCAGCGAGTAAGCGGACGTAATCGGCTTTTATTAGACACGTTCGAGTTACTTAGACTCCTCATGAGTGTTCAAAAAAATCCACTAGCACAAACCTTGAGACACTGAAAACGAGAAACGTGTGTAAGTCGTTTTATAACTCGTCTGAATGGTATGCAGCAAATGTTTCCATCTTTGTGTGGTGCAAACTTACATAATACACATTAGATTTCTTATCTTACCGTGTATTGTTTCGTGATTCACATCAATCCACGATGAAAAAGTTCGACAACTGCTTTCCAAACTCAAAAATCCCCTAAACCCTATTTAACTTTATGATTTGAGAAATTGGATTTAAAGAAAATCGTATATTTTTTAATGAATACGTTCATAAGAATCATATTATTACAAGAAACGAAATACAAATTATATTTTTTATTTAACACTGTTTTCACTTTTCCTTAAATCTAACTTTTATTTTACTTTATTACATTTTTGGATTCGAATTCTTGAATTACTCCGACCTAGTATCTAGACTACAAGGTAGTCGCAGTCCTTTACGAAGCATTTATGTGATAATTTACCCTCAGAAAATCGGCCAATGCATATAAGTGAGTTCATATTCGACCAAATGTCAAACGATTTTGTAAGAAAACGACCATTTCGTGCACGTCCTCCAACCTCCAATTTGAATGCGTGACGCCGACGTTAGAGCCACGAAATTGTTCTCCTTTTAAAATCTTGTATATCCTATTAATTATAAACTTTAGCTTTATCACATAGATTTCATTGACTATTTTACTTGCCATATAACAATGAACAAATACGCCCGATTTGTGCATTTCTTCCAGCAGACTGTTCCTATTCGACTAATGACAATGTGGAAGACTGCTCTGTTGCTGTTTATGGCGTCCTAATTCACTTAAATTATTTTAATATTATTATAATTTGAGTTAATTTTATTATCCTAACTAGTAGGAATTTTATTTGCTATATTTGCAGTTCCATTTAATTGTATTAAGTCACTTACTCTTACTAAATTTTGCTTATTTTATGTACAGGAAAAGTTTTCCTGTACATAAAATAAGCAACATGCACATGATTAAACATCACTCAACTCTACAGGACATCTTGGGCATATTTTATAAGACTTGATTAAGTTAAGAAAACTATATATCTTTTGTAAATGTATACAAGGTTTCTCACGGTAGCCGTTCGTTAGAAGTTTTCGTGGTTAGAAAAGACTTCTGAAAAAGAAAGAATGAAAGAAAAGAAAGAAACAATACTTTCATGTTCTAATTAAAGCGAATTTCTGCCGTTTCAGTCATGTTCATTTTGTTTCGAAAAACAAACGATGTTTCGGCTTCTGCCAAAAATCACATTAAAATAGAAAATATGGATTAACAAGAAAACCATTGGAAATAGATATAGGAAAAATTATAGCGAATGGGTGCAGAATCAAATTCTGCATCCGATCATCTAATAATATGCAGGGTGTCATATTTGAAATAACGAACTTTTTCAACTTTGAAAATTATATAATTGGTGATAAAATTTTGGACAAACTGTTTGCGATAAATTAATTGTCAATGTGGATTTCGAAAGTACCATTCTTGTGCTTCCGTCTACCCCAGAAGCGCTTAGCACCAGTCGAAAATGGGTAAAAGGCACAGTGTTGAAAATAAGGCTACGTCTTAAGAAATTTTCAAAATAATCAAGATATCTAAGAAACAGTTGAAAATAGGTATAGGGAAACCTGATGGAACTCATGAAATTTTCTCAGGAATCCAAAAATGAAATAATATACCGGGTGTTTTATTTAAAATAAGGAAGTTACTGGCGACATCCGGGATAACCGGAAGTACTATGACCTTGAAATTATTTCAAAATGAAAGACAATCTTGAATAACCCTGGAGTCCAGAAATTCAGAATTCTAAGTTTTTTCTAACCACGAAAACTTCTAACGAACGGCTACCGTGAGAAACCCTGTATTTACTTGGTTTTTATATACCAGTCTTAATTTTAACTTATTTTTATATCTACATCTATTTATTATTTATTTGTATTCATTTTTATTCATATACAGTACTATTCAAAAGTCCCCTCCCCCCCTCTTATCTTTGGAACGATTATACATAAACTAGTGAAATTTGGTAACTGAATATTAAGGGTTGTAAACTTCCCTACTAGTGATGATAGATGACGTATGCGTCAAAGATGACGTCACAAGGTCATTGTGACCAATAATTTTAAATGAAACCCTATGGCAAGCGACACCTCTTTTAAAAGGTATCGAAAAAACCTATTCAATGATACTAATATTGTGTCTGTTTACGGCAGTTTTGATAACTGGCTTTCAAGAACCGCAAAGCTGTGATGAATTAAATCACTTAATAATAAAATTTAAAATTCAAGCTCCACCACTGGATAGTTGAATAGTAAATAATCTGACGTTTTTGCAAGTCTCCCCAATTTGATGTTTTTTTAGCTGTCAAAGTTTTTATATATTTAATAATTTGTGTATTGTTGATCGAACGTTTAACTGTTTTAGTACCTTGTGGTAATTTTAAAATATTTGTACATTCAATAATTTGTTAAACTGTTGTGAGCTGAACGTTTAAGTGCTTCAAGAAGAGAAATGGTACGTGTTTTAGGTGATAAAGTAGCAGCGATCCTAATACTTGGTGAAACTGGAGAAAATATTCATGCAGCAGAACGCGTTTTTAATGAAAGGTTTCCCGATCGCCCAGTTTCGAGGACTTATTTGAGAGAGCTTCTTCGTAAGTTTAAAACAACGGATAGTATTAATGATGCAAAACGATCTGGCAGACCACAAATTTCTGATGAGAAAAAAATTGATATACTGGCAGAAGTAATAGCAGAAGTAAATCCTACTTCTTCAACAACTCAAGTTGCATCAACCTGTGAAGTCAGTCAAGGTACAGTGCACAGGGTGTTGAAAAAAAAAACAAATATCACCCATACAAATTAAAAATGGTTCATCAACTCTCAGACGACGATCCAGACCGAAGACTGCAATTTTGTGAAAATATGGAGACTAAAATTAACCAACAGCCAGACTATGTCAAAACAATTTGTTTTAGTGACGAAAGTACTTTCTATCTAAATGAAAATGTAAATACACAAAACGTGAGATATTGGAGTGACGCAAATCCTCACATGTTTCGTGAAACACATACTCAGTATCCCGAGAAGGTCAATATTTGGGCAGGTATACTGGGAAACCACATCGTTGGGCCTGTTTTTTTAAATACCAACTTAATTGGTGAGGTGTATCTGCAGATGTTGCAAAATGCAATAGAACCGTTAATCCTTGGAATTTTGTTAATCCTTGGAAGATAATCAAGATGAATTCGACATTTTGGAAATAACATTCCAACAGAATGGTGCTCCTCCACACTATTACGGTGCAGTAAGACGGTATTTGGATGAAGAATATCCTGATAGATGGATTGGACGACGAGGTTCAATGGAATGGCCGCCTCGATCACCGGACCTCACACCATTAGATTTTTTTCTGTGGGGGTATCTTAAATCGAAGGTTTACGCCACTCAGCCTGACAATATTGATGTTTTAAAACAACGTATTGTTACAGAATGTAGGGCTATTTCCGCAGACACATTTGAAAAAGTACGAGAAGAGTTTCGCAATAGGATGTTTTACTGTCAGGAAGTAGATGGAGCTCACTTCGAACAATTACTATAAGTAGGTACTGATTCTTGAATCTGTAATTAAAATTATTATCCAAGTTTACTGATTACTGATTTAATCCATCAAAACTACCATAAATACAAACAATATTAGTATCATTGAATACGTTTTTTCGATACCTTTTAAAAGAGGTGTCGCTTGCCATAGGGTTCCATTTAAAATTATTGGTCACAATGACCTTGTGACGTCATCTTTGACGCATACGTCATCTATCATCACTAGTAGGGAAGTTTACAACCCTTAATATTCAGTTACGAAATTTCACTAGTTTATGTATAATCGTTAAAAAGATAAGAGGGGGGGAGGGGACTTTTGAATAGCACTGTATATTAGTTGTTTGTCACTAAAATAAGTTATTTATCAACATATATGTGTAGTGTTAGTTATTTTTTATGTAGTGTTTTAATCTTGTTCAATAACTTATAATATGCAAATTCTCCCATTCTGTAACTGGGGTTATCTGTAGGGTCGTGTATATAAATAAGTAAATAAAACATTTACTACAAGACATCCTCTAGATAGACAGTACTTCATGTCTTCACCAAGTTATTTTAAATTCAGAGACGAGTTATTATTTCCGTCAAAAGAGAAACGTCGTTTGCATCGAATAAATTTAGAGTTACTAAGACTATTATTTGATTTAATTGAGACCACTACACGACTTAAAATTCAATAATTTTCTGTTTTATTACTGAAATAGCACTGTATAATTAACTGTGTTACTTTTACATTTACCTCAGCAAAATATAAATTATATCCACGGATGATGATTAATTAACTAGATAGCAATGGAAGTAAACATTACTTCATATAAAATTAATACATTGTTATGCAAATTTATTACTTAACTCCTGTATTCATCGTTCATTTCTTAGTAATAATTACTCAGATTTATTGCTACCTTTTAATGAGTACTGACAGCATATTATATTTATATGCAAATATGGATACGTTGGAACAGCATCGCATAAGGGAAAATCCTGACAACATTCATGGTTCTGAATAAACCTTCGATTTGCAGTAGCGACTGGTTAATGATGCTACTAATTTAAATGCACTACTTCATGAATATCAATTAAGTACCTTAAATATCTTAGACATATTTAAGGTACAAATAAAACAATAATTTCGGTAATAAAATTTTGCTTCTTTAAAGTTTTCCTTTTAGAAGAATTACCATATATTTTTGATAAAATTTTATAAGTGGTATGATGTATGAAAAAAATAAAGTCAAAAATAAATAAATTAAACAATTCAATGGTTAAGCAATGGCACAATTTAAAAAAAATCAAAATTTTCACAATCACCGTTACAAATATATATAGGGTGTCTCAGTTCAAACTATAATATTTGAATTGCGCGCCATCTGTTTTCTGTCAAAGATAGTGCGTCAATATTTAACGACTGCCATCTACAACCCATACGACGTCAACATGCCTGAGTGTCTTAATTTTCAGCATCATTTTCAAAGAAATAAGGTGCAATTACTCCACCACTCCAAAATATACATCAAATCGATGATTTCTGTGGATGCATTTCGTTTTTGTGAACAGCATGTGGATTTTCAGCAAAATCACCCCAAATTCGACAAGTTGGGGTGATAATGGGCTAATGGGTTTGCTAAGGTATTCGTCAAGATGAAAATGTACTTTTTAAACACCCAATTAACAAATGTACGACGTTGTAAATGGTCTGTAACTTTTAATTGTTGTGTCAACTGACATTTGTATACTGGCAGATGTAGATCAGTCTTTCGTTATGACTCTACTTCTTCTGCAGAATATCCTTCAAGTGCCACAAATGTGTGATTTCAAGAAAATAATTGCTTGTAGTAAATGGTAAATAAAACTAATAAAATTCCACCTTCTTTTTTTGTTTTAAGAAATGCATTGTATATACTTAAATCGAATATTTTTGGAACTCCATACGATCATAACATATCATAATCAATAATGTTCAATTCAAAGTTTACAGTTTTAGTACACACTTACATAAAAATATATAAATTAAAATTATCCTTTTTTTAATCCTTTTTCTTCAAATATACGAAACTATTGTTTTAATTTATTTACAGCATAACAACTAACAAATGTATGGCCCGACACATTTTTATTTGTCAATCCTGTATATATAATTAAATGATTAAGGGCGTAATAGACCGACCTGTATTCAAACTAATTCTAATATCATTCAGATGATGGAGTTATTCAAATTGTTTCCAATAAGGATGTATGCAATTAAATAATTGAGGCTCGTAACCCAATTAATGCTATTAAGTAAATGTTTAATTTAAATCACTAAATCACTAATTACTAAATTACATTCAACATATCTATTCACTCTGAATAATTCTGTTCGTTATAATAATAAAACGTACTAGTAGATTGAGTAATAGTTCAATAGCAAAGTAATTAATAAGTACCTAACCGTCAACTGACTGGCATAAAGTAGATTATAATCAAATAATCTACAATTTAAGTGTCCACAATGTTTAAATTACACAATAATGAGGTGTAGTTTGATATATTTTATATCTTTTATAAACATAACACATTGTTTCATCCATTGATAACTGCAGAGAAACGTAATAAGCTCTATTGTCTCACTAATAGTGCAATGGATTGATCTCGATTTTCCAAAACTGCAAAGAGAAGTAAAAATACTTTGAAATTACCAAAAATTCAACAATAGTGTATTATTACTATTATAAATACAGAGTAGTAAAAGTGTTCTCACAATGCTCACAATATTATTATTGAATAATATTTTGAAAAACTTTCAAATACTTCTTAAACTGACATTGACTGACCTTATAAAGTTTTACAACGTCCTCTTTTAAAAACAAAATAACTTTCTTAAACACATAAATAAAATAAAACACTTGGTAAGTTTGCCATTTTGTGAAACTTGTGAAAAATGTTTCACCAAGTGCCCAGCGATATCTCCATTTCTACGAGTTTCTTGAAGCTTTCCAGGCATAACGGTACTTCATATTAGGGATTTCATATTTATTATTTATAAGATAGAGGGAATTTTTTGTTTTTATTCAAATATAAATAAAGCAAATAAGACTTTATTTTTGACATACATTTTAAAGATGATCAAAATTCCTTCAACTCCAATTACAATCTAACATTTCCGAGCTTATATTTTTCTTTTCAATTATTTGCCTAATAAATTACCTCTAAATTATTTAGTCTAATGAAAAAGACCCACGATTTTGAGTAACACCAAAAGAAGAAGTCCCAAAAGTAGAAGGTCAAATTAGAGGAACTATTTACAGAGAACTATGATATTTTTCCCACCTTCAAGCCAACCGAGTTTACAATTCAATAATTGCACAACATATGACATCTTAACAGAAATATTAATTTCTGTTAAGAAAAAACCTCTTTTACCCCTGTAATTTACAACCCTTTGTAATTTATAAAGTGACCCCTTTGTAATTTAGAAGGACTATGATAATCAAACTATGACATCAAACACGAAATTCTGAAAAAAAAATTTTACGTCGTTCAATGTCTCTTACAAATCAGATTGGCGTTTCAACAAATCAATGCCAATTTTACATTAATTTTTTTTTATATATAATTAAAAAATTGCTTTTTATAATTTTTTAATGGCCATAAAAAATTACCCCTATTCGAATCCGTATTGTCATGGATGTACAGACGTATGATCGACGGTGTCGTGAGTTTGAAAACTTTCTTATTTGTATTATCGACCAACACGATTTCTTCTTGGTTTCGGGATCAATCCCGCGATCACTTAATTAATTAACTTAAATCGATTGCCAACGTTTTGTCAACCATTGCAGGTGACTTCTTCTAAACTACTTTCTAGAAAATTGCTGTGAAGTGATGGATAGATTTATTTAGGGAACATATTAAGTGGTATGATATACGAATCGATACGTTTTACAGGTTCATTGACGCTTCAAAGTCCACAAATTTGATCGAGCGTTACATATTAAAGACTTCCAAATACCATGAAATGCAAAGCCTCTATCACGGCTGAAGTTATTGTGATTTTTTTATAATTTCTGTAGACTCCTCTGTACGTGAAGTGTATACTTCACGTATATACTTGTGTAGTATAAGGAAGTGAACAACTTGACTTCCCTCTAACAATAACAATTTACTGGATGGGGGAACAATTTGAACTTCAATTCGTTGATTTTAGCCATTTCAATGACTGACGAATAAGCAGGTGCATTGTCATGGTGAAACAAGATCTCTTTTTTCGCCAAATGAGGTCATTTTTCTTTCACTTCGTCACTCAAACGATTTAATAACTACGGAGTATTTACCATTTATGGTGGTTCTTTGGGGTTGATTTACCTGCTCCAGTCCATTGTTTTGACTGTTGTTTACTGTCAGGAATGACCCAAGATTCATTAATAGTTATAAATCTACGCAAAAATTCGCTGGGATTTCGCTTGTACAGTGCCAAATTCTCGGTCGAATTCTTTAGTACGCGAAAGATGATATGCAATTTAGCTAGCCTGATCGTTCAGTTTGTGTAATACAGTGGCTATAATATTGACCTGTCGTTAGTCGTAGTGATTAGTGTTATTTTTATATACATATATATATATATATATATATATATATATATATATATATATATATATATATATATTGCATTAAAAATGGGCAGCCCCCCCTTCCTCGTCTAATTCAGGACAACCTACCCTCAGCTTAAATCGACGCTTCGCCACTGGAAACCCACTGTTTGGCTGTTGAATATGATGGAGAAGAGTCCTTCAGCATTGAATGCATTTCCTGTTTGATTTGAAGTAGTGTTAAACCTTTCACATATATGTATTTGATGACCGCATGCTTCTCCAATTGTTCAATTTTCACGTAAGCAAGCGAAGCGTCTTATTCAATAGGCTGTCAAACTATATACTAACAGAGTAGTATACAAGCTAGTCAGGGATAGTACTGTTAAATGTGAGTCAAAAATTAGACCTGATGGATCTCTTGCTCAGGCCGGAAACTTTTCACCCCACCCTCGTAATATTTATAAGTACAATTTATAAGTACAATACCCTTTATAAGTACAATTATAATTTATAAGTACAATACCCTTTATAAGTTCAATTTTGTACAAATCTTAGAGGTAGGCCATGTCAACATTTTTAAATGACCTACTGGTAAATCAAAACTATAGCTACGTTTAGTAACAATTAAAGTGATGAAAAAGACAAAGTAAAAGTAGTCAATTTTTATATTTTTCTTTCGTTAATATTAATTATTATTATGTGGAATAGGGTATGTATTTGTAATTTTGCAATGAGTGAGTGAATGATAAAATGGAGACACCGTGTATAATATTCTATAAAACAATAGCCCACTATTGACGACTATAAGATAAAATTTCCACTTTTCAAATTCGGCAGTTTCTGAACGAACCAATTCAGCTTGACAGGAATTCTTTAGTAGAGCGCAGACTTCTATAATACATTGATACACATATCACGAGAGGTAACTTTAATCCTAATAATTTCCTTATTATTACCCAGAGCTGTCTATAGAGTTATTAATCAAGTCATGGTTAAGTGAAGGGAAGTAAGTACATACATTACGATATCTAAGACGACCGTTAAAATTAACTCACAATGAACTAAATAGCTTATGAAATGATTATATCTTACTTCTACGTTTTATTTACGAGATTTAATATTTTTAGAGTAATTGTCGGGAAGTCAAAACGTATTTCAAAGTCATAGTTTTCTATTGCCACTCCAGTTTGAAATTTTTCATTTCTATAGAAGAGAAAATAACTATTTGTATCGCTATATAAAAAGTATTTTTGGTACGCACCTTGAAAATTGTGAAACGTAGATTGAGAACCTAAGGAATATCAAAAAAAGTTATATAAAATACTTTTTCTACAGTCATTAACTATCTAAATAAAAATAATTAAATTTTAAAACCAAAATCATATAGATATACAATAACATTTATTATTTAATATATATGTTGTTATATGCAGTCAAAACATGTTTAGTAATGCCAGTGCAACGATGCTATTGTGCAACAATTTAAAAACCAGAGGCTAGACTCTACACAAACTTTGGACTACCTTGCGGATTTACTCGAGTCAAATAATCTCAATGCAGATATAGTAAAAGAATATATTGATTAGTTTTACTCACCTCCAGATGATGCCAACATTGTTGGCGAAACTCGAGTGTAGTGTATAGTGTTTTGATGTTTTGTGAAGAACTACGTCAGTGTTGTCTTCACACCAAAGGATCCAACCCACTCCAGTATTGTAACCCTTAAGTGAATTACCCTCCCATCATTTTCATAAACCATAAGTGGCAACCAGCTCTCAACTAGCTAAATTTCTGCGCCACATTATACATTCAAATTCAAGATGGGGATGACCATCTGAAGTGGATCCGAATGGGCAATCGCGAATCTTCTTCACCATATTAAAATGCACATGAGACTTATTACAAATCATTCCAAATCTTTTTTTTTTTTTTTGTAAAGGGAAAATCTTAAAAAGACACTTCTCCATCTATTCGGCGTATCTAGTGAAGTAGTGTGGGATTCGCACCCACTAAAAACCCTTTTCTTCAACTTAACCATTCCGGTACCGCTTTCCAGCATATCATCAGAGTGGTAGTATGTCTGCACTGCTTCAGTCTCTATGTTCTCGCTGTTGCCTTAGCCTTTCTTCCTTTTCTTTGATTTCCATGATTTCGTGAAATGCTTTTTGTAAGAAACACCAGTTTTTTGCCTCCGTGCACATTATGGATATCAGATTGTTTACTTCCAGTGGTACTCCAATTTTAATTTCCAATTGCCTTCTGTAAGCTTCCCACCTCACACACTGAAAAAGCGTGTGCTCCGGTGTATCTATTTCTGCTGAGCAGTGATTGCAGTTCGTTTCCGTAGCTTTCCCTATGCGATACGTAAAAGATTTGAATGACTCATGTCCTGAAAGAATTTGTGTCATCCAGTAGTCTAGATTTCGATGCTGACATTTCACCCATTGTCTAACATCGAGGATCAGTTTCTTAGTCCACTGTGCAACATCGTGCGTTCCTTCCCACTGCTCCTGCCACTTATCGAGAGTAATTTGTCTAGCCGCCTTCTTAGACTCTGAAAGATGTCCATCATTGCGATAGTAAAGGTACTTTCTTTCTTCAACCAACAATTCAATTGGTGGGATACCAGTTATCACCTGGATTGCCTTAGTTGACACAGTCCTATAGGCTGAAGCTATTCGCAGTAGCACTTTCCTTTACGTTTTAGTCATCATATTTTTATACTTTGTTATTTGTAAAGTATCATGCTATATCGGTACTACGAATAATAAGATAGATTAATATAATAATATTAAGATATTAAGATTCCAAATCTTAATCAGTCTTAAAACCCTATTATCCACAACTCGATTAGTTTTTTAGTGATAACAGTAGAGGTGGTGGCATTTAATATTTTAAAACGAGTATAATAATTATACGAGTAAGCAAGTCGCAATAATATTACGCCGCCTCCTCGCTCGTATCGAGGCACGCTCCGGAGCATGCCTCTAGAGGCTTCGGATCCAAAAACAAAAGTTACCACATTGTTCGCAAGGGTCGATTTACTATATTGATTTTGTCAAAATGCCGAAATTCGAACGAAAAGCATTTCGTACATCTACCTAAAAATTTCGTGACACACACACGAAAACAGCCGTTTAGTAAAAAAGATTAAAGGTTGTGGGGACTAGAAGAGTCAATTAATCATCATCATTTGATTACATAGGCTTGTCAAATGAATATTATGTATAAGTACTATTCATATTTCTATTCATATTCTATCCAGCTCATAGGATAAATAACAATATTAATGTACGATACATCATCCTAATTATGTTGCTTGTTCTAAAACCTAAACCAGTAATTGAAAGTTACGTTAAATTGTGACATCGAACACGTATTAATATAAGTGTCATAAATAAACTAAAATGTCGTAAAATGTTAAGGTCTAGGTTGTGGTAGTTACGCCACTGCTGTGTGCGAGAAATAGTAGATTTACAGCTGTCTGACAGTCAAAATATATTAAGAAGTCGGTTATTTAATTTCTAGTCATTATTTTTTTTTAACTAGTGCCTAAATAGGATAGTGATAGTTGTCCGGCGTGGGATAACAAAATACAGACAAAGTTATGATTGAAACTAAAGTAAGTTACCATTGACGATTGTTTCTTTCCTAAAAAAGTGTTATTGAGTTTCTTCTTAGTAATAAATTTTCTCGTATAGTTAGTGACAGTTTTATATTGTTTGTTTGTTTTGGTAAGTTATCTACAAGCGTTTCATGCTTAGCAGTTTCGCAGAATACACAAGCCACACACGACACAGTTTGTTCAAAATTTATAGACGTTTGGTATCCAAATTGTGTTTTTTATAAATGGATTTAGATTATATTCATTATTTATATGAGTTATTAACATAAATAATAACTATCTTGCATGAATTAAACTATTAACTCAGCCAACCCAGCATTAATTTATAGTTTGAAGTTTTTTAGTTTAAATATTGTATATAAACAATAGCTCATTTGTTTGTAAACACGTGTGTAATCTATATTATAAAAAACAGCCACGTAATAGTGGTGGAGCTTACACATAACTAAGAGACATACAAGAATCTCACCCCTATTGCTGAAGAATAGCTTACCACCGTCCCAGTTTACGCATCCTTCGACACATCCTTTCGTTATTCCCATCTTAATGAAATTAAGTCCATTAAATATTTTCAAGTGTGAAAATAGAAGTAAATTCGGGAGACTAATATCTGAAGGATAAGAAGGTTGGTTCCACAGTGCTGTTCTACGTGAAAGACTCTCACCACCAAGACGCATAGTATTGATCTCCCTTCATTATTCTTGAATAAAACACAGACTTGGATAATAGTTTTACTAACTCTTTGTAAATGTTGGATCCGCTCTTATCGAGTAGCCCATACATTTTTATATAAGAATCACTATCAATGGATAAATTTCCTGAATTTATTCTCGATTCTAGTTTGATGATACCGAAATTGTACACAGTCTAATACAATTTAGGTTATGGTCCTTGAGTTTCTCTATATTTCTCCAACGAAAATAAATGATACTTAAGCAAAATTCTGCAAAATCAAAAATATATTTAAGTCCTTGGGGCGGAAAACATTTACAGATAAAACTGCCTCCTTCGTCTAGTGGACCATTCTTTGCTGTTCAGTTAGGATCTTTTGTTACTAAATTGAAATCAATATAAAATTGTCTCATCATAAAATAATATCTTCGACATTTTTCATTATTTTTATAAAAAATGTATTGTTAATGAGGTTATGAAAGAGATGTTGAACACAACGATCATTTAAATTGACTTAACTCGTTTTAGTGATCTAGCTTAACTACAGATAACCCTATTAAATTAACCCCAACAGTAAAAAAAGAAAGTAGAATAACGTTGTACAATATAATTTAATGTAATGCTCGTTTTGATTTTCTAATCGAAGTTTGTCCTACTTAGTTACAGAACTCTTAATTTTCCTGCAGTTTCTAAGAAAACATTCAAATGGTCCATCGTGAATATAAATGAAAGGGAGATGATACTCTCCTCTATCTTTTAAAGAAGAAATAGAAAAAAGCTTATACAGGAAATAGAACTCTTATTTACAAAAGGTAGTGTGACATATTATGCCAAAGAGACAGAAAGTTCTATGCGAAATATTTGTTCGTCTCTCTACCAGGTATCTAAAATGAAACCGGAATGTACCCATAGACGGCCCAGCTGCTAATGTAGTTACCGTCGTCATACCGCGGCATTGGCGCCATTTTCTTGTTTTGACATCTAATAAAGGTTTTTATCTCACAACAATATACGTTTCATATATAATTTTTAATAGCGTTAAACATGTCGAATTTTGTGCCTGGAAACTATCATTTGCGGACGGCACTGGTTTCATGTTACCATTTGAAAAAAAAATTGCTGCAGAATCGCATCGAATGCTTGTCGAAGCCTACGGTTGGCATACTCTTGATAAATCACAGTGCTTTGCGCGGTTTAAATAATTCAAAAGTGGCAATTTTGACGTGAGAAATGAAGAACGTGGAAGACCACCGAAAAAGATTTAAGATAGTGAATTGTTGGATGAGAACGACGCTCAAACGTGACAATAACTCGCGTATCAATTAAATGTGTAGTGACGCATTAAAAATTGGCGCATTAGCAAGGATAATTAGTGTGCCTCGATAGCTCAGCGGTCAGAGCAACTAGCCGGAAACTGGGAGAGCCGGGTTCGATTCCCGGTCGAGGCAAAAAAAAAGCACGCTTTATCCTTGCTAACGCCAAAAATGTAATACAGGAAGCCGTATCCATACGTTTGAAAGCCATTGGTGACAAGCTACTAATCACAGTAACCCCACAAAACAAAAAGAAATCACCAAACTGTAATACATCAGTCATTATAACTCATATGTATCTGCCTTTCGAATGGTTATCGCCGTTATAGTTTTTCATATTTACATCAACCATTGATCGTACGATTAGTGCTACCAGTTTCATTTGGTGTCATTTCAGGTGGTGAAAGTTCTGTTTTGATTTTATGTAGTTTACAACTTAACGTGGTATTAAAATGATCAAGATCAATCTAGATGGTGTTTTGTTCCTTATTTATGTAACATAATAAACTAATCAATCTAACTCAATAAACTATTATGTGATGAGATACTATAAAACGTAAAGAATGAATGCATCGACACTCCATGTATTTCATCGTGCAAAAACGCGGAATTTCACTATACTCGTATGCGAAGCAATTTCATCATATTAGCAGATGCGACGTGTAAGTAATTTTGTTTGTGGAATTACAAATAAGTTGGATATGTTGCAAGACCTATATATAATGTGTAACATTGGATTAAGGCATTCACAAAATGTCAAAAGGTTTACTACCACAAATACCGCAACAAAATGGAGCAATATAACTTTATATCAAAGTAGAAACTGAAATATTTACATATAAAAAATTTCTATAGATGATCCTTGATTTATCAGGATGAATTAATAATTTACTGTGAAGGATTTGTACGATAGATTACACAGAAAATAAATACAGATGTAGAAATCAACTAGACAAGGTTTAATTGTCAAAAACCACTGATTGTATTATTTTATACAAGAATTGGGAATATAGTGTTGCCAAAATAGATTTTATGCATGAATCAGAAATACTCAAAATAGAGTTTCGCTCAAACAAAGGAAGGAATTCAACTATGTTACTGTAAAAGCCTGGATAAATAGAAAAAGAGGATATTTCATTATAAGTACTGATAATAGCATTTCTATCTAATATAATCTCTGCATGTTGGACAGTTCCGTCGTTGTCGAAATATATTTCTAAGTAATCCAAAACTTGGTAACATTTTTTTAACGCCCCTTACGGGGCATTTACTCATATAACAATCTGATCGTTGAGCCTGCCAATGACTAATTTGGTTCTAACAAATTTAAGTTTTGAAAACTTAGATCTTAGAACTTATTCACTAGTGTTCCTTAATTTCTAGTAAGTTAACTGCACTAATATTAAGTGTATCACAACCGCACTATATTTTGCTTTTCACTAACTAATAATCGCTTGGCCAACTCAAAAGGCTTTTCTCTCTTGAGTCTTCTTGTGATATTAGAGTTATCCAGGAGCTGGATAGCCTCGACGTTGTCGTGTTGTTGGAGTCACTGCTGATGATTCCTTGCATATTTTGTAATTGTTTGGCTCACAGTATTCATCTAAAGGTCACGATGGAGGTCACTGTTTCTGACATACCAAATCGTATTGACGATGCTCCTCAGCATTTTATTCTAGAACCTCTGGATTATTAAGAAATTACTCCTGCTGGCATAACTCCATAGTTGTATGCCATAAGTCTATACTGGTCCACACATACTTGTTTATATAGAAATATTTTGTTGCTTGTTGATAGGCTGGAGTGCCTACCAAATAATCGCTATATTTTCTTGAATCTTATATACAGCTCATCCTTTTTTCTACATAGACCTTCCAACGGAGTCTTGCGTCTAGTGTAATACCCAGATATTTCGCGGAGTTGGCATAAAGGATCTGGGTATTATAGTAATTGAAATCTATTTCTCACTTTTATTTGTAAAATTTATGTGGACTGATTTGGTTTCGATCGGTTTAATACGCCATTTATTGATTTGGTTAACCGATGTTTGTAGTTTATTTGCAGCTTCTTCATGGTTTTCACCTACCGCTAGAATGGCAGTATCATCTGCAAAGGTAGCTTATGGTATCTTGTTCCGGCTGTGGTATATCACTTGTGTAAATCAAATACAAGATGGGTCCTATAACGCTTTCCTGTGGGACTCCTGCTTTGATTTCTTTCAATTCGGAGTATGTCTCATCTTGTTTGACTCTGAAGAATCTTTCATAAATGTATATGTATACTCTATCAAAAGCCTGTACAAAATCTAGGAAGATGGCTACGCAGACTTTATCCGTGTGAATAAGATGATGTCAGTAGTTCTATGAATCTGATTGAGTGGCGTTCTCTAAAGCTATACTGATAATTTGGAATTAAGTTCCTTCCTTCAATAATGGGTTTCAGCCTTGTCAGAAGTATATTTTCTAATAGTTTCGATAAAATAGGCATAAGAGAAATTTGCCTATACGATGAAACATCATCGGGGGCTTTGCCTGGTTTGTGAATCATGATAACTTCTGTAGTAACATTTGAAAACTTTCTTCTTCCGTATTCTGTACCTCCTTGTCTGTGTCAAGAGAAGAAACATTTTCATTTTTGTCGCGGTGAATAACTGTTAAAATTTAATGATTACTATTAGTCAACCGAAACGAATATATCCTTCTATGATCATCTAAACGAATTCTCTTATTTCTTTGATTGTACAGTTGCTTGTATATTATTTTATCTTCCTTCTACGTTCTCTCTGTCCGTCTAGTCATTTCATTCAACTGCGTGGTATATTGCACTAATATCTGCCTTCAAAAAGAAGAAAACTTAGCTGAGCAGCGATATAATTGTTAAACAATTTTCATATTCTAACTGATGGCGTTCTAAAGTCGCGTCCACATTATGTGAATTTACAAGTTCCAACACTCGCAAATTGCTCTGGTATTTCCTATGATCGAAGTACGTTGGCGTTGTCTCTATATACACATATTACTAACTCTTCTTTGTTTGCAAGACCTGTGAATTCATATTTAACAAAAGATCATCATTAAGGTTGGTGTCGAAATTAACTTATGCTCTAGCAACGATTCTAGTATAAACATTTGAACAGATTGCTAGCCAAAATTAAATATACACTGATAAAGCTTTCGTTAATTTTCGTTATTTGCATAAAGGTAAATATATCCATCAATTATGCCAGTGAAAACCTGAAATGCAAATTACAACGAAATTCATGACTATAAACAAATATTATAACAATATAATGCGCAGTAAATCCCAGTTGGAATATAAATAAAGATAAATCGTAACTAACGGTATCAAATAAAATAAAATATACCCACGGCAATATTACATGCGAATAGGTTTTTCGTGTTTAACAGTTTAAAAAATAGAATTATGGAATAATCTTTGATTGTTCTTTCTAAGGGTGATATGAGTTACACACATATATTATATACACATTGTGTATAGAATACACAAAGTATTCTATACAGGGCAGACTAATGATACTTTTGACTTTATCAAATACAGGATTTTACAGCTCTATTGTAGATTTTGCGATATTATAACTTTTTTCAGCTTCATTTAAGTAAAGTTTGTGGCATGTTAATTAATGTGAATTATTAATAAAATAATGTTAACCAAAATGTTTATTTATTCTTGAAATAAATGACATAGATCGTATCGATAAAGATGTATACCCCATAGATTTCATGAACTCATGGATTCGGGAACTACTTTTATAAACGCTTGGCGGTTTGGTGGTTCCTTTCTCGATCTCCGACTTATATGTTACTGACATAGATCATATTGATAAAGATGTATACCCCATAGATTTCATTCCGCATTTGTCCTGGATCGGCGTACCGTCTACGGATGAGAACTAATAAGTTCGAAACAGCTGTATGTCGTTCGGTTCCGGGACAGATGTCGAATCCTACCTGTGGCGGGTTTTATTTTTTGAAACCTTATCTGATCGTGCAGAAACACGAGAAAGGGGTCAAGGGTCCCTTTTAGGTATAATTCAATGCCTGGTTGGGCTTTAGCCCGAGGAATAGTTGTTTTCTATAGCTATTATGTAATAGCCTTGCTATTCGGGAACTACTTTGATAACCGCTTGGCGGTTTAGTGGTTCCTTTCTCGATTTCCGACTTATATGTTACTATTCTTGAAATAACCGCACAGGAAAAATTAACTGCATAAAATCTGGTGATCTAGCTAACCACTCAAATACACCTCTTTTTATCCAATCCATTTATTAGGTTTCCGAGGTTTCGTTTACGTAACGTTTTATAACAATGATATAATGGAATATTACCCCGTGTTACTCGAACCAGACAATTTCACTTGGTATTGTCGGATCCAGTGCATTTAGATGTAAATTTACTCGAACAGGAATAACCTATTCTCTGATGAGATTTCAATATTTTTCAGCTATCGAAGTCCCTTCAATAGGAGATTTTCGGGAGTTGAGGTGAGAATTTTTGTGGAGTTTCAATATTTGCTAGAAACAATATTAGTTTTAATGTAGTTCTGAATGGTTCAGAGAGTATCAAACGCGCCGAACAACTCGGATAATAAAAAGCTCGTAAACAACAATTGACATGGTTTTCACTAATAATTCTGGTTTAGTCGATCTCGGGTATTTTATGCAACTGGAGTTTCTGGCCACTTTGCAACATTTTGTGAGCTGTTTGTAACGAAATATGAAACAAAATTATTATTATGACACAAATTACCTGAAATTTATTAAATCCTATTGTAGTACTACAATGAAATAACGGCGTTGATACAGAGTGATTAATTATATAACCTTTTATCGATGATAATGATTCGCCATAATTAATATATTAACTGATAATATCTGTAAAATTAAACTATAACAACATTTTGATTAATATTACTAGATACGGTAGTTTTCGATTCGAAACGTTCACTAAGTTACAATAATATCTACAACTTATCTGTAAAACCTAAAAGCGGAAGCCGTAAAGACAATGCACAGGGTGGGAAACATGAATAGGAAGGTAAGGACTTGAATAGACTCTCAAGAGGGCTAGATGAGGAGGGAGTCCTATGGATGCCCTCTGACAGTACGGGTGTCCACTTCCCGTTTGACAAGAAATATAAGATCACCCTCAGCAGTAAGACCGACTGGATGGAGGGTCGAGCTGGATTACCGCTCAATGGAGACATCTGGTACACGGATGGAGCCAAAAGTGGGAACAGAGCGGGTGCGGGGGTGTATAGGCGACGCGATGGGATAGGTAAAATCTTTCCCCTGGGCAAATACACTCCCACACTTCAGGCCGAGCTAGTTGTAATTACATACGGTGTTCTGGGGACCGACCAAAATCGGACCCAGAAGAAGGTATGTATCTGCTCGGATAGCAGGGCGGCGTTGGCAGCCTTGAATTCAGCAACGACAAAGTCAAAGCTAGTCTATATTTGCTATGAAGCATTGAACCACTTCGCAGAGAAGGGACCAGTGGAACTCTTATGGATACCTGGGCATAATGGCATTAAGGGAAATCTAATTGCAGATGACCTTGCCAGACTAAGGACCAGGGAAAACCTCTATGGACCAGAACCTGCAGTGGGAATAAGTCGGAATCTGATCAGAGACCGCATCAATGGTTGGGCAAGAGAGCAGCACAATAAAAGATGGAGAGAAGTAACGGGTTGTCGAATAACCAAACTCTTCATCGAATACTCAGAGATTAAGAAATGGGCTCAAGAATTCATTAAATTGAACAGGCACAAAGCCAGAACCCTGGTGGGAATCATAACGGGCCACCATAGTAGTCTGAATGCATATACGAGTAAGCGCAATCTGAGGCTGACTGACAGCCCGGCCTGCAGATACTGTAAGGAAGACGAGGAAATCCCGATTTATCTTCTTTACACCTGCCCCGCACTGGAGAAGAAGGTGTACCTTATATTAGGGGCCCCTGTTATCCTAGAGGAGGCGAGGCTTATGGCGGTGGACGTGCCTAAATTGCTCCTTTTATGGGATAGCATTTTTAGATAATGACCCGGATAAGAGGAGATCGTCAAGGGACTACCCATGCGATCAGTGGCTGATGAGGCCCAAACCCATATACCATAATGTAATAGTGTAATGTATCTGTAAAATATAACAGAAATTCATACAAAGAACAAAATTCATTACTATTGTATTTAATTTTAGTAAAAATTCAATTTAGTATTCAATCTTATCTTGACTTTGACTATATTCGATCCTTCAGATATCATTTCAAATGACAGGAAATCTTAGTAAATAGTACTAATACCTATAAAAGCACTTCTAATGTCATATTATAATAAATATGAAACTACATATTAGGCATGATATTTGAGAAATCAACTGAGATTACATTACTCATTACATTACTATTTCAGAAGAAGTAGAACATTTCTCCGCAATCTTTAAATTAAATGATTACAGTTACAGGATCAAAGAAACATCCTGATTTTAATATAAATAAATTGTCTGCTTATATTTCACTCAAAGTTTAAATTGAGCTGTACTAAAGGCGATTTTTGCTCAATATGTAAAATAATGAACAATAAACTAAAAAAATTTAGTTACTGTGGTAGGCTGTGATTGTAGCTATTGACCTGTAAGTTCATAAAAGTTGTTAGTAATTCAAAAAGAATGTAACAAGACTATGAAAATCTTAATATAACTTAGTTATTATTTAAATATACACCTTCAGATTATTACTGATGTACATATAAGAGACATTTTGAAACAATTGATGTAATATATGGTATTCTTCCTTGGAATACACAAATAACCTTTACCTAGTAAGGAGCACATAGTCAGCAACTTCTCCTCCAGGTACGCAATCCCTACTTTGGGTGATGTGCGTGACGGAAGACATCGGGCTGTTTTGGAGCCGGCTGAATTGTTGTCCCGGACCGAAGTATCGTTATACCCCAACAGGAAATATGGCAGATACGGAGAAGGCAATTAACAGTAACTGATGTTTTCTGATTTCCCTATTTTCTGGTCTTTGGGTCTTCCGTTCTTCTGACCTTCTAATCTTCTAGTCTTCCTGGCTGCTTCCTTCCGGATAATTTTAGATTTTCCAACTATCTCTTCCCGGATCAATTTTAGACTGTCTTATTCCATTTAATACCTTAACGGAAAAGGGCGATAGGTAATTGTTTCTGGAAAATGGATTCTGGAAATGCGTTGCTGACTTTGATAATTACTCAGCAAGGCGAGAGCCTCAGAATCATTGGGTGCCTCATACTCAAAATCCAAAATTAAATTTTAATTGTCTGTTAATATGAAAATTATAAAATAATAATTGTAGGAAAATTTTAATATATTCTAAAACCTATTTTCGTAGTGGGTATTGAGTAATAGCCATTGATGCCAATTAAAGCAACAGTAAATTAAACAAAAAATATAGCTAATTTGGTTCCAAATTGCCAAGACTTGCAGCCCTGCTTTCATCTGATTGAAGTGCACTGCAAGCAGATGTACTCTCCGTTTCCCACCCAGCGCGTTCGATGGGGAAAAGAATCATGTGAGATTCTTCACCCTGGTGATTCTTCACCCCGTGAGAGAGTGAAAATATGTGAGTTTTTTCATGATATCGCATTATGGCCAACGCATAATACCACAAGCAAATCTTTACAAGACATGCAGTCAAATTTACCCCATTGGGCAAATATTTGCCCAATGGGGTAACTTTTCGAGTTTATAAAAAATATAGGAAACAAAGATATTGAGAACGAAGCAAATTTATTAACAGAGAATAAAAACTATAAAAATAGTAATGGCAGAATAAGGAAAAGAAAATTGCAGTTTGGAAAAACATTCAATAATGACACACGTTTCGATGGTAGGCACAGTGGCGCGACAGGGGTGGGCACGGGTGGGCGAGCGCCCAGAGAAAATCATTTTCGCTCAACCTCTTATAATACCTCTATATCACATTCACACATAAAATAACATATTTAACGCCCTCGCCCACCCTAGATATTTCCTGTCTATTTTCGCCCAACCGCAAAATAATGTTAGCGCCGCCACTGGGTAGGCAATATTTTATAATTAACATAATACGATAGGTAATGTACTCATATCCGAGATATCAACAAGATCCACGGTTTGTATATACATTAAATATATTTTAAAGATGAAGTTCTCCATTTCATGAAACATGGTAAAAAAGAAAACGTATCCGATGCTGTCGATATGTATAAATTATTAATTGACTGACTGCAGTCTACATTTCTTAATGTAGAAACTATTTTGAGTGTATTTTTGACAATGCGTCTTGTTCAATAATGTTTTGTCAATAATCTTCAATGCAAGCGTTGAACATTCATTCTCCGCACTTAAATGGGCTAAGAATTATTTACGTAATTCAATTTCGTTTGTCACTCATGTTTACAAAATTTATGTTGTTTAATTGTTAAATTATAAATTTATTATTGATAAGTTCGCAAGATAAATGTAAGAAAAGTTCCACTTTAAAGAAGCGCCACTCTGGAAGTATTCCAGAGTGGTGATCGTGTATCTTTATTAATTACTAATATTAAATTACTAAAAATATGATGCAGTATTTTACTGTTATTTGTTTACCTGAGAATGTGATGTATTTTTAAATGGGAACGTAATTTTTTTATGTGTTTATGTTTTGTTGATTCTATAAATAAAAAACATGATTTTCTGCAATGTAATTGTTCATGGTAGTGAATCATCTCATTCTTGGTAGGATCAATAGGAGGCCTCCAGATCAGGCTGCGCCTGAGGCCCCACAAATTCAAGATTCGCCACTGGATGTAGAATATCCCCCATTAAATCGTTTGGTTATGTATAAATATTAGCAAATCTATGCGGACACAGATATGTATTATGTATTACCTTAAAATGTCAAGGATTCAATTTATTACCAATGAACTTAATATTTGTACTGCCTAATTTTACATTTCTTGTGGCCAGTTGTAGAATACCGAACCGAATATTTCCCAGAAAAAATCTATTCTTGAATCAGAAAGGTGATTTTTTTAACGGCAACTAGTTTATCGAATTAAAATAACTATACACTATATTACATTAAAAAATTAAATAATTTCTTCTAACATTACGGAAAACAAATTTTTAGAATAACATGCAAGGTTCAATTCAGCGTAGGACTACCAATATTTAATTTATTTCAAGGATATTTACTTAAGTCCTCTCGTTAACCGGCAATATTATTGTTTACTTAAACAATTTTAAATAGTTTTTTTGCAGCCAAATATAATACTCGTATGCCTCAGTAGTTAGTGTGGGGATTTCCTTGAGCGAAATGTGAATGATTATCTCGAAAATGAGCGTCATCTCTTGATGGATGACGTTTTATGGTTCAATATTATTGCACAAATTGGGTCGTGTTGATAATTGACACTACTCAAGCACAATTGTTTGACTAGCTACTTTAAATTTGAATTATAATACTCTTGGTTAGATTTATTTGTTTATGCTAACAGAGTCAATGGGAAGGTTCGAGAAACGAAAATTTTAGGTTTTTAAATGTACGAGAGGAATCAAAATCTTTTTGTCTAAAGTGAATCATATTTTTATATTTTTTTAATGTATAAAGTTATTAATTTTCTCCATTATCCTCCAGTTTTAATTTTTATTAATTGTCAATAGCATCACATTATTTTTAGTTAATGAGCATTCATCGTCTTCAACGGATAATCATCGTCTAACTATGACCTCTGATGTGTCTATTATGCTTTCTATTATAAATTTCCTAACAAACGTTTTAAAAATATAGTCTTACAATATCAAAACACAAAATTTTTTTTCATTGCAGGTATATCCTTCGATTGAAAAATTATATAAAATAATTCAATTATTAGTTAGTTTTTCATTCTAAAATATTTGGCAAAGGCATAAAGAGCATCCATAAAAACATCACTTAATTTACAAGCATAGATTATTTTTCTTATTTTTTTATTCACATAAAAATACTCCATGACCTCCTTCTAAAAGATCATGAACCATTCCTAATTACAAAACACTCCTGCCCATTGTTTTGTCGGTTGGGCTACTATCGTGATTCATCTTCTTATTCTTCTTCTTCTTCTAATTGATCTGATTTCATATTGTATCTTTTAAATGCATTTTAAAGTTGTTTATTCTATACTTATTCTAGTAATTTTGTATCTACGAAATTCATAAAAATAATCCACAGTAATGACAAAATTAAGATTATTTAGGATGGAATATTTTAACATTAAATTCTCCTTAATGAACTGATTTCAATGACCTACAATACTTGTGATCTAACTGATTGATTTGATGAACAGATAACTGGTAATGTAATTTGGGACATTTTGATACCCTTATTTGACGTCGGCCTATTTCCACTACTAATGCCAGGAGATGAGCTACCCCAAAGTTTCTTGAGTTGGAAATTTTGCTGAACCCCCACTCTTATAGTGGAATGAGGGTATATAAGTTGCTTAATGTGTAACAGATAAAGGATTTCCAGTTTTATATCCTATCCGAGTGTGGGCATGCCTTCTGCATAAATTTCTCCATTTGTATAGCTTTCAGTAATTCACTGGTATACAAGCTACACCCACTAATACCGTTCATATGTGGAGCAAATCCATTTAGGCCACTGCTCGCTCAAATACAGACATTAATCTGTGATATTGTTGAAACACTGTATATGAAGATTTTTATTTATTTAAATATATTAAAATAAATAGGTATTCAAAATGCTTTCCATTTACCTGTTGGTAATAACCTAGCCTATAGATGAAATCTTACTTTCCTTTGTCTAAAAAATCAAATTAAATATTCCTTCTTTCTCTATGTATTATTTCTTTGAGATCATCAATGTTACCTGATAGTATTGTATATAAGTTTGCAGTTTTCATCCTCTCCTGATGATGTCGTCTGGGTGGACGAAACATGCATCAAGTGACGTGTAATATTTCGGTGTTCGTGGAAGCTGGTCTCTTGTTTTTATGGGTGCATCGAAGATTCGAATCCAATCCCAAGATTGTTATATGTACGTTAATCTCTAATAATTCCACAAAATAATATCTAACGGCGTAAATCTAATGACCTAGGTGGCTACTCGATAGTATATTTTCCTTCAATTCATGTCTTAGGAAAGCTTTCTTTAAATGTGGGCTAAACCAGTCCAAGTGGAACTAGTTTCACTCAGTAGAGTCGCACCTAGTGCAGTTGCATGTAAGTCTACCAGAACAAGAACATTTTCATCAGTTCAGAAGGCTAAACACATCTCTGATGAGTTTTAAATATTTGACAACTGTCAAATTTATTTTATTTGTCAACAAACATTGGACTAATAATATAGTTGATGATGATACCTGCCCAAACCGTAATCAGTAGGTACATCCGTACCTAAAGTTCTACTGGTTTACTTCCCCGTTCAACGTGTCAAAGTTGATTTGTCTAGAAAAAGAATTTGAATTTGTTGAAGAGCTACCATATTTTTGTTCAGCTTGTATTGTACATTATTTCTTCGTAGAAATTAACTCTATAGAATCTGGTATTTAAATGTTTTCGTAATTCCAATTATTTTGAATTAATATTTTATTGCAATAAAAGTAGTTATATAAATTTGCATTATTTTTCATTGAATAGTGAATATATAAACTCATATCATGACTAGCATATTAGATGTATTCGTGATTTATCTAACACAGGGGTTTTCCATATTAGGATATCAAGCATTCAACTACATTTTCCCAGTTTATCACATGCTAACGTCTTCTACGTAAATAATTTCACATATGATTTCAAAACATTTATTGAAAGTAACCACAAATTTCTCAATGCATAATTAAATATCGCGCTGATACAGATGTTAAAAAGCACTAATAGCTTACTGTTAATGCAGATTTAATGTCAACAGTAATGATATATTTCAAAATGAAACACCTGCAGTATCTATAATATAATTCCACTTCTGGTCCAGATCCCGCTTTGTATATTTACTGTTATTGATTGTATATAGGGCATAAAGTTTCATGGTAACATAAAAAATAGTTATTTATATAATTATACTTAGATACCCATTTTAGCTAAAGGGTCTTTCAATAAGGACGCTCGATTTTTATACTTAAAACAAGTTGTGTGTGAGATATCCACTCACTTTTACTTCATTTGAAAGAATATTTTGTGGCATTAAGTATGAAATATAACGTCGTTCAAGTGTCCGCTGTGGCTTTGCTTGGTGGCACGTATAGGAGATACAATTTTCAATGACTTTGTCGCATAAATCTGGCTGAATCTGCTGGATGGCTTTCGTTATGTTGACTTTGAGGGCATCAGTTGTTTGCAGTTTATTCGCATAGACCTGCGATCTAAGATAGCCCTAAAGGAAAAAGTCTAAAGGCGTTAAATCGCACGATCTCAGTAACCAATTCACTTTGCCACTGCGCGATATAACCATGCCCTCGAATCACTCGTGCAGGATGTCCATCGTGGCACGCGCTTCGTGGCACAAGCTGCGTGACACATCATCTCCTGTTGGAGCCACAACCATGTCGTCCGCATACATATCATCCAGTTTAGGCCACAAGAAGCTGCTTATTATCGATCTGTAACGCTCACCGTTGAAGATTATGACAATGCCAGTTTCGTTTTGGAAGAAGTACGGACCGATGATTCCATCGGACCAAAATCCGCACCGAACAGTGACTTTTTCGGGATGCATTTGGTATCTCGTGTGGATTGGTATCATCCGAAATCCGACACTTTTATCTATTCACATATCCATTCATCCAAAAATGGGCCTAATCGCTAAAGGTGATTCGCGAAATTTGTGTCCACTTCCAATTGCTCCAGAGCCCAATCAGCGAACACACGTTGTCTATGGTCGTTTACATTATTATTTGGTCAGTTGAACTTTATACGGGTGCAGATCCAAGTTCCGACGCAAAATTCGCCAATTTGAAGTCGCAGTGATACTCTAATTCTGAAAACTTATATGTGCTCCCAACTTTTTAGCTACACTGTGTACAATTCTTTGAAAAAAATTACAACTATTGATACAATTATGTTGTAGTAATAAAATATTACAAAGCTAATACGTTCACGGGAAATAAACAGAACACGAACGATTGCTAATGAGGAAATGAGAGAAACGTAGGATTAACATACTATGCAGTTGGATTATCGTGAATTCGCAGCGGTGAATGGGCCGCGGACGCAAGTAAACAGTCGGCTTGGTCATCGCGGTTCCAGCGAAATCGGGGTTTTACGAGTGGGGGGCACATCTGAGAAACATGGGACCACATCGCCGGTGGAAGTCCACGTTCCCCACCTTATTGAAAATGCGTTAAATTGCTTCTGTATTTTTTTTTGCGAAGCCGCAAGGTTCTTAGTATATAGTTTGCTCGATGTAAACAAATCTTTTAGTTGACCGGAGAATCCGTTGGGTTGCCATTTAAATTGGCGGGCACAATTTGCGGTTACTTTGAACTTGTTTAACTTGTTTCGATTTTTTTTTAATAGCCCGTGTGTGGTTTTGGGCGACGACCTGCGTTTGCTGGCTCGAGTGGATTTAATTTTGTGTACTGGGCTTACCTTATTTGTAAATATATAGTAAGTTTTTTCTTGTTTTGTTAAAAATCACAGTACTATTCATTTCATCGCTATTTGCTAAATAAAATACTCTCTTACTTTGCCGATAAATAGAACAGTCTACCTGAGCCTAGCCGTGAAAACAAGCCACGGTATGTTTTGAAATTTTTTATTTGGCAAATAGCGATGAAATAAACTATACAAGTTGTGTGGTGTCAAATTTCTCAAATAAGCACACGCATTTTTATAATTTATATATTTAAATTGTATTTAGTATTTATAGTCTATATGTAATAAATTTATTCTTTAAGTAAAACTTTTATATGGAGAACCGTAGTAGTAATGAACCTCAAAAACGTAGGAAGCAACTGTAAAAGTTACTAAAAAATATCATAAAATACACCGTTTTCTAAAAAAGTTTTACCAAAAAGACGCACTACTTTTTTGATTTATCATTTATGTTAAATATTTGTGTCGTTCTTTTTTAATTTCATGCATACTATTTTTGCTACACTCCACAGAAGTTCTTATAAGGGAGTAACTGTAGAAATTACTGAAATTACTGAAAAATGCCCTTTTTTTTAGTAATCTATCATTTTCTAAAGAAGTTTTGTTTTATTTTCAAATTCCTTTTGAATTTTTTCTATTAAGTATTATTTATTATTTCTATTAAGTAATTGTTTGTTCAATTTACTAAAATTTCATGTGACGCTTTTTTCTGTACACTCAATGAGAGTATTTGAAAGTGGAGTAACTTTAAGAATTATTTAAAAAATGGCCTAAAGTATTTGGGATCATTTTCAAAAAAAGTTTTTCCATATATCGCACTAAATTATTTATTCCATTTATTAAAATTGCATGTAAAATATGTTTTTCTGCAGTCAAATGAGAGTATTTACAAGGGGATAACTATAAAAGAAAATTTGCCAATTTTTCCCCCCACATTTTTAATTTATTATTTATATTAATAATTTGTTCTATTTATTTAAATTACATATATACGATTTTTTTCTACACAATAAAAATGTTTATAACAGAATACATATAATTATTAAATTTATTATACATTATAAAAATTATAAAAATAAATCCCAAAAAAGTTGCGCCAATATATCCCACGACGTTATTGATATATTGTTTATATTAATTACTTGCTTCATTTAATAAAATCACATATAAACAAAAAACAACGAAACGAAATAATTCATTTAATTACAAAATATTATTAGATTTGCATATAATTTATTTTACATATACTCGTAATTATTATTATTAACATAAAGAACACACAACGAACTTAAACTACTTATAAATTATTATAACTTAATTACAGTCTCGAGGAATTAATTTGATAAAATGTGGAGGAAGAACTAATGAAAACCGTAATTGAAAATTGCCCTTACAAGAGTTTATTTAATTCGATAGAAAAACCTTGCTACGCAAATGTATGATTATTATAAAAAGACAGATAGTATTTTGAATATAATTTACAGGAGTAAAATAAAAATAAAAATTTTCCAATTTAAAACACGAAAATGTCTACGTTATTTGAAAATCTTCACTTACTTCCTCTCGTTAGGTATATAAGAAGAAATATAATATTAAACGTTATTTACTGTTCCTAAAAATTTTAACCACCCTATATTGCACTTCTGAAATACTCGACCTACTAACATAACTACCAACTTTCAATGAATTGTTAGGTTAGTGATGAGATTTTAAAATAAACAACAGTACTTACAATATGAAGTTCAGTCGGTATTTAACTTCAATATATTCAATTAAAAATAAGACGTTCTCTAATGCATTTAAGAAAAAAATACTGGGCGACGCCTCTGTAGACATTACATAACGCATATAATAACATAACATAACAAAAAGGTCGCGTGTGACCTTCTTCAGACTTCATCTTAGCATATAAGCATTAATTTTTAATTTTCAAACCGATATTCTTTGTCGTAGATAAAATAAAAATTGTATTACCTGACTAACATTGTTCTATCAACTGCTGTGAAACCATTTACACTGAAATTCCTTTCTTAAATAATGCACATGGCCAACAATGAAAGTTTTATTATGTACGAATAAATCATAAGCAACAATATCCTCAGAATACTATTTAACAGCTATTAGTGGCAATTAATATATACATAATAAACATGGACTTGTTAGACACATTGAGATATTGCTAAAATGAAATGTTCTCCTTTTTTATGTTCAAATCGTTCTGAATTTAAATATAATTAAGTATACCACTTTGAGTACTAATTAAACAATTTTATATCTTAACACTGGCATTTGGAAAGGTCGGTTCAATCTTATGACATGCCGGCAAATATGTAAATTTTATATGTAAAAAATAAGGAACTAAATGACCGTCTTGAATAAAATACTTTGGAAATACACTCTTTAGGGCGGTAACTTTTTTACCAAGGATTATTACTTTACTACGTTTTTAAATAATCAAAATCTAATTTTCTTTTGTTTACTATAAATATAAATTCTAGATTAATAGAAACAATAAATATTCTTCACACATAACAAAATGATAAAAGTAAAAAGTAGTACCAAATATCTTTAAAAAAAATTATAATATATGCTTAAAATGCGCACCTTCCTCTTACTCATAGTACAACATACTGTTATAAAACATTTCTCTCGCCCGTTAAAATGTATCTGTGGAATAAACCTACATTATTCAGTAATTCTCAGTCATGCTTCAAGACCTCGATGTTAGCTCGTTGCGTAGTGTCTACTTTAGACTTTAAGTGGCCCCATAAAAATAAATCTAAGGGCATTAGATCTGGCGACTGAGCAGGCCACTGCATTGTATCTCTAGTGTACTCCAATCTACCTATTGGGAGATTATATACTCTTAATACGCCTTAAGGGCTCTTTCACACGGGGAGCCGCAAGGCTCGACCTCGCGATCGGGAAGAAGGCGCGGAAAACTGAAATGCAAAGAGTACAATGGAGCTTTCACATGGGGAGCACTGGCCTTCAGGGCGCGCGAGTGAGAGCCGATATGGCTCGTACATCTCGAGCCGGGCGCTTGGAAGGGGGTCGCGTCTCTTCCTCGAAATGCAAAGGGCGGACTGGGGCATTGACACGAAGGGCAACAATGGCTCTCGCTCGCCAGTCTTTCGCTCCTCAGCGTTAAGTCAAGATGGATTTTGATGACATGACCTTCCCGAGGAGCTTATCAAATGTACGAACCATTGCGATGCGTCCTTTGCAACTGACGCAATGGCAGAGCCCTAGCCGAAAGGCTCCCCATGTGAAAGAGTGGAAGGTAAGGGCGGAAAAAGCTCTCCGCTCCCGCTCGCGAAGACTATCCTTGCGGCTCGTTGTGTGAAAGAGCCCTAACAGTGTGGAGGATCACCATCTTCTTGAAAATACCTTTCCAGATCTTCGGATTTGAATCTCCAAAATTAGCGGTTCAATTCTGTAACGTGTCCAAATGCCATTAAATTTCTCTGCCATTAAATTTAGATTTAAAAACGCAGAAATTTCTGGAAATTGTGAATGGCTCTCACGGGAAATATGAGAATTCGTATCGCGCAAGTACCTTACATTCTGAGTATTCACGTTACCATTTAGAAAAAACCTGGATTAATCGGTAAAACAAATTGTTTTGGAATATTTAGGTTTTCGGGACTATTTTTTATATCATTTCACAATATTGAAGTATGCAATGGGAATGATCATCTATCTAATATTTCCTGTTCTTTTAAAGTCATAGTCAGTATATCTCGTAAGCTAGAAACAAGGAGATGAGATCGGAATACCTCTTATTGAAAATTATTTTAGCTGCATGTAAATTTCTTCCAGTCTCGCTAATAATTAGAATTGCATTCACTTTTTCTTTTAAAGTACGTGTAGGTGTTTTCTTCTAAAGTATGTTGTTAGAATCAATCAAACGTACGCTGAAATATAAGTACATATGTATTTAGAAGAATACATCCAATAGATCTGACAATATCGGTGCATAATCTAAATGCATCAGAAACAGACAAAAATTCTAGCAGTAAAATAATCTCGCTTGTTTACTTTAAAATTTTAAGAGCTTCTACTATCACAATTAAATTAATTTAAATGCTTAGTTATCCGTATAAGAGCGTTAAATAAGTTCTTCTGTGCGGTTGTAATATAATTTCATATTACTTTTTTTTTTCATATATTTTTATTAATACTTTTTTCACATCATATGTACCATTGAGAAAAATTGTAATGAGATTATTTCGATAAGTTCCCCTGAAATATAAGATATTCATACAATAATAGATTAATTATGCTCTTTAGCAATAGAGGGCGCAACGATGTTGACCAAGAATATAAAATTAACTCATTAATGCATATGTCTAGGGGAAAGAAAAAGTTTATTATTATTATTTAAAATTCGTTATATAAATTACCTAGAATGTTGTGAATTCAATAAGTTTAACTAGAAGTCTAAAGAAAAATGCCATAGTTTCCATTAATAAGGAATCTATAGCTTTTCCTTCTGGACTGCAAGTTTAACGAATTCAAGAACATAAAAGTCAATGTTGAATTCCTCTGTACAAGTGGTACAAATCAATTCATTTTTTGGACATAAACAGTTGTTGATATACCTTCAAAACAATCTGCATGAATTATGACATTATATTTAGTTGTTTTACATCTAATAGTATACTTTAAAGCCCTTCTCTCCAAGACTTTCCCCAAACTTTTCAGCATTTATCAGCACTATCGGGTGGATTCTCTCATACTCCCGATTTAGTTATTTCTGAAATAAATATGTAAATATATTTTTCTCTTTTGATAAAAAAAAATTATAATAAAAAATACTCATCCCATGGAAAAAAACAATTAAATAGTATAGATTCATCAATATTAAAGCAACGTTTTTAAGATACGAATCCAACTAGAGTTATATAATGTAAAACATACTTTTATATTTATAACACAGCTGAGGAAGGTCTGTCTTTACATCGATCCCTTCTTCGTGATATGTCTTCCGAGTTTACAGCTGCTTCGACAATAAAGATGCAGAACAATAGACTCCATTAACCTTGGTTTCACTCTCTTTATAACGCCCATAGGCACCATCTGTGCATAGTACAAATGTTAGAGGTAGCTAGAGGTATGTGCATTATGAATTTCCGAATTATTATAACACAAAAACTCTACAGAAATGAAACGGCACTTTCCAATGTCACGATTTAAAATCATACAAACATTTGCATTAAAATAGAGATTGCTTGTACGTTCTTTTTTTGTGTATTGTATTTTTTCCGCATAGAAAAAATTACACAATTATCTAGATGACCTTTGATACTTTAAACCGTTACGTAACACCTTCATCTTTTATATTTCTTATGGACAAGTATCCAGATAAATAAATTAGAAAAATAACATAAAATAAAATAAAATAAAATAAAATAACTTGTGATCTAACTAAATAATAACAAACAAGTAAGTAAATAACGATCCAAAAATATATTTATAATATTTATAATTTTTTAATAAGTACATCTTTTGTCTCATCCACAATATATTACAAAAGAAAAAACATTTATTCACTTTTCTGCTGATTTTTATGATTTATCTATATATGCAAACCTAGTGACTACTCTTATTTCATTTTTGACACAAATGCAACTAAGTTCATAACGTATTTTTCTGATAGTTGACGGGTATAATCTCCGTTTCATTGTAGAGTATCTCCTAATTTTTTAAGCATTCAAAATCGTACACTTATATTCCTTTTCAGGAAGAAACTCTTCTTACTCTGTGAGTTACTCTAGAGATTAGATTAATTACTAGCATATCCTGTTCTGTTATTTTTATTTCTTGGTTATCCTTTCTACATCCTTTTTTTATATCAATTACTTTCCAGAGCGTCTAAGAGGTTCTTTATCTCTTCAAAGATCTGTTTTCGATAATCAAATATGTGATGACTAATGACCTTCTTCCTTACTGACTTTTTTACTCTGAGTTATCATTGTTATTAACGAATAACTTAGACAGGATGGTCAATGAGATGTCAAATCAAGTTCAATGAACATTGTATATAGAACCCAAGAAACATATGTTTATGTACTACAGAACTAAGCATGAGTAAAAGAACTAATGACACTCGTACACTTACATTCCATATCAGAAGGAAACTCTTCTTACTATGCCGGTTACTCTAGAGATATTAGTTACTGATCCTGTTCTGTTATTTTTATTTCTTATTTATCCTTTCTATATCCTTTTGTTTATATCAATTCCATTCCAGATCTTCTTAAAGGTTCTTTATCTCTTCAGAAAGCTGTTTTTGATCATCAAACATGTTATGACCTTCTCCTTTACTGCCTTGTTGGCTCTTAGTTATCATTATTATCAACTAATAACGGGATGATCAATAAATGCCAAATCAAATTCATTGATGATTGTACATAGAACCCAAAAAACATATGTTTATAGACTACAGAACTAAATATGAGTAGAAAAACTAATGACACTCGTACACCTATCACCTATATTCGTTCTCAGAAGAACACTCTTCTTATTATATCGGTTACTCTAGAGATGTCAGTTACTGACATATCCTGTTCTGTTATTTTTATTTCTTGGTTATCCTTTCTACATCCTTTTGATTATATCAATTACCTTCCAGAACTTCTTAAAGGTTTTTTATCTCTTCAGAGATCTATTTTGATCATCAAACATATGATGATCTTCCTTACTGCCATTTTGACTCTTGGTTATCATTGTTATTAACTAATAACAGACAAGATTATCAATAAAATGTCAAATCAAGTTCAATGAACATTGTGTATAATATCCAAGAAATATATGTTTATATGCTACAGAACTAAATATGAGTAGAAGAACTAATGACACTCGTACATCTACATTCCTTCTCAGAAGCAAACTCTTCTTACTATGTCGGTTACTCTAGAGATATTTTACATCCATACATATTCTACATCCATAGATATCCAGACATGAAAACGAAAGCATAATTAGTTATAATACATACTTGAGTAGCTACTTATAATGAAGTAATTATAGGGATTATTCTACTACTCCTGGTAGATAATCATTTTATTATAACAATAAATTAATTAATATTAAAATTACAGTATTGCATTCTCTCATTTATCTGATTTCACGCAGTAATTATCTTAATATAAGGTCGAGCAGGGAAACAATTAGCCACAATTACAGTTTCAAGAAAATCAGAATTAACGAAGTCAAGGTTTTATTTGATATTTTGAAAGCGACTACCTCGAAGCGTATTTTAATATTCGCTCGAAAAAAAATACCATGATACAATTACCTACTTCTCCGCAATATCCGGACAGGAAGAAACCTCGAATCGTTTTGTAAGAGCTCTTTTAAATGTGGAATAATACAGAGTGTTTGGGCAAGCGTTGTTGGGACCTGGTTTCATTGACAGTCTTAGGTAAAAGTTTTTGTTCCGAAATCTAATTTCAAGGCTAGAAACCGTGTAAGGGCAGGTAAGAACAGGGATCCAGTGAATAGACAGAAAAGATTACGAACTAGCTGTTTTAGAAGGAGCAGGTAGTGAACATTCAATTAAGTCATTTTAGGAAATTAAAAAATTTTGGTTTCCTATGAAATATATTAATCTAAAAGCATAAAAACAATTTACATGTAAACTAAGTTGCCTTTATTTTAATCTAACGCTTAAAATGTAGGAATCGCATAACGATCCCTACAGGGAAAGGAAAAATAAAGATTTCTATTTAAATGAAGTGAAATTGTTACCCAAAAATCAGGAAACAAAAATACACATTTACATGTTTTCAAATATTTTACTTGTAATAAATATCCGCATATTTATTACAAGTATTAGTACAAATGCCTACATGGAACATTTTCATCATAAAAAATTTGTAAGTACTAATTTTTATTTTTGTTAAAAATTTCGACGTATTTAAATGAAATTTTAAAAATGTAAACTCATTGTACAACAAATTTCATGCAAAATATGTTAAAATATATTAAAGTATACAGTAACTTGTAAGAGTTATAAGTTATAAGTTGGGAATCGAGAAAGAGACCACCAAACCGCAAAGCGGTTATCAAGTAGTTCCCGTATAGCAAGGCTATTACATAATTGCTATAGGGAACAACTACTTCTCGGGCTAAAGCCCCGCCAGGCATTGAATTATATCTAATAGCGATCCTCGACCCCTTTCTCGTATTTCTGCACGATCAGCAAGGTATCAGAAATGTAAACCCGCCACGGGTAGGATTCAACATGTGTCCCGGATGGGAACCTAACGGCAGACAGCTGTTTCGAACTTATTAGTCCTCATCAGTGCCGTACACGGTACGCCGGTCCAGGCGGTACATAGGTCCACGGTATATATATATATATATATATATATATATATATATATATATATATATATATATATATTTCTGTATTAATAATACGGAACTGGTATTAATCTATGTATGTCAATATAAGTTTGTTTGCTTCTCATGCGTTAGCTTTAAATGTGAGAATTTTATTTCGATTTTAAAAAATGGCTGTCTGTCGCATGATCTCATGCACAACTGATACTAAATACTTATATATTCGTGACTAGCGCAGCGATTGACATGGAAGTTTTTAAATATCATATTTGAAGTATGTAATATTTCTGTGTTTTATATAATTTTTTATTAAAAAAAAATATGGAATTAATAACATAATTATTTAAGGATTGGGTACAGTCTTGATAACATTAATATGAATATGTAGACAATGAATGAGAACAGATTTAAAATATTAGTCCATGTTGCTCTGTTTACTTCATCTTATAAACTTGGCCAGCACTCTTAACATTTGCTTGTTAGTGTAGGAGTGGCCCTAAGAACATTTCATGTCCAATAATGTAAGCTGGGAAAGAGCAATAGTCCTGCCCGACCCCAAACTTACTCATCCACAGATCAAGTATTAAAAAATTAGTATGAATTGTTCCTAAAATATTCCACTAAAATAAACCGCCCTATAAGATTTTTAATTTCAAAAATATACACGTTCTAAATCAAATCTTGACTTATATCTGGATTTTTCATTAAACTGGTTATTTTAGATAATAACAAATTTGTATTTTGCATATCATTTGCATAAAGTAGTTCATTGGTAATAATATAGCCCATATCAGATCTTTTAAATATATGAATTAAAAATAAACCTTAAGCGGCATTTAACTTGATAATAATTAATCGTTGACATATATGCATATATTATGCATAAATTACATTATAGAATCAATACAATGTGACCCAGTATAATAAAAGTGCAAAGTAGATTTAATAACGTTCTCAAGGAAGCATATAACAAGTAATAATAAATAGTTTTAAAACCTTAAAACGGACTTTTCCGCATGTAGAACATCTCTATCTCGAAATTGAGTAGTCGAGATAAAATAAATCAACACATAAATGCAGAATATGTGTTATACGCGACAGTTTTACTTTTTTCAATTTTTCTCAAATAATCCACCATCGTGCTTTCTCATGACCCATGGACAGGGTGGGGTGTGTCCTATCCACCTCAAAATTAATAGGTATCGTCTGGTAGACTCCCTAATCAGAATTAGTCGAAACCCGATCGATCCGACGCGATTTAATTGAGTGATCGTGCTAAAAAAAAAATTCTCAAATAGTCCACCATTGTACTTTCTCATGATCCATGTACATGGTAGAGTGTGTTCTATCCACTTCAAAATCAATAGGGGTCATCTGTGAGACGTCCTCGATCAGAATCAGTCAAGCCCGATCGATCCGATATGATTTAGTTGAGTTGTCATGTTAACAAAAAAAAATTTCGCAAATAGTCCACCGTCGTGCTTTCTCATGACCCATGGACAAGGTGAGGTGTGTCCTATCCACCTCAAAATCAATAGATGTCGTCTGGTAGACTCCCTAATCAGAGTCAGTCTAAACCCGATCAATCCGGCACGATTTAATTGAGTGATCGTGCTAACAAAGAAATTTCTCAAATAGTACACTATTGTGTTTTCTCATGACCCATGAACATGGTAGAGTGTGTTCTATCCACCTCAAAATCAATAGGTGTCGTTTGGAAGATGTCCCCAATCAGAATCAGTCAAAACGCGATCGATCCGACATGGTTTAGTTAAGTTGTCGTGTTAACAAAAAACATTTCTCAAATAGTCCACCGCCGTGCTTTCTCATGACCCATGGACAGAGTGGGGTGTGTCCTATCCACCTAAAAATCAATAGGTGTCGTCTGGGAGACGTCCCCGATCAGAATCAGTCAAAACCCGATAGATCCGACACGATTTAGTTGAGTTATCGTGCTAACAAGAAATTTTAATGCCGACAACAACGACGATAACGACAACGACACACAGACAGAATTTTTTAAAAACCATTTTTTTTGGTTTTTAGACCAAAAGACGAAAAATAAACGGAAAAAAATGTTTTTCCATTTTTCTTTACACGATTACATTACTTTTTCGCTAGTATAGTTGAGTGTGAAAAAGTAAAAATAGTATTACATTTATTATTCTTCTATTTTAGAAAATGGGTTCGATCCCCCAATTGTCGGTGATGAAAGGGCCGACCAGACCGCTTACTCCTAACCTGTTGAATCGACTTTTCGAAAATATTGCTAGTGGTCCTGTTGAAAATAACACTGCAATTATATTTAAAGGTAAGTAGTTCCCCAAGTTAGCAATAATAACTTTTCAGGATTTATGAAATTTAATATACGAGAAATGGAAAAAAAAATTATATAATAAAAAAAAAATTTTTTTTCTCTAAAAAAAGAAATTCTTTCTTAAGTTTAAAAGTGTACTTTTAAAATAATCAGTATCGTTTTAATTGTAAAAGAATTATCTTCAATTGTCCTATGTGTCTGATGTTATGCCCACAAACAGTATGGATAATTTGGTATTAAATTCAATACCAGATGATGACACCTCATTTTAATAAGTCAAATTTCTTTTCACATTTCCTTTTAGTATTGTTAAGTTTTTATAATTGTTTTAATCTGTGAATGCTGGTGAACAGACCTGTTGCTCCTCAATCTTCATAGCTCATCTTCATAGCATCGCCAGTCGTTGCTTAAATTTGCCCATGAGGTCTTTTTTAATGTAATATAGTTATCTGAATCCAAAAAAGACAACATCCTGTATTATTAATCATGTTCCCATTATACTGTGGAAATTCTATATGAATTGTCTTAGCTATTCCTAGTGCTACCATCGAATAAAGACAGAGATCCTCTTCCAAAGTCGAAGATAGGAGAAGTACGCCGACTAAAATGTAGTACATAACTAGTAGTACTACATAGGGTAAACTAGAAAAAATATAGGCGCATAAATAAATAAATAGAAATATATATTTGTGAGACGTATATTAGAATATAGTAATCTTATTTTTCAGATAATGGTCAAGTTCGCCAGCACAGCTATTCCGAGCTTGATAAAATCACAAACAAACTGGCCAGAACCATCCAGCAGTCAATCGCATCTCATAACTTACCGAGAAACACTGATGGCGACTACATTGTGGCGGTTAATATGCACCCCAGCGACCACCTGGTCATTGTCCTTCTGGCCATTTGGAAGGCAGGGGCAGCGTACCTGCCACTGGACCACGGTTTTCCTGAAGCCAGAATAGAGCACATCGTCAGAGAGGCCAAACCAGTTATGATTGTTTATGATGAAGGTAACACATGAAAAACATTTACTGTATGGCATTAAAGAATCAGATACCTGTATGACTGAAACCAACGCAATTTTATGGCACAAAAATAATTTTCTTTTAAAAATTTTCGTAACATAAAATGCGAGTAAATATGGAATAATTTAATGTAACGAAACCTGGAGTATTAGAAATAGATGCATACAAAATGACTTAATTTAATATTAAACTGTTAACTTAATGGTATCAGTAAGTACAATCCCATCAAAAGCTCTAATCTCTTGAAGGAATTTTCAAATTCTTGAGAGTTGTATCAGTAGTTAAGAAATACAGCTTGTCAAGAATAGGAACAAGTCTCGAAACTGCTCTATCGGACCGCCCACGAAGTACGCAGTAAACAGTCTGGTCTTTACTCATTGTCAGTCAAATTGAGACCTTTGCACAGTGAATATCGAGTATGTGTAAATGTACACAGGGTTCGATCTGGTCACGCCTGAAGTGGATCCTTTTCTGTCCGAATGCTGCCTCACTCTTTCTTCTACGCATACATTGGCAATCTCACACTTTTTCCTGTTCTTGACAAGCTGTAATATCTCACAGAATTATTCATTTGGCTACTCAATCAGAATTTTCTTTCAAACAAAAGTTAATTTAATTCTTAATTAAAGCAAAGATTTAGAGTACTTTTGGAAATTTTGTCGTATCATAATTATTATTATTAAAGACCGCATCACAGGTCCTTATTTCTCCAGAGCTCAGATCAATATACGCAGATACGTATCACATTGAGAAGACGGTGGGCATTTACAATAGTTGCTTGACGCAGTGCTAATAAAAGTGCATGACTTTGCTTCGTCGTCTACAAAATGGATGCTATAGAGACGTATGTGACAATATTATTCACAATAATTAACCTTGTCCTCGTTTCTATGTGTAATCTTCCCTCTACAGCTTAAGGCTTTAAGGGAAGAAGTCGATTTCTGTGTGTCCTAATATAACAGATTTTGAATCAGCTCATATATTATTATGGCCATATCAATATTTATATGTAAAATAAACAGTTTTAAAACCTTAAAACGGACTTTTTCGCACGTAGAACATCTCTATCTCGAGATTGAGTGGCCGAGAAAAAATAAACCAACATGTGACAGTTTTACTTTTCTCAAATTGTTCACCATCGTGCTTTCTCATGACCCATGAACAGGGTGAGGGTGTGTCCTATCCACCTCAAAATCAATAGATGTCGTCTGGTAGACGTCCCTAATCAGAATCAGTTGAAACCCGATCGATCCAACACGATTTAATTGAGTTATCGTGCTAACAAAAACATTTCTCAAATAATCCACCATTGTGCTGTCTCATGACTCATGAACATGGTAGAGTGTGTTCTATCCATCTCAATATCAAGTGTCGTCTGGGAGACGTCCCCGATCAGAATCAGTCAAAACCCGATCGATCCGACATGATTTAGTTGAGTTATCGTATTAACAAAAAAAAATTCTCAAATAGTCCACCGTCGTGCTTTCTCATGACTCATGGACAGGGTGGGGTGTGTCCTGTCCACCTCAAAGTCAATAGGTGTCATCTGGGAGATGTTCTCAATCATAATTAGTCAAAACCCGATCGATCCGATACGATTTAGTTGAGTTATCGTATTAACAAAAAAAATGTCTCAAATAGTCCACCATCGTGCTTTCTCATGACCCATGGACAGGGTGAGGTATGTCCTATCCATCTCAAAATCAATAGGTGTCATCTGGAAGAGGTCCCCGATAAAGTTAGTCAAAACTCGATCGATCCAACACGATTTAGTTGAGTCGTGATAACAAAAAAAAATTCTCAAATAGACCCATGGACAGGGTGGGGTGTGTCCTATTCACCTCAAAATCAATAGGTGTCATCTGGGAGACGTCCCCGATCAAAATCAGTCAAAACCCGATCGATACGATACGATTTAGTTGAGTTATTGTGCTAACAAGAAATTTTAATGCCAACGACAATGACATACACAGACAAAACTTTTTAAAATCCATTTTTTGGGGGGGTTTTTAGGCCGAAAAACGAAAAATAAACGAAAGGATTTTTTTTTCCATTTTTCTTTACACGATTGCATTACTTTTCCGCTAGTATAGTTGAGTGCGGAAAAAAGTAAAAATGAAGCAACATACAGTTTTCTATTTATATTTTAGGCGTATGAGTTTTGTAAATGTTTAGAAAAACATATTGTTTTACTACATCAATAATTGTGACATTCGGCTCATGTGTTTGTAGATATATTGTTACTTAAGTTATAGTATTTTGGCATTTATATTATAAATCTGAATATTAAATAAATAGTGTTTTAACAGTAGATATAATTGCTAAGGTAGATTCAAATATTATGGTCCTATTTATATGCCATTTTAAGTCAAAATAAATCCTGAAGCTAAAGTTTGATTTGAAAATATGCGAAAAGAGTAAAAAAACTCCATCTCATCAAAGAGAGTATTAGCTTCTGATCTCTATCTTCTGTCTCTTGCAGCTTAGAAGAAAAGGTTGCTTAAAATATATGCGCACCATAAGAATCTCATCCTTTTTTTTTGTTTTAACCCCGCGAAGTGACCATCTGATTTAAACTGAGTCGATCGAGTTTTAATCATCTCCAAATGATGCCAACTTGGTTGGCGAAATGCACCTCGAGAATAATGTAATCTCTTGGTGTTCGTGGAAAATTATAAAACTCGTTTCTTTGTTTGCTCTTAGCTTCATCTTCAACCCGGCTAATGTAGAATCATTATTTTAAATAAAAAAAATTCATAAAAATCTTTCTTTGTCAAGTAATTGTTCAAAATATTTAATTAGATAATAGTTATTTACATTATTAGTGGAATAGGGGCATCATTACATCACGAGTGGGAATATTGGTAATCACACGAGTGATGTAATGTGCTCTAGCCCACGTGTGATGTACAACATTTTATCTACGACCGCTTGGATAAGAAAGAGATTAAAACCCGATTTTCTACAAAAAATTCAGATTTGACATTTAAATAATTATGACATCCGTTAAAAGTTACTTACACATTTTCATACCAAATCAAAGTAATATGATGCATCAAATTTGTTAAAACCGTAGTAACAATCCAATTGTTTTCAATAACGCTTAGTTTTGTGATTTTCTCGTCGCATTGTGCGTCATGTACGTCGAAAATCTTACTAAAATCTAGCGAAAATAATATTAATATTTATAATAACAAATAATTACTGTATTATTTTTAGTTTCATTAAATTTTTACTTCTTCTGTAGTGACGCATTAAAATTGGCGCATTAGCAAGGATAATGAGTGTGCCTCGATAGCTCAGCGGTCAGAGCACTCAACCGGAAATTGGGAGAGCCGGGTTCGATTCCCGGTCGAGGCAAAATGCACTTTTATCCTTGCTATCGCCAAAGTGGTGACCCCGATGTGATGTGATTCATTCCAGTATATGCAACCTCCCTTACATCTCAAATTCATGGATTCGATTCCCGTCCTATCCATCGCCCTATAGTCCCGGGGGCTACCGAACAACGGTTCGTAAGAATGGCGAACGCGGTCACATTCCGTTAAATTGTATCGAGACAAACCATGTCTCTAGGGAGGGAGTACTGTAGTGACGCATTAAAATTGGCGCATTAGCAAGGATAATGAGTGTGCCTCGATAGCTCAGCGGTCAGAACAACTAACCGGAAATTGGGAGAGCCGGGTTCGATTCCCGGTCGAGGCAAAATGCACTTTTATCCGTAACCCCCGGGACTATAGGGTGATGGATAGGACGGGAATCGAATCCGCGAATTTGAGATGTAAGGGAGGTTGCATATACTGGAATGAATCACATCACGTCGGGGTCACCACTTTGGCGATAGCAAGGATAAAAGTGCATTTTGCCTCGACCGGGAATCGAACCCGGCTCTCCCAATTTCCGGTTGAGTGCTCTGACCGCTCAGCTATCGAGGTACACTCATTAGCCCTGCTAATGTGCCAGTTTAATGCATCACTACACTTCGTTTATAATTTTTGAAAATCAAAATGAGTTATGTAATAGTTCATTATATAATAGTGATGTAATGAGTTCATTACATAACTGTGATATAATAGAGCTCATTACATAACTCAAAATAGTTCAATGAACCCCATATTACAGCACGGTCGTAAATAAAGGAAATTAATGCGTTTGATTAAATTTTGTTAATGAGACAATTCATATGGGTTTAATTAACGAACAGTATTTGAAAATATTTCAGGAATTTGAAATTAACCTTTTCCATTTAAAGAGTGACATAAAAATTACATTTCTTTACTATTTCAGTTTAATTGCTAGAGTATAGGTACATGTACGTGTATCAAGTTTTGTAAAAATTTATAAATGTACTATAAGGTAAGAACATATTATTAAACTATTCCTGAAGCAGATTCAACTGCATTTCATAACTGCATACAACTGCATTTCACAATATTTATTTATGAGATTCCATCATTCTAATGACTAATCACTACATGAGATGCAATTTCTATTACTTTTCCGCACTCCGGAAAAGTAATGTAATCGTGTAAAGAAAAATCGAAAACAAATTTTTTTGGGTTTATTTTTAGTTTTTTGGCCTAAAAACAAATAAAAATGGTTTTTAAAAATAGTTTGCTGTGTGTATGTCGTTATCGTTGTCGTCGGCATTTATTCTTGTTAGCATGATAATTCGACTATATAATCGTGTCGGATCGATCGGGTTTTGAATTATTCTGATCGAGGACGTCTCCCAGACGACACCTATTGATTTTGAGGTGGATAGAACACACTCTACCATATACATGGGTCATGAGAAAGCATAATGGTGGACTATTTGAGAATTTTTTTTTTGTTAGCACGATCACTCAATTAAATTGTGTCGGATCGATCGGGTTTCGACTGATTCTGATTAGGGACGTCTATGAGAGGACATCTATTGATTTTAAGGATGGTAGGACACACACCACCCTGTCCATGGGTCATGAGAAAGCACGATGGTGGACTATTTGAAAAAAGTAAAGCTGTCGCATAAGACACATATTCTGCATTTATGTGTTGGTTTATTTTTTCTCGACCACTCACTTTCGAGATAGAGATGTTCCACGTGCGGAAAAGCCCGTTTTATGGGTTTTAAAACTGTTTATTTTTATTTATTTAGTTCGGTTTTTGTATTTGCATAATTGCTACTGTAAGCGAACTCGGTCGCCGAAATCTGTTGGTTCAAGGGCAGTCCTGGGTCGTTTATGGTCGCGGGACCGCCGGCCGGCGCCGTTCGATGCAATGTTTATATTATATTGAACAGGTACGGAGATATAGACTATCGATTATTCTTGATATAACACGCAGTTTTAAGTCCTCCTGTAATTAAGTACGGTGTAATAATATCAATTCGTGCCTTTTGGAATATTATTTTGAGTGTTGCTTTATTGCCCTTTAACACTACTTACATATGTATATTTAAATGTTTAATATGCTAATTATAAATAATCTTTAAATAAGTGGTCAGTGAATAGCTTTATATTTCTTCTAGATTACGTTTCGTACTTGGATACATTTAAATTATCTTTTGAGGAGTTAGTAAGCCGAAGCAACAACCAACCGGGAGAAACATTGAAGGACGACGAAAGAGTATACCATTTAAAGGATGACCTTGCCATCGTGTTATATACATCTGGCAGTACTGGAGTACCAAAAGGTAAACTTTCTCATAAAAATAATGACTTTAAATTATTCTCCCTAATCTTTTTGGTTGTTTGTAGACTTATAAAAATATATTTTTATTGCGAACTGCGATTTTGTTTTGTCATGGAATTAAAAAGGTATAGAAGATACATAGCCAGGGGCTATCGTTTTGTAATATATCAAATACTTTACATGTCACGTTTTCCTTTTGTGAAAAAATAATGAATAATCGTATATGCAAAATATTTAAAAACCTTTATATAGCATGTACAAATAATTTGATTTATGACTTCTTACGATTGATATTATTTTATTATGTGTATTCTACCAATGGCGTGTAATAAAATGAATAAATAGTATAAGTCAAAAAACATCTTATTAAACTGGGCTTTGAGTTTACAAAGGGTCTTTAAATAAGGACTCTCGATTTTTAAACGTAAATGACACAAGTTGTGTGTGAGATCCACTCAATTGTTTTTTATTTGAAAGAATATTTTATAGCATTAAGTATGGAATATAACGTCGTTCAATTGTCCGCCGCGGCTTTGCTTGGTGGCACGTATTCAGGAGGTCCAATCTTCGATGACTTCGTCGCATAAACCTGGCTGAACTTGCTGGATGTCGTTCGTTATATTGACTTTGAGGTCATTAATTGTTTGCGGCGTATTCGCATAGACCAGCGATTTAAGATAGCTCCTAAGGAAGAGGCCTGAAGGCGTTAAAGAGCATGATCTCGGTTCACGTCGCCACTGCGCGAGATAACCATGCCTTCAAATCGCTCGTGCAGAATGTACATCATGGCATACGCTGTGTGGCACGTAGCGCTGTCGTCCACATGTCGTCAGTATCCATATCATCCAGTTTAGGCTACAAGAAGTGGCTTATCATCGATCTGGAGCGCTCGCCGTTGGTTACGGCAATTGCCATATGCCAGTTTCGTTTTGGAAGAAGTACAGACCGATGATTCCGCTAGACCAAAATCCGCACCAAACTGACATTCTCGGGATGCATTTGGTGCTAGTGTATCTCGTGTAGATTGGTATCATCTCAAATCTGACAATTTTGCTTGTTCACATATCCATTCATTCAAAAATGGACCTCGTCACTAAAAATAATTTTTTTGGCGAAATTTAGGGCAACTTCCAACTGCTGCAGAGCCCAATCAGCGAACACATGGCGTTGTCTAGGGTCGTTTACCTTAATTTCTTGAGTCAGTTGGATTTTATACTGGTGCAGACCCAAGTCCCAACACAAAATTCGCCAAGTTGAATTCGCAGAAACAAGGCAGTTGACAATAAATTGACTGCCTCGGGTTTTCCCGTAACCTCTCACGCACAGCAGCGATGCTTTCAGCAGACCTTGCGTTTCGATGCCGTACGGGTGTTGGATGTTTATTTATCAAATTTATCAACTCGAATTTGGCCACCACACGTATTTGGAAGACATTTCAACAAAGAAAGCGGTATTTGAGGCGACATTGAAGTTTTCTTCAAATGTTTAGACATATTTTATGATCATTATACCAAATATGATTACGATGAACAAATAAAAAATATCAATGTTCCCTCGTATATTAATTAGCATAAAATATAATCAATCTCAATTGCAAGCACAACAATTTTGTAAATTATTTTAATTCAACCATTTACATAGATATGTATGGAATTACCGCATGGAGTCAATGACATCGCGTGAGAATGTGTTTTAATGTCTCGGCCATAAACAACATTACCCTATTAGCAGAGACCCAAGCTACCGCTCACGCTTCTCTCGTTTTATTCTCGATAACCCGCGTTTGTTTTTTTTTTGTTTTTTTTATCCTTCCACATCCTTTTCAGGTGTCCGCATTCCCCACAAAGTAATCCTAAACCGTCTGCAGTGGCAGTCTAAGAGGTTCCCCTACACCAACACCGAAAACGTGTGTGTATTCAAGACGGCCCTAACATTTGTCGACAGCGTATCGGAAATTTGGGGGCCCCTGATTAGCGGCAGGTGTTTGCTTGTCGTCCCCAAGGCACTCACTAAGGATCCCGAGAAGCTGGTCTCCGTTCTGGAAGAGTACAAGGTAGTTCACTTTAATTATGTACCACTATTTAGTTTAATTGTTATTGCCACGTAATTTAGTTTAATATGTAAAAGGCAGTTGGTTACTTACGCGACTGGTTCCTTCAAAGTTCTCCATGCTTGGTAAAAGTCAGAAGTTAATACTTAAAAAATATTTTAATTTTCACTAACTTATTCTATTCCATTAAATCGAACGCCATGTATATTATTAAGGTCCGAAAGTCACCCTCGTATAGTCCCTAGTTTTATTAAAAATCTAGATGATTTATTGTTAGTTACTTTAAGTTCTAGGAAGTCCTCCACCATTTTGCTGAAATTTCCATTAAAAAAGTCAATATCTTTTTTGTAATTTTAATGTTTATTTTTATTCAAGGTATACTTAATTCCGGATATAATTATTCTTAATCATTGCAATCTTATTATAGTTATTATATTAATTTAAATGTTATTTGGTTAAAAAATATATTAAAAAACATGATTAAAAACAAAAATGTTTTGATTTGAATCGTAGATTAAAACATGGAGCTCTGATTCTGGCTACACAATTTTTGAAGGTAGATTGATGCTTTTCCCTGAAAACAATCTATCACTAACCCCCATGACACTGACTTAGTTTTCCACAAAATACTATACACTGCACTTGACCCACGGTTCGCCAACAAAGTCAACATCATCTGGAATTGATTAAGGCTGCAGTAACCCCTACTCCAATAACCCCCATGAGTAAAACATTAACATAGTTCTAAAATATTCCTGTGAGAAGGTTGCAACTTTCGATCTAGCAACAAAAATCGATTGTTACATCACTAGAAGATGATGACAATAGTTACAATTACACTTTTCGTTTGCCCAATAGACTTTTAACTACTATCTTGACAACTGGTTTTATATATCGCGGACCTATCGTTGTTTTCAATTTTATCTTTGATATTCCCTAAGAATTATTACAATTTGTTGCAGAAAAATGCACTAATTTTATTCCAAAATATTTCAAAACTCTTTTGAGCGCTCAAGTAAATTGTATTTCGTACGAAATCGATACCAGTTTGCGATTCTTCTCTAAAAATTACTTGCTAGTTATTGGTTTGGTGTTACTAAGAGTTGCTCTAAATATACACTTTCTAATTAATTGATCTAACGCGCCCAGTGGTCTGTTGTGGAAATCAAACCCACACCAGGGTTACTCAAAGACAATTGTAGACCAGCCCGATTGTTATCATGGCCAGATCAATCCAGGGAACTTGGAGATCCTTGGAAAGTAGTTATGGAATCCTTTACGTGCTCAAAGATTTGGCCATATCTGTACACGTTCATGTTAATTCTAATTTGACCCGAAAATCAAGTAGTTATGTGAAAAATATCCTGACCTATTCTTGGTGTCGCTTAACGTCGAGTGTCAAGTCAGCTGGCGTGAAAAGTCAGAGCGTTGTCTGGAAACCACTTTACTGACCTTCTTGTTATTTTACTAAATATATATTACTTCTCTCTAAGACTACAGGAAGTACTAGTTCCATTCCTATGTTTATCTAGTCTATTTTTGCTATTTTCAATGATCTAGTACATCATGAGATAGCACACTAAATAATAATAGTTGTTCTCGAAAACCGTTCGTTTTATCGATATAGAACAAGAAAGTTCAAGCGAACTAAAAATATTATTGTTGTGCCTTGATGATACAGGGTGCAAAAGAAATGAGCATTATTATATTAAAATTAGTCCGTCCCTGGCAAACTAAATCAAAGTCAAATGCCTTAAAATTATACGATTTTAAGGACGCCTAACTGGTACCTATCATATTAATAAATTATTAAATTACACCAAGTCCTTTAAAAGTTATTCAAGGAAAACCGATTTCCAGCAACGATTTCCTTTAGTAGCAAAAAAATTATAGGAACTTGTCGCGTTATTTTAATGTTTTCTCGATTCTATGAAGATTGCCCATATATTCTGGGACATGCTGTATATAATCATTTATTATTTAGAGCCCTCACTTTGTATAAAAACATATTCATCTTATACTTATTTACATATGCCAAAATTTCTACAGTACGCTGCATAGCATACCCAGAGAAGTGCATATTGCTTAATATGACCTACCCTCATCAATCGAAGACGTGTATCTATTTCACACCTTGTAATTCCTTTTTAATCGACTTGCTATGTAGCCACAAATTCCAACGGATCATTGAAATCTCATTACCGCTAATTTATGTACATCGTTCGCAATTACAGCGTTTTTTCTCGCCATTTGAATCGTCTATTAATTCCGCCGCCAAAATTAACGATCTACATTATGACGGATAATAAATTAAGAAAGCAACTCTCGACGTAACTCCGTCGCCGATAAATCAGGAGCTATTACATAAAATATACCGTGCTCGACAGAAAAAAAATATATATAGAACCCAGAAAGTGTCAAATCTGTACGAAATTTATGTAATAAATTACCCTACGTTGGCTTTTTAATCTTCTCTAACCAATAAATAAATCATTTTCAGATCGAAAGGCTCGTCCTGGTTCCATCACTGCTGCGTTCACTTCTCATGTTTCTGGGATTGCAAGTAAGTAGAAAGTACGGTTTTAGGAATTTGTTTAAAATCACGACAGTAAAAAAGATACTATTGATCTCCTTCAGGTAGTTTCTCCGGAAACCCACTTTTCTATAGAATTCCATCAAATTTCGGGTACACATAAAGAATAAACTTCCAGAAGGAAATTGCTTAAATGAATAATATTTCCCCGTACAATAAAGGAGATATTCACTATCAAAGTTGAAAGTATGGTTTTGCATATTTTTCATCATCATGACTTGAAAACTTTTCTGTACATTTTTCCAAAAACAACTCATCTATACACTAGTTTATTATGAATATTTTGAATTAAAAAAATCGGTTGTTGCTCGATTTGTCGAAAAGATAAACGTGTCAGTTTAAGCTTTGCTCGGTAAGTCGAGAGCTTATCAAATAATAAAGTATGGCAATGCAGCGGCATGCATTTTACAGTCGCCACTAATGTTATTAGTTATTACTGCACATTCGTCACAAAGAATATCTAAAAATTTATTCCTAAACGACTTTCCTCTTTTATTTTTGCAAGTGAAAGAACGTTTTTACATTTACAGTATCTTAAATTTTTGCCAAGCTCGCTCAATTCAACAATACGTCGTCCAATGCTTAGGTTAGTTAATCTGTTTACTTTTCGCAAGATTCATTTTTGCAATACAATTTAAACATTTCTGTATTACTTTCCGCTTTGCAAATTTTCTTTTATTGTCTCGCAGCTGATCACGAAAAAAATTAATTTTTAATTGTTCTCTAAATTTTTACACTCCGAAAAAGTTTACACAGTCAGGTTACGTATACGACATACACAAATCACAACAGATTAAAATACGACACAACGCAACGTTGCCACGTCTTTAGTTTGAACTAATAAACATGTAAAAGGTGGTCCAACCAAAACGCACGATGTTAATTGTAAATAAAACAAAAAGTTTTCAGAGAATTATCTTAATATTTTTTATTATGATAGAAGGATCTATGACAATTATGTGTGAAACAAAATATCGGCCAAATGCTCGCCACGGCTTCGGTGGCATACCTCTATCCGATGGTTCATAATTTCAATGATTCTGAGACATAATTGAAGTTCAGTGTCGTTAATGTGCCGAATTATCTCATCCTTTAGCTCTTGAATTGTTCTTGGCTTATTGACGTACACTTTTTCTTTTAAATATCCCCAAAGAAATAAGTCCAACAAATCACATGATCGTGGCGGCCAATTAACATCGCCACGACGTGAGATAACACGGCTATTGAATTTCTCGCGCAAAAGTGCCATTGTTTCATTGGCTGTGTAGCAAGTGACACAATCCTGTTGGAACCACATATCGTCCAGGTCCATATCCTCAATTTTTGGCCACAAGAAGTCCGTTATCATCTCACGATAGCGAACACCATTCACGGTAACTGCTTGGCCGACCTCATTTTCGAAGAAGTACGGCCCGATGACGCCGCCAGCCCATAAACCGCACCAAATAGTCACTCTTTGTGGATGCATCGGCTTTTCAACAATCACTCGTGGATTCTCATTTGCCCAAATGCGGCATTTATGCTTGTTAACGAATCCACTGAGGTGAAAGTGTGCCTCGTCGCTGAAGATGATTTTCTTTGTAAAGTCACCATTCACTTCTGTCTGTTCAACCAACCATTCGGCGTATTGACGACACTTGAAATGGTCAGTAAGCTTCAGCTCTTGAATCAATTGAACCTTGTAAGCTTGTATCTTTATTCGAAATTCGCATCAGTGATGTTCGTGAAATGTTCAATTGTTGGGCACGACGACGAGTCGAGGTTGACGGCTCTTCTGCTACACTATCGCGAACAACAGCAATGTTTTCCGCAGAACGAACTGGGCGAGCATGCACAGGTGTTTTCACATTTCCTACAGACCCTGTTTGCTGAAATTTGCGCACAATTCTCCCGATTGTGGACACATTTAGTCGATTATGCTGACCAAAAAAGTCACGAAGTGCACGAAATGCATTTTGATTTGAAAGCCCATTTTCGTAAAAGGCTTCAACAATCTTAACGCGCTGCTCAATTGTGTACCTCTCCATGGTTGAATTTGTCAAACACTGAAACAAAGAAATGTCAAATTAAGTTGAGCAAAAAACTTGACGTTAAGGTGTGACTCACAATTAACATCGTGCATTATGGTTAGACCACCCTTTAGTTGTGTGAAACGTATACATGCAGTCTGAGTATAGTCTCTGAATAAAAATGATGAACATTTATTTTTGGACCTGACGGTACCATAGAAACTACCTTAAATCGATAAACAGTATTTAACTATTCTGTTTTTAATAATTCGGTACTATAAAGATACTTTATATCAATAACGGTGTACTTTCACACAATGCACTTGCATGCAATGTGTTCCAAGATATCCTTTTATGAGTAATATCCCCATTATTTGAAAAGAGAGCAAAATGAAATGTCAAGTATGTGCTTTTATTTATTATTTAACCCTCCTCAACTCTAATCGGCCCACACGATTATTCCCTCGCGCACAACGTCCCTCCATCTGCACGCCTCAAGCTGTGGCTTCTTGTATCCTCCTCTCCAATTGAATTGAAACATTATGAATATATTTTTGTGGTGTTTTGGATATCGCAATTACCAACAGTCTGGTTCTTTATGATAATGGCTGATAATGAGCCACACCCAAACGACATTCGTTCCCCTTTCCTGAAAAAACTGTCTTTCATCCTGGTAGTACCATGAATGGAGAAGTCAGCAAAAATAAGGCGCAGGCGGTGCGACTGCTGTATTAACAACAAAAATGACAATTCCTTTTGTTCAAGATGTGATAGTTCCTTACGCGTGGAGCACAGTCATCATCTGTCCTGGATGTTCGTCGGGCCCTGAAGAAACTGATGTGTGGTATTTGAAAATCGCCATTCTACTACTAAATTCGAAAATTTTATTCTATATTATTTTGAATCACTATTTCCTGAGTATTTAATTACCAAAGTCAAAACTGATTTTTTGCTTTGAATGACGATAACTCAGCGAAAAATCATCGTACAAGGCTTTCTGACCATTCAAATTAAAGAGGACAAAAGAATCTCAAAAAGTTTTATGATGAAATCACTGAAAAAAAAATTATTGAAGTCGTAGACCTTTTGAAAGGCATGCAAAAATTTTATTTTTTTCCGATGGTTTTCGTCAAGATATGAAAACTAGAAGCTTGTAGCTTCAATTTTATTTTTTTTAATTGCTCTGCGACTATTTTCCTCCAAATTACAGCCCTTTAAAAATAACCTAAAAATTTAAGATTTTTCATCCCTTAATTTTGTGTGTGTGTGTGTGTGTGTGTGTGTGTGTGTGTGTGTGTGTATGTGTGTGTGTGTGTATGTGTGTGTGTATGTGTATGTGTGTGTGTGTGTGTGTGTGTATGTGTGTGTGTGTATATTTATGTAAAGTTGTCCCCAAACTTTGTGATAAAATTACAAATTCCTTATTTTCTTATTACATAAACATCTCACGGTCAATATAGCTCCTCCTTAAGACTTATTGCCCACAATGTAAAATATCTCTTTAAATATTTCAATTCCATAGTAGGGCATAAGTTAACGACACACAAAAATACTTCTCGCTTGCCTGTGTCGGCCGTAAGTCGCGAATTTATTGCACCGCAACCCCTCTAATTGCAGATTTTTATTTTGCAGAAGAATAAAGCAGCTTTAAGAGATCTGAAGTTATGGGTTTGTTCGGGGGAGACCCTTGCTGTTTCTCTGGCACGCGAATTTTTCGAATACTTCCCGGAAAATGAATATCTGCTGTGTAACTTTTATGGAAGCACGGAAATTATGGGCGACGTGACGTATCATGTTGTCACGGGACTACAACAGTTGAAACACCAAGATAAAGTGCCTATTGGTAAGTACTTGCGTAAACATTAAAAAAATCGTGATGTTCGTTATATTGATTATAATTCTGAGGGAAACTTGAAATCTATGGGGATTTTTACTTTTCCGTACTCCACTATAAGCGGAAAAGTAATGTAATGAAAAAACAAAATTTCTTTTTGGATTTATTTTTCGTTTTTCGGTCTAAAAACAAAAAAATGGTTTTTAAAAATTTTTTACTGTGTGTGTGTTGTCGTTGTCATCGTTTTCGTCGGCATTTATTCTTGTTAGCACTATAACTCAACTAAATCGTGTCGGATCGATAGTTTTTTGACTGATTCTGATCGGGGACGTCTCCCAGACGACATCTATTGATTTTGAGGTGGATAGGATACATCTCACCCTATTCATGAGTCATGAGAAAGCACGTGGGTGAACTATTTGGAGAAAGTAAAACTGATAAAAAAGAAATGATAAATTTCATCTCTGACAATAAATTATATTCTCTTGTTATACAAATGACAAGTGAGTGATATATATAAGTAATAAGTTCACCACTCAAGAAATAACTGAGAAAAAATAATATAAACTAGTAAAATTGTAATTTATTGTCTACAAAAAGCAACAAAGAGGTAACTACTGCAATTATAATTTCCAAATTCCCTCCAGAGAGGGAATGTGGATAAAGTAATAGTGGCAAAGCAACTAACTTTTCTAAAAGTTAGTTTTCAAAGTCCGAAAGTTACGAAGTTCGAAAATATATTCAAATGAAAAATAACTTCTATTTTCAAGTACAGTCAACAAAATAATAATTCTTATTGAATGAAATGAACTATTTTCCTCCCACAACCTTTTTAATAATTCATAAATCCGTGCCGCCAGATTCATTTCAACCAATTTATTGTGACTTCTGATTTATATAAATAGGGAATTCGGCTGCTTTTAGCATTAGCAAAATGATCTATTATATTTTCATGAAACTGCTCATTATTATACGTATGATAATATAACAAAACAATTCCTTATTGATGTTAAGAAGATGTTATCAAATGACTTTCATTCTGTTGCAAACATGAATGCAGTAAAAAAGTTCTAAGAAATTTATATAATTCTGAACATAAAATTTATTGTATAACATAACTGACATACATAAATGACATGTAATTTGTCTTTTTGTTGAATTTCATCACGAAAAGTCATTGCACTAAAAAATAATTTACCAAAATTTCGCATAATAAGTGATTTTGTTTCAAATGTCAAAAAATGGGAAAATGTTCAAGTTTTCTATAAATAACCAAAGTTAACTTCAATTAGCGTAATAACTATATCTAGAATTCTTCAAACAAACTGTTCAAAGTTTGTCTCAAATCCAATAAGTTAAAGTTTTTCTGAGGTGACTTAAAATACGAATATTCACCATAATTTACTTCAAATATTCTTAATATAATTATTTTGACTTAATTCTTAATATAGCACCCACAGCAAGCAGTTACCTATTAACATATTTCTTATTAATAGTTTCTATTAACATATTTCTAAATACCAAAACTTGAAAAATGTAAAATATGATTGAGGAAATTAGCTGATATTTTCGTTTATATCTTGTTTTCGCAGAATTCCAACTTCTTCACTTCCTAGTATATTAAACTTCTGTTATAATAAATAAAAGTATAAAATTCCCCAGCTTCAAGATTAAAGGTGAGGCCACAATTCAAAGGCTATCAGTTAAACACAAATACTAAGATATATTTAATACAAATTTTAAAATCTGTTTAATTATTTTGTGTCATTGACGAATAAACGAAATCGGTTCTTTTACGATACACAATTTGCTTGTCCTTGTTTAAAAAATACTAATTTCACGATATTGTGGTTTCGATATTAATAATCATTTTTTTAGAAATGCTATTTGCGTAATATATATTAAATTTGTATATCTGACCTTCTTCCTATACTAGTAAAAATATACGTTTAGTGAAATAAGTAATTGGGTGTTGTTTTTATAAGTTTCAACGAATAAATCATCATCATTAGGTCATCAGTCCTAAGACTGGTTGGACGCTAACCTCCAGCTTCTCCTATCTTGTGCTAACCTACGCATTTCGCTAATTGTGCTACAACCTACATCCCTTACTATTTGCGAGCAGTAGTCTAATCTCGGCCTACCTCTGCCTTTCTTCACTCCTATTTCTGCCTCCAAAATATCGCGGACTATTCCCCCATGTCTCAGCAAGTGGCCTACCATTCTATCTCTTCTCTTCTTTAAGTTTTTCCACATACTCCTTTTCTCGCCGACTTTCTCCAATACTTCTTCGTTTCTAACCCTATCAGTCCATGGTATTTTCATCATTCTTCGGTAACACCACATCTCAAAAGCTTCTAATTTCTTCCTACTTGCTTCCCCTACCGTCCAGGTTTCGCAGCCGTAAAGTGCCGTGCTCCATACATATGTTTTCAAAAATCTCTTCCTTGTTTCTAAGTTTATTACCCCCGAGCATAAAAGTGCTTTCTTTTTGTTAAAAGCTACTCGACCCTGCGCTATTCTTTGTTTTATGTCTTTATCGCTTCTTCCATCCCAATTTATTTTACTTCCTAAATAAGTGAAGTCTTTAACTTCCTCCAATCTTTCATTATTAATTTGTACTTTCGTTTTTGCTCTGCTCTCGCGCCCTCTGCACACTAACACTTTAGTTTTGTTTTTATTCACCCTCATTCCGTATTCCTCTGTCAACACTGCCTCCATTTCGTTCAATGCTGATTCTAGTTCCTCCTTACTAGATGCTAATACTGCTATATCATCCGCGAATCTCAGCATTTTTAGTTTCTGTCCCTGTACTTTAATCCCGAAATCTACTCTATCTTTTACCACATTAATCGCCTCTTCGATGTACAGATTAAAAATTAGTGGTGATAGCGTACATCCTTGTCTTACTCCTTTCCTAATACCTACTTCCCTTTCTTCCCCTTCTACTTCTATAACAGCAGTTTGCTCTATGTATAGATTGTGTACTACTCTCCTATCTCTATACTTCATTCCCGCGCTCTTTAGTATTTCGAACATTTTTTCCCATCTTACGTTATCAAAAGCTTTTTCTAAATCTACAAATCCTATATAAGCGTTCTTTCCTTTTTCTATTGTTTTCTCTAACATTACTCTTAGCGCCAGAATAGCTTCGCGAGTTCCCCTATTTCGCCTAAACCCGAATTGGTCTTCTCCTAGTATTTCCTCCGCTCTATTTTCCATCCTCTTCTGTACTATTCTAGTTAAGATTTTTGACGCATGGGAAGTTAGGCTAATCGTTCTAAAGTTCTCGCATTTGTCGGCTCCTCTCTTTTTCGGTATAGTAACGATAATGTTCCTCTTATAATCCTCCGGCATCTCGCCCGTTTCGTATATGTATTTTACCAGTTCAAACATCCTATTTACTACTTTCTGTCCCGCACATTTCAAAATTTCCGCCTGTATTTTATCTACACCCGGCGCTCTATTATTCTTTAGCCCCCTTAGTGCTATTTCAAATTCCTCTCTCAATATAGGTTTTCCTACATCTTCCCTATCGATGCTAGATTCTTCCTCTAATATCTCTCCTAATTCCTGACCCTCGTATAAATTTCCTAAGTACTGCTTCCATCTATCCGCTTTCTCCTCTCTTCCTATCAGTATGTCCCCCGATTGACTCCTAACATTTCTACTTATTGTTCCTACATCCCTGAAGTTCCTCTTAATTATTTTGTAAGCCTCATCGGTCTTACCTACTTGCAACTTATCTTCTACTTCTTTGCATTTCTCCTCTATCCATTGTTCTTTCGCTTTTCTACATTTTCTAATGATTTCCCACTTTATTGCCTTATACGTTTTCAGTCCTTCTTCGTCTCGTCTGTTTTTGTAGTCTCGTCTCTTTTGCATTAAGTTTAAGATTTCGTCCGTTATCCAGGGCTTCCTAGCTTCCCTTTTATCTTGTCCTAAAACGTCCGTAGCCGCGGAAGCTAGACTATTCTTGATACCCTCCCACTCAGTTTCTGCGTTCTTGATTTCGTCCTTACTCGTTTTATTTATTAATTGATCTGTTTTCTCCTGGAACTTATCTTTCATATTCTGATCCCTCAATATGTCTACATTTATACGTTTCTCATCCTTCCGGGAACGAATAAATATAAAATATAATTTAAAATAAATACCTTACTACTCGGAAATGTATTTTAAGCCTTCCTGTAGAACACTGTTATATCCCTTTATAAGAGAACACATAATTTTGAGGAGAATTCAATATTTGTAACGATACGAAGACAATACTGTGACAAATACTGCAATTCACCCACAAACGTTTGTGTAAAAAATTGACGAACAGGATTTCCCACTCGATCCATTAGTCGCTGAGTGTAAAGATTTGCCCAAAAGTCACAAACGTAACAGTTGAAATATGGGTTCCAAGCACAATTTATTTTAATCAAGTCTCAAGAGACGTTAACTTTGCGGGATGTAGGCGGTACCTTTGTAATATATTTTCATCTGGTTGGAACAATATTCAGGATGTATAGAAACAAATGGGGAAGAGATAAATATACCGAGCGTCCTCTTATACAGAGCGTCACCGTCATCTAACCTGTAAAAACAGAGATGATACGTTCATTTGCACTGTCTGAAGTGTGATGTAAAGTTGGACATTAATTTCACATTAAATAGGGTACACGCCAGGTTGATGTGAAACTAACTAAATAACTAAACTTACTATATAATTTTACCATTCGATGGTGTAAATTTTCATACCAGTAATGGAGTAAATTCAACACTACGTCTGGTGTAAACTTTACCGCCTTCTGATGTAAGCTTTATCTAAATTTTACGCCGTTTACTGTCCATGTTGCACAATGAAGAGAAATAAAACGACTTTGAACTAGAATACTCCCTGTAATATTTTTATTTTTAATATACAAATTAATTTCTTTAATGCACTAATGGAATACTGGTATATATTCTACAATATATATGTGCTAGTTCAAGTCTAGAAAGTATTTACATATTTCCAACAACAACAACGCAACAAAATTCCTAACTATCATACTTTAAATAATACTTATATTATCGTTATGAAATTAATAGATAATAAATGTTCTTAGTTGATATCCAGATAGGTACCTTTGATATTACTAATAATTATTCTTATAATGAAAGGCTTTAATCCTTACTGAAAATAAAAATTATAATTTAAACAATTTTAATGTACTAGTAACATATGCAAGTCAAGAATCTATCCAATTATTAAATTTATTATTTGATATTTGGATGCACTCTTGATAAGATAATGCCAGATAAAGCTAAGAATTGCCAATAAGAACGGCATGAACATTAGACGAGTCTTTTACAAGTCTGGCATGAGCAATACTAGTAGAAATTTGGCAAACGCCATCTGTCTGCTTATGTGACAAAATATCACATACAGGAAGGTATTCTACTTCTCATTTCTAACGAAGATTATTTTGTCCAATGCAGGCTTTCATGTGACACCACGTAGAATTATTGGCATCGATTTATTCTGAGCTACAATGAGACTGTCCCGCTACATATCACGATTTCATACTTATTAGGAATCATCAATGCAAGTTTACCGGACTATCAGTGGCGAAGCGTCCATTAAGGCTGTAAAGCTAGCTAAATTGCACATCATTCCTCGCTTACTCCCCTCTATCCTCACTGCACCGTTCCTGCACTGCATAGTCCGTTAAATCCAAGGCGACGGAGAGTTGCCCAGACAGCGCATACGCATTACCGGTTACCAACATGCCAACGCGAAGAATAATATGCAATCCTACCAGCCTCACAGCCTTAATGTACGCTTCGCCACTACGGACTATGCCTTTTTGAGAACATTAGACAAGTTTTGATACAAGACTTATTCATATCATATTCTCTGTTGAAATACTTAAAGCCTCTTTTAACAGTCCAAACATGTGAAAATCACATGACAATAGGTCCGGACTATATGGTCGGTGTTCAAGGACCTCCCAGAAGGTTTTCTCAAATTTCCAACGTGTTTGGTTTTCCATATGGGGTTGTTGTGAAGCAAGATGATGTCTCTGACGAGTTGTCGTCGTCTATTACTCCGATAAGGGACTTTCGCTTCGTCCAAGAGAGTGCAGTTATAAGCGGAACTAATTCCTCTGGTTATGAAGGAAATCCAGCAATATAACGCCTTTTAAATCTCGGTAAATCGTCGCGAGAACTTTGCTCGCCGACGCCGACGCGTTTAGGTCTTCTTCAGGACGGCCTCTCCTTGTTTTTGCCATTATTTGTTCGCCTGCTTGCTCTCCGGAGTGCAATTATAAACCCAGCTCTCGTCACAGGTCACAATACGACTAAGGAAAGGATCTCTCTCAGTCCGACAACGAGCGAGAAGCCAACACATGTCAAGATGAAGGGCTTTTGTTCCTCTAAAAGAAGACGTAGAACCCAACGAACCGAAGTATTGCTGAAACCTAGCTCATTGTAGATGATCGAATGAATACTCCCAATGCTGATGTTTACCTCAGAATCGATTCCAGCGACAGTGATGCAGTGGGCATTTTCAATAAACTCAACCAGGGCCCGGCAATTGTGGGATTTATTTTGGACCCTCTATCTCGGCCTTCATACAATGTTTTGTGTCAATAAAACACTCATAGCTGTGAAAGACTGTTTCCATCAAACTAAATGTTATCGCTCCGGTGTCAAAAACTTAATAATGATACGTTGCCCAACAGACAGCTGTGCACTACTCTCGCTCATCTTTGCTACTGTAACATTAACGTTCTTAGGGCTGCGTCTACGACAATTCTTGCCTACCTTACCCTCTCCTACAGTTCCTACCAGTACCCCACTTAACTATGCTTCTTCCAAGACCACCGGCCTCAAGTTCTCGTTTATATTTGAATGTTCCTCATATTAATTACAGAATATTCTTGAAAATTTATAAACTAAATCTCTACAGAATAATCTGGAGTATATATATTTTTAAATTGCACACTGTTGATCCTACTGTTGATCCTTCCAGCTCAAAGGAATTGAAATAGGATATATTAAACAAGGTACCCATCCAGATTTTCCTCTCACATTCCCGAAGGACTCTCAACCGTCCCCAATGTCGAACATTAAGACAAGAACCTCTCTTTTCGCAGGTCTTCCCATAGACAACACGATCATTTACTTACTGGACAGAGATTTCCGACCGGTGAAAGCAGGGGATGTGGGCGAATTATTCGTGTCGGGTCTCAATCTTGCCGCCGGCTACGTGAACGGGAGGGACCCGGAAAAATTCCTAGACAATCCATTAGCAATCGATCCCACTTACTCGAAATTATACCGCACCGGCGACTTCGCACGCATAGAAAAAGGGATACTTCTGTACGAGGGGAGGACGGACTCGCAAGTGAAAATCCGGGGACACCGGGTCGACATGGCGGAAGTCGAGAAGGCGGCGAACTCCATCGAGGGGGTAAGTCTTATATGCATACCGATTTTTTTACACGCTTACACTTTATTCTTACGTTTATATACGACCTCAGCCATTCATTTTATGCGATTGGGGCTAGATTTATTTCCTAAAACTATATAAATTGAGGTTCTGAGGGAGTTTTCTAAATTGGATAAATACATCCATTTCTGAACGCGTTGTATGTATGAAAATTATGAATACTTTTTTTGACGACCTTGGAGGCATAATCAAGTTTCTGGTAACGCAGGAACCTTGGTTTTCCAGAGGGTTGTCGTGGATCCATTTTTTTTTTGCTAACTTTTATGATAATGAACTACCATCTTGAAGAAAAATACAATGTACGCCGATGATATATCCTCTTCAAACCATATGGAGCTTCAACACCCAATCTCAGAAATTATTGTTTCACAATAATTTCTGAGATTGGGATTCTCAGAACACAGTTTAATATTGGGTTTAATATTGGGCATACAGCTTGTCAAGAATAGAAACAAGTCTCGAAACTGCAATATCGAACCGCCCACGAGGTACGCAGTAAATAGGCTGGTCTTTACTCAGTCGCATTGAGACCTTTGCAAAGTGAATATCAAGTATGTATGAATATACACAGAGTTGCATTTAGCCACGCGTATAGTGCATTCTTTTCTCTCCGAATGCTAACCTCACTCGTTCTTCTAGGCATACCTCTAGAGAATCTCACACTTTTTTCTAGTCTGGACAATCTGTGCGTTAGAAATGTCTGAAGACGTAAAATTCCTAGGGATAGTTGTTGATAGTAAATTTGTTTGGAATTGCTAATTAAATAACTATGTAGGAAGTTTAATAGTGCCTTTTTTGCTCTGAGTACTTTAAAACATACCCTCGTTTCCTCAAATCCTAGTTCATTATATATTATATACATATATATCGTATAATATCTTACCATGGGTAAAACCATCTAAATACATAATTTTCCTCATTCAAAAACGGTTATTGAAGCTCGTACTTAAACACATCCTCTAAAGATACAAAATCTATTTTATTGAGTAGAAAATTTTTACTTTACCCTGTATATACATATATAAAATAGGAAAATTTGGCAAGACTTATAACAAAACCAATAATTACTATTTCCAGTATAGCAGTTATGCCAAAATACACATTATATCAAAATCACAGCTTACATTGAGTAAGCTGTGTCAAAATGCTAAATATCCTTCGGCATAACACTTTTTACGAAAAATTCATCTTATTACTCAGGTATAAAGACATATAATAAAATCTCAAGAAACATTACGGAAGCAAAAAGGAAAAGCTTTTTAAGTACCTATTAAAACAATTAAATTGGAAAATATTTTTACTCAGTACACAACTTTTACTTAATTCTTATCAATTAGAAGGATAAGCTTAAAGTGTCTATCAATCTTAATCTTTTCCATCTAAGGGTGCAAGTAAAATCCATTTTCTGTCTAGAATAGGCTGAGGGATGTTATAATTCCCACCCCTTTCAGGGTTGATAGAAAGTTGGCTAAAATTAGAAACCCAACTAATACGTCTAATATTAATACTGAGAACTGAGATAAATAAATAGTATTTCTCAAATTAGAAATTCACAGGTAAATTCTATTTCTTAAAATAGAATTTACCTGTTATTTGGTACCGGTCATATTACACTATAAAAGGGGATTACTAACCCACCCCTAAGCAAAAATGATTCTCTTACTATTAAATGTAGTATAACGTTGCTGTTTAGAGAGGAGACCCGAAAACAAATGAATACATTTATATGTGTACTTTATCTTATCAGTACTTTGTCTCATCAGTTCTGTAATATATAGTACACACGATAGTGTTTAAAAGTTGCCCCCAGGGGTACTCTTCTAGTGAAACTAGTAAAATTAATTATGGTGTATGTGATTTCTCTAACAGATTAGCAGAATTAATTTTCTTTGTATAATCGAGTGCCAGGGGTTATTCAGGGGTTATGGCAGGTATATTCACCCCTTGTGGGATATATTCCAAAATATTGCCCTTTAAAATTTGTTGAATTTATACAATAAAATATTTACTACAGTTAAATTATTTTCTACATAAAATATTGCGTTATTATTTTCAAGAGAACTTCATAAATCTTGAGGTTTTTACTTCATTTTAAATTAATTTTTGTCCTATAATGTATTTATTATACCCTTAATTAGGTCATGTGTTTTAGGAATGTGTTTTCTCGTAAATAGTAGAACTGAGCACCCATGTTGGATAATTATTTTTATTTGTTTAGATCCAAACCCTTTATATTCAGATATCACATTTTCTTTATTACACTATGTGTGTTAGTTACTTATTAGACAAATAACTTGTGAAAAAAAAGTAACGTATAAATAATTTTGTTATAAAACTTGCTAGAAAGTGAAGGTTCTCTCTCGTAAAATCTAAACTACCTCACTAAAAAGAGGGCCTTTTATAAGACGCAAATGCATACATACCAGACAAAAAATAGATGGTTAGAAAGGAGATCCAAAGATATGTCCGTATATCTAGTAAAATAATATTCAGAAGTATTCAAAAGTATAATTCTTATAATTTTCGGATGTGAACCAATATAAGAATTTGAAGGTTGCACTATTTTCCCCTTAAACGGCTTAAGAACTGATAAAAACAAATGGAACAACAATTTAGAAAGGGTACTTTTATATTCTATTGTTTTCCATAAACAGGTTAAGGAACGACACAAAAAAATTATATAATGATTAAGGCAATTTAAAGTGAAAATAAATTTTGATGCAGTGAGATGAACTACACCCTTTATTAATACTATGCGGATATATGAGCCCTACATTAGTTTCCAATATACTAATTCCAAAATTAGTGTTTTTGGAAATACTATTTATCGACGTAGTTTCATATTAATTAATGACACTAAAACACTCCCAAATAGTCAAGATTACGTACAACGTATTCTATATTTACTCTTCGTTTACTCATTCAAGATACTTTGCACTTATTTTGGCTTTTTTGTATTAGAATCACTGCATGTTAACTATAAATATGTGATGTGTTCGCGAAAATTCTCAAAGAAACATATCTACCAGTAACAGTTGACAATAATTTTCCTGTTGCGTATAGCAATAAATTTGGAAACTTATTTTTAGGTAGACAAAGCCGTAGTATTATGCTACAAGCCCGGAGAAATAAATCAGACCCTCTTGGCTTTCGTTACCACACAAAACGTCATGAGCGAAAATCAGATAGAAGCTATCCTTAAAGACAAATTGACTTCGTATATGGTTCCCCAAGTTATACTTATTGAAAATATCCCTCTATTGGTCAACGGGAAGATAGACAGACAACACTTGTTGAAGAGTTACGAAAATTCCAATAACAATGGTAAGTTCAAAATATCGGTAAGGAAAATGACGATGACCATGTTGACTGACCATATTTAAGTCACCAATGAACCGGGATTTATTTTTATGAAAAATAAATCCCTTTAATATATTCAATATTTTCACCAGTTACAAAATATGTAATTTTATTTGCAGATGAGATAACTCCTGAAGTTGAAATCAATTACAAGGGAGTCAGTGTGAATCAAATGGAAGCTGCGAATGTTCTTTTTGAAACCATTGCATCAGTTTTGAATAGAGCAGCTCGATCTACGATTTCGGTTAACGCCAACTTTTATGAAATTGGTGGAAACTCCCTTAACTCCATATACACCATTTCTAGGCTAAACGAGAAAGGTTACCACATAAGTAAGTTGACATAACGCACAGATTTGAAAACTATGATAAATAGTCTGATAAATATGATAAATAAATACTTACGATTTATTTAAAACATTTCTATATATGTACATGTGGACTACTACAATTATTTCAAAACCAGAAGCTGCATTAGAATAGAAAAATAATTAATTAGGAAGTTATTCGGAAATTTGTTCTAAAGGTAATCCAAAACATTTCGAAAGAATTCGATTGGTTGTGAACAAGTTCCTGACAAATTGACTAAAACTAGTTCATCAATATTATCATATCTTAACATTCTGAGGAGTTAGAGAAATCGTTACCATCAACACATTAGGGCATTGTTATTTCAGAAGTTAATAATGCAGCTTTATACGTAACGTTAAATATATTATAATGATATTATATTTCAATAAAGATTAGAGAATTTCGAGTTTAATAGAGATTAAAAAGAAGTAACAGAACTTTATCTCTAACTGTGTGTCCTAAATTTAGATCTTTAGTATATGTCTATATGAACCCTGTCCTAAATCATAAATAATGTTTCATTAATTATGTCCAGGTACATAATGGACACCCTGTAAACATTACAAAGATCTTGTTATATGTTGGCAATCCTACTACTCACATTCGTGATGAAAACTTTTACAAAGCGCAGTAAAGAATTCTCAATTTCACATCTAAATGATTTCAGGCATTGGGGATTTCATTTCTGCCATGGACTTAGGAGAAGTATTACATCGAATGACGTCTGATACAAAGATCAACATTCAACCACCCAGTTTTACAGCGGAACTACTCAGACCTGAATTTAAAAATGCAGCATTGGAGTAAGCATAAATTTCTTAATACACGCTGGGCACAAAAATTAGAGGAACTCAAAGAATTAATAAAAAATGAAAAATCCATGCTTAAATTAATTTTTAACAGAATGAAATTTTTTTGAATGAGTTTCTTTGGAATACCTTGGGGTTAAAGAAAATAATCAATATCCTTAATCTATTCATTATTTGCAAAGTTATGTAGTTAAGCAAATATCCCTGTTATTATTATATTATATAGGCTTGGGCCTCATCAGCCACTGTTCGCATGGGTAGCTCTTATCCGGGTCATTATCCAAAAATGCTATCCCATAAAAGGGGCAATTTAGGCACGTCCCCCGCCTTAAGCCTCGCCTCCTCTAGGATAACAGGGGTCCCTAATATAAGATACCTCTTCTCCTCCAGTGCGGGGCAGGTGTAAAGAAGATCGAGGTTTCCTCGTCTTCTTTACAGTATCTGCAGGCCGGGCTATCAGTCAGCCTCAGCTTGTGCTTATATGCATTCAGGCTACTATGGTGGTCCGTTATGATTCCCACCAGGGTTCTGGCTTTGTGCCTGTTCAATTCAATGAATTCTTGGGCCCATTTCTCAATCTCTGTGTATTCGATGAAGAGTTTGGTTATTCGACAACCCGTTACTCCTCTCCATCTTTTATTGTGCTGGCCTCTTGCCCAACCATTGATGCGGTCTCTGATCAGATTCCGACTTATTCCCACTGCAGGTTCTGGTCCATAGAGGTTTTCCCTGGTCCCTAGTCTGGCAAAGTCATCTGCAATTAGATTTCCCTTAATGCCATTATGCCCAGGTATTCATAAGAGTTCCACCGGTCCCTTCCCTGCCAAGTGGTTCAATGCCTCATAGCAATTATAGACGAGCTTCGACTTTGTCGTTGCTGAATTCAGGGCTGCCAACGCCGCCCTGCTATCCCAGCAGATACATGCCTTCTCCTGGGTCTGATTTTGGTCGGCCCCCAGAACACCATATGTTCCAACTAGCTCGGCCTGGAGTGCGGTAGTGTATTTGCCCAAGGGGAAGGTTTTACCTATCCCGTCACGTCGCCTATACACCCCCGCACCCGCTCTGTTCCCACTCTTGGCTCCATCCGTGTACCAGATGTCTCCATTGAGCGGCAATCCAGCTCGACCCTCCATCCAGTCGGTCTTACTGGTGAGGGTGATCTTATATTTCTTGTCAAACAGGAAGTGGGCATCCACCCGTACTGTCAGAGGGCATCCATAGGAGTTCCTCCTCAGCTAGCTCCCTTGAGAGTCTATTCAGGTCCCTTACCTTCCTATTTATGTTTCCCACCCTGTGCATTGCCTTTGCAGCTTCCGCTTTCAGTATGACATCAAGAGGTGGTATCCCCATCAGTATCCCCATCGCCTCGATCGGTGTTGATCTTGGGGCCCCGGTTATACTTCTAAGAATCAATCCTCTTAACTTGTTAAGTCGGTTGTCTTGCCGACTTTAAACAGGGTCTCTCCCACCAGATCAGTGCCGCATACGTTAGTCTGGGTTTGAGAATTGCCTCATACATCCATTTCATCGTTTCCGGTTTCAAGCCCCAGCTATTACCAATGGCTCTTCTCAGTTGCCAAAGTGTTGCTGTGATCTTGGAACATATGTGACTTAGATGTTTTCCCCATGACAGCTTCCCGTCCAGGATTACTCCTAAGTATTTCACTTCGCTATTATAGCTTAGTTCTTGGCCACCAACTTGGAATATCCCTAAATACGCAATATTTTTACCTCTTTTACTATCAACATTCTCGCACCGAGATTTTTTTTATCAAAATCCAATAACTAAGACTTCTGTAGAATACTTTTCAGTTTTTAAAACCCTACTTGAGGTTTCTGTGCGATCATTAATTCCGTAGTAATAAATTACCAAAACCAAAACTGGATTTTTTGCTTTGATCCGCTCAAAGACGATAACTCGTCGAAATAACTCTTTTAAGGCTTTTAGACCACTTAAATTAAAGAGGATAAAATTATCTAAAAAAGCTTTATAATCAAATCAGTGAAAAAAATGTATTGAATTCCGTTGACCTTTTGAAAATCAAGGAAAAATTTGGAATAATTTGTTTCCGATGGTTTTCTTATAATTACTCAAAAATTGATGACGGTAAAAAAATTTTAACTCAAGATCTAAAAACTAGAAACTTGGAGATTTAATTTGCTTCTTTTATAATTGCCCTGCGACTATTTTGTCCAAGTTACAGCGCTTTGAAAATTACCTAAAAATTTAGGATGTTTTTACATCCCTTAATTTTTGTGCCTAATAAATAATAAAATAATTCGATTTTTAAATATAATTAATTGTTGTATCTATTTTCTTCAACTATCACTTTAAACCTTGACAGTATCTACAGACTACAACTTTTCGTTTGTTTCAGTATGATCACGACTAGTTTCTACCAGAAAGCCGACTTGGAGCAATGGATCATCTCCTACATTTCCGAGGCGGATTACAAGGAACTGGTGGACGTTCTTTGGGAACCTCTTCTAGACAAGAATCTCAGTTTCATTGCCAAATCGGAAACTGGGAAGATCGTAGGCGTTGCCCTAAATTTCGACGCCAGAGATGAACCGGAGGTAGAAATAAAATCGAAGTTGACTGTGATATTCGAATTTTTGGAAAGCGTCGAGGGACCAGTGAGGTAAAAATCATCAGATACTCTTTCTTCGGTTATTAATTACACAGGGGAACAGCAATTTGATTGTCTTAGATCGGTGACTTATTTTTGACTAATTTTTGGCCTCCGAATCCAAAAGTAACCACAGTTTTTGTCTATCGCATCAACTTTTTAAGCTATGGAGTACCCCCTCTTTGTCTCAAAAATCATGCAGAATATGCATATAAAGGAAAATAAAAGGAAAACTTACTAAATGTATTGTTAACAAAGAATAGTTTTATTCAGACACAGGCTATATATAGTTACTCCAAGTTAAACTGTGTTCATACAAATAGTAAAGTTTCTTTACCAAACAGTAAACATACATATTAAGGTAAAATTTTTCGCTTATAGCTTTTTCTATGATGTTTAATATATGGATTCTTGCTCGATGCTCCAACAATAGTCATCTATCATATGTAGTACATCCCATCTACCTTGATACCGCGCCTCCATGATTTTCAAATCTTGGTGGAATCGTTCACCTTGTTCATCGCTGACTGCACCAAAATTTTTCGGGAAGTCAGCAAGGTGGCTATGTAAAAAATGCAACTAGATGCTTATGTTGCATCTAAGCATGCTGTAGCTGTCCAGGAGTTGCTGGACAGTTTCGGTGTAATTCTGTGCTCGTTTATTTCCAAGAAAGGCTTTGACAATATTTTTGAATGCCAACCAAGCACTCTTTTGAAGTTCTATCATTGTTCCGATGAAATGTTCATCTTTAACGAGCTGCCGAATCTGTGGACTATCAAACACACCGGCCTTTATTTTTTCAAATGGCAGGCGAGGAAATGCTGAAATGAGATACCTACTTGAAACAGTCTCGTTCAGCTGACAAAGCCACACTCACATAAGGTGAACAGAGAAAACTTGACGTGGTAGAAGAAAACTAACTATAGTGTTGAAATCAGCATGCCTATTTAACTCTTAAAAAGCTCAAAAATCGAACTCAACAGAAATTGTGTTGCAAATTGTTTCCCTGTGTTGTTATTATAAAATTTCACCCAGATGTGATAAGATCTTTTCGTTCCTTCCAGAGATAATCAGTTACCGCCCGGCAAGGGTAAAGTGTTGCACTCCTTCATGATGGCCACACATTCCTCACTGTCTCCCAAAGAAAATGTAGCCGTGATGCAGTTTATGGAGGACGAAGTGCTGAATCTTGCCAAGAGCAGAAATTTCGCTGGAATATTTACAACGAATACAAGTCCTCTTACGCAGGTAACTGAAATTACTATTCCAATGAAATATTTTCCTTCATTAAAAGTAATGTTAACGTGCGTTTTCTCATTCACTCTTAATGACAACACTGACATCCCTAAAGCTTTTGACCGTATAAGTTATTCCATTTTTATAATAAAACTTCGGTAGTTATATTGTCATACTGGCCATGTCTTACATGTAAACTACAGTATGTAATAATCAGTAAATGCAAATATATACATATGATAACTTCAGGTGTGCCCCAGAGATCCAATTTGATGCTACTTGTATTTCTGTTATACATAAATGACATTATTATGTTAGTATACTGCCTATAGAAAACGTAACATTTAGTATAAAGCAAACATCCCCAGTAGCAATTTTAAACGTTGCTACACACCAACAACTCCTTTCAATTCCATTGGAACTTGAGAGTATTTGTCACTAGTTAGAGGTACGTAAATATCACTATTTATCATGGATAGGGGACTAAAATCGGGAATAATTGTCATGTAGCCATTACCTTCTGCCAACTACCCAAAGGCACAAGGGTTCGTATGTTGTAATTACAAAATGCTACAAAGCGACGTAAGTACCATACGTAGGTAGTTCGTGGAACTTCTTTGGGCTATGGTGTAGCTGTTTCTTTGGTTTGTATATCTATTAAGTCTGATGACTGTCATCATGTTAGGACTATTTCTCTACCATATAATTTTTATTGATACCTACAGTATTACAAATAAATGCAATCTCGACTATTTCGTTATCGATGTATAAAAATTAAAATCCTCATATATTTTTTTGTAAAATACGACAATGATAGATGAAAAAATAACAGATCGTTGACGCAATACATATGTTTTAACAAAAATTTGTTTCCTAACAATTATAACAAAAAGGCATGAAGGTACATCAAAATTTGGGGACACGGTATTTTAAATAACCGCTGTTAATTAAATAAGTATAATTACGCATTAATTTGGTACACAGTGATTAGTCAGTCACTTTGAAGAATTGTTTATGGGTCATGCAAACGTACCTTTCACTTTAAATTACTCCTTTATAACTTTGAAAGATGAAGGATCAGGTAAAGCCCTTACACTGTAATCGCTACTTTGAAACTATCTCCAAATTTTAAAAACTTACGTGACCAATAAGTAACATTACATGGTTGTCATTTATTTGTCAGTTGTACTATATATTGTACGAGGGTGGATCAAATATAAACGGGATTTTGGATCCTGAGTGTCTACGGCTGTTGGGACCAGGCCCGAAGTTCTAGTATAATTGTGTGGGATCATTACGAATGGAAAGAGTCGGCCATTACCCACTCTCAACCGGTTCATCAGTAGCGCTCACGATGTCGGAGCGAGAGGTGCACCCCGCTGTTGCGCAACGCATTATTATAAAATTTCTTGTTCATGAAGGAGTTCAAGTGGCGGAAATTTTCCGTAGATTGACTGCACAGTTCAGGGATCAAACACTATTAAGGACTCGTGTGTTTGCCTGGCATAAAGAGCTCAAAGAAGGGCGAGAGCGAGTGGAAAATCAGGAACACTATCGCCGTCCTCGAACCAGCAGTACGGACGAACACATTCGCGCGATTTAAGACGTTCTTGAAGAAAATCGACGGGTGACCGTATCCGAAGTTGCAGAAAAGGTCGGTATAAATTATGAGAGCTGAAAATTGCCTCAAAAGACGAAACCTACCGATTCGAGAGGCAATCCTCCTTCACGACAACGCCCAGGCTTCATACTGCAGTTCTAACGGTCGAAAAATTGAAAGAAATGCACTGGACTCTACTTGAACATCTTCCCCACAGCCCCGACTTATCACCCTGCGATTTTCATTTGTTGGGCCGCTTAAAGAAGCTCTAGGAGGGCAACGATTTGAAGATGGCCAGTACGTAAAGGGATTCGTGCGCAATTGGCTCCTGACTCAACTGTGTAGTTTTCATTCTACAATACTGGGATAAAAGAAACCTTCCTTTTCGCTGAGAAAAATTTATTTGGAAAGCAAGAGACTATGTAGAAAAATATAATATATTTGCCTTTTGTTTTATCAATTTCAAAATTATATATGTATATTTTAATAAAGTCCCGTTTATATTCGATCCGCCCTCGTATACTACTTCACTGTTCTAATAAGTTTAAAGTATTCTGGCTTCCTCCTGATATACCATTCAATATACATATTTCAAAAGTTAAAATAACATAACAATAATAATAAAAGTCACAAAACTATATGACTTTAATAGACAGTGGAAATAAATACATAAAAACTATAATGTTCTTGTTTAAAGTGCTTTAATTGGAATGTCGTAATATTTAGTACAGTTGCAACTACTTAGATGCTGCTGAAGATATATACGTATGTACATTTATCAAGTGAGTAACAATTATTATTACACAGTGAGGCTAACCTAACATAGAAACTTAATATCACAAGACGACATGTACATATTATTATATAAACATTCGATATTAAATTTCATTTTATGTATAACTCATTTTATGTATAACCAATTAAAATTATATTTAATTAAGTTGTTCACTTCCAAGAATACAACCATCATCAGTGCAAGCCTGATATTTACATTTCATACATTCGAGCATGAGCGTAAAGCAGTTTCCGAGAATCCCAAAAAATCCCACAATTTTTACGCGGAATAGTGACGATGGATAAATTCTTGGCTTAAATAAATTGATTATTATGTAAAAGTTGTTTAAAAATAACATTAACTTTAGATAAAAAATTAACTATTTAAATTGTTACATAAGTACTTATACCACAGTTCTACTTAAAACGTTATATATTATTATGTGTAATTCATATTAAGAGAATACATAAAATAAATTTTCTACCACCTGCTGCACTACAAAGAAAAAATAATAAAACAACAAGTGAAAAAATAAACAAATATGTACGTTTTTAAGTTGTTTATTTTTCATGAAAATATTCTTTTAATTTTATTTCGTAAAAACCAAAATGTAAAGTTGCTTGTGTATTTTTTTTTAAATTATATTTTTCATCAAAATCTTTTGATTTTACATATTTCATAAAAATCCAGACGAATTATATCCAAATGCATCTGCTAATTGCGCTATATATTATTACAGTAGTGTTTAAAACTTGCCTAAGAAAAAATTAAAATTCCCTTAAAAAAACTATTGTTTCATCACATGTATATAAACATCTTTTAAACATTATACTCTTAGAAAATTGTCTAATTGTATAACTAGTCTACATGGGACTACTTTAAAATCAAGGAAACTTGGCAAATACTCGGCACTTTTTATGGCAGTGGAATGAAATTAAATATTTGTTCTAACAAAAATTATTACAGCATTATATTTTTCATTTACGTAATTTGAAAATACTTTGTCATTTTGTTCAAACAGAATGAGCGTAAAACATCGTTAAGAGATAACAACACCAAAATTGTTATATATAGTATAAACTCAGCTTTAATTTAATCTGGAAACGGTTGTGACGTTGCCAAGTTTGACGAATTTAAATTTAGACAAAAATAGATTTATTACTAAATGTTATGGTATATTATAGAAAAATTAAACCTTTAGTTTCGTGTATAAGAACGCTTATATAGGATTTATAGATTTAGAAAAAGCTTTTGATAATGTAAGATGGGAAAAAATGTTCAAGATACTAAAGAGCGCGGGAATGAGGTATAGAGATGGGAGAGTAGTACACAATCTATACAAAGAGCAAACTGCTGTTATAGAAGTAGAAGGGGAGAGAAGGGAAGTACGTATTAGGCAAGGAGTAAGACAAGGATGTACGCTATCACTAATTTTTAATCTGTACATGGAAGAGTCGATTAATGTGGTAAAGGATAGAGTGGATTTCGGGATTAAAGTACAGGGACAGAAACTAAAAATGCTGAGATTCGCGGGTGATATAGCAGTATTAGCATCCAGTAAGGAGGAATTAGAATCAGCATTGAACGAAATGGAGGCAGTGTTGACAGAGGAATACGGAATGAGGGTGAATAAAAACAAAACTAAAGTGTTAGTGTGCAGAGGGCGCGAGAGCGGAGCAAAAACAAAAGTACAAATTAATAATGAAAGATTGGAGGAAGTTAAAGACTTCACTTATTTAGGAAGTAAAATAAATTAGGATGGAAGAAACGATAAAGATATAAAACAAAGAATAGCTCAGGGTCGAGTAGCTTTTAACAAAAATAAAACACTTTTATTATACTAGCACTATTATATAGAGATTTTTGAAAACATATGTATGTAGCACGGCACTATACGGTTACGAAACCTGGACGGTAGGGGAAGCAAGTAGGAAGAAATTAGAAGCTTTTGAGATGTGGTGTTACCGAAGAATGATGAAAATACCGTGGACTGATAGGGTTAGAAACGAAGAAGTATTAGAAAAAGTCGGCGAGAAAAGAAGTATGTGGAAAAACATAAAGAAGAGATGAGATAGAACGGTAGGCCACTTGCTGAGACATGGGGGAATAGTCCGCGATATTTTGGAGGCAGAAATAGGAGTGAAGAAAGGCAGGGGTAGGCCTAGATTAGACTACTGCTCACAAATAGTAAAGGATGTAGGTTGTAGCACAATTAGCGAAATGCGTAGGTTAGCACAAGATAGGAGAAGCTGGAGGTTAGCGTCCAACCAGTCTTAGGACTGATGACCTCATGATGATGAGTTTCGTGTGAAAGGTATTAATTCTTAGGAAGGCGCTGGAACTTTTGGTGCAACAATAAAAACAGGGGACCAATTTTCTACGAACACTGAAAGATTACATGTTGCTTGAAGCATGTTTCGTCAACCAAGTTGGCACCGTCAAAAGATGGTTAAATCCAAGTATACTGGTGTATGAAAGATCTTAAGTATTAATACAATTTACCAAATAAAATCGACAATTAAGTTACAATGAAATCCATTATACTTATACGAATTTGACGCTTAAAATATATCGATTCTTAAAAGAACGATAAAAATAGGGGTTACTATTGGAAAATATAACAATTGTCGCCCAGAAATCAGGAAAAAATTAAATGACGGGCTGAGACACAATCTCGTTGGCCCCTGGTATATTTATACTACTCGTATATACCAACATCTACTTGGTGGTATTAATAATTGTATATTTAATAACAATAAGCTTTCAGATTATTAAAATTAGGTATATAATTATTATAAATAACTATTTGCATATAATATTTTCCTGGGTATCTTTTTGTAAAACCCTGTAACACTCGTATCGCTTGTAAACAAAGTCTAATATTTTTCTTTTTACATTTCAGCAACTGGGAACCGACATATACAAGTACCAAACCATGCTAGATTATCAAGTGAACCAATACGTGGCTAGCGACGATACCAAACCCTTCGGCTTAGCTCCCGATGATCAAAGGGCGATAGTGCAGTGGAAATCGATTGAATAAAACGTCGGATCTCGGATTCCCCTTCGTGAAATAATTGATTTTTTATTTTCACTAAACGACTGATCCTTGGAGATTTATTTATTTGTAACGAGGAAATATTACTCTAAAAATTGTCTACTGAAAAAAATACGACATATTTTGAATAAGCCCTTTGACAGATATTGGTACATCTTAAATGTCTTAAACAGTTAGAATTGCATTAGATCAATGGTAATTCAACTGTTCTATTTGAAAAATATACTTGCCTTCTTTGTTTTACTTACAGTTATATTTATTATGTTAAAAACAGTTTTATTTAGATTTCCATGATAATTAACTAGATATATAGTTTATATTTTATTCCAGACGCTCACGTATCAGCAATATTAAATATATGTATAAATTGTATATATTCAGATGGTATTTATATATTAATGTCTTATGATATGAGGGAGCACTGGCTATTAAAAGACACTAGGATAATGTAATACTATATCTAACATACTATACCAAAAAATAAATATATTTACAGGTAATACTTTCTGTACATTTAAATTCAAATCAGCTGTGAACAGACGAATTATACACAAAACTATTTTACCTGAAATGTATTAAGCCAGGTATATAAATCCGTAAATTTCAGGTAAAGTAACTAATCCACTAGGTACAATTTCCAATGAATTAGAAATTATTTTTGACTCATTTTCTCTCGTTTATGTTTATCTGTAAGCATTTTCATGTTAAATAAACTGTTTATATATGTATACATCATTGAGAACATTGTTTTAAATGTTTTGTTTTTAAGTAAATAAATTTTATTTAACAAGTTGCATTAGACAATTTAATTTATATCCTGTTACTTTGAGAATTAATACAACTACGATAATATTTAATTATGATTCTTAAAATATTATTCACGTATTTTTAAATGATTGTCCCTACTTTAACAATTTAATTGTATATGAGAACCACTATACCTCCGTTAATATGCAGCCAGTAATACCGGATACTGTATAGTAAACTGCCTGTAACATAAATTGTCTTCAAATAATAGCCTCTCTCGCGGCGTTTGTATACGTACGAGGAAAATAATCGAAAAACAACACTATTTTATAATTTGTACGTTGACAATAAAAAAACTGCTGACACAAAAAATTATTACACGTTAATTTATATCTAGCTTTAGTCTCTGTGACCCCAAGTTTTAAAAAAGTAAAAAGGGTATTTATCAATGTTGTCCTCGTAATAGGTTTTACCGCCGAGTAAAAAAATAGTTCCTGGGGTATTTCCCATTTGTAATGAGTTTAATCGTAAGTAAATTACAGTACAAGAAATCTGAAAAGTATTAGACACATTTTAAGTCATTGTTAGAGCAATTTCAATTGACGGTAGTCGGCGCAAAGACAAAAACAAAATTTCTAACAGTTGTCAGTAAATTTGACTAAACTGGTGGCAAAAGTATCACACAGAACGTAAAACTACAACAGCTTTAGTAATGTCATATTAGATAGTTTTATTCGATTGTCTATGTTTACAGTCTTATTATTCTTGTTGTATTCGTTAAATTGTTGAGGTTTTTTCAACCAATGATCTATTAAAGTGTTGCTTAGCAGCGCCGTAGTTTTAGACACGTCGAGGTGAGGAACTAGTGGCTCCCCCTACCACTAGTTTCGTGGCTTGTCTACCCTACCGCCATTAGAAAATCAGCAACGATAACTCTCTTTTCGCCTTCGACCCGTTTGCTTTGCCGGCATCTAGTCACGTGCATTTGTGTAATTATCTGAAATCATCTCTTTAAAAAAATGGCAGATGAATATTTTTTCGGTAAGCGATTGTTTTTAAATATTTGTATTACGTATTTCCACTGATATTTTTGTGATACTCTTCATATTTACACTCTGAGATGTTGGTAAATATTACTAGTGAAGCTAAGCCGGTTTTTGCGCGCCATTGTGGTTCACGATTGTTTACAAGTTTTTCTGTTTTCTGTACAGCTCTTACCCTCCAAGGAAAAAGCAGTAAAGTTTGGGACCCCGAAGCGAAGGGGGCTGAAGATTACCAAGGGGGCCACAAATTAATTATCAAGCAAGCGTTGTTAGGGCCAGACGCCACCGAAGGTTTGTTAAACTTTGTTTATTAGGTATATCACGACTGTGAGAGCTTTGTCCAAAAAAATATTTTCAAGTTTCCCTTTGTGTGAAAAATGCTTTGCTTTGTATTCTAACCTCAAAAACCGCCCATCGCGTTGAACGCTGTAGCCATGACTAATTAAAATAATGGCGTAATACAAACATTTTGAGTCGATTGTTACTATTATTAATATTATTGTTAATCAATTTTCGTTTTTAGGCGAAGTAAATGTAGTTCAGGTCGAAGCTATGACGTGGAAGGATTCTGTGAAGATACCAGTCGCCACATTAAAAGCCGGTGGCCCAAACAATCAAGTATTGCTAGATCTTTCCTTCCCAGATCCTCCTGTTACTTTCACGCTGGTGCAAGGTAATGGACCAGTTCACATTATCGGGCATCATTTAATCGCTGGTGCGATAGAGGAATTTGATGAGATTGAAGAATTAGATGAGATGACTGATGAAGAAGAAGGAGAGGAAGGCGCAGTAAGTAACGCTTTCTTAGTATGAATTTTTTTTTTAACTCAGTTGTGCTATAGGGAAAATCATTCTTCATTAATTAGAAATGCAGAGTTATTACTATTGTAATAAATTCATTTTTCATATGTAACTTTTTCTAGAATTAACACATTAGAATTTGATTTGAAATTGAAATACCTAATGATATAGAAGGCATAAAGTACTATTATCAAATCTTTAATTTTATGGTAATTATTTACTTTAACCCACTTGAAAATGCTTATCGAATTTTTCCTACCCCCCCTATTTCCGAGGGTGCTGGATAGGAATCGGGCTTCAGTTTCATCCGCTTGGACAGTTTTCGAGAAAATAAATTTTCCATTTTTCCGTACGAGAGCACTCTTCTTACTAAATTCTTACCAAATAACTTTCACTTCACGCTATATAGATAGCTAATATTAACATGAGTAGGTGCTACAACACTTCCTTTATACATATCATATATTAAGCCCTCATAAAACATGTTTAGTTACTTCAACAAATGTCCCTCAATGCCCTCTGTGTCATTCGATGAAACCCCATATATACGGAGGGGCTCCAAAAGCTAACTCTGAATATTAACAACTAAATAAGCTGTTATTTTGAAGGATACTAACCTAACTACTTATTACGGTCAGGTTAGCTTAGCATAGTTTAAATTTATAATATTGAGTCATACTTACCCCTTTTTTATATGCAACTTTAAGTACATTATAATGAAAAAGAGAAACACTGGTATCTTTCAGACTACAAAATGACTGCCCTACCTGCTTAGAGACCTTAATGTCACAATTAATTTATAGTATCATCATCATTAGGTCATCAGTCCTAAGACTGGTTGGACGCTAACCTCCAGCTTCTCCTATCTTGTGCTAACCTACGCCTTTCGCTAATTGTGCTACAACCTACATCCCTTACTATTTGCGAGCAGTAGTCTAATCTAGGCCTACCTCTGCCTTTCTTCACTCCTATTTCTGCCTCCAAAATATCGCGGACTATTCCCCCATGTCTCAGCAAGTGGCCTACCATTCTATCTCTTCTCTTCTTTAAGTTTTTCCACATACTCCTTTTCTCGCCGACTTTCTCCAATACTTCTTCGTTTCTAACCCTATCAGTCCATGGTATTTTCATCATTCTTCGGTAACACCACATCTCAAAAGCTTCTAATTTCTTCCTACTTGCTTCCCCTACCGTCCAGGTTTCGCAGCCGTAAAGTGGCGTGCTCCATACATATGTTTTCAAAAATCTCTTCCTTGTTTCTAAGTTTATTACCCCCGAGCATAAAAGTGCTTTCTTTTTGTTAAAAGCTACTCGACCCTGCGCTATTCTTTGTTTTATGTCTTTATTGCTTCTTCCATCCCAATTTATTTTACTTCCTAAATAAGTGAAGTCTTTAACTTCCTCCAATCTTTCATTATTAATTTGTACTTTCGTTTTTGCTCTGCTCTCGCGCCCTCTGCACACTAACACTTTAGTTTTGTTTTTATTCACCCTCATTCTGTATTCCTCTGTCAACACTGCCTCCATTTCGTTCAATGCTGATTCTAGTTCCTCCTTACTAGATGCTAATACTGCTATATCATCCGCGAATCTCAGCATTTTTAGTTTCTGTCCCTGTACTTTAATCCCGAAATCTACTCTATCTTTTACCACATTAATCGCCTCTTCGATGTACAGATTAAAAATTAGTGGTGATAGCGTACATCCTTGTCTTACTCCTTTCCTAATACCTACTTCCCTTTCTTCCCCTTCTACTTCTATAACAGCAGTTTGCTCTATGTATAGATTGTGTACTACTCTCCTATCTCTATACTTCATTCCCGCGCTCTTTAGTATCTCGAACATTTTTTCCCATCTTACGTTATCAAAAGCTTTTTCTAAATCTACAAATCCTATATAAGCGTTCTTTCCTTTTTCTATTGTTTTCTCTAACATTACTCTTAGCGCCAGAATAGCTTCGCGAGTTCCCCTATTTCGCCTAAACCCGAATTGGTCTTCTCCTAGTATTTCCTCCGCTCTATTTTCCATCCTCTTCTGCACTATTCTAGTTAAGATTTTTGACGCATGGGAAGTTAGGCTAATCGTTCTAAAGTTCTCGCATTTGTCGGCTCCTCTCTTTTTCGGTATAGTAACGATAATGTTCCTCTTATAATCCTCCGGCATCTCGCCCGTTTCGTATATGTATTTTACCAGTTCAAACATCCTATTTACTACTTTCTGTCCCGCACATTTCAAAATTTCCGCCTGTATTTTATCTACACCCGGCGCTCTATTATTCTTTAGCCCCCTTAGTGCTATTTCAAATTCCTCTCTCAATATAGGTTTTCCTACATCTTCCCTATCGATGCTAGATTCTTCCTCTAATATCTCTCCTAATCCCTGACCCTCGTATAAATTTCCTAAGTACTGCTTCCATCTATCCGCTTTCTCCTCTCTTCCGATCAGTATGTCCCCCGATTGACTCCTAACATTTCTACTTATTGTTCCTACATCCCTGAAGTTCCTCTTAATTATTTTGTAAGCCTCATCGGTCTTACCTACTTGCAACTTATCTTCTACTTCTTTGCATTTCTCCTCTATCCATTGTTCTTTCGCTTTTCTACATTTTCTAATGATTTCCCACTTTATTGCCTTATACGTTTTCAGTCCTTCTTCGTCTCGTCTGTTTTTGTAGCCTCGTCTCTTTTGCATTAAGTTTAAGATTTCGTCCGTTATCCAGGGCTTCCTAGCTTCCCTTTTATCGTGTCCTAAAACGTCCGTAGCCGCGGAAGCTAGACTATTCTTGATACCCTCCCACTCAGTTTCTGCGTTCTTGATTTCGTCCTTACTCGTTTTATTTATTAATTGATCTGTTTTCTCCTGGAACTTATCTTTCATATTCTGATCCCTCAATATGTCTACATTTATACGTTTCTTATCCTTCCGGGTTTTCAGATTTTTGAACTTTAATCTAGCTTTCATGACTACCAAGTTGTGATCGCTGTCTACATCTGCTCCTGGATAACTCTTACAGTCTTTTACTTGATTTCTAAATCTCTTCCTAACCAGAATGTAGTCTATCTGATACCTGTCTATCCCTCCTGGCATTTTCCATGTGTACCGCCTCCTAACGTGATTCTTGAACAATGTGTTCGCGACTACCATCTTGTGCTTCTCACAGAATTCTATCAGTCTGCTACCTCTCTCGTTTCTGTTTCCTAATCCATAAGGCCCTACAAATTCTCCTTCTTTCCCCTCACCTACGACTGCGTTAAAATCTCCTACTATTATTAAATTTTCATGACCCTTCACAAATCCTATTACCTGCTCTATGTCCGAATAAACGGCTTCTAACTCTTCCTCGCTGTGGCTAGAAGTAGGTATGTATACTTGCACTATTACAGTTTCCACTGGCTTCGAATCTAACCTAACCATCATTACTCTCTCGCTGTATTGTAGGTAGCTATCTACACACTGTCCTGCGTTCTTCCGCATAACGATCCCTACTCCCGCGTTTCCATTTACCGATCCTGTGTGTATTACCCTATAGTCACCGCTCAAAAAACTTCCTACTTCCGGCCAGCGCATCTCACTTATACCTACTATATCTAATCCTAACCTATCCATTTCTATCTTCAGATTTTCTAGCTTCCCTGCCTGTCTCATGCTTCTGACATTCCACGCTCCGACTCGTGAAATGCTACACTTCTTATTATGATTGCACTCGATCACGTCTTCCGGAACAGTCCTCACCCGGAGATCCGAACGGAGGACTATTTTACCTCCGGAGTTATAGTATAATAATTCGAATTTATAGTATAATAATAATTAATTTTCAAGATTTTCAAATAAATCTAGTGGTTGCAAAATGTATATAAAATAACTCATGCTTTTTCTGGCAATTGCACTGCATTTGGTATAAGGAAATCTCTACCGCTTTGTAATTTTTTTCTTCTAAAATTGCATTAGGTCCTATGACATTAAATATTATATGAATTGGCTACATGAGACTTGAGTGATTGAATTGTAATTGTGTGGCCTGGTCCTTTAGAAAATACATGGCTTATATTTTGCTTTGTTTTTTCATCTTGGAATTATCAGTTGGTTAAAGAGAAAAGCTTATTCGTATCTTTTTATTTTATATGGCCGTCTTGAGATAATTTTGTATATAGGTTATATTGATATAAATACGTTTACATATTTAACCTATTATGAATGAACAGGGGTTGTTTCAGCACAACTTGTGTTTAGGTAAGTTTCATGTAGAAATATTTATATTTACATGACCTATACATGAATTTCTCTGAAGATGGCTATATGGAATCGAAATGTGAGAATGAAAACATTTTTTAATATAACTGTATAACATCACCAAGAAAAGAAATAAATGAATTATAATAAAAATAGAAACTATTAATAATTAATTTCATTGTTTATTGAATACTTCGTATCATCTCTTTATGTAAACAGACTTTTATTTTTATTATCTTAATTAAAAAATACAACCTTTACAAATTGATTAGATTGTACGATTGTACATGTCACGATATTATTTATCATTGATTTAGGGAGTTCTGCGTAATAAATCCATACATTACATCATTATAATTTCCCTTCTATATTTTGCTTTGCTTTCACTGTAGTTCTAATAGCATATTTACGTATATTGGATCTCCAGAAGGACTTATTGATATGCGAATTTGAACATTTTCTGGTTATGTCGAAAGTAAGAAAAACTGTAAAATTTTCCATGGGGACTAACGACATAGCTGTAAATATTTAGTTGTTGCTAGATAGTAATTATTGAGTTGGTTTTTATGTGGGGTGTATTAAAATCCCCGTCCATTATTCCAAAACTGATTGTGAGGTATTAGTCAACTTATAATCTAGTATATGAATCTAATGGTGAAATTTTCCCAATCATAGTCTTCTGGAAATGAGAGAGGTAGCAGACTGATAGAATTCTGTGAGAAGCACAAGATGGTAGTCGCGAACACATTGTTCAAGAATCACGTTAGGAGGCGGTGCACATGGAAAATGCCAGGAGGGATAGACAGGTATCAGATAGACTACATTCTGGTTAGGAAGAGATTTAGAAATCAAGTAAAAGACTGTAAGAGTTATCCAGGAGCAGATGTAGACAGCGATCACAACTTGGTAGTCATGAAAGCTAGATTAAAGTTCAAAAATCTGAAAACCCGGAAGGATAAGAAACGTATAAATGTAGACATATTGAGGGATCAGAATATGAAAGATAAGTTCCAGGAGAAAACAGATCAATTAATAAATAAAACGAGTAAGGACGAAATCAAGAACGCAGAAACTGAGTGGGAGGGTATCCAGAATAGTCTAGCTTCCGCGGCTACGGACGTTTTAGGACACGATAAAAGGGAAGCTAGGAAGCCCTGGATAACGGACGAAATCTTAAACTTAATGCAAAAGAGACGAGGCTACAAAAACAGACGAGACGAAGAAGGACTGAAAACGTATAAGGCAATAAAGTGGGAAATCATTAGAAAATGTAGAAAAGCGAAAGAACAATGGATAGAGGAGAAATGCAAAGAAGTAGAAGATAAGTTGCAAGTAGGTAAGACCGATGAGGCTTACAAAATAATTAAGAGGAACTTCAGGGATGTAGGAACAATAAGTAGAAATGTTAGGAGTCAATCGGGGGACATACTGATAGGGAGAGAGGAGAAAGCGGATAGATGGAAGCAGTACTTAGGAAATTTATACGAGGGTCAGGAATTAGGAGAGATATTAGAGGAAGAATCTAGCATCGATAGGGAAGATGTAGGAAAACCTATATTGAGAGAGGAATTTGAAATAGCACTAAGGGGGCTAAAGAATAATAGAGCGCCGGGTGTAGATAAAATACAGGCGGAAATTTTGAAATGTGCGGGACAGAAAGTAGTAAATAGGATGTTTGAACTGGTAAAATACATATACGAAACGGGCGAGATGCCGGAGGATTATAAGAGGAACATTATCATTACTATACCGAAAAAGAGAGGAGCCGACAAATGCGAGAACTTTAGAATGATTAGCCTAACTTCCCACGCGTCAAAAATATTAACCAAAATAGTGCAGAGGAGGATGGAAAATAGAGCGGAGGGAATACTAGGAGAAGACCAATTCGGGTTTAGGCGAAATAGGGCAACTCGCGAAGCTATTCTGGCGCTAAGAGTAATGTTAGAGAAAACAATAGAAAAAGGAAAGAACGCTTATATAGGATTTGTAGATTTAGAAAAAGCTTTTGATAACGTAAGATGGGAAAAAATGTTCGAGATACTAAAGAGCGCGGGAATGAAGTATAGAGATAGGAGAGTAGTACACAATCTATACATAGAGCAAACTGCTGTTATAGAAGTAGAAGGGAAAGAAAGGGAAGTAGGTATTAGGAAAGGAGTAAGACAAGGATGTACGCTATCACCACTAATTTTTAATCTGTACATCGAAGAGGCGATTAATGTGGTAAAAGATAGAGTGGATTTCGGGATTAAAGTACAGGGACAGAAACTAAAAATGCTGAGATTCGCGGATGATATAGCAGTATTAGCATCTAGTAAGGAGGAACTAGAATCAGCATTGAACGAAATGGAGGCAGTGTTGACAGAGGAATACGGAATGAGGGTGAATAAAAACAAAACTAAAGTGTTAGTGTGCAGAGGGCGCGAGAGCAGAGCAAAAACGAAAGTACAAATTAATAATGAAAGATTGGAGGAAGTTAAAGACTTCACTTATTTAGGAAGTAAAATAAATTGGGATGGAAGAAGCGATAAAGATATAAAACAAAGAATAGCGCAGGGTCGAGTAGCTTTTAACAAAAAGAAAGCACTTTTATGCTCGGGGGTAATAAACTTAGAAACAAGGAAGAGATTTTTGAAAACATACGTATGGAGCACGGCACTTTACGGCTGCGAAACCTGGACGGTAGGGGAAGCAAGTAGGAAGAAATTAGAAGCTTTTGAGATGTGGTGTTACCGAAGAATGATGAAAATACCATGGATTGATAGGGTTAGAAACGAAGAAGTATTGGAGAAAGTCGGCGAGAAAAGAAGTATGTGGAAAAACATAAAGAAGAGAAGAGATAGAATGGTAGGCCACTTGCTGAGACATGGGGGAATAGTCCGCGATATTTTGGAGGCAGAAATAGGAGTGAAGAAAGGCAGAGGTAGGCCTAGATTAGACTACTGCTCGCAAATAGTAAGGGATGTAGGTTGTAGCACAATTAGCGAAATGCGTAGGTTAGCACAAGATAGGAGAAGCTGGAGGTTAGCGTCCAACCAGTCTTAGGACTGATGACCTAATGATGATGAGTCTTCTGGAGAAATGATATATGTAACTTTACTAACATGTATGTGTAAAAAAATAATTTAAACATGTTATTTAATTTTTGCATTTGGTATTTTTCGTGAAACTCGGTAAATGTTTTTCCTCTGCCCATCTTTTTGGCATTGGACAGGTAAAAACATTACTCAATAACAAATCAAAATTCCCACCATGGGACGTCCCCGTATAAACTTGTCGGTATCATTTATTACAATAAGTACAATGTGTGCTGCTTGTGGATACCCACTCGACTTCACTTTACCTGTTTATTGACGAGATTCCCGTTTTTAGGAGGAGGGAAGTAATAGAAAACGAAAAATTTCAAATGGAAAATCAAAGGTGTGCAAAAAACCCTATCCCAGAGACATTAACACCTTCCTAATAAATTTCTTTACTGTTACAGGAGGAAGAGGAGGAAGAAGACGAACCCAAAACCAAAAAAACTAAAACTGCAAATAACACTAAAGGTAAAACTCCGGTTAAAAACAATGCTAAGCCCAAAAAGTAAAATATTTTTGTGTTTTAACAGTAAGTTAGATTTTTTTTTAATATCATTCATGCTGGAATTGTACTTGTTTTTTTTTATATATAAGTAAGGATCCATAAGAACAGTTCTAGTGGAATCAACTATATTGCATTGTTCAGTGTAATTTCATGATGTTCTTTTATTCCAAATAACTTTTATGTGAATTTACTTTTAAGCCAACACTTTAGGTATTTATTTGAAATTCAGTTGTTGTAAATATACAATCTCATTAAAATAGTTTTTTTCTAATATTATTGAGTTTTATTTATCTTTGCGCCAAGCGTCGTTATCCCTTAGAATAAGTTGGTGAATATTTGCTGCATTTCAACCTCATTTCGTGACCAAATAATATACAGGGTGTCCTAGAAAAATTGAGTCACTAATAACAGGCAATTTATTAAAATGTTAATATACACAGAGTGGCTAGAAAATAATATTGGGATTAGGTTTTTTTTTTTTAATTTATCAAACATAAATAATCTGGGGTTGGATAAACTAGCGCTAGATGTTTCTGTGAAATTTCAACGAAAAATGTCCAGAAATATTCAACGTGCTATATGTTTAACCCGGGAACGGTCGCGTTGTAAGATTTCACCTAACATCTTTTGTTTTTTGCCTATAAAATATTAATTAGCCGTGCGATTTCGGAGGCAGCCTAGGAATGCCTTAGGCGACTACCCCCCCTCAAGTACAGTACTGTAAAAAAGTCTTTGGACACTGAAAATTTAATATAAATAAAAGTTGGATAATATCTTCAGGCAGTAATACCATGGAAGATGTAGAAAAACGTTTATTCGAGTAATATCAATGAGTATTTTAGGACTGACCAATAAATTAGTATTTTGTATGTCCAACTTTATTATGTAGAACGGAATCGATATGTCTTGGAGCACTAGCTATTAGTTTCTGTATAGTATCTTCTGGTATCTGTCTCCATTCTTCTTGAAGGACTTTCCATAGCTCAGCAGTAGATGTTGGAGCACGATCAGATTTCCTTCGGTCCCGATAATCCCACAAATGTTCAATTAAGTTGAGGTCCGGCCATTGCATTAATCGTATTTTTTTCTGTGCAATATGTTGCTGCAAATATTTTTGTACCAGCTTAGATGAATGTTTGGGGTCATTATCTTGTGGCAGAAAAAATTTGTTGCCAATTAAACGAATACTAGAAGGAGTTGCATGCTGTTGGAGAATATCCCTATATCGCTCTTTGTTTAATCCATCAATTTTTACCAAGTCTCCAACTCCTGCAGCAGGAAAACAGCTTCACACTATCAAGGACCCTCCACTGTGTTTTATAGTGCGTTGTAAAGTGTTCCTGGTAAGTCTCTCGTACTCGTCTGCAGACATATTGTCGCCTTGCAGTACCAAATAATTGAAATTTGGATTCGTCAGTGCATAAGACACGACTCCAGTCCTTGACTGTCCAATTTTTGTATTCTCTGACATAAATTAAGCATTTTTGTTTATTATTGTGACTTAGAAGTGGTTTTTGTCTGGCTACGTATCCCCGAAGGCCTAACTTTAGTAGTGCCTTATGGACAGTAGAAGAATCGACACTAACCCCTTGGGCATTTCTTAAACTTTCTGTCAGTTCTTTACTCGTTGCTCTTCTATTGGGCAGTGAAGTTAATTTTAAATATTGCACTGTGCCTTGCGTTAACTTTTTAGGGCGGTTATCACTTCTTTGTTGATCTTCAATTATCCCAGATTTTTTATATTTTGTTACAATGCCTACAGGAGACCTAGCAATGGGAAATTATTATTTTTTGGGAAATCATATGCACACTCTGGCGTTTGTACAATGTAATTACGGCACTGCGATCTACTAGTCTCATTTTAGCTATTTTTTTTAAACAAAATTGTTCCTCGCGTTGTTTAATGAAGTTTTACTTTTTTTTTTTCTAATATCGGCAAGTTTTAACGCCTTACTGCGTACATCAAGCTTGTTTTCTACGAACAACAGCGGTTTATCATACCCTGAATGCTGATATTGGAACTGGTAACTGGTGGTTTTATCCCTAAACGAGAATATGCAAGTATCGACAAGTCAGTCATCTGCATACGACTATTTATCAACATTTGCGATTTAACTGAAATTTGGCCAAATATGTCACAGCAACGTAATTTTCTATATTGTACTTGTATGAAAAACTTATTACTTACATTTTACTGAAGCTGAATTTAAATATAATCATTTTGCAGACTTTTATACGCAAAATTGTTAACAGTCTACATGTGTCCAAAAACTTTTTCCAGTACTGTACTAGTGTAGGTGGGCAAGGAAGGGTTCACGTTTATTTGTGTTACAGACACTAGTCTGAATCTAATCGCGACCATTTGCGTATGTCCTTTTTTTGTGTACGGTTATTCAAAAAGGTATGTTTTTTCTAACTGTTTATAAAAATATTGCAAAGTGTAATGTCCAAAATGGATCTCAAACAAGAACAACTATTAAAATGGTATGAAGAGTTAAAAGTCGACGACGAGATAGAGACTACTGATAGTGAACATGAAAACAGCGTTCGTTTTAGGCACAGTAAACACAATACAGATACAGGAGTCGGAGGGTGATGAAACCCCTATTGCTGACTTGGATGCGCCGGTACCTGTAATTACACTGAAACAGTTATAACTTTACCACTACGTCACAAGCAATATTCATATGAACTAAGATGAAAAATCAAAGTCGAGTGACTGTTTACGTAATTTAAATTTACAGTCAACTATATTACCGGCACCAAAGGAAACTAGAAAATGCCTTTCAAATAAATTATCACGACTTATAATCCATGTGCTCAAACGGATTTATGACAAATATTAGTATGTACGCAATGAAATAGGCTCAGAAGTTTACAGAAAACGAAACGAGGTTAGCGGTCAGATGTCAAACTATCGATATCTGTCGAAAATTATCTACTGCGTTAGTCAATAGCAGAGTTTCATATTTTTAATCTAATACGTATGTTACTATTTGTCTTCTCACCGATCAGCGTGAAAATATGAAAACGGTTGTCGGTGATATATTCAGATCATCTCCGATGACCGAGACACACGTAAGATCACCTGTCTCTTGTTTACCTATTATAGCAAATGCATTCATAGGGATAACGGGTTGTCTGTGATATTACCGTATGGTGGTAACGTAGTGGTAAGCTGATAACGGTTTTACACTTGAGAGCAAAACAATCGACTCAGCAATATGCTCCAACTTTGAGAGAATATGTACTCTCTCCAGTACCATTTGAAGTAAAGTTAAATAAACTGTTTGAAAGTTTAAAAACAGTTATTTCAAATGATAACACTTCGATTGGATTCGGACCTGTTCTAACAAAGTTATGAGCCGAACAACATGTGCAACAGAAAGCCTTGTTAATTGGAATGCGCATGCGCGACGATTATGACAGACATAAAGGGCGCTTGCAACCTGGTATTCGTCTCCATTTGCTAATTTCAATTTAACGTATGCGTTATGTGCCCGAAGGATTTACAAGAAAATGGATGCCACAGCTGCCGAATCAGCCCAGGTAATTGCATTGTTAAGAGAGGGTCTCAGTCAGAGAGCCGTGGCAAATCGACTGAATTTGAGTCAATCAGCTGTGTCAAGAGTGTATCGTCGGTACCGAGAAACCGGTAGCTACGTCAACCGACCAGGAGGCGGTCGTAAACGCGTGACAACGAAGAGGGACGATCGATTTATTGTGTTAAGATCTCTCAGAAATCGACATTTGACTAGTGTTGACCTCACACAAGAGCTGAGGGAGGTCAGAGGTGTGGTTGCTAGCGCTTGGACAGTGAGACGAAGATTGAAGGCAACCAAGTTTACCCCAAAAAAGGCAGCTACAGGTCCCAAACTCACTGCAGTCCAAAAGCAAAGACCACTGGAATTTGCTCGTGAACATCTCTTTTGGGACCACGGTCAATGCAGTCAGATATTACTCACAGACGAGTCCAGGATGTGCCTGCATGGTAGCGATAAGATACGTCGGGTCTATACAAGACCAGGAGAGCGATTTTCTCAATGCTGTATTCAAGAAACTGTCACATACGGAGGTGGCTCTTGCATTTTCTGGGCGGGCATTTCCATGGACGGAAAAACTGAGTTGGTTTTCGTGCCCGATGGAGGACGTGAAGGAGGATTAACAGCGGACCGCTATATCAGGGATATTCTGGAGGAACATGTTGTTCCGTATGCGGGATTTGTTAGTGAGGACTTCATGCTAATGCATGATAATGCTCGCTGCAACACCGCGCGAGTGACCACTACCTACCTGGTTGACATCGGTATACGGAAAATGGACTGGCCTCCGATGAGCCCGGACTTGAATCCAATTAAATACGTTTGGGACGAACTTAAGCGAAGAGTTAGGGCAAGAAATCCTGCACCAGGGAGCATAGTGGAACTGAGAACTGCGTTGGTTGAAGAGGGGGAAGCAGTCCCTCAAGATAGCATAAGAAAAGTTATCCGATCTATACGTAATCGTTTAGAAAATGTTATTAGGAGAAGGGGTGGCAACACCAAGTATTGAAAAAAAAAATTAAATGCATTTCAACTGAGGATTATTTTCTTTTTCGTTTCTTATTCACCCTTTCCGTTTCAACTCTTTTGTGTTACACATGTTGTTCGGCTCATAACTTTGTCAGAACAGGTCCGATTCCAATCGAAGTAGTATCATTTGAAGTAACTGTTTTTAAACTTTCAAACAGTTCATTGAACTTTACTTCAAATGGTACTGGAGAGGGTACATATTCTCTCAAAGTTGGAGCATGTTGCTTAGTCGATTGTTTTGCTCTCAAGTGTAGTATAGACAACATAGAGTACCCTATATGTGAATATAACAGTACCCTACCACTTGGAAGAAAAATAGCCGCCATCACTGGTGTTAATACAAACGTGATTGCGGCAGCGCCACAAAATGAACAGCCTAAAATGCGATGCAAGTATAGCCCCATCAGTGCCGTACACGATACGCCGATCCAGGACAAACGCCGAATGAAAGTTGTGGGGTATACATCTTTATCGATTCGATCTATGTCAGTAACATATAAGTCGGCACTGATGAGAACTAATAAGTTCGATACAGCTGTATGTCGTTGTTCGGTTCCAATCCGGGACAAATGTCGTATCCTACCTGTGGCGGGTTTTATTTTTTTAAAACCTTATCTGATCGTGCGGAAACGCGAGAAAGGGGTCGAGGATCGTTTTTAGGTATAATTCAATGCCTGGCGGGTCTTTAGCCCGAGGAGTAGTTGTTTCCTATAGCGATTATGTAATAGCCTTGTTATTCGGGAACTACTGTGATAACTGCTTGGAGGTTTGGTAGTTCCTTCTTCGATTTCCGACTTATATGTTACTGACATAGATCGAATCGATAAAGATGTATACCCCATAACTTTCATTCGGCATTTGTCTTGGATCGGCGTACCGTGTACGGCACTGATGAGAACTAATAAGTTCGATACAGCTGTATGTCGTTCGGTTCCGATCCGGGACAGATGTCAAATCCTACCTGTGGCGGGTTTTATTTTTTTTTAAAACCTTATCTGATCGTGCAGAAACACGAGAAATGGGTCGAGGATCGCTTTTAGGTATAATTCAATGCTTGGCGGGGCTTTAGCCTGAGGAGTCGTTGTTTCCTATAGCGATTATGTAATAGCCTTGCTATCCGGGAATTACTTTGATATCTGCTTGGCGGTTTGGTAGTTCCTTCCTCGATTTCCGACTTATATGTTACTGACAAATGAATATTATATAATGATCAGATTATATTTATTTTCATTCATACAACACATTACAAATTACCAAAGTATCGTCTTGTATCCTGTACAATATGTATACAGTTTTGCCTATTGAAACCAATGAATAATTTTTTTCCATATACACATACAATATACACAGTAAAATCATGGAATGGGGAAGGCGTTTACAGCTGCTTTATCTTGTTTGGTTGATACCTTGACAGTCGCTGGTAGTTGCTCTCTCAACGGCGTCGTAGAATTGGAGGACTGACTGTCTTGTGACGGGGTTCTTACAAGACGCGTCTTGGTGAGATTTAACACATTGTCTCACTTTAGGCAACAATCTGAAATCATACGAACAATGTAAATTTTCTGAAAGCTCGGCATTATTTTGTTTGCTGTGGCTATATAGTTTCTTGGGAATATTGCATTACCCTTTACGATTACGTACGACAATTTTTTGCACGGTAAATTGATCAAGTTGACCAATTTATTAGGGTTTGTAAAAAATCTTGTAATGGCTGAATAAATTGACCAAATTATAGATATTGGATAAACAAATATATCTTTGCTAGAAAACGGAAACAGAACACTCCTTAGCTAGCCTTCCTTCCTTAGTTAGCCTTGCTAACTTATTTTTCAGTTGTTAAAAGAAATATTGATGGTAGTTAACAGTCATACAAATACTAATGTATTTAACAACGAATTTTATTTTCAACGAGTTACTTTTTTTCAGCTTCTCTCACCTTCATTAGATCAAGAATGTAAAATTAAAATTTCTGTTTTAAGGTATATTTAAAAGAAACTAAATACTTACTTGCATACTAAAGTTTTGGATGGAAGTTTGTTTCTGCTTTCTACAAAAGCATTCTTTATCTTGGTACAAGGTTCAAACGTTGTAAATTCTTCTTCGAGCTGACAAGGGTTAAATAGTTCTAAAAAATATATATGAAGGAGTTAGTTCACCAATTTTGTGACGACTATTATAAGATATTTTTTGTTGCATAATAGTCCAATAAAAACAGGAGACAAGTTTTCGCGCGTTTCGCCAAACAAATTAACATTATCGGGCGGTGATAAAAACTGTTGCAGTGTCTTCCTATGGTGCCTTGGTTAGCGAAACGCACGTCGAAGAACGTGTAATTTCTCGGTGTTCGTGGAAAACTAGTTTCCTGTTTTTCTACTGCATCAAAAGTTTCAACGCCTTCCAGAATGCTAAATAAAAAGAGGTGCTTTAGATTTACTCTATGAAACGAGTATTGCAAAGACAAAAAATAATCCTGCAATTATTAGAAAATGTATGATACACGTGAATATACCACAAAGAAAGAGAGGTTGGAGGATTTAATTTTTATCTGATTCCTGCAACGTATTTAGAAAATACACGCAGTTTTGACCCAAAAAATCACCCTGTATTCTAAGAAAAGAAGGTTATGAACATTGTTGTTCGTCATTCTTGACTCAATCGATGTCACGATATATACAACCTATCTACATAAAATTCAATTTTTCAGTATCCTAAATTATTTTCTTTCTAAATTTTATTTTTATTTATTTTTTCATTAAATTTATCTTGGTTAAATATGCCAAACGCGATTCAAACTGACTCTATCAAGTCTTTCATCCTTAAGTTCATCAAAACTATAATAAACAATAAAATAAATTGAGAAAAATTCTTACCAAAGATTTGCTCCACAGTGGAGTTGCACGCTTGATCGATTACAGCCGCCACAACTTTTATAGCCATACCGGCAAGGTCCTTCGACTCCTGGGGCAGGCATTCAGCAACCGCCCTTCTCACCGGTTCGGAACAAGTTGGAAAGTTCTTCCTGATCATTGAACAGAACGTGTCTGTCGATGATTCCACGGCATCCAGGCACGTGCTTACTTGCTCCATGGTAGTCTTAAGAAAAATAAATGGAAAGGATTACTTTATTATTTCAATGGGGTGTCTAATATTGGTTTTGCTTACATCAATCTTTGCCTCAATATCGGGGCAAGTTTCTTGAGTTTTGTTCACTAGTCTGACAAGGTCATCGATAAATGTAATATTGAATTTTGATTTGACGATGCTGGAAAGTTCTTGCCATGGTACTTCTTCAGATGACGATGATTCTCCGCCACAATTAACTATAAAAAAGACAGGAATTAGTACGTATTCGAATATACCGAAAATGAATATATATTAATATCAACAATTTCTTCAAAACCATATTATAACTTTGTTTTCTGCAATATTGCAATAAATAATAATACAGTATTGTAAACTTGCCATTTTATTTTGTTTCATTCTATTCTTCAAAAATCTGAGCCAAAATATTATACTCTTGCTTTTTATAAAATAAAGTTCCCACCGTGATTTTCAGTCTTAGAGAAAATAATTTAAAAACGTTATAGAATAACTATCGTTTTGTTGTGTATTTTTTTCATATTTGGCGTGCTCTCACGTGATACGCCTATGTTATAGCATTCTCGCATATATTACCAGTCTAATCTGCCAACACATTGCCGATAAATCACTTCTAATAATATTGACACTGTACTATTATAGTATAGTACCAATAGATAATTAATGTATATGAGACAATTGAGTTGGTATCCGTCAAAGATCAAAATTATCAAGGTCTAATCTGATAACATAACTGTAGATATTATTCTAAGTAATACGACAAATTTTGTCATGCAATTCAGCGCTCGGCGTTTGGCATATAACCAGGAGAATAGCTGTTTTGACCTAATTTGTTTAGTCCTTATTATATAAGACATTTGCAGATGGGTTGAAGTACAAACTCCTTATTTCTGTAGTTTAAAATATATACTGTGGAATATCAGTAAAATGTAATGGAATAATGGTTTAGATTTAATTTAGTGATACTTTTCGTTCACTATTGTAGACGAAGAAATTATGTAAAGCTCAATACATATTTGCTCACTAATAACAACAATATATGTATTAAATCATAAGAAAAAAATGTCTACTAAATAAAGTTTAAATGGAAGCTATATAAAGTGACTATTTTCCTTGGTTTGTAATTATCTTGAAAATGTTTCAGTAATTTGGAATCCTTTTTATTTTAAATATACAGAGAGATTAGAAAAAAAATCAAATAAAATTTGTTAACTCTTAATTATAAATTTAATAGAAATATCTTATTCATTATATTTTTTACGAAGATACTATAACCCATTATAGAATTTTGAACTTACCTTCAAAACTACGTAGAACGTAGCCTCACGTAGTTCAACGTAGAACTATAACCTCTTCACAAAATATTAAAATTAATTCCATTATTCTGACTAATAATCTTGCTCTTAAGCAATATATCGCCTGCAATTGTAATGTATTTTACTTAGGACTATGTAACACCAATTGTGCTAGGAACTCTGCCACCTATTTAATGCAAAGAAATTATAATTGAATATTTGAATAACATTGATATTTTTAAGTTGACCTTAACTAGGTCAGGTTGTTTTGACATTTGTTATTAATCCACTTTCGTTTGTGTTTTTCTGTTCTCTTTTTTTATTTCTTTTTTTGTTTTCCTTGTATTTTTATATTTTTAATAAATTTAGTTTCTAGCATAGAAGCTCCATTTACATATACGTTGCATATTATTTAGTCTTTGCTATATTATAGTTATTTGAAATCAATTGAATGTTTTTATATTGTTAATGTTCTTATTTTACCATGCATATCTTAACTTACTGTCAATTTTTAAATGTATGGCATTTAGGTTTTTTTTTCTATAGTCATGTTCACATTACTATTATTATTATAATTGTGTGTAACATATTGGAATGTTTTTAACTTCTGTTGGGATACCTTCTTTATTATAAGTAAATAAATGCAAATGTTTACATTTGCCAAAAATGTAAACATTTTTGTACATAAAATAGTGTAAAATTTTAATTAATATAGGACGATCTCGAAAATTAATTGAAAATATATAAAGCTAAATATAAACTCACCAGAGACAAAGGCAATAGCCAGAATCAGAAAGATGGCTTTCATTTTTGAACTCTTCGAGCGACAGTTGTGCAACTCCGGAAAACGTAAAATTAAATAAAATATTGGTTGTTGCTATGTTAAGTATGGCTTATATACTCTTTGTATTTTGTTACCAAATAATGATGAACAAGGCATATCGTATTCAATACAAACTTTTAAGGGTCAAACGATAAATTTTTAAATTGATGAAGTAAACAACAACAAAATATCTGCCGAGATATGTTACGAATTATATAATATGTAATAAATTCAATGCATGTAATACAGTATGTCCACAGTAAATTTAAATATGCAATTCCTCAGGTAGCACGTTACTAAAAACAAATCTTCATTGTATTCGGAAACACTTCAGAACTGAACAATTTTTTTTCAAATTTTCTAAACATTTCGTTGTCAAAAAAAATAAATGTTGTGATTGTTTATGTTTTGTTTAACAGCAACTAATACCATAAACTGTTTTTGTAACGATAAGCAATATGTTTCCAGTTTCTTCATTGCAGCAATTAAGATTACTATTACTGTCTCTGGTATCATATTTGGAAAAGTTTCAGTATAACAGATCTCCTGTTTCTCGCATGTATTCAGCTGCGTCCGTTAGCATTCTAATAATGTCTAGAGAAATGCCTTAATCTGGCCATAAACAGTGAAAGCATTCAGTCACAAAACCTACATTGTTTTGTGGTTGGGTCTGTCTAATTGGCTGCCCCGAGTACTGTTAGGTTCTTAGGCACGCATTAAAAAAAAATCACACTGAATATCCTTGTGCGTCATTTGCTTCGTCTATAATTAAGAATGAGTACACAAAATTTTCCCTAACGTGGCTGCGAATGTTTTGCAACACGTCCTCGTATATCTGTTCAACGCATCTGTTTCTTAGTGTAGTTGTATTAAGCAGTTTTCGGTTACCGCTACGAAGCTTGGATCGCTATACGAAACATAGTTTTTCACATGTCTTGTTATATTACTTTTTTCAGACGAATTAATAATTCGTTCACACACAATACGAGGGTGGTCTGAAAAGTTTCCGACCTCAACATGAAGATGGCAGCATTCGTCAACAAAAGCTAGAGAATGTGTTTGCGCATTTTTTGAAAGATACTCACCAAAATTTCAGCCATTTTGGACGCGCAGTTGTTGTTTGACAATCGTTTGAGTGAGTTGATGAGAGTTTTTAAGAAAATGGAAAAATCGAGTATCGATCTGTTATTAAATATTTGTTTTTGAAAGACAATACGCCTACTCAAATCAAAGAGGCGTTGGACGCTGTGTACGGAGACTCTGCACTATCATTTACCACCATGAAATTTTGGGCAGCTGAATTTAAATATGGCCGTACCAGCTTGGGAGACAATGAACGTTCGGGACATTAAAAAAACTGTAACCACTGACGATAACATCGCTCAAGTTCGCCAGATGGTGCTAGACAACCGTCAAATTATAGTGGGACAGATGGTAGAGACTGTCAATATGTCCAAAGAACATGTTTGTCACATATTAAATCAAAATTTAGGCATGAGAAAGCAGTGGCGGCTGGTCAGGGGTGGCAGGGTGGGCAGTGCCCAGAAAGGGGTCGAGGATCGCTTCTGGGTATAATTCAATGCCTGGCGGGGCTTTAGCCCGAGGAGTAGTTGTTTCCTAGAGCGATTATGTAATAGCTTTGCTATTCGGGAACTACTTTGATAACCGCTTGGCGGCTTGATGGTTCCTTTCTCGATTTCCGACTTATATGTTACTGACAGAGATCGTATCGATAAAGATGTATACGCCATAAAGTTCATTCGGCATTTGTCCTGAATCGGCGTACCGTGTACGGCACTGATGAGAACTAATAAGTTCGAAACAGCTGTATGTCGTTCGGTTCCGATCCAGGACAAATGTCGAATCCTACCTTTGGCGGGTTTTATTTTTTGGAAAGTTTTAGTTGTTTTTTTTTTTATTTTAAAAATGAAAGTACTGCTTCAATTCCTGGGATAACATTATTTTCTTAAAATTTCGGTACAGTTGTTTCCTGGATACAACTTGTATATATTTCTGCAGTATATCATCATTACAAAACAAAAGTAAATATTTTATATGCACTAATTACAAGCATATTAATCAATAGAGACAGTCCAAAGTATTCCTATAATATGTATAACATAATAAATTAATCTATAGTAATACAATATTTTTAGATAATAATCCTTAATTGAACGGCCTTGCTTGTATTCATAATATGAAAATAAATGTTTGTTATACACTACACGTAGTGAATAAAATAAAAAAAATATGTTAGGAAAATCAGTACGTAACACTGATGAAACTTGCCTCATCTGCCAAACAGAAGGATAATTTACTTTTCTCCAATCTGCGAACCCCTTGAAACATCTCTTAGCCATTTCCATAGTAAGTGACCATGTTATTCATTGTTATTTACCATAAGATCAACATTTTAAAACGTCGAAATAGACATAAAGCAAGAAGCCAATGCCTAAAGCAATGGTTTCCAATCGGTGGTCAGGATTACGCGAAAGTCTGTAAGGGGTACGCGGTTAACTATCAAAAAGTATACAAAATTATATTGACACATCTTGGGGGTACGCGAAAATCTGTAAGGGGTACGCGGTTAACTATCAAAAAGTATACAAAATTATATTGATACATGTTAGAATTTAATTGTGACAAAAGTTTGAGTAATGATTTAAAACTGAAAACAATCAGTAAAACAGCAAGCAAACACGTCGCTCGTTACTGCTGTATTTATTTAATAAAATTTTTTGTTTTTAATTTAAATTACCTATTCGTAATTAAACTTTAACTTGACTAATACAACGCATTTTAATAAAACTAAAGTATTTTTGTTGGGAGGTACGCATAGTTAATGATACACAAAAAGGGGTACGTGGGTTGGGAAATGTTGAGAACCCCTGGTCTAAAGAATAGGAGTTAGACACAAAACCTCTAGTGAGAGATCTAGAGAGATGTTCAATCATGATTAGATGAAATCATCAGTAAATATAATCCATTCACTTTTATTTTGTATTAGAATCCATTGTGGATAATATGGACCTACAATAGTGTAATCAATTCAATTAGAGGTTAGCAGGTCAGGTAAGTTTGTAACATGGATACCAAAAACATAGGATATTTTAAGTGAGGAAGTTCCAAATAAATTAAGTCTAATTACTAAAGTTTTAAATTAACAAGTAACATTTAAAATAGAGAAAAGCAATGTTTTCTTCTCTTTTACTGTTTTGTAACTACCAAAACATTTCATTAATACCGTTATAATGCTAATTTCTATCGTGACTTACGCTATATTTACAATTTTAGTTAATTATTTAAAAAAAAATAGTGGCATACCATTATTTGGTAAACATATTGATCCCTAGGCTTTAATTTTTGAATATTTAACATATGGAAGACCTCGTCAGCCTCAAGTATGGTACGTCTTGCCAAAGTGAAGCGGTATTCGATGATTCGAAGTGAATGAGAAGTGTCGCCTGACAATGGTGAAAAACAGCCATTGAGGTACATGCCTATGATATGAGAGTTAAATAAATCAAGATGCCTGTGTATACCGATATCAAAAATGACGTTGGCCAAAATGGTCATAAAATGGAAATCTTCTTAGTTTATTATCATCATTTTCTGAATAATCTGATAAAATTTTGCTCTGTATGGTATTAACGGTGAAATTGAAAATAAGGGGATTATTCTTCCGCGAGAAACTACCATCCAATCGTAAATTTTGTGAAGATACAATAGAGATTCAACAAAAATATAAGTATTATAAATACTCCATATTCGCAAAGTTGGAGAATTGACGTACTCCGAAATTAGAAACCACGGTTTATCAGATCAGTAGATTGTTGTTTATTTATTAAAAAAACCATTGCCAGTGCGCAAGACGTCTGTAGTGGTCTGATGATAAAAACGCTTGGTATGATTGCATCTTATACATACAGGGTCTTTCAATAGGGACGCTCGAAATTTGTTAGGTTATAGCGGCCATATTGTTAAAGCAACGTCTGTCAAATTTATTGTGAATTGTTCAGTAGTGTATGCCAAATCAATATGGAAGGTTATAGCGTTCAAGAACGTGTGCAAATCATTTTGAAAATTTTATTTTCAAAATCAGTGCTCCGTTCGAGAAACGTTCCCCGCATTAGGTGATTTTTATCCTCGCCACAACCGTTCAGCCGAGTCGACTATTCGACATTTGGTGGCCAAATTCAAGTCAACCGGTTTGATAAATAAAATCAGCCAACACCAGTACGTCACCGAAACGCAAGGTCTGCTGAAAGCATCGCTGCTGTGCGTAATTATGTTCGGGAAAACCTGAAGTAGTCAATTTCTCGTCGTTCACAAGAACTTGGCCTTTCTGCGACTTCAACTTGGCGAATTTTTGGTCTGCACCCGTATAAAATTCAACTGACCCAGAAACCTAAGTGTGTTTGCTGATTGGGCTCTGGAACAATTGGAAGTTGACCGAAATTTCGCCAAAAAATTATCTTTAGCGACGAGACCCATTTTTGGATAAATGGATATGTGAACAAACAATATTGTCTAATTTGAGACTATACCAATCCACACGAGATACACCAGCACCAAATGCATCCTGAGAAAGTCACTGTTTGGTGCAGCTTTTGGTCTGGCGGAATCATCAGTCCATACTTCTTCCAAAACGAAACTGGCATTGCTATAGTAGAATTATTTTATGAAGACCAAGTCGGCAATAAATCGTGCAACGAAAACAGATGCATGTCTGACTGAATAAAATACACAGACCTGCCTATAAATCATTTGCGCGCGTAAAATTATTTTACTGCATTCGCGTGGGAGAAGGTAAGTAAGCTAAGAAGGTACATTGCTCTTTGTCGCACGGTTTATTGCCGACTTGCTCTTCATAAAATAATTCTACTATATAACCGTCAACGGCGAGTGCTACAGATCGATAATAAGCAATTTATTGTGGCCTAAACTGGGCGATATGGATACAGACGACATGTGCCACACAGCGCATACCACGATGGATATTCTACATGAGCGACTTGAGGGCATGGTTATCTCGAGCAGCGGCGACGTTAACTGGCCACCGAGATCGTGCGATTTAACGCCTTTAGACTTCTTCCTTTGGGGCTATCTTAGATCGTAGGTCTATGCGAATAAACCGAAAACAATCGATGCCCTCAAAGTCAACATAACCAACGCCATCCAGCAAATTCAGCCAGATTTATACGACAAAGTTCTCGAAAATTGGACCTCCAGAATACGTGCCACCAAGCAAAGCTGCAGCAGAAATTTGAACGACGTTATATTCCCTACTTAATGCCATAAAATATTCTTTCAAACAAAAAAAATTGAGTGGATATCTCACACACAACTTGTTTTATTTAGGTTTAAAAATCGAGCATCCTTATTGAAAGACCCTTTCTGAACCGATGTCCAGGTCCTATTTTACTATCGTTCAGCATGTTCCAAAAGAAATTTATTTCCTAAAACAGATGTTTGAACGAGTCTGTTGCCTTTTGCTCCATACATTGTCAAACGTCATTAACAACTTCTTCTATACGAGGTTGCTCCACCAGCACCTTTTAGTAGTAACAGCTAGTTTCATAAAATACACCAAGACGAGTTGTTAGGCATGTATCAAGATCCTTTTTTAATACTCTTAAGTCTAGGAAATACTCTTGAAAATTGCCAAAACATTAACGTCAATTGTATTTCCAACTTGCATCAACTAGCTTGAGATAAATAGGTTTAGATTAGGTTAATAGGTTTCATTAATGTAAATGTTGTTATTTGTAAAAACCACTGCTTACAAATACAATAGCAAGAAAACATCATCAGAACTTCTTCACAAACTATTATATAAACGTAAATACACAGAACTAGCTTTAATAGTTATTTTAAAATCCACGATTGATCAACATATTTTTTGATATCTCAGTATTTCCAAATGACAGATTTCTTTTCTATTTTTGTTTTATAATTGCTTTAGGTTCGTGATTTTTATTTGTATGTAATTTCTTCCGGCATAAACTTCATCTTCGGTTAGTATTATGTAATGACTTTATCAAAATAAGTTTTATAAACTTTCTGTAATCATTGCAAAAGAGTTATATTGCTTTCCTCGTCCTGAAATTGTATCAAAATAGCTGTGAAATCCCATTTACATGCCCTGTCACAATGTTAGCCACAACTTTAGTTTATCTTCCCTCACTTCTGTACGTTTATGTTACACTTTTGTTTCACTTTTAGGGAGAATTAGTTTTACTTTTAAAATTCCTTTTGATATTTAGTTACACACTACTTCGATATTGCTTGATATATTGGTTTTTTATAAGCAACACGCCATCCTTAAAAGTATTCTCGATCCATCTCTGTTTATAATTATTTAATTATTGTTTTAATCATCATGTTTATGTAGCACATGCAACGTTCACATGTAAATGTTTACACACAAGTAAATATATTTCTTGAAATATAACAATTATTTATCGAATAACAATTCCAGTGTAAGAAGCATATTTGCCCAGATGTACGTATTGAAATCATTTACTTCAAATATTAGTATCAAGTATTAGTATCTAAATTATTCCTTTACTCTGAAAATTGGACACAATATGTATTAGGCCTTTCACCCCACGAGATTATCGCAAGATAGGCGAAGTTCTGAACTTCTGCACTGCATTCAAACTTGTAGTTCATCTTGTCAGTTTGTCCAGGAGCAATCCAAAACCTTTAGATTATTTGTGAATTACTCCACCTTTGTGTTCTTGAATTATTGCGTCGCTCTCGTAATCTCAATGAACATTTCATTAAGATCTCATTTAGATATTAATTACGATTAATATAATCGATTCGATCTAGAACGTAGTGAGATTTATATATAGCCCACTCGAAAGCCGTTAAGTACTTCATTTATCTGTCATTTTTAAACATTTTTATTAATATATTTAGAATATTGTAATATTGTACTTTATATATAGCCCACTCGAAAGTTGTTAAGTAATTCATTTATATATTATTATCATCTTTAAACATTGTTATTAATATATTTAGAATATTGTAATGAGGATATTCTATAAACACTTGTAGTATATCCAATACTTCGAGAACTGTTGAATTAGAACAATTATATTGGATTTTCTGTATTCACATTCCAAACTAAATCAGGCTTCGTTTTGGAAAGCAATTGAAAAACAGCCACCACAAATTCATCCTCACCAATAAGTAGATTAGCTATATGGCAATACATACTGACATTTGCAGAATGAAGGAGAAAATTCGAAGTCAATCTCTGATTGACGTAGAGCAAGATATCAAGTGACAGGACAACATAAACGGCGTTCTTCTTCTTGATAACAATATCAGGCCCCATAAAACAGCATGTCTTAAAACTGTTGCTGCAGTGTCGTACTTTAACTTGAAACCCATCCCCTTAGTCTCCAGATATTAACCCCCCGGACTTTGACTATGTCTACGCTTTAAAAGTTACATCACTGATATGTAACTGTTCCTCATAAAACGTTTTTTTCTGCGTGCATATTTGAGTTATTCTATTTCATAATATGTATATGTATTTCGTATGTATAGCGTTCATAGTCATACCCTGAAAAACTGTTAAATACCAGTCAACAAGTGAAATACTTAGGGGTAATCCTGGACAGGAAACTGTCATGAGAAAAACACCTAATGTTCCAAGATCACAACAACACTGGCAACTGAGAAGGGCCATTGGTAATAGCTGGGGCTTGAAACCGGATACCATGAAATGGATATATGAGGCAATTCTCAAACCCAGACTGACGTATGCAGCATTGGTCTGGTGGGAGAGAGCCTGTTTAAAGTCGGAAGCCAACCGACTTAACAAGCTAAGAGGGTTGATTCGAAGAAGTATAACCGGAGCCCCAAGATCAACACCAATAGAGGCGATGGGGATACTGACGAACATACCACCTCTTGATGTTACTGTGAATGCGGAGGCCGTAAAGGCAATGCACAGGGTGGGAAACATGAATAGGAAGGTAAGGGACTTGAATAGACTCAAGCTAGCTGAGGAGAGAAACCTATGGATGCCCTTCGACAGCACGGGTGCCCACTTCCTGTTTGACAAGAAATATAAGATCACCTTCACCAGTAAAACCGACTGGATGGAGGCTCGAGCTGGATTACCGCCCAATGGAGACATCTGGTACACGGATGGAGCCAAGAGTGGGAACATAACAGGTGCGGGGGTGTATAAGCGACGTGATGGGATATGCAAAACCTTCCCCCTGGGCAAATACACTACCGCACTCCAGGCCGAGCTAGTAGTAATTACATACGGTGTCATGAGGGCCGACCAAAATCGGACCCAAAAGGTACTCGTATATATCTGCTCGGATAGCAGGCGTTAGTAGCTCTGAATTCAGCAACGACAAAGTCGAAGCTGGTCTATAATTGCTATGAAGTATTGAACCACTTGGCAGGGAAGGGACCGGTGGAACTCGTATGGATACCTGGGCATAATGGCATTAAGGGAAATCTAATTGCAGATGACCTTGCCAGACTAGGGACTAGGGGAAACCTCTATGGACCAGAACCTGCAGTGGGGATAAGTACAATAAAAGATGGAAAGGAGTAACGGGTTGTCGAATAACCAAACTCTTCATCGAATACTCAGATATTGAGAAATGGGCCCAACAATTCATTAAATTGAAGAGGCACAAAGCCAGAACTCTGGTGCGAATCATTACGGGCCATCATAGTAGCCTGAATGCTTATAGACACAAGTTGAGGTTGACTGACAGCCCGGCCTGCAGATACTGTAAAGAGGACGAGGAAACCTCGATTCATCTTCTTTATACCTGCCCCGCACTGGAAGAGAAAAGGTACCTTATATTAGGGACCCTTGTTATCCGAGAGGAGGCGAGACTTAAGGCAGGGTACGTGCCTAAATTGCTCCTTTTGTGGGATAACATTTTTGGATAATGACCCGTATAATAGGGGATCGCCAAGAGACTACCCATGCGATCAGTGGCTGATGAGACCCAAATCTATAGAATATAATAATAATAGTCAATAATTATCTCATAACTGCGTGTGGTGGTATGTAAGACTAAGAAATACTTATTTTATATAAAATATTATTTTATACACAAATGAACTATTTATATGCCAAATGAGTTTTTTTATAACTGCAAGCAAACTGATAAAAGTTTACTCATAGTTGCAAGCATCTCAATAGTGGAAAATAAATAGTCCATCGATAAATTCAAGAAGTACCAGAAAGAATGTAATTTTGATATGTTCCCCTGAAATGTAGACAATAACAAATTAATTATTCTTTTGGGCTCAAAATAGTCACTCCCTCTATGGACCAAAAGCATAATTATCTCAAAAATTAATTTAATATTTCCTATGTTTTAGGAAAATGTGACAACTGTGTTTCATTACATTATTTCTTGATGGTACTCTTTGTTTCACTTCCGTGTGGTCATGGTCATTCAAGTTTGAACGAATTTTCTCAATGTAGCCAATCACATTTTATAGAATTTGAATATAAATAAAATATACTAAATGCATTCTTAACAATATTTCACAAAGTTCATAAGAACATTCAAAGTACACTATATATAGGTTACTTTTTAAGTGCGTAGAATATTCCTAGAACATGTATTTCAATTTATCAGTACATAATATACATTTTACGTAGATGAATATGTTGAATAAGACTTCCAAAGATTATGGTAGAGCTCGGTTGGTTAGAATATATGGCAAACATGACCAACCGCTGACTATCATGACTTGGGTTGGAATACCAGCGCAGACACTGGCAATGTCAATGGAAATTGTTGGCTGGGTCACATCCCTTAATGTACATTCTCCTCCTACGCAGCTTCAGTTTTGGGTTTGCGGTACGTTTTATGCGGTACGTTTTATGTTTAATCAAAGCATTTCACAATCGCTTCGCATAAAATTTGAAGATATCGTCGAATCTAGAATACAATGGAATATAATCCACCTTGATAAGAGTTGAATAATGATCACTTATAGAACTGAATTTAAGACGGAAAAGTTCAGGAGATATTTCAATAAATATTGAAAGCAGTGACTAACCCACATATTAAGAATATGATTAGATAACATTGTCATAAACAGCGTATTGCAAAACATATTTAAAATAGGGAACTACCGAAGTGATAAATTTCTAGAAGAAAATATAATTAATATTTGGAAATAATAGAAGAAATGTTCCGCTTGTTTGTCGTTCATTGAAAATAGATATCATTAACTACTAGGAAGACATAACATGCACATGTCTAAACTTTGTTCTAAAGAAATTTACGATGGTACATTCTTAGTTTTATTTACTTCTTGATGATCTAAGTGCGCGCAATTTTACCAAAAGAGTATTTTTCCTCCGTCAACCTGATTGCGGGCATTTTACGATCCGAGAGGTTATCTTCCGTTCTATAACATGGGATGTAAACATACGATTTTAATAAATTCGTGAATATTTAGAAAAAATAATAAAACACCAAAACAAATGACAATATTTTGAAGTAATGTACAACAGTAGCAAATCTTACCGCTATAATTTTAATTCCTGCTACAACCAGACACCACAGCTAAGCCTAAAACCTCAACTTTAACTTAACTAATCCAAACTAATTATTTCCTGTTAACATATACATGATCAAGAAAAAGTAAATAAGACACTTTCGATACGTTATATACTAAGTACGTAATATACTAGGTGTATAGATAACCATGACGTACAAAGCTTCTATAGTAGCTCAATTGGTTAAACTGTACGAGCCAAAGCTCAGAATGGTTCGGCCAGGCATAATTTTACAAATAATATATTTAAATAAAAGTAATAACACTCTCAAAACTATTTTATTAAAGAAAAATATCGGTAACACAAACAAAGTATAAACTTTTAATTTAAATACGATGAAATATTACTACGTTATGATGTGTCAATGACAAGTTTGTTAATAAGAAACATTAAGATTCGCGGTTCAGAATAGTTCGACCGCTTCATCAAAACTCACCTTTATTAACAATGACAGCTTTAATTCTGGCAGGCATTGTATCTACCAACTTAGCGCACTCTTCAGGAAGCGTGATGACCCAAATTTCTTGCAACTTGGTGCGTAGATCGTTAACTGAACGGGCTGAAGGTTTGTGCAACTATTTGTTCATTTGATGCCGTGATGTTTCTATTGGCGAGAGGTCTGGACGCCTAGAGGGCCATTCCATAACAGGGACATTATGTTCTGTAAATCAAGCTTTGACAGCTTTTGCTATGTGACACGCAGCACCATCGTGCTGGAAAATGTATTTCGCGTCCATGCCTTGACATATTGGTATTGACGGCAATAAACTGTCTGTCAAAATTTGTTTATATTTTTCTGCTGTCACAGTATCATCGACGAAATACAATTTTCCTACTCCCATACCACTCGTGCACCCCCAAATCATAAGAGGCGTAGGGAACTTCACTTTCCTAACCAACCAGTCAGTATCATAAGTTTCCTGCGGGATTCTTAGCATACGTTTTCTGGTACCATCTAAGCAGATTTCAAATTTGGACTCGACACTTCAAATTACCTGGTGTCAATGTTGTAAAGTCCAGTGCCTATGTTCTCTGGCCCATAGTAACCGATTGATTTTCTGTCGTTTAGTTATTAACGGCTTTTCTTTTGTCTGAAGAAGAAACCAGTAAGTTCAAAAGTAAAATGTAAAGAATCAAACTTTCCCTTATAGAATTTATATCCTATTTTCTTTATTGAGCGTTTAGTTGTTGGATACAGAAATATTTTATCTTGCACTGGATCGTGGATTTGTTGTTACAATCCTCTTCAGAGCATGTAGATTTAAGCGTGAAGTTTGGAATGGTCGACCAGTTTTCTGCCTTTGGGCTGTACATCCAGTTTTTTTTATACCATCCAGTATATATAAATTGATAGTGCCTTGCACTGTAGATTTAGACATTAGGCAACGAACACGTGGCAGATATTTTCCGAGGCGAAATTCCCTGTTTATGAGCATTAACAATTGATTTTCGCATATCACACTTAAGTATTTCATCGAGTTTAAGTTAAAAGTTTATACTTCGTTTCTGTTACCAATATTGCCCTTTAGTAAAATAGTTTTGAGAGTATTGTTCCTTTTATTTAAATATATTAGTTGTAAAATTATGTCTGGCCGAACTATTCTGACCTGGGCTCGTATCCACTTCTATATGCAAAAAGATTCTTTTTGGAAGAACTTTAAATATTATGAACACAAATTAATTCATATTAATATTAATTATTTTTATTTAAAACTAAAAAAATAAAGTCTTATTATATTATAATAATTTCTGATTTACGGAAATGTAATTATTTTCGTATAAAATAAGGTTATAAATTATTTATAATATAAAATAAGTTATAAAATAATTTTTTCAATGACTTTAAATCACTTCTCCAATAAATCACTTCAATAACCAATAATTTAGACACTTTAATACGCACTATATAGAAGTTATATCTCGATATAAACCACAATTTACACAGAGACTGATGCACTGTTTATACACAGCCACTCATTCCTTACTCACCCTTTCTTCTTGCATTACTTCTCACTCATCCCCACTCACTTTCATTCGCATGCACTGCTTGTCTCCCCCCACCACAGTATTTCACTTTGAATTCCGTTTTAGTTTTTCGCACTCACTACCTCGCTATAGTTTCACTTCAAAAACTGCAAGATGTGTACAAAAATCCTGAATACAGCCGTTTAGAACACACTTCATTCATAGAAAGTGCACATCAGGGGTTATCTCCTATTTTATTAAAATATAGTCCAGATATAGTTAACTTCTCGTACTGTCCTTTGATGACAGTAGATATTAAAAGCACTTTTTCAGTGCGTAAAGTGATAGGCGTCGAGATTTTACTGCAGAAAACTTAGAAAAAGTACTTAGTGATAAACTTTCATTATCAGCACTGTCGCCAAAATGTTCATTAATATTCACTATTGTATTATGATGTACTGCTCGTCAATCATAGGAAACAGTGTGAGTTTTCTTTATATGCGTAGAAGAAAGAATGAGGGCAGCATCGGGCTATTTACTTAGATCAAGCTATTTACTGCGCACATCGTGAGCGGTCCGATAGAGACTTATTCCTATTCTTGACAAGCAGACTATTATGTGAACTACCTCTATATTATAATAGAGGCCTGAGTCCGACTCTGTTGCGACTCGCTCAAATAGATGCTTTACTTATAAAACTTGATTTTTACCTTGGCACCCTATTAAGTTTATATCTTTACTGTACCATAAATTATGTATTAATAATTTTAATTGAATATTTACTGGCATTAGTTTATTAAAAGCTAATAATTAAATGTAATTAGTTAATTTATTTTCGTATGATTGGAAATTAGCGTTTCACCCATTTCATATTTTTATACCTCAGTTATATTTTTAGACCTTGAGAATCTCGAAATTGTTATCATCGAGTATAATTTCTATGATTTATGTTAAAAAATAAACTCTCGTTAAGATGGGATAATGAACCCTATTTTTATAGGGGCGTTTCCACTCACAGTGGCTCACACAGTATATTATATATTACACAAACGAAACTTTTTCGGAAGTCGTATTTTTTTGTTGTGTATCGATAATAATGTCAAACTATTCTACTGAATTTTAAAATAAACTTGAACTTTCATAAGTAGACGAAATGTTTTCATAAAAAAATGGTATGCAATTTACGATAATCTTCTTCTAATTTGACCAATTAAAATCAGAAATCACAAAATAACACGCTGTGATTGTATGTAAATACCACGATAAACTTTTCCGAGAATAGGTCAAAGTGAACATTATAAACAAATATAGTATATCTTATATATTTAGATCATAAATAAGTGATATTTTAGTTGTGTTGATAGATTTTTTAATTGCTGTGCGACTCACACTGTGGAAGAAAGCAAAATGGAGAAGCTGCTTAGATGTGTTGTTTTACTGGCTGGTATGTTTTTTAAATAATAATAATTAAATAATCATTTGTATCAAACTATGGTATAATTTAAACAAAGCACAATTTTTTTTTGAAATAATTTTAGTGGCGACTTCTTTCGAATATATCATACATAATATATATATATCATACATCGAATATATCATACATAGTAATTAAAGATAGAAAAGATATAAATACAAATAATTGTGTTTTCTAAAAGAAAATGTGAATGCCGCTTTTTCGAAAATGGGAAAACACTTTTTGCTAAATTCAATTTTGGAAATTTCACTCCAGGAAATTTTAACACTTACAGTGCCTCTAATCTAAATATTTTCTTTCTAAAATTATGAATCATTCTAATACCCCGCATATAATTTAAAACAATAAGAATAAATACTTCTTTACTTCTGTCATAATATTTCATTGCCAAAAAAGTAATTAGATTACTTTAATGACGTCTTCTCCAAAAATTAAAATTTCGTTGAGAAAATTGTTTCACAATTTTTTTCTTTTTCTCACATTCAGTAAACCGTATGAGTATTAATTTTAAGGCCCTCAAAAGCTTGACCTCCAAAATCATCGCTACAAAGATATTTGCCATTTTTGAATTGCAATGTGAAATCTGCATATGCTGTGAAAGTGGTTTTGAAATTTTCACTTTCATCTTACATTTAAGTCATCACAAGACAAAAACATGAACACCTAATTGATCTAAGGAGTTTCTTCTACAAAATTATAAAATAGTAATATTTCTAATTATTGCATTGCCTTTTCTTTTGTTAGATTTATCGTTATATAGTGGATTGTTTTTAAAATACTGAAGCTACAAAAAATATAAAATAAAATAATCCAAATTTGACTTTATTTAGCAATCGATATCATTGCATTTTTAAAAAAGAACATCCATGTTATTGATAGTGTTATATAAAACATGTCAGATAAAGTACTTAATTAAAAATTATAATAATTAAATTACTATTTTTATTCCATATTTAAATAAATAATTAAGTGTTCCGTAAACGACCTCATGAATAAATACAATTTTTTAATTCTTCATGAATTTCTGCCGCAAAATGCTATTATAGAATAATTTTCATATTTCTAAATATAAATGAATCTATCTATAATACAAATCATATCATTTGATAACAGTGGCGGTGCGTGATCCTAATATTGGGGGTGCACCATACATAAAAATAATGATAATCATAAGAATAATAAGAATATCCCTAATATGAGATAAATATTTATCTCATATTAAGGATATTCTTATTAACTTTATTAATTTGAAAACTTACCTAATTTTCTTTGTAAATGAGCTCAATTCTGCGATTTTTACACTGTGCAAATTTTTCAATTACTTTGTTGTTAAAATTTTCGATATTTGTAATAAAGTCTTTTTCAATGGAGAGCATAGCCAAAGCCGACAGTCTTTCCTGGCACATGGTGTTGCGCAAGAATGTCTTTATTCATCTTAAAGTCGAGAAACACCTTTCGGCTTCTGCTGACGAAACAGGTACAGTAATGATGATTTTCAATAATTTAACACTTTCTTCAAAAGTTGACTCTAGCTTATTGGAATTAATAAATGTATTTAGTGATAGAGCTCCGCTTAAATTTCTAAACTCAGTTCTTTGATAAATTAAGGACAACTCGGTACGTAATTTATTTATGTCCAAAAACGGGTAAGATTCGACTGTTTGTTTTAAGTAATTTTCGGGAAATTTTTTAACAAATTCCGAAAATTTTTCTGTGAGAAGTAAATTGGATGCTACCAAGTGTCCAGTAAAAATTAAATCTCTCCTTAGCTTGACATATTATAATGTCACACACTTCCTTTAGTTCTCTATTTTTGTCTTCCGTAGAAGTGTCTACTGGTCTCCTTTTTATGGGTTCTATTTTATTTGGTTCATCTTCAGTGCTTGTGGCGGTTTCGGTGCTATTTCGTATTGCAGAAATTTCTCTAATAAAACCATCTATAGATGTTTTTACATAAACTGGATCAGTTTCTCTTTTTTGTAACTGATTATACAGAATGTTGACATGTGGCATAATTTTGTGAAAATTACCTAACCAAAATAGAAAATCGTTATCCCTTAAAGTTCTTTTCAATCCACTGGCTTTATCAATAGTAGGTGGATGTTGTATGTGACTTTTTTCATCTCAATCAATTCTACACACTCCAGAAATTCTTCTTTGTTTTCAAACACAGATTACTATTCTAGAATTAAAATTCCATCTTGTAGGTGCTGATCGGGGTAATCGAGTTCCTACTACTTCATCAAGAACTGCGATACATTGCGCGGAATTAGAGAAAAATGAGCAAAACCCTCCCAAATTTGCAAAGAATACTCGTACGTTCTGATTACCAGAAGCCGCATTTGCCATAATTAAATTTAATTGATGCGCATAACAATGCACATATTGGGCAGTTGGATGACTCATCTTAATCCTGGCTTGAACTCCATTCGATAATCCACTCATAACGGCAGCTCCATCATATGTTTGAGCAATCAATTTATGTGGGTCATTTTTAACATGGTAGTCTAGTTCACTTTTTAAACACTCCGCCAATGACTCTGCATCATGTCCTACTGGTTTTAAAAAACTCCAGAATCTTTCTACAGGCTTTCCACCCACCATGTAACGATATACTCGTATTAAAGCCAAGTGAAAAATTGTAGAAACGTCTGTAGTTTCGTCTGCTATTATAGCAACAAAAGTGGATTTTTTTAATTTCAATGGTTCAAAACATTATTCATGTGTCCAGCAGAATTTGCATGTTTTTTTATTTTCTCGTTTATGTGATTTAAATCCGTTACTCCAGTTTTGGTCCAAGGTGATTCCCCGCCAAACAAAACATACGGAAAACAAAACACTGCGTTCAATACATCGCATCCACTTAACCACAAATGTTTTTTAAATAAGTCATTATTAAATGTTCTTACAAATTGTTTATTTTTTCCTTTCACGGCTAATTTTAAATTAATTTGTGGAGTGAGCCTACCTAGAGTTTTAATTTGCACTTTTTCCTCCAAACTCAAGCTAGAGAATGGAGTTTTTAATAAGTTTTGAATAGAATTCATTATTCCAAACTAGATTCTAACCGAAAACCCGAGTTTATATTTATAAAACGTAAGCGATAAGACGAGGCAAGCGATGTACGAAAACAATTCACAAACTAACCGATTCTAACCTCTCTCAATTTCGTGCGCTCTTAAACTCTGCACATAATTGTATCTATAGAATTCGCCCACTACTTTTCCTAATTGTGGAGGGGCAAGCAGTAACAATACGCGTTCGCTTTTTCATATTGCACGGAAGCACGATCGCCGTGCCGCGACCGAGAGACCTAGCGTCTAGTGGATTCGTCACGCTATATATTATACGGCGGCCATATAATATTTAGATGGTATTAACGCTAGGGATGCGGAAAGGCGATAAATTAAGAATGCATCCATTTATTACTAAATAAAATTATTAATGCTAAATGGTCGGTAGTGCGCGCGCACCAGCGCACCTTATAGCCAGCCCACCGCCACTGTTTGATAACATTTTTAGATTGTCAGTTCCAAATTATAAGGGCTCGAAAATAAATCGCGCCCTCTGTAATAATATCCTACATACACCACTGGACGTTTTCCATATATCTGTTAATACAAGTATTCAGAATAAATTTCTTGCTCTTAAGATATATGTAATGACATATCTATATATCTTCAGTTCTTGTTTGTTTGCCTATTCAATGTTAGACGCATCTTATCATAATACATTAATGATCTCTTGGAACTTTTATGTGACCTTCTTCATTAACAATCTGCAATCACATGGGCTCACCGATAACCTTTTTAGACTCCGAAATAATTTGAAAAATGAATATCAATTTTTTGTGTATTATTGAATGCGGTATTGTTTTATCAATTTTTATTTTATCAATATTTTACGCTATAGTATCATACCTCATACCTCAAAGATTATACAGAAAGCACGTATGTAAATGTTGGAACAAATTCGATAAGATCGTTACTTGGCAATTAAAAAAAAAATCTCGGACACGTGGAATTTATTTCTTAGTTACGCATTTCTTGCTATACAACTATATATTGCAACTCTTTTATCGGCGACAGCCCCGAACTCGTTTGTACCGAACTTGTCCCCCTTTTTACATTTATGTTTTTGGTGAGATATCATTAGTTTTTGAAAGGTTGTATCCTTTTTGCACGCCTCAAAGAGGCTGTGCTTTATTATCAGTCAATTAAAAACATGGGATACGCCCATCTTAAATCATCTCTATTAATGTTATAATGCACTTATATAGTATAAAAACCACTGTTTAAAGAGGACATAAAGAAACATATTGAGTTCTTTTTTCGAGATTTATTTTTTATCTAAATAAATATATGATTTTCAACGTATTTTCTTGCGTTACGCTTTCTTTTCATTGTCAATTTCTATATTCTCTATTACGGTGGAAATGTTAGAGTGCTTAGCCCATTCATTGTCTGGAAACTAACCGCACCAATAACTTTGTCGACAGCGAACGTCGATAATTCGTGGTTTCAGATTTTTTTCCTTTATATAACCTAATGATTTACCTTGATGCCAAATTTCAGGTATCTAGGATGCTAGGTCACCTAGAAGTAGTCTAGGTTTTTAATGAGTCAGTCAGTGAGTGATAAAAGTGGCACTTTTCAGACCTGAAAAACTCGAGAACTATGATAGATTTATTCATGAAATTTTGGATTTTAGGAATTCAATTGATGCAAGTGTGTAGATCAAATAGTTTTTGAGTAATAGGGTGGGGGGAGGAACGAAATTAGGTCGAAATGATTCGTGTAATAATGCGAATCCGTGTCGAATAATCCCTTTCTTTTCTGAACTTGGCTGACACAGTGCTACACTGTCGTGTATCTATATTCCTAGATACCATTCAGTATGATACCAACATGATTGCGCTACCACATTATTCTACACCTACCTATTATTTAAACACCGAATTTTCCAACAAGGTGGTAATGGTTGTAAATGGTATACGATTTGAATGCTTAATTTAATGGATACTGTTTATATTACTTAATATTGTAATTTTATTTACACTAAAATAAGCTCTTTTAAAAGGTAGCATCAAATAATGGTGTTGCCATTGACACTGGAGTGATGAAAAAATACGAAAATAAAAATATTTCTGTATAAAACAAAATCGACCTATCCAAACATTTTTCTTATACTTGCATGGTAACTATTCTATCGAATTTGTTTTTCAACTGTAACAGCTCATTTATGTGTTCGTAAATAAAAAAATTGGGATGATTCCATCCACACTACTGTAATGTATTTTATTACAGTCAACTGATATGCACATAAGTATCCAGTGGCGTATTAACCCAATTTGCCTCCCAAGGCCCTAAGAAAATACCGCCCCCCCTCCCCTACCTCATTGATTTTTCTGTTTCACCAAAACTTTTTTCGATTTTAGTGTTTGACTCTTCATTTGTTTTTTTTATTATTTTGATAATGGACAGGTGGGTACATTGATTGTAAAACTGTCTTCTAAATATATATTGTTTATTATTAATAATACAGTAATTAGTAATAATACATAATTATAGTAACCATTATAAAAAAATGTACAAAAACTCGGTGATGATTAAAAAAATACGATTGTTGAATCAAAAAGGCTTTTTTCTAGCTTTCTCGTTAGCAAATGCGTTGATAATTTTGTCAAAACTTTGCACTTGATTTTCGATGCACATTATTGCTAGCGCGTTCAATTTGCGGTTAGATACCTAATGTAGATCTGTCTTTTACTCTCTTCAACGCTGAAAATGATCTTTCACCTGTACCTGTAATTATTCACCGCTTTACAGGCGAACATTCTCAACAAAATTACAAAATTAAGAAACATGTCAAAATTTTTCAATTTCAATATTTTTAAGTCCAAGTGTCCATTAGACGAAAGACCTAGACCTAGATCCTTGATTTGAAGCAGTTTATCATAATCATAACTTCCAAGTTATGATCAAGATCTTCTTTGTAAGTTTCAATTAACTTTGAGCATTTTTCGTTGATTTCTTCCGGGGTCATAACTGGCAAGGAGCTCAAAAATCCGAATTCTTCATTAATCTCTAAATACAACTCTCGTCTCCTGGAAAGCTCAGCTTTCAGCTTGTCAATCAGTGGGAGAAATACCTGGATGCGAAATTCATCTCTTCCATTGAATTCAACGTCTCCGTCTCCTCCTGTCTCATCAAATTATATATGTGGCCAAGATATTATACGTGAAAATAATATTGGCCCCGTACTGGGCCCACAGAGAATTTCCACTCTGGTAGGCGCCGTCTATAATGTAATTCGAGAAACCCTCGTTATGATTTTGTGAGAATGTGAGCGAACGCTGCTCCAAGAATTTAAAGGTCGTGGATTTCGTCGTTTTTTGCTCCGACCAATACACGATTTTTTGTATCTTATAATTTATTAGGGACTCCTATTATCCTAAAGGAGGCGAGGCTTAAGGCGGGGGACGTGTCTAAATTGCTCCTTTTATGGGATAGCATTTTTGGATAATGACCCGGATAAGAGGGGATCGCCAAGGAACTACCCATGCGATCAGTGGCTGATGAGGCCCAAACCTATATAATATAATAATAATAATACACGATTTTATTATAAAACCCTTTTCCAAAATTTTGCGCCCCTTTAAATGTTTGCGCCGCAAGCCCGGGCTTCTTGGGCTTCTGCTATAATACGCCTCTGTAAGTATCTAATTTTGAATGTGCAAGATATTCATCGACTAGAGTTTTATATTCATTAGGGTTTAGATTATTCTGTGAACACATTTGAGACTATTTGGGAAGAAAACGCAGAAGCTTTTAGATACCTAATTTAGGTATGAATTCTTATTGACATACTTTAAGACACAAGGTTTGTAAAAGACTATTAACAGTTCTGTATTTTATTTCCAAATGAAATGTACGCGTTATCAGGAATAAAAACAAGTCTCAAAACTGCGTTGTCGAACCACCCACGAGGTGAAGACCTTTGAAGTGTTTGAATATCGAGTGTACTGTCAGTAAAAGAGGTGGATTAAATGCTCCATCTGGCCGCGCGTAAAATGCATTCATTTCCCTCCGAATGCTACCTTACTCTTTCTTGTACGTAACATAGAGAATGTCACACTTTTTCCTATTATCGATGAACTGTGATCTAAAACTTCTTCATTGTAAACTTCTTCACGTGCACATAGGTCTGCAGTTCAGCTTTGAATACTTTGCGATATCATGAGATATTTTTTCATTTTAGTTGCCAGCTTAGTGCAATGCACTCTGGAAACATCTATAACCAGCAGTGAGGAACTCATGGAAAATGTTAAAATTAACATGATAAAGAACTACCTGAAGGAAAGACAGGCCATGGCGGCGATTAGGGAAAGAACAGAGAAAATATGTCCAGGATATGGAGATAGGCTTGAGGTTTGTCGGTTTAAATACGCTTTATTTAATACTGAGATATATAAACTTTTCATTGCCAATTTCTGTTACATTCAAAATACGTCGACCCAATTTGGAAGATGTGGGAAACTGCTCGGTTCTGACATCATGCCCGACTTTATAAAAAGTTACTTGTTAAAAGTTTTTTTAATAGATAAATATTTTTAAAATAGTAAAATAACAAGTAAGAAGGTGTAGTTTAATTCTCACTGTAAAATCTGAAAAAAAAAACATATTTACACTCTATTGTTCTTTTTTAATACATTTCAACTATTCTAACTATTTGAATGAATTGGAAACATTTGGTTTTTATTCGAAAACAAAATATAAGTGAACATTATAATATGACCAGCAAAGCTACGCTGAATTGATTGTGCCTACATCGATGCCCTCGTATTCCCTGAGACTACCTGCGTGTAACACCACTGATGTAACACTTACGGTAGTGGACAACTTTAGTTGTAATGATTACATTACCTACTTAATTCGTGTTTCCCTCAAACTTTTTTCAATCACTTACGGACAAATATTTCCAGAGGGCGCTTCTAAAAGTTCAGACGTGTACGAATAGCATTGACGAGGACAACGAAACCATGTGTTCCGCCGTAAAGAACCACTTTGAGAGGTGCTTTAACCCTGTTGCCGCCATCTTCGAGGAGTGCCTTCCAGAAAAGGCTAAGGACCTTCCTTCGTTCTTCGTGAAATCTCTCCTGGGCGTATCCGAGCAGTTGTGTAAGACAGACGGAGAACACATCTTCGGTGAGTTTTACTCGAGGAATTTTATTCTTAATAACAACGATATTCATTTTGTTTCAGAACTATCTAATCCATGCGTGAGAAGCCAAAATTATAGGACCCAAAGATGCGTCCGCAAAATCCAAAGCAAGCTACAACAATACAGCTCGAATATTCCAGAAAAACAAGAAGTTTGCCAGTAAGATTTTTTAATACAATCGTTAAAGGCAATATTATGTTCTCTTCTTGATAAATTGAGTCTTCAAGATAAATTATTTCTTTAATATATCCATTTAAAATGAGGACATATTTCTTAAAAATTAACAGTACTTTTGCCAATGCTATTCAGTTTTCTGATGCATAAACCTGGGGAGACCTAAGTACTGTCCTGACATAAACGTAAAATGCCTCATCCTAAATTATAAATTAAAAAACTCCTCACACAGAATGAAACAATGGTTTGAGTTAATTAATAAACCAGATAAATATATCCACTAAACTGTTGGGAAAAATACTTCTTTTTTACAAGACTTTCAAATGTTCTGAAAAATCACAGATTTGTGTTCTATCCTTACAATAAAATCGAATTTTTATCACTTTCTTTTCTTAATTATGTCCACAATAGACATTTTTCATAGTTACAAGAGTTATCATAACACAATAAATCATAAGATTTTATTAAAAGAACATGTTTCTCTGTGAATATGAGCACTAAACCCTTTTTGATATTATACACATTCGATAAAATCGTTACGGAACAAATTCACTACTTTGTTGCTTAGATGTGCATTCTTTTGTTATACGTATATTATGTTGACGTCATCACTGTTAAAGTTATGACGTCCTAGATAATTTTTTAAATAAGCAACATCGTCATAAGTAATTTTGATGATGCCATTTAAAAGATAATTTTTGTTACCTGTGATATTTTAACGTATGTAGGAAGTTATGTAACAATTATTGTTTTGAGAAACAACAAATATTTTAGCGAATTAATCAAAATAAAATATTATAAAAAATAATAATTAATGCAATAGTCTTTTCTAATGGCTTAATAATATTTGGTATATTAAGATATACATTGGATTTAAGGTAACGAAAAATAGTCCAGCGGAATTAGATCCGGAAATCTAGATAGCTACTCAATGTAGATGATGTGTAGGTAATTATGCTCAATTAATGAAAATTAATGTTCTTGTAAGCCATCATATTGTCTGCTTTGATATTTGGGATTTTTCATTATTTAGATGCAGTGCCAAAAGCGAGAGAACTATATGCTGCTGCAGCCATTCTAAATACTTTTTATACACCGTCAATAACAAATCATATACTGGAAACTGCATATGGGTCCCTCTATCATCCAACGAGAGCTTTCCGAGGCCCAATACTTGCAATTCAACCTCGATTAGCTTAGTGAATGCACTAAGCTATTTAAACAAAAAGTGGCTTCGTCAGAGAAAATAACCTGATTTGAAACAAACAATTGACAAACAACAAGAATTAGAACTCATAACAAAGAAGTATTCATAGTAGTATATTTCTTCAACGTCGTAATGTTTAAAGTTTATTATGACGTTAAAGACGTATACGTATACCAAAAAACGCATATCTAAGAAACAAAATCGATTTGTCTGAACATTATCTTTCTACTTGCCCAGTAAGGCCCTCTTCACACTAAGCAACTCTGATATGACGCAAAGGAGACTTGGAGTATCTTGGGAGTAGCGTTATTTGCGCCTCCCCACTACTCAACATTGGAAGTGATTTTCAAGATACTCCCAAGACACTCGAGTTTCCTTCGCTTTGTTGCTTAGTGTGAAGAGGGCCTAACAGTTTCAAATTATTTTCAACCTTTTCATACTCATTGTATCTTGGCATAAAACACGTTTGAAAGTACAGCTCATCATAGGACCAGTCTCAAAACTGTGATATCAAACCGTCCACGAGGTGCGCAGTAAATAGCCTGGTGTTTACCCAGTCGCATTGAGACCTTTGCAGAGTGAATATCGATGAATATATATTGAATGTGAATGTACACAGAGTTTGATTTGGTCGCGCGTAATCTCACACTTTCTCCTATTCTTAATGAATAGTAAACCAATAAATACATAAAATAATAAACATAAAAATTATGTTTCTCCTTTATAGGTTTCTGCAATCGTTCAGAGGATGTCTTCAATCTCACTTGCACGCGTCCTGCGGCCACCAAAAAACTAGAGAAGCTTTCCTTAATTTATACGATGCTGTCGTCGAACCCTGTCAGTCTGAAAGTGACTCTCTAAACGAGATAGAAGTATTGGAACCGAAATTATATTAACGTATGCCGTTTCAAGTCAAGGTAATTTAAGAAAATTGCGGTATAATAAATTCTCACAATTTTGATGAAGAAAAATTTAATCTGTCTATTTAAACAGGGACCCCGCCACGGGTAGGGTTCGACATTTGTCCCGGATGGAATCCGAACGACAGACAGCTGTTTCGAACATTAGTTCTCATCAGTGCCGTACACGGTACGCCGATCCAGGACAAATGACGAAACAAATCCATAGGGTTTTCATCTAAATCGATAATATATATGTCTGTAACTTACAAGTCGGTAATCGAGAAAGGAACTACCAAACCGCAAAGCGGTTATCAAGTGGTTCCCGAATAGCAAGGCTATTACATAATCGCTGTAGAAAATAACTACCCCTCAGACTAAAGCCCCGCCAGGCATTCACTATTTGGGACAATATAGTACCATTATTTGTCCAAATAAATAAACCTGTAACGCATTAATTAAGTCTATATAACATTAATTATTGCTAATTTCTTTTCAGATGAAGTAGGCGGTAATGTTAAGGAGAGGAGCAGAAAAATCTCACCGATGGCCTGAAAAATATTAATGATTTTAATAAGATATAAAAAGTGTTAATTTATAATGTTACCTCTGTACTTAGAAACTATTTGGTACAATAAATACACCAGATGGGATATGTTGACATTTTATCTCATTTTAACTTAACTTTCATGCTACGTACTTGTTCCTCATAGTAACTTTTAATTGATACGCTTGTACTTAATATTTACGGTGTATTATTGGTGTAGGTACGTGGCAATTTTTTTCAAAAAAAAATGATTTCACATCTAATGATCATATTATTAAAAATAAATTATCATCATGTTGGCACTACAGCCCTTGGCCTGCTCCAGGACCTCTTTCCATTCGTTTCTATCCAGTGCTTTTCTTCTCCATCCTATCACAGCAATGCTTTTTAGGTCCTCCTCCACGTCGTCTAGGTATCGTAGTCTAGGTCTTCCTCTACGTCGTTGCCCTATTGAGATTTGGAACATACATGTTCTTGCAGGATCTCCCGGATCCATTCCATGTCCAACCCATCTCAAGCGACTAAGTTTAATTGATTTCACAATATGGGGGGTTTTTATAGAGTCTGTACAGTTCAAAGTTGTAGCGTTTTCTCCAAACCCCATTATCATTTACCGCCCCGTATATTTTACGTAGAACTTTTCGCTCAAAACATTACAGCAGCTCCTCTCTATTCTTTGTTAGAGTCCATGTCTCAGACCCATACACCAATACCGGGCCCAACATAAATTAACCAACTTTAAATCTTTCATTTCTTGCACACAGAATGTATAATATTACTGAATGAAGTTGCCATTTTCTTCAAATGTCATAACAGTAGTATTGAAGCTGTATCAATATTTCACAAGTTTTTTTTTTTTTTGATAGTCTTTAATCTGAAGTTTTATTACGACTAAGCTTTTGATAATATACTAATCATTACTCTGATTCACCTCACGTAAAAATGAATCAAATCATTTTAACACTCAAAAAGGTCATTGGTCATTTGTCATCTTAGCAACAAATCTGGACCAACATACGACTAGTCTCACAAAATCTGTCAAAACGGATTACAAGAACCGTGAAAATCGTTGAAAGTATTGCTAATAGCAGTAACAGGCACATTGAAGGCGTTACGAGCAGTTGAAGGTAACAGTTTTCCCTTATAGTCATGATTCTTCAAAGGAAATATCTTTTATTAGAGATTTTCGAAGACATAAGAATCGTAAGAATTAGAAAATAAATATGAAATAAACAGTAAATAAAAAAAACTGTATGAGAAATAACGAGAAGCGTACGGCTACCGCAATAAAAAGGTTTCCACCTACAATACGTTTTCTGATTTTGCGGTGTACTGATATCTTAAATATTCCTCTATCTCATAGCGGTCTGTAGTTTATCTGAAATATTGAGCGTTACCAAAGGTAGTCTAATTGACTCATTCACAGACAACATACAATTTCCTGTTGATCCTTGCCCCTGTACAGATGGAATACTTGCAGACTTACTACGACTTTAGGCCTACATATATCAGCAGACAGACAAATATCAGCCTATTTTATGAAGTTATATTCTTAAAATTAATAACTGAATAGAGTTGCTAATTTCATTTTTCACATGCATTTTTACTATACTTTTTCAAGGATTTTGTTTATTAATTATGACAATTTCCATCTACAGCTTTCATCTACATTGACAGTTTTCTACTTGTTTATAAGAGTTAAACAAGTGAATGGTCGTTATTTTCATGAGAAATAAAAAAACTCTATTACCCAAAACAAATAACCATTGTCCAAAAATGTATGGTCAAAGTCGATATTACTTCCGATTATCTCCAAAAAGATTATTTATGGCACTTTACATACAATATATCAAAACAAATCTAAAAGGGTTTTTTTTACTTTTCCGCATTCAACTATACGTGGAAAGTAATGTAATCGTGTAAGAAAAAATTTTTTTCTAGCGTTTATTTTTCGTTTTTCGGCCTAAAAACAAAACAAAATGTTTTTTAACCATTTTGTGTGTATGTGTGTCGTCGTCATTGTTGTTGACATTAATAAAATTTCTTGTTAGCACAATAACTCAACTAAATTGTGTCGAGTCGATCAGGTTTTGACTGATTCTGATCGGGGACGTCTCCCAGACGACACCTATTGATTTTGAGGTGGATAAAACACACTCTACCATGTTCATGGGTCATGAGAAAGCACAATGGTGGACTATTTGAGAATTTTTTTTTATTAGCACGATCGCTCAATTAAATCGTGTCGGATCGATTGGGTTTCGACTGATTCTGATTAGGGATGTCTACCAGATGACATCTATTGATTTTGAGGTGGATAGTACACACCCCACCATATCCATGGGTCATGAGAAAGCACGATGGTAGACTATTTGAAAAAAGTAAAACTGTCGCATAAAACACATATTCTGCATTTATGTGTTGGTTTATTTTTTCTCGGCCACTCAATTTCGAGATAGAGATGTTCTACGCGCAGAAAAGTACCTTTTAAAGTTTTAAAACTGTTTATTATGACGTTAAAAACGTATACGTATACCAAAAAACGCATATAAATTTATTGTTTGCAAGTATATTGATTTTCATAAAGTTACAGTCAACACTACTTGATATTTACCCTAGCTGAGTAAGACGAAATAATTGATAAATACCCTGGCGTGACCCCTAATAGACAAATAATTCCAGTAAGTACTATTACATTTCATTCATATTCTTTTTTATATGAATACTGCTCCAGCGGGAACTTCTATTGCTAAGGACAGCAATAACAGCAGCGGGTTCCGGGTCGTTGGTAGGATTGACGTTAGGCTTAGAGTTTTTATTTCATGCAATACATATTGGATGGTAATAATTGTACTAAATATATTAGTGTACACTGCTAAGAATGAAAAATTCAAGAATCACATTTTAGATTGAAACCCTTTTTGTTGCTTTAGCTGTACGAGAGACACTAGTATCTATTGATGTATTATATATTTGTATGCAAACATACAAACTACTGATTACTTGACAAAAAATCCAGAATATTAAGCTTTTAATTCAAGTATTTAATAGTCCATATTAACTAAAAGTATATAATAAAAAAGTGTATAAAACACAATACAACACAATAAAAATAATTGTAATGATGGATAACACACATTAAGGGAAATTGTGGACAAAATATTTAGCACGCAATGTTGCAATTTTATCGTTTTCTTATCATAAAATACATTTTTTCAACGTATGCATGGGTCATACGGGCTCGGAATTAACAAATATTTTACGAAACATAAATTGTTTAGGTTACTTAACGCTGTTTGATATGAAAGAGAAAACTAACGTTTTATCTGCACTTATAGCTGGAATAGAAGAAACCACTTACTCAATCCAACGTTATCAAATCATTGAAAATAGGCACTAATAGTTTTTATAGTTATTTACTCTGCCATGGAACTTAAATTTCATGGGCGCATATGTCTGTTGCACTACAAGATAGATAAATACGTCAATATGTTATCATATTTGTCCAATGGTATGGGAAGGGATTTGTCTATGACAGAAGTAGTTTAGAAAATAGTAGTTTAAGTAATCAGTTAAAAAATAGACAAAAGAAATATACCACTCACTCTCTTATGAATTTACTTCAAGAAAAATGAAAATAACTGTGTTTTGTCTTCTCTGATCCAATCGATTTTCAAATTCACTGATGTTTTTATGAAATGAATTACTGATGAAATCTATCTAAGAAAGTATATTACTTTTAATATACACCTATTGTCTGTTACGCGTCCCATCAATGTGTTTGGTAACTCGTTTATAATTTTGTAGTTTGTAATATATGATTTCTAAATAACCCATTGGAAGAGATTTCCATTGATATCTCAGACATCTGGGCTATTTTATTCCTTGAACTAGATAAGTATGTGGGAGCTTAGTATGTCCTAATCTAAGACGTGTAACTGATACTTCCCCTCTTCGAGATACGTTGCAGGGAAAATATCATCGTTCTACTGTTGATTAAATGTCTTTTAGTTTGGACTCTTTTCTATTTGATTCACTTTGCAATGTATCAATCAATAAGTTGGTTTCTAATAGCTGCCTTTATGTTGCTTGAAAGGATATTTATGCGATCATCTGGCTCATCATTTATTGTCATTCTCACAGCTTGGTCTGCTATTTTGTTGCTGATTATTCCTAAATGGATGGGTATCCAACACAGAATACACTTTTTACTCAATTCTTGGTTATATTGATAATATTTTGAACCAGTGGGTTAAAAGTAAACCTATTCTTGTGGCTTACACAGAGCTCAGGGAATATGAACATATTGAAATTGATTTGTTATCGACATGTTCAGCAAAGGTCAGTCCCCTCCATATCGCATAAAATTGTGCAGTGAAAATACTTGGCCAGTAGTATAGGCTCCATATTTGTGTTTCACCTAGACTTGTGAATGCACTAGCTACTCCTTGTTCCGTTTTTGACCCATCAGTAAAGGGTTTTTCAATAAGGACACTTAATTTTTAAACGTAAATAAAACAAGCTGTGTGTGAGATATTCATTCATTTCTTTTTATTCAAAAGAATATTTTATGGCATTAAGTATGCAATATAACGTCGTTCAAATGTCCGCCGCGGCTTTGCTTGGTGACACGTATTTGGGAGGTTGATTTTCGATGACTTTGTCGCATAATTCTGACTGAATTTGCTGGATGGCGTTCGTTATGTTGACTTTGAGGGCATCAATTGTTTGCGGTTTATTCGCATAGACCTGCGATTTAAGATAGCTCCAAAGGAAGGAGTCTAAAGACGTTAAATCGCACGATCTTGGTGGCCAGTTCATGTCGCCGCTGCGCGAGATAACCATGACCTTAAATCGCTCATGCAGAATGTCCATCGTGGCATATGCTGTATGGCATGTAGCGCCGTCCTGTTGGATCCACATGTCATCGGTATCCATATCATCCAGTTTAGGCCACAAGAAGTTGCTTATCATGGATCTGTAGCGCTCGCCGTTGACTCTTATGCCAGTTTAGTTTTGGAAGAAGTACGGACTGATGATTCCATCAGACCAAAATCCGCACCAAACAGTGACTTTCTCGGGATCTTTTTGATGCTGGTGGATCTCGTGTGGATTGGTATCGTCCCAAATCTGACAATTTTGCTTGTTCGCATATCCATTCATCCAAGAATGGGCGTCGTCGCCAAATACAATTTTTTTGGCGAAGTTTGGGTCGACTTCCAACTGTTCCAGAACCCAATCAGCGAATACAGGGCATTGTCTGTGGTTGTTTACCTTAAGTTCCTAGGTCAGTCAGATTTTATACGGGTGCAGACCCAAGTCCCGACGCAATATTCGCCAAGTTGAAGTCGCAGAAAAGCCAAGTTCTTATGAACGACGAGTAATCTACTGCCTCGAATTTTTCTGTACACTCTCACGCATAGCAGCGATGTTTTCAGCAGACCTTGTGTTTCGGTGACGTACGAGTGTTGGCTAATTATTTATCAAACCGGTTAACTCAAATTTGATCAAACGTTGAATAGTTGACTCGATGCGCGGCGGGACGGTTGTGGCGAGGATAAAAATCATGCGCGAAACGTTTCTCGAACAGAGCACTAATTTTGAAAATAAAATTTGAAAGTTTTTACTATCAGTTTGAATATTAATTTAGTAATATATTTTCTGAAGAAAATGTTTCTAAAACCTAATATACAAACTCTGCGATTTTAAAAGAAAATATTCACAATTCTGCTTTTATCAAACTTCAAACCGCATTACAGTCATACCACCCTTCACATTCTTATGCATATCGTGACCCTTTCCCAGCATTTGTCATTATTGTGCTGATCAATTAACAACAACAATTTAAAATCAAGTATCCGTAAAAGTTTTGAAAGCGTCAGACGCTTTATTGTTGAAATTTCCCATCGTTTCATTACGTACACACCTATATTTATTCATAATTGTACAACCCGTCCATGCGTGACTGATTTTACAATTATTTTGTGCAAGAGGTCCCGAAAATAAGGCATATCTATGGCCACGTATGACGATGAGAACCCACTAATAATTAAAAATAAACAACATATTGACATTAATTGTAGAAAAATAAAATACAACCAAATCTACAATTAGCATTAATTCAATGCTATACAACGCGTACGATTTAGTAGATTCCTTAGTAAATTTTTACTGTTTTCACTCATCTTGGTCCTACTAATTATACTCATTCCATAGTTATCATAAAAACCATAGCACCGCGGTCAGAAAACACTAAAAACCACTTGCACTAAAAACGACTTGATAATGTGTCTGTTGTGTTCACAAATGCAACCTATTTATTAAATTCCCGTTAACCACAGCCAATATTTCAATATGGCGCAAGCAAATGCATATGTCAATAGCAAATTAACAAGAAGAAATATATCGTGCTAATGAGGTAACACTAGTATCGAAATATTCGTATACATCATTAAATTATTGAGTGTAGTTAAGGGTAATACATATAATACATGTGTTGTAGAGTCGTAGTACTACATAGTAGTATCGAATAATAATATAAAAAAATTATATTATTGCATTTAAGAAGTTTATTTACTGTAAAAGTGAGTCGTGAACTGTTACTTCATTTGACATTCCTGACCGAACATAATATTATTTTATGTGCAAATTTATATTTGTCTGCAAATAAATTGTCATTATTTGTTGCTAACAAAAAAATATGCTTATAGAAAGTATTATTTGGTGTGATTTTATAATAATATTTATTTTCCCACAAGTCAATACAGATTGAATAGAAATGTATAAGTGTTATTCCTTTATATCATAAATAATATTTACAATATCAATTCTACACGCTAGACTCTTCATCGAGCCACCGTATTCTAAAATTTTAAATGCGTATCGGATTACGGGCACACTTTTAGGTTCTGTAGCTAGATTCCGAAACAAACCAAAACTATTTGAATCTACTTGTAAAATCCATATTTTAAATACACGAAATTGTAGCCGATCATTCAGTGGTCGATATGATTTTTTATATCGCTGTATATAATGGATAACATATTTTAATTTTTCGCAGAATTAAATGTTTCGTATTGGTATTAGTTTACACTATTCTAAAAACTAATAACAGTATTATTACCTGGCTATTTTATTTTAATTTTGTGACTCACTGCTGATAAAATAGACAGTGCAAGGTTATGTTCACTGTAAAGATATGTTTATGTCCGATACACTCTACTGATTATTATAAATCATGTTTATTTGCAATAGGAACGTAGAGAAAAATATTTTCGAACGGTTTATTATTCAATCGTATGTCAACAGAAAATATATTCTTGTTTTAATATTGTTTGGTAAAATTCTATAGTTAATTCATCATCATGAGGTCATCAGTCCTAAGACTGGTTGGACGTTAACCTCCAGCTTCTCCTATCTTGTGCTAACCTACGCATTTCGCTAATTGTGCTACAACCTACATCCCTTACTATTTGCGAGCAGTAGTCTAATCTAGGCCTACCTCTGTCTTTCTTCACTCCTATTTCTGCCTCCAAAATATCGCGGACTATTCCCCCATGTCTCAGCAAGTGGCCTACCATTCTATCTCTTCTCTTCTTTATGTTTTTCCACATACTTCTTTTCTCGTCGACTTTCTCTAATACTTCTTCGTTTCTAACCCTATCAGTCCACGGTATTTTCATCATTCTTCGGTAACACCAGATCTCAAAAGCTTCTAATTTCTTCCTACTTGCGTCCCCTACCGTCCAGGTTTCGCAACCGTATAGTGCCGTGCTCCATACATACGTTTTCAAAAATCTCTTCCTTGTTTCTAAGTTTATTACCCCCGAGCATAAAAGTGCTTTCTTTTTGTTAATAGCTACTCGACCTTGCGCTATTCTTTGTTTTATAGTTAATTATGTTCGGAAAAATATGTCCACGCCTAAAAAGTTAAAAATAAATAATTAAAAGAATAACAGTAATGTTCTTACTATACAATATAATACATAGTTTTATATTTATATATTTAAATTCCCAGTATAGCTCCTAAACGAAATAAAATTGGATGTATAGTCGATTTCGCAAGATTAGATAACAAATGAAAAATGACATTTACAGTTTGACAGATCCTGATCAAAACGTAAAAGAAGCATTTGAACCAAGTAGTATTTAAGTATAATGTTAATACATAGACGTCTTGGACATAACCTTTTTTCGATTGTCTGGAAACGTTGTCCAAGTATAAATAGATATTTAATAGAAGTAATAAGTAGATAGTAGCCAGCGATATATGGCTAAGCTGTTAGGAGTTAGACAATCAACAATTAGTCGAACAGTTAAATGTTTCAATGAACATAGAGGTTACTGTACAACCCCTGGACAAGGTTGTAAGAAGTCTACAGATGCAAGAGATTGGCAATATCTTCTCAATGGCAATCTTATGTAAGTCGCCTTAAGAAACAGGCATTCTACCAGTTTGGGGTTGAGCAGAGTCCTAACAACAGGAACGGTCAGGAGAAGGGTTAATTTATTGAAGGAGGATTGATAGTAGAAGACCAGCTATTGATTGCACTACTGCTCACCAGAGAACATAGAGTTGCTAGACTGCGATTTGCAAGAGAACACGTAAATTGGACCATTGGCCACAAGAAGCAATACCATTATAATTTGTTAAACGTTATATTTAAATTGTCTATTATCAAATATAAATATGGGCAATCAGGTTTGTCTATAAAGTATTGGAAAATACGACATTTTAAAAAACTAATTTTTATGTTTGTTGTTAAAAATACCATTAACATTTAAAAATCGCCTATCAGACAATATCTTCAACACTATACCAAAATGGGTAGGTATATAATAAAATTATGTATTTGAGACTATACTGTCATAAATTGGCAATATAAATATTTGAAAAATGCAACAAAAGCCCTAAACTGATACTGAATTTTGTAACAAGACATTAACATTTTTAAATATTACGAAATTAACAGACTTCCTCCGCATTACAAAATTAATAATATCCTTGCTAATGACAGTAATAAAATAACGCCCCACAGCTCTTTCACCCAAAAGGAAGTAGCTGATGACGCGCGAAGCAATTATTTTTAATAAATATTACAAATCGTGTTGACTACGAATTATCAGCGAAGAGAAAACGTTGTGTAATATTAATGATCGGTTATATTTCCTTTGCAAAGAAACGTAACTGATATTAGTTGAAATTGGTTATGGAAGAACTTTGCTGGTTTTCCTAGAAATGATAAGTTTGGCAGTAAATTGGGAGCATTTGGCCGCCATACGCTACATAAAGTAGGAAAGCAGAGTGATATACTTTATTAGTAAGTTGTCGAATTGCATCTCGTATTTACGTAAACTAGTAAACAATACATATTATGAGTACCCTGATTTTATCAGTGGGTGTAAAAATGGACAAATAATAGCTGAAAACAGTTGACACAAGAAAGGCCGCCAAGCTATTACCAATACATATTGCACTGACTTGTAAATTCAAAAATGAATTTAAGCTTTTTTTTAAGAAATTAATTTCTGGTCAACATTATGTAAAAGAACAGTTCGATTCATTTCAGTACTCATGGAAAATTCAAGTAAGTAAATATATTATAACAAATTCTGTGGGCGCCTTTGCAGACATATAGGAACTTAAAATAGTTACAGCAATCACAGATGGATACTAAAGATGTTTTCACAGAAATTTCTATTGAGATCTCGACAAACTCATTAAAAATTATAAAAATATCAAGCAATGCAATATTGAATCTAGATCAACTGAGTGCACGAATATCCCGAATTTGTGAACGAAGCTGTCAAATATTTTATTCCATATTTATAGGGGTTTCTTTTCTACTACTCTAATCAAAACAAAACTCAGACTTATGAAGCTGTTTCGCCAGGATAAAAAGCCGAATATAGAAATGAGAAGCCTTAAGAATTTTCTAAAAAATGTATAAAAATATAAAGCAAACATAAAAATACATGAATTCAGGGCTTCTTCAGTAAGATCTACACTCATAGTTCTAAAAAGCGCCGATAGATATCGCTAGATGATGATGCTTCTTCATCTATTTTCTGGGCTTATGCTTTGTTGTAATGATCTTCTTGGGGTTCTTGATTTTTTATCTTTAGCATCATCCACACCTTCACTCATAGTCAAAATCAAAATATCACTAAATTTACATAATTATAATCGACGTTATTTAAACTATTGAAAGAGTAAACTAAGTGGGACCAAGAGTGATATTGAGAAGTAATTGTCGTAGTTGTGGTAATGGTCCATGATAATTACCACAGACTATGGTTACTCTATAATTTTTGGTATGAAAAAGTTGCACCGCAACATTTCGCACAACTATAAAAAATGTCGTTAAGAAACATGTCCAGTGCAGGTGGTAGTAATGTGGTGATGGGATCCAGAATATTGTCATAGTGTCCATTCCTGCTGTGCTGGATCTATGTACATTCTTTCGTAAACAAGTTTACAACTGGTAATATACATGGCATAGATATATCTCCATATGTCTATAGATATAGACTCCATAGATGGATACTAAATTTATTTAGGATTTAGTAACCTCCAACAAGAAATGTATTTTATTATCAGCTACCACGTGCGATGAATATTCCGTCTTGAATTCTGCAGATGCTTGCTTGCAAGGAGCATATTTTTCCATGCTATAAGAGTGTGGAAGAATGCTAGAAGGCTGTGGAATTTCGTTCAACGTCAGCTTTTTGAATAGAACTCCAACTTTCCATATTTCCAAGCTCCATATTTCATCAACTGCCGAGAATATAGATTGCCCAGCAAAGAAAATACTTAACCGCAAGCACAGAATATGACCACAAATTGTAGTAAAATTAGAATGTTATATATGCGCTGGATTATATGACCCATATTTCTACAATAGCCATAGCAATACGCTTTCTGCTAACTTCTTAATTGTTTTTCACACACTGTGTAGTATACCCGATTTCTCTTTACTTGTGGGTTTTCGCTAAGTACTGTAAGTATTTCACCCATATTTCCAATTTTTACTGAATCTATTCTGGATAGAAGAGTGATATTTTATAGGATAGACTACACATATACGAGTACATAGAATGGAGTATGTGAATTGTGTGGAAGTTTCAAATGTTATTCTATAAATGGTTCGCTGTAAGTGCCAAATGTGTAAAACCTCTTTAATCGATAATTTGCAAATCTACAAGTTCAAGAACAATCCAGATCACATCCCACACCCATAAAAAATGGATATTGGTGAAAATCCATATATTTTTTTACTTATCTCTTACAATTTATAACACTACCACGATATATATGAGGAGCTTTTAGGCTTGATGTCAACTGTATCTGACCGACCATGGTCGTCAGATTTTGGATCACTTGACAAGGATTGTTTACATATATTTCAATCGGCACTTGTCCACTGACACGTTTGAGTTGAGCCAGGCTGTCTGAAGTCTCACCTGATCACTCGAACAGGGAGATATATACAGCTTGTCAAGAATAGGAACAAATCTCAAAACTACTATATCGAACCGCCCACGAGGTGCGCAGTAAATAGCCTGGTCTTTAGTCAGTAGCATTAAGACCTTTGCAGGGTGAATATCGAAAGTATGTATGAATGTACACAGAGTTCAATCTAGCCACGCGTAAGGTGCATTTTACCTCCGAATGCTGCATCACTTTTTCTTCTACGCATACACAGAGAATCTCACACTGTTTCCTATTCTTGATGAGCTGTACATGATGTTTGTCGTCCATTGGACACGACTCAAGCCACGTATTAATAATTTATTCAGTTTATATTTGGTAATCAATAGTGGAGAGCATATTTTTGACATTATGGACTTTTCAGTGACTATGGTTGATGACGAAATTAAAAATATTGAGTTGTGTAATAAATACTGTTTGTTCAACTTTACTACAAATGATGGTTTCTAACGTAAACTTGTGCAGGAGACGTAGGACGAAATTCGAATGACATGGGGACAAAATCGTGTCGATGTTTGTTGCTTTTCAGACGGTAGGCACCAAAGAGAGTCACCTGCCAGATCTGGTGGACATCCAGCATTATACGTTGATAAATATCGAAACAATGCTGCCTATAAAAATCACTGTTATTTAACAGATCGAATCGCTGGGCTACTTTCCAACTTCCCCCTGTAGATAATTTCCATAAAAACGGCGATATTATCGGTCAGCGCGCCGATTAGACAAACCGACAAATAGCGCATAGGGCTCGAAAATATAGTACAAGGTCGCTTACGTAACGCCACTGACATACTAACGAATATGTCAATCGTGCGAGTGCACTTCCCAGGAATTTCGCGGTGCCGATTCCTCCACCACGGCCTGCAGCGACGTCCCATCCTCGGTCTTCGATGCCGGCGCGGCGGTAGTCCATCGCCGATGGGTCTTGGTGAGCAGCGCGATTTTCGGTTTGGTTGTTGACTTCACAAATAAGGAAATCAAGCATGAGTGTTTGCCATCATGATTCGATTTGTATGGTGCCTAATTCTGATTGAAATAAATGCAGGTAAGTTGCAAGGTTGCTTTTTAATGCTAATTAGATTTATCGCACTTATTATTGGTGTTATTAGTGACGAGTTAGTGACGCTAAGATTGTCCCAAAAGACTTTTGGCAAAAATATATACAATGTTTGATAGTTTTCGGACACGTTTATAGTACTAACCAATTATTGTGTCGTCATATATTATATGACGAGACGTAGAAACTCTGGTTGTAGATATAGTCTTTTATTGAGTGAGTCAGGAATGGCAAATAAAAATGTTCATAAATTTTTACTTCCTTATATATAGGGTGATTCTTCCATTCGAACTCGAATCAAAACATTGAAAGATTGTATTCAAAATATCAACAACGTTGCAGGGATTCAATCAAATTTGGTGTTTTGATAATAGGCATTGGACGCTAGAATCTGGTGGTAGGCTGTTACAGAGTCTATATGAAAATTAAAAAACAAACCGAATAATAAACGGATAAAGCAAGTCAATCTTGTTTGATACAGATCAAAAAATTCACGCTATAAATACATTTCTTAAGAATTCAAAAATAGAAGACTTCAAATTTTGCGTAATTCTTTAAAACTTGTTTTAATTTATTTACAGCCCTTATAACCAATATATTAAATTAAACCAAAGAGTAATTTTATTCAGTGTTACAACTTTCCTTGTTACAAACATACGTAGATAGATATAAGGATGCACAAAACATCTAAGGTCAATAAAACAGTAGACATAAAAGGCTTTCGGTGAATTTGATTCTGTAAGCTAATCAAAACCTCCAAAGCTAGATAAATACCTGCTGGAGTTTTAGGCTCGACCGTAGATCAGAGATGGCCGCATCAGGATAAAATCTGAAATTGTTATGATATGAATGACAGTATCGCCAATGAGGTGGTTGGTGCCGTTACTATTTATAATAGACGGCATTGCCTATGGGGTTAGACTTATTGTTCTTGAAATCTTAAATAATTTTAAAATAATAAATAATACATTACGATAACTTTCCGGATTGTATTACACTTTGTAATACTTTATTTTTGAAAAATTTTTTGGGGTAAATTGTTGCAATATAAGTAATTAGCTTGAAAGATTGATGTATTACGTTAATTGTTTCTATTTATTTTTACTTTTTATTCATTCTTAGCAAAACTCTTCAGTTTAGAATTTGTGTCTACCTGCTTGGTGGAATGCAATGTATCGCCTTTGTACCTGATATTAATTATAATGTGTTTATGCATTTATTGATATTTGGAAATGTATCGAAAGTAACTGCCTGGTCACCAACAATTTTTAGTAGTTTTTCGTTGACTTTTTAGTAATAAAAGTAAACTGATTAGTAATTTTATTGTTTGCTGAACTAGAAAAGAAAACTAAATTAAAGTTAAACCTCGTCCTTTACAATTTCACGAAAGCTCATATTTTGAGTGTTACAAAAAATAATTATTTAATATATATATATATATATATATATATATATATATATATATATATATATATATATATATATATATATATATATATATATATATATATATATATATATATATATATATATATATAAGGTTCTAAATTAGCTTGTGATTAAGTGAGATTATATTAATGAAAAATTAATCGTAGTTAAGATAAAAAAAATTGCATCTTAGATTACTGAGGGGTAAAATTATCTGCACTAGTTTATAGAATTTAATTAAGTATACTATTATAACCATTGCCACTATTTTATTTTTATTTTTGTAAGATTTTGGAATAAATAATTACCTTCGTCGTTGTTTTCCTTTTACGTACGATTTTCTTATAAATCGTAATTAGAACTCTTTTAAAACAACAAAAATATTAATTAGCATATTTTTTCCTATTATTGTTATTTATCTCATTTATGACTTACTTCAAGCGTTAAGTTATAAATTATATTATACAGAGTGGAATGACAGAAATAAATCCCTGTATTTAAATATGCCAGGCATCTGTAATACTCTCTAAATTGTATTTTTCCGCAAATTTTCATTTTTTATTTCACCTCATATCATCTGATAAAATTTGAAATGTCATGTCTTATAGATTATTCATTTCTTAATTCTCAATGGAGTTTTGTTATATAAACCTCAATCTTAAGTAATAAAGAATAATATTCTGATAAATGTGTTTAAATAGAATAATTACTCTATTTAAACACTTTCTACTCAATTTCACCTTTTCTGTTTTACATGTTTACGAAAATTTTACTTAATATGGATGAATAAAATTGTGGAACTTCCTCTTTTTCATACCATTATTTTTGATATTTGATACCATTATTTAATATATAGCCAGGTGCCAAATTCGTAAAGAAACGCAACAAAGTAATATCCCATGAAGCTTATTTTTTAATAATATAGAACCTACTACGTGTTGGGTTCTAGGTATTTAATAAGCTACTGTTCATAAAATGCAATTCTACAATTGCCAAGTCACAACCAATACTCGAACCACCAGCACTTATTAAAATGTACTTTAGTATTTATAATGTAACGACATATCTGATGCCATACATCAATTGTATTAATTTAACCTTGACTAAAATACAGGAGATAAATCACAGCGTTACCTAAATATTCTAGTAAAGTTTTTCTTCGACACCCTTCACCACATCCGATTATCATTCAGATGAAAATACGGTGGGCACTCGGTTTAGTGCCTGAAGCAGAAGTACTAAAAGTCTAGGATCATTCATTGACCCCAAATTAAAAAAATCACCCTGTATATCAAGAAGGAAAAGTGTTATTGGCCATTTACTACTCTCCCAATAAGACTATCTACAGCCGGAGTTTGCACAACTCATCTTGAATCACCCGGTATATGACAATCGTCCATATTAATCAATTTAATGGTGTTTGGTATACAAACCACTGTGACACATAAGTGAAAAAAAGTAAGCATAGGTAAGGTGAAAAGAAGTCTCTTCGAATTTGCGTTAAAGGCCACATTTAGTGCGGTTACATTATTAATGAAAGTATATTTAATAAAACAAAGCGTTTTATCAGATTATAGTCAACAATGGAACAATATACTGCCTTGATTATTGTCTTCGATGATTGCACAATTGATTAATTCTTCGAATTTAGGTTTAATGTCTTCACGCCAAGGGCAGGTTAAAAACAGTAGTGAGAATATGAGTTACATACTTTTAGAAATAAAAGAAATACTCAGTTAATACTATAAATTAATGCAAATTTTTTTAAACTACCCGAAATACTTATTAACTATGAACAGAATTACGTCTGTTTGTGTTAATTAAAAACAGAGTTTTAACATGTTTGCAAAAATACTCGAGTTAAAAAGTAAGAACTGAGTTTTAAGATTCTATCTATTACCAGGAGGTACAGGGAGAACAATTTGCTAATATAAGCAGGTATGTTTTGATCAAATGTTTTAAACATAATGTGAATCAATCACAACTTTCAATTATTGTCGAAATCAAAAGTCGGAGACCACAAATACAATAAATACAACGAGTCAGCCTTGAATAACACATTAAAATACCTTTTAAATGAGGTAATTGAAAGATATTGTAATTAAAATAGGGCTCACGTGGGAATTTTTTTAGTTGGTAGTACCTTAGGTAACATCTATGACATAATTTCTATGTCAAATGCCTATATTATGTATGCATAATTTGTATACAATTTGTATAAACAATACCATTTAAATTAATTTTTGTCAGATGTCGATATCTTTCCAGTTCAGTTCCTAGTTTAGTAAGAAAAGGGCCTATTTACGTGTACATTCTAATATAAAGGGTCTTTCAATAAAGACGTTCGATTTTTCAATGTAAACGAAACAAGTTATATGTGAGATATCCACTCAATTTTTTTTTTATTTGAAAGAATATTTTATGGCATTATACATGGAATATAACGTCGTTCAAATGCCTGCCACGGCTTTGCTTGGTGGCACGTATTTGGGAGTCTCAATTTTCGATGACTTTGTCGCATAAATCTGACTGAATTTGCTGGATGACGTTCGTTATGTCGACCTTGAGGACATCGATTGTTTGCGGCTTATTCGCATAGACCTGCGATTTAAAATAGCCCCACAGGAAGAAGTCTAAAGGCGTTAAATCGCACGATCTCGGTGGCCAGTTCCCGTCGCCGCTGCGCGAGATAATCACACCCTCAAATCGCTCGTGCAGAATGTCCATCATGGCATGCGCTGGTGTGGCACGTAGCACTGTTCTGTTGGAACCACATGTCGTTGGTATCCATATCATCCAGTTTAGGCCATAAGAAGTTGCTTATTATCGATCTGTAGCGCTCGCCGTTGACGGTTATGGCCAGTTTCGCTTTGGAAGAAGTATTCCGTATTCCAGTAATCCATTTCCATTCTAAAAATATATACAGTTTGCTTCATTCATCATAGGTATTGTCATGGTTTTTTTCTGAATATGAAGGTATCGGTATTACTTTTTAATGGACTATCATCTGTTTTTTAAATTTTTAAATCCTCCATAAAAGACCGACTTTAGGAATCACATGCTTTATCGACAGGGAACTATCATCTTATGTCTGTATTTAATGTATAAACAATTCCCCTAGTCTCGCACCTATACTCGTTTATTTTAATATATTATAATATTAACTATAGACAAAATGTTCATAATTATTTCATACTTTTGTCCTGTTTCTCTGCCAGAAAATATATACCCACATCAATAAGTAATATTAATTTACCAATTTAGTTTTTACCCTTCTCTCTATAGCATATATCGATCCTCTATACATAAAAGTGTCAACAAAACCACAGCCGAACGAACACGTAGAACACCTGACACCGAAAGCCGTCTGAATTCTATACTGATTGATCTCTAAAAACCTTCGTGTTCAAAACAACGTATATTTTATTCTTCTTGTTTCAGGTGACGTATCAATGCATTGCCCGCATTCGGATGTAAACTTTGAAAAGGTACTGGGTTTACGCCCTCCTAATACTAGTCATCCCATCCTCCTGTACACCTTAGAAAAAGGTACGGCCTTGCGACCCATAACGACCGACTGCCTGAGGAGGTGCCATTCCAACGATGAGTGTAAAAGTTTTGTGCTCTATTACAGCACATTTCAGTGCTACTGGTTCAGGGACGAGATAAGAGGCGCTGAAGAGTCCCAGAATGTGATAGACGACGATGCGGCATGGTTTATCAAAGCGTGTTTGAGCAACAGTAAGATAACTTTTATGTTTTATTCTACGTATAAAAAATTCCCAGCTTCTCTCAAGCAACTCTCGATTTTATTTAACAGTATAATGAAATCTTCTATTTACAATTGACGAATAATTTTACCTCAGAAAATATCATGTTACCTAATATGAATTTTCTTATTCCTAATTTAAAAACCGTATAATTAACCATCAAACGATTTAAAAAGAACCTTTTTTTTATGTTCTTATGTGATGAAAACTGATAAAAAATTTTAAAACTTTTACGGCACTGCATATGGAAAAGTTATAAAACTATGTCATATGTTCCAAGATCACAGCAACTGAGAAGGGCCATTGGTAATAGCTGGGGCGTGAAACGGAAGACCATGAAATGGATGTACGAGGCAATTCTCAAACCCAGACTGACGTATGCAGCACTGGTCTGTTGGGAGAGAGCCTGTTTAAAGTCGGAAGCCAACCGACTTAACAAGCTAAGAGGATTAATTCTAAGAAGTATAACCGAAGCCCCAAGATCAACACCGATTGAGGCGATGGGGATACCACGTCTTGATGACACCCTGAAAGCGGAAGCCGTAAAGGAAATGCACAGGGTGGGAAACATGAACAGGAAGGTAAGGGACCTGAATAGACTCTCAAGAGAGCTATCTGAGTAGACACTCCTATGGATGCCCTCTGACAGTACAGGTGTCCATTTCCTGTTTGGCAAGAAATATAAGATCACCCTCATCAGTTAGACCGACTGGATGGAGGGTGGAGCTGGAATACAACTCATTGGGGACATCTGGTACACGGATGGAGCCAAGAGTGGGAACAGAGCGGGTGCGGGGATGTATAGGCGACGCGATTGGATAGGTAAAACCTTTCCCTTGAGTAAATACACTACCGCCCTCCGGGCCGAGCTAGTTGCAATTACACATGGTGTTCGGAGGGCCGACCAAAATCGGATCCGGGAGAATGTATGTATCTGCTCGGATAGCAGGGCAGCGTTGGCAACCCTGAATTCAGCAACCACAAAGTCGAAACTGGTCTATAATTGCTATAAAGCATTGAACTACTTGGCAGGGAAGGGACCGGTGGAACTCTCATGGATACCTGGGCATAATGGCATTAAGGGAAATCTAATTGCAGATGACCTTGCCAGACTAGGGACCAGGGAAAGCCTCTATGGACCAGAACCTGCAGTGAAAATAAGTCGGAATCTGAACAGAGACCGATCAATGGTTGGGCAAGAGACCAGCACAATAAGAGATGGATAGGAGTAACGGGTTGTCAAATAACCAAACTCTTCATCGAATACTCAGAGAATGAGAAATGGGCCCAATAATTCATTAAATTGAACAGGCACAAAGCCTGAACCCTGGTGGGAATCATAACGGACCACCATAATAGCCTGAATGCATATAAGCCCAAGCTGAGGCTGACTGACAGCCCGGCCTGCAGATACTGTATAGAAGACGAGGAAACCTCGATTCATCTTCTTTACACCTGCCCCGCGCTGGAGGAGAAGAGGTACCTTATATTAGGGACCCCTGTTATCCTAGAGGAGGCGAGCTTAAGGCGAGGGACGTACCTAAATTTCTCCTTTTATTAGATAGCATTTTTGGATAATGACCCGGATAAGAGGGCATCGCCAAGGGACTACCCATGCGATTAGTGGCTGACGAGGACCAAACCCATATAACATATACATAATAATAACCCCATACAAAGCCCAAACCCATATAACATAATAATAATAATAATGTCAATAAATAACACTTAATTATAGTATAAATTTATGTACAATATAATATACACTAAACATTAAACATTTAAACTATTGTAGTAAAATATATGCATATAATAATTTTTTACTACCTCAGAGTACCAAAGATAAGATATTTTATCTTCTCTATTTATCCTTATTGTAGTATATGTATACATACGTATTTTAAAGCGTTGAACAACAACGATAAACGTAGATAAATAAGGTGTTCACACATTGTTGGGTTAATTTAAAAAAAAAATGCAGATGCCGTATGAAAGTGACATAACTGAATTATGTAACTTTACTGAAAATAACTTTATAAACGCACTTGTGTTTACTTTTTATATAGCACTTCTAAGAAGTTAACGGTGAAAATATTGTTGACCCCTTATTTAATCAATTAAAAATATTTACCTCGTTTAAATAAACTGTCAACTTTCAGGTAGGGAATGCAATAAGCTGTGGGCTTTTGAGAGGGTACCAGGTGCCGTGTTAATAGGCAACGACACCAAAGTACTGCCACTACCTTTAACGAGGACAGACTGTCAAGATTATTGTCTCAGAGAAAACGAATTTGTATGTAGATCCATCAAATATAAAATAACAGATACCAATTTCGGCCCCAGCGGAGATATAGGTGGAATTTGCACCCTCAGCGATAGCGATAGGCATTTGTTACCCAACTCCTACAGAGTGTCCGGATATGAGGAGGAATACTTCGAGAACCAGTGTTCATATCTTATGAATGAAAATACCAGTGAGTGGTAACGTATATTTCAGCGCAGCTTAAAATAATTGTTACATTACATTTCCAATATTTGGGAACAAAATACCGAGTTTTAGTTAGCTAATTTGGGTAATGGAATCTCGCAATATGATCAATGGCTCAAATTGTGTGGTTTATTTTAGTAAAACTTCTGTATTTTACTCCTAAATATGATGTATGGTCTAAAACTTCTTCATTACTTCATCTAAACCTTTTCATACTTATACCAAATAACGTTATACTTCTAAAAATTATTTTAATGCAGAATACCATTCCTCAAAAATAGGTTGATTATTTAGAACATTGTACATATCCAGGAATCCCAAAGATATTGGTTCTTGAGATCATACTTTATTATATCTCTTGTAGATTCTGATAAAGAATTCTGTACATATGAAGAATACGACAACGTTACATTAGCACATAGTGACCACCTGTTCGAAGGAAGAACAAAAGATGAATGCCAGAAGTTATGCGATGATTATCAAATGTTTAACTGCAGAGGATTCACCATTATTAGCAACAATATATGTTTATTGCACAGTGAAGATGCCAAAGTGCATGGACCGAAGATTTTAAGGGAAAATAGCCCTTCGACGTATTATGAAAAGGCTAGATGTCTAAATGGTAAGTTAAAGAAAATTACTCTTCTCTAAGTTTACAATCCAGTAACACATACTGGAATGTATGTTTTTAATTAAATTTATGGTATCTTGTATCTTATATTGTCGTAAAAAGAAATAACTGATGATTTGACGTCTTGAAACATCAGTTATCCTGAGATATTACCCTGGGAAGGAGCTGAAACCTTCGATGCAGCAACAAGAACGGGGAACCAGTTTTTCCACGAACACCGAAAGATAACATGCTTCTCGACGCGCGATTCGCCAACAAAATTGGCATCGTCATGAGGTGATATTGGTTTTAATGAAGATAAGAGTTAGTTTTAATCATTTCCCGATGCTGTCGACTGGGTTGGCGAGACGCACCTAGGGAAACCTATATTTCTATGTTTAAAAAATGATAAAAATCATTTTTCTTTTTTTAGTAACCGTTTCTTGTAGTCCAACCTACATGACTGTACAATATGATCCGGAAGTGAACTTTTTTGGTAAAGTTTATATGCAAGGATATTCAGAAAACCCAGAATGCTATGCAGTTGGTCAAGGAAGATATAAAATTGTCACTTTAAAACTGCCATTGCTAACCAGTCGTTGCGGAATTTTTAGAGCAGGAGGAACACTGAACAGGTAAACGCGATGAAAAAATTTTGAATTTAATAGTTTTGCTACTAACTAGTAAGTATAATTTTCCAGGACTTTGCTCTCGGGGACTATGATAATACAGTACAATCCCATTATACAAACCCAAGGTGATCGCGTTATTAGGATTGGATGTATTTTTGGTAATGACAGCAAGATATTACTAGGAACAGGAGTAAAAATAACTTCGTAAGTATTTTTAACCAATGTTCAGTACACACTTGGTGTAAATACAAAAGGAAAAATTGGGGTTGTAACAAAGTGTGTAATCTTTAGTATAATGATTAAAATGGATTTGACAACTGCAAAGCTGTCAAATTCATATATAGTCTGCATAATTTAGATCTCTCAACGAAATAACAGGTGTCCTTGAATGTTTTCCTCTTTTTGGGTGAATAAAACTTGGTTATTAAAAAAGATATTATATTCACTATTTTTAATTTAAATTCTTTCATACACAACTTTCCCTACAGTGTAGGGAAAGTTGTGTATGGAAAATAACACCGTCATGGTGCCTTCCTTTACGTCGCTATACCTCTCCCAAGGCATGATCTAAAATTTGTGATGACTCGCCAATATAATGCTCTGACTTTCCTCGCGTACTCTGGGTTCTAACTGAAGCAAAATCGTAGGAGCATTAGTGTAAACCTTAGATTTCAGAGAACCGTAGGAAGAAATCCATCGGCATTAAATCGGGGTTTCTGGATGGCCAATTAATGTTTCCCAGTTTGAGGGAATGTCACACTAACGACTTCCATTGATAAATTTGTAGTATGGGCTGTAGCCCTATCTTGCTGAAACCATGCGCCTTCATTAAATCCAGCAAAATTTTAGACCAGTAACGGCAAATTTTGTTTATTTATATATCCATGAAAAGGAAAATGTGCCTCGTCGGTGAAAATTGTCGAATAATTCTTGTCCAAAAGAGAATCGAATTGCACCAGATCAATCTTGTAAAGATGAAAGTTCAAATCCTTTGCCAAGATGTCGTGGATAGTGGTTTTCGAAGGATTTAAGGCGGCTGGATGTTTTCGTACAGAATGGCGAGGTGTTCGTGTTACTGTTGCGCGAACACACTCGACGTTTTAGACACCTCTTGCTCTTCTGGGTCGCCCCGTTGATATTTTAATAATGGTGGTGCATTCCCTTTCAAATTTACCGACCCACGATTTGACTAATTTTGCTCGAGGAGCCTGATTAATGTCGTGCGCTTGATTTAGGCGACGAACTATTGTCGTAAACACACATGACACATTGCTCATTGATGAAACGGTCCACTGTAACTGAATTTCCATGGCGTGGTGTCCAACAAACACATGCGCGCGCATTTACCACTGCCACTTTCCGATATCTTCAACAAACAAATGAGGAAACTATTTCAGGACACCTTATATATTTTTACGGCTTATTACATCAATATTTATATTTTATAATAGGAAATATAATGAAAATTATATGTAGTTATTAGGTCAAAAAATATCTACAATTTATGATATATATAAAGTTACACATACCCTATATTCACAGATATTTATTACCCTCTAGGAATCTTCCTAACAAAGGGAGTACGCTCCTGAATACATCATCAAATAAAACCAACTCTCCTGTGGTAGAAATGAGAGTTTTAGACTTTAACACTCATGACGACATAAGTGAATCACAAATAGGTCAAGAACTAGAACTTATAATCGAACTCAAGTCACAAAACAGTAAGTAAACATTTACAATACATCAAACACAGCCACAACTGAAATAAACATGCATATCATAAAGAATGTCACTTCCTTTAGGTTCCTATGACATTTGGGCAAGTCATTTGATAGCGATGACCGAAAGAAGTGATGAATCGATATTTCTCCTGGATGACAGAGGTTGTCCCACCAACCTAAACATTTTCCCTCCTCTCGAAAAAGTTATCATGAACGGTTCAAGATTCCTGACGGCATCTTTTCAAGCATTTAAATTTGCCTCGTCCCCCATCGTGAGGTTCAGTGTCATTATTCAGTTCTGCCCAAATGAGTGTCCACCTGTATGTACTCAATTTTATACAATGAGGCATAAAACGAATATTTCCAAATTTCTTACAGGTTAAATGTGATCACAATATTATATCGTATGGCAGAAAGAGAAGGGAAATAGTGTCTCACACAATTCAAACAATAAACGGCACTAGCATCGTTAAAATAAACAGATCCGAGTTTGAAGAGAGATCTGGTATAGTTAACGAAATGCCTCTCGAGTATATTATGGTTGTAAGAGATCCTAAATCGTTTTCAGATAGATTAGTTTTTGGAGAAAATAAAATTCTCGTAGCAGGATATGGTAGTGGTTTTTCTTTATGACTATCGCATATTAATTTAGCATTATTGTCTCAATTTTAATATTAACGTTTTCAGATTATACGACTAATGAGGTTTGTATGGACTATTCTTTGGTCATAGGACTAATAATAACTTGGCTGATAATTCAGCTATTTTTCATCATTGGTTGTATTATCTTAGTCAAAAGATATAAAAGATACTACCAGCAAGAATGTACTAGGCAATCGCTGGAAGAGCTACACAAGAATTTTGGAATCGGCTTCAGTAATTTAGAGAACAGGAGAGTGCACTGGGCTGATAACGAAAATATTTTATAGTAGACATGTAATTATTTTATAAAACATTTTAAATTATTATATATTAGAACATCCAATTTGGATTGTTTTATTTTTTCTGGATTTCTGGACAACAAACAGACCTTGTTAATGTATATTTTTTGTAAACCATGTAAATAAAATGATAGATATATAAAATTACTGACTAGTTTATTTCTCTGTTGTATTTATACAAACCGAAAATATCGCTATTAACAAGAAAACCTACATAGATCATCATATCATCTTCACATGGACTTTATATGATCTACCTCAAACCATCTTCACTTCCTTGTTTTTTCAATTCTTTTGTCAAATCAATTTGCTGTTGTAGGCTATATAAATTCTCGGCTTTTCGTTTCTGCCTTCTTTCAATGTCATTTAAGACCCCTCTGTGCAAAAGTTTCCTAGCAGATCATTAAAATAGTATTTTTTTAGGGAACATTATTTTTACCTACCTGTCCATATATTGTTTATAATGCACATACCCAATTATGCCAATAGAAAAAATGCAAGCAGAACCAAGAACTATTTTGGACACAAGAGACATTTTAATACCATTCTAAAAAAATGTATGTATATAAGAATTTAAACTGAACCCCTATTTTGTGTAGACGCAATTTATAAAAATATGATTTTCCATCTACCAGTTTATAGAAAGTGAGGTTAAATGGAATGTTAAACTCTACGAGCAAAGAGTCTGCCTCTTTGCTCGTAGGTTAAACTTCACTTATGAATTTTTAATCCTACTATAATTAAATTCGGTTTATAGCCATAAGAGAATTAAGAGATGCGAAATATAACTATACGAGAAAGGAAAAAAGACAGCGCTAGGATCGAAAGTATGAAATATGAGAATCTTAGGATTATTTATTTAATAATAGGTGCATTCTATTTGTCTGGGTTTCAGGATAGGAACACTTCAAAATTGTAATTGATTGATGTCGAATATTATGTTCTATAATTACCTAGTATCAAAAGTAAGTGGGTCTGATGTAAATACGGACCAAAATGTGCAATATGAGATGTACAGAAGAATAGAGAACATTTTTTTAGCTTTTATTGTTGTCAGCTAAAGTGTAATTCTTATAACTTAAATAACTGACTAAAGTAACTAACATAAAGCAATTGAAAAATTATAACCACATAAATATTTCAACAATTGGCCATCAGAAATAATGAAGACGCTAGTGTAGACCCATCCGAAGAGGTCAGTTTGCACAAGAGCGTGGTGGGAATACATTTCCCACCGCGGACAAGAGTATTTCTAATGTTGAAAGTTCTATGGTGTTTTTAAGGAATATAAAAATTAACTAATGCTGAGCTGACTGCTGACATGTGCACAGATTACATGTGAACATAAGTAAATATCTCTTATATACATATATTTAATAGTCATTTTGACTGTTATTACACATAAAAATGTTCTTTTTTAATTTCCACAGGCCACGTTTTAATGATTATCAAAAATATTTATGAAAAACACTTTTATTGAATTTGATAAGTGATATATATTGAAACAAGACATAAAAACATTCACTATCTTTATAAATAAACGTGAAAAAAATATCTATGTACACTTTTGATATATGTCTAAAGTGAATTTACTTATATCACAAATTTGGACATTGACACTGATATAATACAAAGGAAAACCCTGCTTCTATTACTGGTCCTCAATTTAATAGATTAATTATTTTTGAGACCAACATATAACTGCTGACCAGTTCTTAAAAAATCCTTTGCTATGAGGCCTATTTGCAGTTAGTCCCAGGCAAAGCTTCGACATTAGCGGCAACGTATGCCATTCTTTCATTGTCATTCCGATTGAAACCAATAGTGTTTGTTGTAGAAACAGGAAAAACAGAAGAATTGCCAAAAATAAACTATAGAGAGCTGCCACAAAAGACAAACTTAGCCTAAAATCAACATAATTACAATACGCTCATAATTAATTTGTCAAGCATACTCACTCGAATAGTTTGTATACATCTGAGCAATCATCTGGAAGAAGTATAGTTTTATATAACGTAAATGGATGGCATACCGAAGTTAAAGTTAAATTTGAGCTATAAAGTAATGCTCCAATACCAAAAAATAGTGACAAAATAAAGAGGCATTGATTATGCTTCCCTACACAACAGTCAAACCTAAAATCAATTAACATAAACCGTTTCCTTAGAATTTTCAATAATTCATATTATGAAATGCTAGAATTATATATACTAACCATACACAATGATGATCCTTGTCGGGTACCTTCATCTGACATATACCACAATTTTGTAACCTACTGCTAATTCTACCAAATTCAACTTCACTGATGTCACCTATTCGATTCAACTGTTTCGTTTTAACCTTCATTAAATATAAGCACATGATAAATCCAAAGATAATTACGCTTAATGCAATATTTTCTTCCAATAAAATTTCCAAAAATGGTATAACAAGAAATTCGAATATTATGTATAGAACTACTAACGACGTTATTGTCCACACAAAGAAAAATTTTGTGTATGGTATTGTTCTTATTAGAAATTTGAATATAAAAGCCAAAAATATAGCAACGGTGGTAAAAGAAAAGATTGTCCACCACAGACTTATTGAAGCTAGCAGTAACATTGTAGGTATAATAAAGATTGGTAGTGCAGCATCGAAGGCTATTTGTTTGGCACCCCCTCTCCATGGTATCCTTAATCTATCCTGCATTGTGGTAATTACTCCCAACTTATGTTGCTGAGTTATACCTCGAGATGTTATTAAACTAAAAAGAAACATTTCTGTAACAATCATACCCGATATTGAAGCAAAATACCTCTCAAAAGCTTCATCTACATCTACGCAATTGCAGCAGCAAGCTAATATGTGGTTCCTCTCATCATGTACATCATAATATTCACAGCAGCATAAAGGTACACTTTCATCGTTCATTACTCATAAAAATCTTTCCAAACAAGACAATGCCTATAACTAATTTTATTAAGAATATTAAATAATACTTTCAAGTGATAAATATATTAATTTAAAAATAAAATATAAAAGTTGAATAATATGGCTTTGTTGACATAATAGAATAGATCACAGAACACTTAATACAATAATAGATCAAATCATAGCGACTCGATGTTTAACATGCTTCTGAAGAAGAAGATGAAGGTTAGATCATGGTGATCTAAAGGGGCCTACACACCTTCCGTGTATTTACACAGTTATCGGTCGTAACAAACTGTATGGAAATCTGTACATTTATCTGAACTGAAAGTATGTAGACTACGTTCAGTTTACGTCTCAGTTTCATCCGATTCTTTTTTCAGGCCTCTCCTCACTTTCGATAGATTTGGTTCAAAAAGTGTTAAAAATAAATACAGTTTAATGGGTGACAGAAAAAGGAAAGCAGCAGTCTGTTGTATAATTTAAACTTTGTTTCTAAAAGAAAAAGGAAAAAACGTCGTGAACGTTGGTGTAAAGTGTAAATATCGGTACACGGTTGAAATATGAAGCGCAATCAGTATCTCAAAGCTCGTAAAGAGACCGGTACCCGTCAATAAATGCCAAAAGCGCATGTTTTTTTTTGAACCCGCGGTCATCTTGTAAATAAACAGGACGTCAACTGAACAAACTGTATGATAAACTGCACAGATTAGCGTTGCAAAAATGGGTTCAAATGCACAGATATTTCATCTGCGTAAATGCCGGTCTAAACTGCGCAGTTCACACAGTTTATCGCTCAGACATGACTTCAAGTGCGATAAACTGCGCAGATAAACGGAAGGCCCCATAAAACATACCAGTCAACTTAACACAAAAATAATGTTTGGGACTAGATACATTTTAGTTATTCATAATCAAATATATTTTATTTAATTAACAGCATATTAGGTCTACAAGCCCTAAAAAGATTCATTTCAAATCTAATACCATATTTTTTTTATAAATATAAGATTCAAGTACAATTCAATACAACATAAATACAATTATTGTTCATGTTAAACGTATAGAAAACTATTTTTTGTATAAGCGATATTTATAGTAAACTTTAATAATACACCCTTAAAAATGTACTAATTTCCTTAAATACCAACAACATTAAACATAAAAACGAACGTACTTAAAGGCATGAATAAGAATATAATTTAATATAATACGTGTATGTATATAATGAACACGTATAAATATGTATGAAATATGGCATGTCATTTGTGCTCTCACGGTTACGGACTGGTTATTATCTCTTTGGTTAGATATGATATCACGAAAAAGTCCTTTTTAGTAACTTTAGTTTTTTACTTTTTCCTAACCAAACATTTTTAGGCGCAAAATATGTGATTGTAAATTGTAAATGTAAAGTAAATTGTGTATTTTTATATTGCTTCCAAAGCAAAAAACTCTTGAGCACACTTGTAATACTTATAATACTAAGCTCTTAAAGACTCTGAGTCTGTTAAATATTAAAATTAAACGGATAATTTATCCTGTATACATATTTATTGACCAACAATGGAATCTAGTAGTTATAAAAGGTCATTTACGATGAATACCTGTCTCATGAACGCTAGAATTTTTGATGACGTGAGTTACACAATATTAATTCCGCTACAAACGTGTTGCATAAAATATCAAAGGTAAATGTTTTCATTTTAGGATTCATGGGATGCGGAAACAGCAGGTTTTCTAAAGAAAGAGCCTATGGATGATAAGACAGATGAAGATTATGATGAGGCGAAAGAGATTAAAAGCATAATAAATAATGTTAAAGAGGAAAGTAGTGGTTTTAATGTGAAAATAAAGAAAGAACCAGAAATTTCATCAGAAGAGGATACTGATGAAGATAAGGAAGAAATTATTGGTCCATATGAACCAAGTTCTTCAGATAATGTAAACATTAAAGTGAGAAATGATATTTTCGAATATAATTCTCCAGTAAAGTGTCCCAGGATTAATCATAATGACAACAAAGAGTGGGCATTTTCACATTTTAAACATAATGACGCAAAGGATGAACCTATAGATAATACTGAAGAAAGTTACCTTGACAATATTGACCCAGAAGTTAAAAATCACATAATAAATACTCCGAATAAAATGGACATGAGTAGGGAATGGTCCGCAGATGAATCAAACCCTTCTCCATTCAATAAAGAATTGTTGAGAAAACTCAGCCTTGGACAAAATGATTGCAGAAGTCCTGACCGGAAGAGAAAAATCCCTGAAGAAACTATAGCTATTAACATGCCAAGAAATGTCCGACGCCCCGGAGTAGGAATATCATCTGATAGATCTCCAGTAAAAAGACGACTTGGATCACAACTAGCAGATAGTATACCAAAGTAAGGAAGCTAACTAGTAAAGCTAGAAACGAAAAATGCAATACTACTTTTCCTGAAAACACCTAACCTAACTATAATATCTAAGTATGAGCCCAAACAACTAAATATTCGGACACTCATAAATTTTATACAAATAGTCCTATAGATGAACTGATCAAGGTTGGAAAGTTATAACAAAAACATTTATTGGCATATTCATTAATTCTAAACAAAAACACCCCAACTATACGAAAACATGTGGCAACTAAATATTCGGACACCGCGTAGTATAATTCAGTTAGTAACGTGTTACATCACCTTTCGCTTTAATTGCCGCCTGGATTCTTGCATGCATAGTCTCAACCAATACTTGACAATTGTCGGGTGTAAACGAATTCCAAATTTCTTGCAGTTTCGCACGCAATTCAGGAATTGTTCTCTGCAGATGGTTTCTAAGATGTTTCATTTTATGCCAGACAGTCTCTATTACATTTAAATCGGGACTGCTGGTGGGCCAGGATAGGACCGGCACGTCATGATCCCCAAACCATTTTTTTAGCAGTGTGGCATGATGCACTGTTGTGCTGATAAATTTAGTTTCTGTTGGGATAAAATTTGCAGTTGAAGACAATAAGGTGCTTTTGAGTATTTGTTGGTATTTATCCGCATTCACGGTACCATCAATAAAATGAAAACTTCCCATTCTACCTGCTGACATGCAACCCCACACCATAATACCCTTAGGAAATTTCACGATACGTTTAATATGGTATTTGTGAAAGGTTTCAGTTTTGCTTCTAATTACTCTTTTCCGGTGATCGCCTACGCATACATCAAACTTAGCTTCATCGCTGAAAATAATTTTGCTCCAGTCTTCATAGGTCCAAGAGCGCTTTGATATTGCCCAAATTAAACATCTTTGTTTTTGGATTTCAGTTAGAAGCAGTTTTTCTTTAGCCTAATTAAATGATACTACTTCACTACCTTCTCACAAAACAATGTTGTGATACATACCTTATAAGATCTGAGCCCAGATTTCCGAATATATTTACGACAGCATTCTCGTGAAATCTGTATCCCACACTCTCTATTCCATTGCCTGGTAATTTCCCTTAAAGTATTACGCCTACCAGATTGCAAATTTTTACCAAAACTCTTTGTTCTCTTATAGTCACAGTTTTGGGCCGACCTGTACTTTTACCGCGGACGTTAGTATTACCGGTTTCACCATATGTTTTTACAATATCCGCAATTGTAGATTTAGGCATAATAAGATCAGTTGATATTTGACGTATCGATTTGCCTTTGGAATATTGCTGGATAATAATTTTCCTTATTTTCTCGTTAGTGGCTAGATGTTGCACCATTTTTTCATAAATGTAACTTAGAAACAATGACGTATACACTTCTAACAATGTTTACGGTATGGCATTTTGATATTAGTACCCTGCACATGTTTTTTAGCAAAGCCTACTAGCTACTGCTTATCTTAATTAATATGCTTCGTGACCTGTCCGAATATTTAGTTGTCAGCATATTTTGCTATAATTTTAGTATCTTTTCTTTTTAAAGCAATAAATCAGAAAACTAGAGTGCTATTATTGAAATTAGTTGTTAAAATATTTATATCTGTCGATAAAAATTTTGCTGTACATTTTTAAATATAATCAGTTACTTTATAGAACTGTTTACACAAAATTTATGGGTGTCCGAATATTTAGTTGTTTGGGCTCGTAAAAACAATTTTATCTTTAATAGGAGATATATCTAGATAGAATAATGTATAGGGTGATATATTTTAAAAAGAAGAAAGATAAACCTTGTTAACGATACAGTTGTTGACATAAATAATGAAAATATACACTGTGGTGCAATACCATTCGGAATATTGAAATTTTACTTCTATGAAAACATGCATTCAAAACTAAAATGAGATACATAAAATTAAGGCTGTGACTAGAGTCCCGCCTCGGGACCCAGGTCAAGTCCCGAATAACGTCATTAAATGACGTCATAGATATCGTTTCGCGACTGATATTCCTTACCGACTCGAGACCAGTATCCGGTCCCGAATAACGTCATCAGTAGCTTTACCGGAACTTTATTCCACCCCGACGCAGAATCCTCAGCCGGTCCTAAATTTATAAGGAGAACCGTACCTTTGCTAGAAACATTTACATATATGGTGTCCGAGTTTTAAACATCCAAACTTCACGGACATGTAGACAATCTCATTCTGAATAAAAAAGTTCCTATAAACATACCTATTAGGAGGCCCTGTATCTCCATTAGGAGGCCAGGTATATATATATATATACCTGGCCTCCTAATGGAGATACAGGGTGTTGAAATTCAACTATTTTTATAATGTTCATTAATATTTTCCGTTTTCAAATTTTGTACACTTGTTTACGGAAGCAAGGCTAATATATCCTATTGTTTTCGTGGTCAGTGAGATACTGGATGTTCATTTTCTGAGGTCAGGGCAAGATTTCAAATGCTGGAACATTCTCGTCGTAAGCCACTGACGCTTGTCTATACACTACTTTTAAAACATGATGTATATTCACAACATTTTTGCTCTCTTGTAAGTTTGAGATTTCTCGAACGGTTCTCGAGATATTCTCATTTCTTGCGCATGCTGCGAGATTTTTGCGAATCTCTTTAAAATCCCTTCATGAAGGGAGAACATAATAAAAAATGTTTGTAGATATTTACCTAGATGTAGTAGATGCACTTGGAGTATACTCGGTTACTCAAACTGTTATTTCCTCAAAAATTGTGTTTTCAAAAAAATCTATTTGGATTCCTAAGTTAAACTAGAAAGTCTACTTATTTTTCTTACAATTACGCATTATAAGCTCACAGTTTGCATCAATTTTTGACTTTAAGTGTATCTAAAATGTTTTAAAAACATTTTGCTCGCGTTTTTGTTCCGCTATGTGCAAAAATTTTGCAGCATGCGCAAAGAAATTAGAATATCTCGAAAACCGTTCGAAATATCACAAACTTACAACAGAAAAAAATATTTAGAATATACCATGCTTTAAAAGTAGTGTACAGACACACGTCAGTAGTGTACGACGAGAAAGTTCTAGTGTTTGAAATCTTGCCCGGACCTCAGAAAATGAACATCCAGAATATCACTGACCACAAAAACAATAGAATAGATTGGTCTTGCTTCCGTAAATAAGTGTACAAAATTTGAAAACTCTCTATTTTTTCGAAAAGTGTTAACGAAAATTAAAAAAAAATTGTTGAATAACACCTTGTATCTCCCTTAAGAAGCCAGGTAATAGGTATATTAATAGGAACTTTTTTTACTCAGATTGAGATTGTCTACATGTCTGTGAAGTTTGGATGTTTAAAACTCGGACACCATGTATGCCATGTATGTAAATGTCTGTAACTAACGAAGGTGCGGTTCTCCTTATAAATTCGGGACCGGCTAAGGGTCCCGCGTCGGGGCGCAACATAAGTCCCGAAACGCTACCTATGACGTAATTTGATGACGTTATTCGGGACTTGACCTGGGTCCCGCGGCGGGACTCTAGTAACAGCCTAAAATTAATTTTAAATTGATGATTTTACAGCTCTTTAATGACATGAATAATTTTAAAAAGATTGTTTTTAATTGTGATCTTGTTTCATATCACTATGACATATTGTTGTACCACATCTGTTGTTCTTACTTTAAGGGTTGTGAAATAAACATAGGTATTTACTTCAACACAGATTTATTAAAAATAAGCAACAACGATGAACACTTTAAGTAAAATGCTCTAAAATAATTATAAAGACTGATCAATACCTAAGTTATGTATAAGGTGGTTACTTTTGTATCACTTTCTTGACCATCGAATCTGCTGGAACAGGCTATTAAAAATACACAGTTAAGGGAAGTGAAAATTCAAGATAGTTTCTCACAGTAAGATTTGATTCTGAAATAAAATCAGCCGACCTTTCCCATAAGCACAATTTTAAGGGCCCCAAACCATTTGTTGTAACCCTAATAAACCCACTGCCATAAACTAATACAAATCTTAACAAACATATTTCATTACTGTCTTATTTCTTTTTTTAAAATAAAATCAAGATATATTTTAATTGCATGTTTATCTCTATCATTTATTTATGTTACCAATTAAAACTTGGTAAAATGATCTTAAAAATATTAATAGACGTGAAAAAGGTCTCATTCAGGACAGGTCTCATTCAGAAGGTCTCATCCATATAGTACATGTACTAACTATTTACGATTTTAATTTTTATCAGACTATCCAAAAGTTGGCCAAAAATAAAGCATAAGAGTATTGTTAGATTCCATTTTAAATATTTGAACTTGGCGCTACTTTTAATTATTTGGTCGCTCACGCATGTGCGCCAGAAGAAGCGGGACGCGGGAAAGATAAGTACCAGCGCCGCCGGAGGCAGACACTGCTTGACATGGACCGCGAAAGGATTGATAAAACCTAACAGTATAATCAATTTTAAAATTTTCTAAAGAAAACCCCCAAGCATAGAAATATCGTTTAACCAGTTTCTGAATCTTAAAATAAGATACTCTGAGAACACTCGAGTATTTTACATTTTTTTAACAATCCTAAAAACATAATCCTAAATGGAACTGAAATACTAAAATGTGAAGATTTGTGTATTTGTATGGGTATTTTTGTAGAAATGAAAAAGTACTATTTTATATTTCAGGAAGAAAAAGAAATACGAATATGAAAGAGATCCCGCAATTTTAGCGAGGAGACAAAAACAAATAGATTTTGGAAAGAATACCATGGGATACGATAATTATATAAAAACCGTACCAAGGTATTTGTTTATTTATGCAGATTTTGTATATTAGAAATTATATTTCTTTGTAAACACAACGCATGTTTAACCTTTTGCTTTTTAGGGAAGAAAGGGATTTGCATACTCCTAATAAATTTATAAAGTATTCACGTCGTGGCTGGGACGGTCTAATCAGGAAATGGAGGTTACAGCTGCATAAATATGATCCATAGATTTTGTGAAAAAGTTTTATTTTACTATAATATCGTCAATTTAGACTTTTAAGTATAGAACGAAATGATTTTGATTACTATAAAGCACTTGGTGTAAGTAATTACAATGCCGATACTGTTCTGGATTCAAGTGATTTCCATTTTTTTAGCGATCAATTTTTTAATTTCTGTAATTTCAAATTGCAAATATTTTTGCTCACATACGAAAAAGTTAAAAAAAATAAACACAAAATGAAGAATGGTAATTAATATCTTTTTTAGAATTATTTACGTTCATTAAAGAAAAATATTTGTATTAAATGAAAGTTTAATGTGTTTAAAGAAGTGAAAAGTGTTTACAATATTTATAAATACCATTTTATTTCTTTGTAGGAAACAAGTTCTTATTAATACTGACAAATTTATAATAAACCGTTTTATTTAATTATCTTTTGTTTACATGCATGTATTTTTTTATTGAACATATTGCCTTTGGAGAACATGGAAAAAATAAAATTATACTACCTACTTGTAACAGAGTATCTGCTTGTTTTTGAAATAGTTCTCATAACCCAATCAGTTAATTAAATATGATATTTCTATATACATTTTTAATATATATTTTTTTATAAAATATAAGTTGGAATTTATACAATTATAGTTAACTGTGGATAAAACAATTGAAATAAAATCAACATAACCTTTATAACAACTTAATGATTTAATTTGAATAAGATGGCTTCTGATCTGCATGAAGGAATTACTTTATTTAACTTTAATAAAAATCAAGATAATAACCAAAGTTCTGAACCAAATAATTCGGAACATGATACTCGAATTGAGGAATCGATAAACATTTTGTGTATCGTTCAAAAAAATGGTAAAGTTGGGTCAGCATACTACAACTTTCAAGAAAAACTAGTAAGTAGTTTTTTTATATTCTATTCCTTGTAGTATGTATAAAATGTTTACTAAAACTCTACAACAGTTACATGTGCACGAGGAATTCATCGATCTCGGTCCTCAATACATGTCGACAATCAACTTGTTACGAGACGTTAGACCCAGATATATCTTGAGTTTCGGTAATACCACGGATGATTTCATAAGAGTTCTAATTGACATAGTCACTATCGGAGTAGATACTACAGTGACATCTGATAGTCTTAGGTCTCTACCGGAAAACTTTTTCTTATTACCCTTGAAAGAGTATAGTAAGTATTACAGGATTTGTGTGTTTATCTGTAGTGGTGTTAACTATTTTTGTAGCATATGAAATATGTAAGGCCATAATTTCACAACTGAACATTGCGGCAAATGCTAATGACTCATCGGACGTGAAAAGGGAAGTTTATATTCATTCTTTAATAAATTTTGAACACAGATTGTCGATACAAGCTATAGGAGCCCTCATTAACTATCTTGACAAAAATTGGGCCTTCTTTGGCATATCCAAGGATGATTTGCAGTTTCTTCATATAATTCAAGTAACCAGGTAGACGATTTTCATTTTTGTTTACAGAGATGCCTACAATTGTACTTTTTCCTTCTGTTATTTCACCAGTGGCGTAGCATAACACAACGTGAAATTATAATATTAACCCTTTTATAGTCAATAAATTTGACTCTAACATATTCATTTGATTATTCTAATATTCATCAATCAGTTAATTATAGCTTTGAATACTTGTCATTTAATAAACGTAGTAATATATAATTTGTCTGCTAGAATATTTGCAACGTATAAAAGAGAAAAAAGAAATTTTAGACAATTATTTTTTCATAATAAGTTATGTAATCCGTATTTCTTGTTCAATTATTGAAACAAGTATTTAAAATTAAATTAAGTACCACATATAAAGCTGAAGTGAAAAAATCAAAGTGCTTTATAGGAAAGACCATATTTTGGTAGATACAGCGACATTCTCTGCCCTTAATGTTTTCTCTCAAAGAGGACACGATGCAAGTTTCAAACGAGGGCTTCAATCAAGCAGTAGAGAAGGCCTAAGCGTTTATAAACTATTTTCAGCATACTGCAAGTCCAAATTAGGATTAATAACATTAAAGTAAGAGTTTTGTTACCACATTTCATATTTTCATTGACTCTGTCGGTTTTTTGATTTTAAGAAATATTCTTCTAAATCCAATTAGAAGTATTGATGAGCTTAACAAACGTTTGGATTTTATAAACTTTGTCCTACAACCTAGCAATAAGGACTTCATTAATAGTGTGCAAGAGAACATGAAGCACCTCGGAAATGATGTAAATGTATGGTTACTATAGTTGAAACATGTCTTATTTCATTGTAATTGCTGTTAATTAATTTCAGGTTATTTTGACGAGAATACAAAATTTTAGGGCAAATAATAGAGACTGGCATGTATTATACAAGGTTAGTTTGTCTTCATATTAGTAAGTTTCCCATTTCTACCATAATTGTTTATTTTCAGACAATCTATCACACAATATTTATAAACGATCTCTGTGGGCCCTATAGAGAAAAATCCGCCATAATAATGGATTTACAAAATGCAGTTTCCCCCGATTTACTGGGGCTCGAACATTCCATTGCAAACGGGTTAGATTTTAATGCTGGGCAAAAGTGGGGTCGGCCAGTCATTCGATTTGGGCTAGATGAAAATTTAGATGCCAGTATGTTTCAGCCCATAAAAGCTGATCTTATTTTATATCCAGACATATTAGCATAATAACGCCAGTAATTGTCAATAAAGACAAATTTATTGGCGGTTTTTAAATCTGTTTTCTAAATTTTCTGCAACGCGTAAATTAATATTCTTTAATATCATAACAGTTTTATATTGGATAGAGAGCTGTTCTGTATATACATATTTCGATGGCAATGTTATCGTCAACAGCAGGATGTCATCTCTTATTCAAATGCTCACTAGAAATAGTTTATTTATTTTCTACCTACCTACTCAAATTTGCAAATATTCATCTGAATTATGGATATTTTTCCTCTATCAGAGGGATAAGTGTCACCTAAGGGGGGGTTGAAGAGGGAGCTCAAGAATTTTGTCAAATAATATATTTGCAGAATTAATAAATGACATGAAAATACATTTATTCAATACATTTTTTTTATACAAGATAGGGCAGAGCAACTTGCTTATTTGAATTTGGCGCCCTGAAACGATGGTTGCTCCTAGGTAGGTGGGGGTAGGCACGTTCGAGAGGGCGGGGCGTAAAGTTCTAGCTCCTCTTAACCAAGCAGAGCTAAACTTTTACGCCCCGCCCTCTTTGGACCATTTGGCCATCGCTTCAAGGCGCCAAATTCAAATAAGCAAGTTGCTCTGCTCCACCTTGTACTACATACATATTTTATAATATTTTTTTAATATCAAATTTAGTTGGATCTTTTTCCTGAATTCTTCGGTATAATATAAAATCATTTTATATGAATAGTAAACATATTACAATATATTTATACATATGTATTATTTCCCTAATAATTATCATTATCTGAATTGTCTAAATATTTGCTATATTTAAAGACAAGTCAACATTCTTATTTAAAAAACGAGCTATTTAATTTCTTGTATTGCATACTGTGTTGCTCTGTTGCTTTTCTAGAAAAACTGAGACAACAAGATATCGCAAAAGACGTAAGAGCAGCAGCTAGATTTGCCGCTAACAATTTGCCTGATTTTTTAAACGAGTGCGCCGTCGTCTATTTACCCGAAATGGGTCACCTAATTGCCATAAAAGAGTGGGAACCTAACTGCGATCCGGAGCAACTGCAGGATTTAGGTTTTCGGTTTATGGTATACTCACGATTGTCTTTTCATTTGGGCGTCTAATTTTATTGTTTTCAGTTCACGTTACGTGGTACGATACATTACAAAAATCCGTTATGCGTTGGTAAGTAAATTATATACAAAAATTAATTTTCAAAACAGCTTTACTTTATATGTAGAACTAGACAAAAGGCTCGGCGATATAAATGCAGATATTATAGACCATGAAAATAGGATTTTAAGGAGACTCTCTGGGTTTGTTTTGAAATATAACAATGATATTCGGAAGCCGCTCAAAATAATTGGGTTGTTGGACTGGTAGGTTTATTTTTATTGATTAAAAAATGTCAAATATTCCTGGAAGGTATTTTATTCAAAATAAAACTAAATAATCGAATTTAAACTTTCTTATTTTCATTTTTGCATAAAAGATATGTAGATGAGTATAAAAATCCACTGTTTTATTTAATAGTTTCCAGCTTTGTATCTACAAACCTGACAGGAAGATTTTCGGCAATTTCTTAAACAAAAGAAAAATATATTGTTTATTTGAATGCTTCTTTATTTTTTGTTTTCATATAATTACAACACATTTTTTAAACTATTTTATGATTGTTTAATGTCTTTTTTATTTTGAAAAATGAGTGATGTTTCATCTACTACAGGCATCTTCAGGACCCACTTATTTTATATTAATATTAAAATATAACTAAATAATATAGATGCCTATAAACAATATTATAGAAATTACGAGCGCAATGAAGCAACAATAAATAATATTCCTGGGAAGAGGTTGGAACCTTCTATGCAGCATTAAAGACAGGAGAGAGAACCTTCTATGCAGCAATAAAAGTGTCGAGATTGTTTTTTAACATTAGAGGCGATTATCTCAGTCACGATACATCCATGGAAAACTTTTAACTTTCTGACTTTCCTTTTCAATTTGACTTTTGACTTTCCTAATCAATTAAAAAAAAAAAGACAATATAATAAACCTAAGTTAAAAACTAACTGAAAATATTTAATATAAAGTATATTATTTACCCTTTTTATATAGAAAGACTAATAGATTTTTTTTGAAAAACAAAATTAAGAATGAACTATTTCCTCAATTAAAAACGCATTGCATTTTTTCTAGTTTGATCCTCGTATTTTAATACGGTTATACCATTTTCCTGTTTATACCATTTTAGCTATAATATATTATTTTCATATAGCGTAAGATTTATATTGTAACGTAACCAATGTAAATATTTTTTTACATTATTTTCTGTTTCCAACTGAAGCCATTAACTGATACATATTAACTTTATCAAATGTCTATAGTCTCTGATGATGCCAACTTGGTTGGCGGAATAAGCGACATAACTTTACGGTGTTTGTGGAAAACTCATCTCATGTTTTTCTTTTTATTGTATATAGAGTAGGAAATAATAGATCATTGGTTCTTATGTTAAATCTCAATGTACAGGTATTTCCTGCCATTATTGGTCCAAAGTAATCTTTTAAAACCTATTTTTTCTATTACGTAATCTTCAAATTGTATTTTAGTTTAATATCGATGGCCACTACTGCCTCAAATAATGTATATGTCCGTCCAACACTAAATACAGAAAACATATTCGAGATAGAAGACGGCAGGCACCCATTAATGGAACATCTAGTTCAACAATTTCAAACGAACGGCTTCTATTCCGGAGGCCAGTACAGCCGAATGAAGATCATTACTGGCCCAAATGGCAGCGGTAAGAGCATGCACTTAAAACAGTTGGCCCTAATCGTGTTCTTGGCTCATGTCGGATCCTACGTACCTGCCAAGAGTGCTAATATCGCGCTCGTGCACAGCATCCACTCCAGGATGCAAGCCACCGAGTCGGCTTCTGTGAGACTGTCTGCTTTCATGATAGATGTCAGTCAGGTAATCCTAACAAAAATTTGCAAATGGTAATCAAGCAGTCCAGCAATATCTTAGGTCAAGCCTGATTTGCTCTAATTATTTTGGTAATATTGTATATAAAACTCTCCGTACAGATGACTCAAGCAATTAATAATGCCACTTCATCATCTCTCATCCTCATGGACGAATTTGGGAGAGGAACGACTGAGAAAGATGGTCTCAGCATCCTTATAGGCGCCCTTAGAGAGTTTCTGAATAGAAACGAAGCTTGTCCTCATGTCATAGTTTCCACACATTTTCAGCAAATTGTCTTGCACCTCCCTAAATCGCCTTTAATAGAGTATCAGAAGATGGATCACAATAAAGACCATGGGTCGTTGTATTTTTTGTATAAGATAACAGAAGGTAAGTTTTTTGGAGGGTTAAGTGACTGATTAAGAATGGCTTTGAAATAAACTAAGTTACATAAAGTTAATTTTTAAATTGATGTTAGAAATTTCACTTACCGATAATGCCCATTTTCTGTAGTTTTCATACTAAACTGATTATTTTCTGTATAATGCAAAGTTTTACTACGCAGAGCGTAATATTCAAACTACAGAAATAAGGAGATTATACTCCAACCCATTTGCAAATGCCTTATATAATGACTAAACAAATTAGGTTAAAACAGCTATTCTCCTGGCTATATGCCAAACGCCGAACGCTGAATTACATGACGAAATTTACCCAAAAGTTAGCACTAAAATACAAAGATTCAAATTATTCCAAAACCACAAGGAAGATGCACCGATGCGGCGAGGCGGGAACGCTAGCCTCCTCCTCCCCTGCTTTTTCATCAGGTCTCTCAAGCTACCTAATGCTTCCAGAGGAGTTTCCAACTCACCGGGATTATTTCCCTCCTCGGCCACCATCAAGTGATCTTTGATCACTTCCTCTTCCCCTATCTTCGAGGGTCTGGCCGTGAGGTGGCGAAGATACGCTATTCCCCCCACTGGGACCTTCTGGTCCCCAACCTCCTGTCTCTTAAAAAAATTTATCTCGTGGTCTTGGGGATACCATCGTCCAACGATAGGTCTGTGGCCTCACACCACGCCAGATCCCACTCGGTGGAGAGGTCACCTATCTTCCTCTCCGCCAGCTTAACCTTTTGATAAACTGCCTCCGGCCAGTCCTCTCCCTCCAGGGCTTTGAAGTCCTCAGTCCTGACTTCCCTAAGGGCGGTACGGATCCTCTCGGTCTTCGACCCCTTATCCCTTGTTTGTGTGGAGGCCTCAACCATGTCCACCGTGGTCGCACCCTCCACCGTTTGCGTGGAGGCATCGACCACGCTCAGCATAGTCCCGCCTTCCACTCGGGGTCTGTCCTGGCACTCCGTCGTCATTATTTGGCTGGAGAGCCGCCGTGACTGCTTCCTTTATTTCCTTCTTCGTGTTGGGGTTTACTACGATTTAGATTATTCTCGAAACTACCAAGAGATGGCGTTTGGGACGTTCTACTGCGGTGGAACGTAGCAACGTCTACTAGATGTGAGCTTTATCTGTCAAAGGTATACTCGTTTACACTGCACTGACGAGACTCAAGATAAGGTCGAAACCGGTCTGCAGTTAACGACATCCTGAGATAGGTGACACTTTGCATCTTCCTTATGGTTTTGAAACGATCTGAATCACTGTATTTTAGTGATAACTTTGTTAGACAAGATACGACAAATTTTGTCATGTAATTCAGCGCTCGGCGTTTGGCATATAGCCAGGAGAATAGCTGTTTTGACCTAATCTGTTTAGTCCTTATTATATAAGGCATTTTCAGATGGGTTGGAGTGTAATCTTATTTCTGTAGTTTGATTATCTTCTATTGTACTCCAAAATTTAAAGTAGACCTCGAATAAAACATTCAAAGACGCATTAAAATTTAGTTTTCAATGTGTTTAGTTAGATTTTTGTTTGTAGAATACAGTAAATAAAAAAATTATGTAAAAGAAAAGACATTTTATCCAAATGCAGTATGTTAGTTCAATAGTTCTATTTTTCTGACTTTCTCATAATAAATATTATTTTTAAAAAGTTGAACTTCAATGCTGTAGCATACTATCAAAATCAAAACATGAAGGTAAATGAAAGGCCGATGGAATACACAAAAAATATACCTGATGTTACATCAGAAAAATGTAAGTTTAGTGTGTCACTCTTATTCCTAGATTAACATCCTATATATTGGAATGTTTTAATAGTGGCTCACATTAATGACATTCATTCTAGAAGTCAATTTTAGAAAATAAAGGGACCAAGCCCTATTTTTAAGCAACTATTATGTTAAATTAGCTGATTTTTCATGGAAGGTTGTCATCCCTCATCTAGTATATCAGTCTGTGTGGAAACCTAACCTAATAGAGAACCTAAACAGTAACAACTTTCTTATTTTAAAGAAAACACCATGTATTTCTTATTTACAGAGAACAAAATATGCAGTGCTTTCATAAACTCGTTGAAAATTCAGTAACTTACTATAGCATATGTAAAGAATTTGCTCTTTCACATTCCATATTAAAAAAGAGGGTTGCCATTAAAAAAAACAATAACGCCATACCTCCTACATGAATCACCCTGTATATATTAATTATATCCTAAAAAATGTGCAACTAAAAATATATAACTCGACAGGTCTGAGAATTTTTGCCAAAAGTTGTTCTTTAAACTTTTAACGAATTTACTCATTATTTTACGATAACACTGTATGCAGTTTTAATTGATGTCAAGTCAGGTTAACATAGAAAAAAAAGTATTCTGAAGGTTTGTAATGTTGATTTTGTTAAACCATATTGGTAATACTATTATGTACAAATCAACTCTTACTAGCCTATTTTGTAGTTAAATTTTGAGAAACTAATTTTCGGCAAGAGAAGGAACATTATCCTTGTAACTATTCACACTTATTTAAATGAAATGTGTGCATACCACCAGGTTGGAAGTACACGACATACTGAATAGCTGCCTTCTTCGTCTGATCCAAATCCATTCGAATTTTTTTGTAAAGGAATATTAAAAATCAGTGGTTTACGAGAACACAGACAGAATAATAAAGACTCTTCTATCCCCGGTTTCAAAATTGTAGGCAGTAAGTAATTCGCAGCATAGACCAGACGACAAATAGACAAGGCGCGTGCCCTGTCTCGCGCGCGACTAAAGAGAGCAGAAATAACAGAGTGCAGGGAGTGGTCTTTACAATTTACATGTAAAACAGATACGAGACTTGTTGAATCGTATTACCAGCTTACAGGGCCGGCTGGTGTATAGGTGCTGCAGAACTGCCAAAAAAAATTAGATATTTGTATATTTTCGTGACATAATAATTACTAAAATTTATTAATAAAATAATTTGGTTAGTTGGTGCAGCTAACCAAATTATTGCGTTAAAGTCGCATTCTGCCCGCCGTCCTCTATTCAGTAGTAGACCAGATGAATTATCTGGGTCTCTACGCGAGGCGCGTCGCGGTACATTGAACTGGGCCACACGAGGTAGTTCTCAGCACGGCTCGGCATACCCGTCCTCCCTCTCAACTCCCGCGACAATGCACACTTGGCGCTCGTAAATGCGCGAATTTACACGGTGAGTGAGCTGTATTTTTTCCAGCTAAGGCAACATCAGTGAATGTTTACTCCTTCCTACTCGGGCGGGCGTAAATCGTACCTATTTCGTATTTCGTGTTAATTTGAGATTTTAAATACTGTTTGTGAATTTGTGTAGTGATTTATTGTACTAATTATTAATATTTATATACTGTGATAGTGACAATGGATTTAGTTTATAATTTAGTTCATGTAAAGCGATTTTTTAAATACTCTTATGAAGAAAAAATTGATTTAAAAAACAATGGTAGGCCATTGCCCTATATAGTTATTGAGACTGCAGGTGTTAGCCGCGGAAAAGCATATAAACGTCAATTTAATAGAGACATTTATTCGAAGAACAATTGGATTTGTGGGTGCAACAGAAAAAATGCGTTATTTTGTTTTCTTTGTTTACTTTTTGGCGGTGATAAAATATGGACGGAGGTAGAGGTGACAGATTTGGTGCACTTAACTGAAAAAATAAAAAAGCACGACAACTCCAAAAACCATCTACATAATACAATGGAATTAGATTTATTAGGAACAACTAATATTAAAGCGCAGCTAGATTCAGCTTATTGGATAAATGTGCAAAAGCATAATGATAATGTGACAAAAAAGAGATACGTTTTGTCAAAAATTATAAACTGCATAAAGTTTTGTGGGGCCTTTGAACTGGCGCTGCGAGGACATGAAGAAGCTGAAATCTCTCAAAACCCGGGAATATTTCGTGATTTGATAAATTATTCTGCTGAGCTTGATGTAACTTTAAGCGAGCATCTACAAAATGCTTCAGTATTTAAAGGAACCTCTAAAGAAATACAAAATGATCTTTTAGACTATATATTAAAAGTATGTCATGAAGAAATAATTAAAGAAATTAACAAACCTTCATTTTTGGCAGTTATGGCAGACGAAACAACTGATGTATCTGAAAAAACTCAGTTAGTGGTAGTTTTAAGATATATTCTCGATGGTGAACCGATTGAACGTTTTTGGACATACCTGAAACCTACAAAATGTGACGCTGAAACTCTTTTGGAAAATATTTTAAGTGTTATAGACCCTCCACTAGAAAATGCACCTTACAAGCCTTTTCTCTTAACCAAAGAATATGACGGCAAACATGAATGTTCTTCAAAAAGGTATTAAAATCCAAAAATTTTTCTTGTGAAAGTCTGTATCTTTGTATAAACGGATTTTACATAAAAATTCTGAAGTATCAGGAAAACGCGTGACCTTGAAAATTTTCACCTGCGGCGCAATTTTTTTTGCGACCCCTACGGCGCCAGTAGTTTGGATACGTTTGAAATTTGCACGCGGGCGGCCAATACCCTGGGATCGGCCCTGTGCAGAACACCCGTTTCATTTCATCACGAGCCGCCACTGCCAGCTTATAAAAATAGTGTTCTATACCTTACTGCCCACTATTTTAAAACCGGAGTATAAATACCTTGAAAACATTTTTTAATTATTGGGTTATTTCAAGAATTTACCTGAATAGGTGTTAGAGGAATAATAAATTTGATAAAAACCAATAATATATCACAGCTCATCATTAAACATAGCTTGTGCTTTTTCCAACAAAAATAATATACAGGGTGTTCCTTTAAAAATAAAGTTAGGTAATGCCATTTTCTAAAAACTAAAAAAATCGGCAATGTGAACACTATAATTGTTGAGTTCATAATGCCTTGCTACTCAGAAATGTTTTTGCATCATAATTTGAAGAGCACTTTTCAAGTTATTTAACCATTTCTATGCATATGATTAACCCTGTATAACTTGGAACAGTATATTTCAAACTGCAATGTATATATATATATATATATATATATATATATATATATATATATATATATATATATATATATATATATATATATAAATTGCAAACTGAAATTTTGAAAGAGAATTTTAAAATCTTAATGTTTACGAGTGGAAACAATCCTTCAAGACAAGAGTTTTAAGAAACAGCCATTTCTCTTCAACAACTCTCCTTTATCTAGGTACATCTGACAGTTTCGCCTTTGACATAGCAGAGGGAATTGGACTCGAAGAAGACGTTCTCATTAGAGCCAGGAAAATTTTGGAAAATTTAAGAAATAACGAAGCAATTCGACCTTTAGAAGGCAACAGAAGAAGGAATCCTAGAACTGAAAACCTAGCAGAACTAGACATTCCTGAACCAGAAGAAAATTAAGCTCTCTAATTTTTTCCCCTAGTTTTTTTTTTGTTAAGTAATAAATGTTTATTTTTGAAAATAATAATGCCAATTAATGACAACGGTTTATATTAAATCAAATTAATATAAGTAACAGATATTGGTTAAAAAAGTAAAACGGACTATACTGAAAAATAGCTAGAAGTCGTCGCCTCTGGAGACGACCTCTTTGCATGTCGGACGCAGCATAATTGTGTGCTCAAACTGGGCGGTGTAGCATCCTTTAATGTCGCAGAGGGGCGGATAATCGTCGACAATGCCCTTGTCGCACAAGTCCTTGAGAGCCATCTGGTATTTGGTGGCTCCCGCTCTGTCCAACCATCTCTTGCAAAAAGCCAGCGTGCCGAAATTCTTGTTTATTACGTTCAGCAGAGTCTTTGAGGATTGCAAACTGGAAATAATTAAGTTTATCTAATAAATATTTCCAAATAGAGGTCTTATTAAAAGTAAGTATTATTATTGTGAAAACAATAAACATAACAAATACTTAAACATGACAAGTTTATATCAGTTAACTTTTTTCATCACCAAAACGTTTGCATAAAATGGAAAAACAAATAAACATGTTTTACACAGACTATTCATTTACAGGGAGAATAAATGTATTCCATGAAATCATTACTGACAAAAATTTGGTGAGTTGAAGATCTGATTCGATGGTCAGAAACTATGAAAATTACAGGCACAAATTATTATGCACAAATAAATTAAATGAGGCTGAAAAAAAATCCATTTAGTGGTTTGCCAACTTTTTTGTCGCTCTGTATATTTAAGGACATTATCAAAAAAATTAACTTATTTTGGTTTTTGATGGCTAAACATATGGAAAAAACTGTTTCTTTTTTTATATTTTCATTGTTCCAAAAAGAGTGAGTAAAAATAAATATATATTAAAGACATATTAGTATGTAATTCAGTTTTGAAAGTAATTGAGAATAATTTAATTCATTGCATTTAAACAAAATCTAAATTCTTGTCATTTTTAACAAATCAATTGATTGGAATATTGGTAGTCAATTTTTTCTTATGAATAAAATACACAAAACATATGCAGATAAAATGGACGAGTTTAAATTAATTCGATTTATTTTTTAGACAACACAGCAATCACTAAAATGTGCACAAAAAAACAATTTTTTTTTGTACTAATTACACAATTCATTGTCCCCAAAAAAAATTAGATAAGATTGAAAAAAAATCCATTTAAGCTACCCTACCTTACCAGTAGTTTTACAAGCAAAACAGATACTGACCCTGTATTTTTCAATTCAATAATTCATTATTCTCTGGTAATTTTTATTTTAACTTTCATACTACAAAGTAGTTCAAATGTACTTGATCCAGTACTTTATCCAGATACGTTCTAATAATAATAAAAAAAAAACAATATATCTCTGTTTTACAACATATGTATATGAATGACATTGTGTTAATTTCTTTTTAAGATATCACTCACGAAACAGCATTGTAGAAACCCTGAAATGTAATTTATAGTCGATGTCCCAAACCATACAATTTAATTTATTTATTTAAGTTATAATGGAAAACTATCATCTTTGAACTCAAGGATTTTTTTCTTTTAATAGAAATGCACTGTCAAAATGTAAAAAAATAAATAAATACTTAACAAATGAATTTAAAGAAACTCATAATTACTTTAATACCCCATACATTTTTAGTTTAAATAATATAGTCTTTCTATAGTAATAGCATTGTGAAATTAAAATAAAGTAATATTTTAATTTTACAATGCTATTATTGTCGGAAGACTAGAATTATTTAAACAAGAAATGTATGGGGTATTTAAGTAATTATGAGTTTCTTTAAATTCATTCAAATTTAATAACAATTTTTAACTTGTTTTCCTTCAATGTCTACAGTCCCTGCTCAATTTATTAGACTCACCCCTCATAGCGCGGTTTTTTAATTTCTGGCATATATTAAAATCAGTCTTTGCACCTGATGGGTATGCGTATGTTACAACAAATAAATATTGATGGATGCATAACCAAAAAGTTTCGATTTGATAACATAATTCAGTCGGTATCGCAGAATTTTCATGCAACTGTCAGAAAGTGACTTTTTATGCTCTGTATGTCTGTTCCAGCACAAGCTGGAACTTGTGTTGATTTTGGATGAAAATAATTATTTTGCTTTAAACTTTTCTTATTTTCATTATAGTAATTCAAAGGTGAGTAATAATTTTACTATGTAATACCATTATTTATGGTTAACCCCTAAATGGATGTTTTTAGATGGGTAAACGTCAAGATCTTTCTTCGGACGAAAAATCGTCTGTAATTGCACTTTTACGAAATACTGAATACAGTCAATGGGAAATTGCAAACAAATATGAGATATCCCAATCATCAGTTCGACGGTTGAGTCAAAAATTGCAAGCGGACCTACCTGTTGGTTCGGCTCGGTCAGGTCGCTGTGGCAGAAAATCGCTGATAACTCCTAAAGGGCTGAGACTCTTAAGAAATATGGTTGTGGAATACAGAAGGGCAACCCACAGTGAAATAAGGAATAAGTTTCATGAGGCAGACTACAAGGTATCGGTGGCTACTGTACGAAGATATTTATACGGTTTGGGTTTCAAATGTCGAAGACCAGTTAAAAAAGCAAAACGAACATCAGCCATGATCAAGAAGAGGCAGAATTGGGCTATTTTGCATAAAAGGCTTTCTGTCGATGACTGGCAAATGGTAGGTCATTAAAATTTATTTTGTTTTGTGGTTTTATTATTTTTGTTGCATGTCTCCAGGTCTGCTTTAGCGATGAAGCAACTTTTCAAATTATGGGTGTTGAAACCCAGTTTGTTCGAAGATGTCCAGGTGAAAAGTTTAATACAGATTGTGTAGTAAAGAGAGTGAAGCATCCTATATCTGTGATGATATAGTTTGTCATAAGTGGGAAGGGATTGGGAAGGCTTTATATCGTAGAAGGAACCACGCAGCAAGATCAATATAAAAAGGTTCTCCAAACAAAATTGATCCCACAGATGAGGGAATGGTTTGGAAATGGTCGTAAGATATTTATGCAAGATGGGGCCCCTTGTCATACAGCCAATATAAAAAAATTCTTAGCAGAACAAGGAATACCTTTATTACCATGGCCAGGGAACTCGCCAGACATGAACCCTATCGAGAATGTGTGGAAATGCTTAAAATGAGAATTAGCAAAGGAAAACATAACCAATAAGGTTCAATTAATTGAGAGAATAATTTATCATTGGAACCATAATGATCAATTAAAGGAAATTGCAAAAAACTGCATAAACAGCATGCCTCGAAGGGTGGACGCGCTAATAAAAACCAAAGGTAGTTTGACAAAATATTAGTAGTATAAAAATATGTTCAGTAATTAGTATCAATATAATTTTTTTTTGTACAATAAAGAATCAGAAATGTGAAACCACGCTTTATTCTCATGTACATATACTTAACAAAGCCAATATTATTTATACACCTCAAAAAACAACAATTTTGCAAGCGAGTCTAATAAAGTGAGCAGGGCTGTATTCATGTCATTAAAAAATTATTTCTATATTCAATAAATAACAAAAACAGTAAAATGTTGATAACAAATGTTAATCAAATTATAAAACAAAGTTGAACTAAATAACATACTTTTTAATTAGTCATGGACATAAGAAACAAACAAAACATTTTTGGGGGTTAAAGTTGCGTCTAAATATAAAATGTTTTGCCTTCAACATTTTTATCATAATCTAGATTCATTGTATGTAAAATAGCTATATTTAAATTCAAATAAATAATAAAGATGAAAACAAGAAATTAAATGGAAAAAAATAAAAATAACTGAAAATATTAAATTAAAAAAAAAAAAATTAAATGTGTTGATTGATATTGGGATTCTTTAAAATTATCAAATAAATATTAGATTATAACTTTTTAAAATATTGTTTGTAGGTTAAGTTTCTTGGTTTTTAAGGCACACCAGTGTACCTGATTTTACAGTACTAACTGTTGATACAAACTTTGTTTAAGGTCAAGACTGGAAAATTGAAATACATATAGTCAAACTACTATAAACAGTAATACAAGCTATAAGAAATAGTGGTATTTGAGAAAATTGTGATCACAACTTGAAAAATTGATGTAGACAATTTTTAGAGAAATGAATGAAATGAAAAATGTACATTAACAAAAAGATAAGAATTAACTTACCGCAATGGCACATACGGAACCTCAAAATTCTTCATGTAATGCGAACATTCCATATCATCATGGACAACACCACGACCTGTAGAACCAAACGTCTCGATAGCATAAAATTCATTTTCTTCCATTACTGTTGCTTCACCACCTTTCACAATCGGCACCGTTTTCCCAGCATGTATCCCTATAACACAATGTTAAACAAATACACATTCAAATAACACACAACGTACTATATGGAGCAATTGAATGGCCATTAAGATTGCGAATCGATCTTATAGGGTAAGTCTTCCCATCAAGCTCAATCTCGTATGACTCCATAACTTCTTGGATTTGGGCCCCAATTTCACACAACTGAACATCGATACCTACAGAAACATACATTGTTTACCTCGATTATACTATAAAATAAAAAATATAATCACCTGCAGCCTTGATACCTGTATTAGTAGCATCCCTAACTGCTTCCACAAGTTTATCATACTTGGGATTAAAAGTGTGTGTGAAGGCAGAATCAATGATCCTGCCATTAATGTGGGTACCAAAATCTATTTTAACAACATCATCATACTCAAAGACGGTCTTATCACCAGCGTTTGGAGTATAATGGGCAGCGCAATGGTTTCTTGAACACCCTGTAGGGAATGCCAAGCCAGCTTTTAGGCCGTTCTCCGCAATCAGTTTTCTAGCTGTGTTCTCTAACTCTTCACAGATTTCTATCATGGTCATACCAGGCTTTATCCACTTCTGCATATATTGCCTTGTCTACAAATCATATCTTTTTATATAAACTGTTTACATTTTTACCTTATAAGCATTTATTATTAACAAAAAAAAATTAGGTCATTGTATAGAACACCCCCTTCTGCCCTATCGAAAAAATAAACTTACTCACACATTCTACATTCCATCATGAGTACAACGCACCTTATCATATCTTGCACAAATGGCGTTAAGTATTTTTAATAAATAAATTAAAATTGGAACATTTCTCCATGCGCACAGCTGATTTACTGTTTACTTAATCGTTTCTGTAGTTCACCAAAGTTCCCATGTTGCCACATCAACTTTTGTACAACTATCATAATATACAATATAGGCTACAAATTACTTGCTTACCTAAAGCGCAGACATCACTGTCTATTGAATTTACAAATATGTAAACAAAATCAGACGCCCTGATTGGTTGGAAACGTCTTCACGCGCCAAGGGATGCTGAAAAGACACTTTTCATACCGCAGTTATTCAGTTCTTTGTTCACAGCTAGAACTTAAACTTAAAATATTCTTGCGCGTCGAATGCGACAAAAATATGAGTGAAAACAGAGCATTGACTGTGAATCTTACACCTGTGCCTGTGCGGTTTTGTGATTTCAACACCTGTGACTCTTGCGATGTCACTTACGCGAAATTTTATGCTATTACAGCATCAAATGAAGGACTTACATCGTTCTTAAATAGACATGGCGTTTTAATAATTGGAATACATGTGCGTAAATTAATTAAACATACATCAATTTAAACAATGACCGTATCACGTGCATAAAAAAGGGTCAGGCAGATTATGACAAATAGAAACAATTAGGATTCACGATTATTTCAACCCTTACAAACTATCCCTCTGTCTTCTAAATTATTTTTGAATATTGATCATTTATATACCAAATATATCCCTTGCCCTTCAACAACAGACGCCAAAATTTAACAAAAAAAAAAGCAAGATATTTAATTTTGCGGTCTCTATGTGCACACAATGCCACATTCTTTCACCACACAAATATTGCTTCAACCCTTAAAAACTACCCCTATGTTGAATATTTTCAAAAATTTACATTTTTTTAATGTACCCTTGCTAAATTGACATTCCTCAATACACCTGTTTACCCCACCCAGCACCCCTATTCGCTCCCACCTCCCGTTAGCTAGATGGGTTATTATTAATTTGCGCAAAGTTTCGTTTGTGAAAAACTGTTCCTATAGCAACCTACAACACGTTCATAAAAAAAAAAATGCGAAAATCCAGAAGGGGGTGTTCTATACAATTACCAAAAATTAAATTAATATACCAATATATCTCATATTATAACTTACCTGCCTATGGGCTTCGGCTGCCAGACGAACCTCATTATATATATCATTGTGCATTCGGTCCAAAGCACGCTTTTCTTCAGAAGTAAAGCGATCCTTGGCAGTACGATCATCTTTGACGACTGGATATTCATGTATTTCCCCGAAGGGATACACACCATCCGGGAACAAATCTACAATTGGAATTGATGGAGGGTTCGTCTGAGTCAGCTTTCCTCCCTTCTTTCTGTTACGTTTTTTCTTCTTTTTTTCTCCGTCACCCTCATTTTCAGGCACGCCATTTTCCGGTGTATTTTCTGCATCATTACTATCGATTATTTTTTCCAGTCTCTCGTCTTGATTCGCATCTAAAATATTTTTTATTAATGGCGGAAACACATACACTTCGTTGAATCGCAGCTGTCTTATTTACCGTTTTTTTTCTTCTTTTTCTTTTTTCTCTTCTTTTTGGTCTCAACATTATCCCCGACTATATCATCTTCAATATCATTTTCATGATCTTCCTCGTTTTCTTCCTTTATCTCGGTTTTTAATGCGGCCATTTTTCGGCAAACGACGTGAATTTTAAGTCACAAAACACATATAACACTTTTAAGTTGGTAATGTGAAAATCGTGAAAACATCGTTTGTCATCTCAGAGCAGATACATTTTAGTTTGTTTTGTTGGCTATAGAGATATATACAGGGAGGAGGATCTACACATTTCATACGTTGTTCCAAAAATTCAGTTTTTTAACATTTGCATTTAACATTTTTTATCTTTGCATAACGTAGCGAAGACGAATTTTGCATTTGCATTTTTTATCGTATGTGATGTATATAAACACAATCTAATAGTGAAAGGCTTATAGAACGGTTATATATTTTCTCACTCATACAGTTCTCTGATGCCGATGACCACAATTCCCAATTACCTTTAAGCAAGGGTATGTTACTACGGAAAGAAATGTGCCAAAAAATGTATTTCCTAGTGGCGGCGATGCCATTGGGGTTGTATTGCTTGCTCTTTTCAACTATGTATGTCCTTTTCTGTCAGTCTACAGATGGACGAGGAAAGGTATAGCGATTGAAAAGAGAGGGCGAGATAATTCCGATGTCAGCGCCTCGAGTGGCCGTTTACGTCGCTTGACACTGTTTGACATTGCGGTGTATAGGAAGTAGCATACCCTTGTCTTTAAGTATTACATCCGCCTTAGATACTGTGATTAGATACACTTAAGAAATAAATTTGATATTTTATAAATAAAACAAATGAAATATTTTTAACTATTTTAAGAAAACAAATTAAAAATTAATATAAAAATATACTCAAATTCTCAATAAAACATGATATTTAAACATTTGAAAATTCAGTAAAATAGTAATTTCCTCGATATTTTTCAAAATATCGTTATTAGAAGAGGGCTGGATGATCTAATTTCGAATATATATATATATATATATATATATATATATATATATATATATATATATATATATATATATATATATATATATATATATATATATATATATATATATATATATATATATATATATATATATATATATATATAATGAATAATGAACTAAATTCGCCTAGTAAGTTCTTTGTGCAACAAGGTGATGCTGTATTTGATATCAAGTGGAACTACTTTCGACTGGCACTGGAATAAATTTTATCAAATCGATTTGATTAATTTGCATGTGAACGGATCAAAAGAAAATTATAATTAATATAAGATGATATAAAAGTACCAAATTTAACAACCATTCAACTGCGATGCACTCATCATCTGGTTCATCATAAAAGAAGAGTTTTAAGAACCGTGAATGTTTACCCTTACCATTGCAGACAACCCTACATCTAGTGATACGTGCGACACAAACCTACTTTCTGTTTAACATATACATGTTATGTATGTAGAAGTTTAACGCTAGCGATATCCGCGGTGACAAGAGTTTTAAGAAATAGTGCTCTGTCTTGTTTTATCCATCTTATAACTCATGTAAGTAATCTGATTTTGCCTGTATTAGTTCTTTTATGGTTTGCCTCCGCCGTAGCTGAGCAAATTGGACTAGGCGAGAAAAGCCAGGAAAGTTTTGGAAAATTAAAAAATGCAACAAAAGGGGAAACCCGAGAACTGAAAATTTAGTAGAACTAGAAAAAAATTAAGTTCCCTAACTATTTTCCCCAATCTTATTTTATTTATGAAAATAAACGTTTCCTTTTTAAATGAATAATGCCAACTAATGACAACGATTTTTATTTGATTAAATCAATATAATTAATAGAAATTTAAAAAAAATACAATAGATTATAATGAAAAATAACTAGAAGTCGTCACCTCTGGAGACGACTTCCTTGCATGTTGGACGCAAGATAATCGTGTGCTCAAACTGGGCAGTATAGCATCCCTTAATGTCACACAGGGGCGGACAATCATCAACAATGCCCTTTTCGCACAAGTCGTTCAAGGCTATTTGGTATTTGGTGGCTCCAACTCTGTCCAGCCATCTCTTGCAGAAAGGTAGTGTGCTGAAATTCTCGTTTATTAGGTTCAGTAGAGTTTTGGAGGATTTTAAACTGGAAATAAAGTTTATTTGTTCATTCATGTTATTAAAAGTAATATTATTGTAAAAATTGCTCAAATTCGAAAAAATTAATTAACTTCATTTAAGCAGCATTACCTCAAATTCCAATGAGAATTTCTTTGCTAAAAAATTGATTAGATAAATTAGTCACTAAATTATTAACCTTTTACTTTTCAATCGGCAAAAGTTTGCACCAAAATGAAAAAAACATTAATCAGCCGATTATTAATTAACATTAAACTACTAGTCTGATTTTTTTCAGACTATGCAACCGCGAAAAGTTTTTGTACTAATTCATGCATACTAGCGATATCAATATTGCCCACCAGGTACTAAAAACTGTTACTCGTTAAAATACCTGGTACCGAGTAGTCAATATAAAAGGTACCCATTCCCATTATTTCGGTGTCCTCTAGACGTGTTTGCGTTATTGCATGCTTTTGTAGTTACAGTCGCAATTGTTCTCAGTACCGGTTACCGGTGTAAGTAACGATTCACAGCCAGAGTTGTATTGGTCTGACTGTACAGATCACATACCCTATTTCTGTGGGACAGATGGAGTTAATAGACAAGCTTTATAGATTTAGAGGTAATCACAGAAATATTAAGAATTATTTAGTGATATGTCAAACTACGACGGTGATATCACGAAGTACTTATAGATATAGATATGTCTCGATCAAGAAGACTAGAGAGTAAGGAGACATAGCTCCTCGAAATATCAGTGGTGGGGGTTGCACGAAAAACGTCGGCAATATGGCAGGCTCGCATAGAAGCGCACGGATCTGCGTATGCCATTTATCCTCGTCTATCGTGGTTTCTCTCTCACATTATCAAAATGTTGGGTACCATTGAGCCACGAGATACCATTGCGAGGGTACCATTGAGATCTATCGTTGGTGAAATAAAAAAATCCAAAAACTAAGAATTTTAATCCAAATGAGACATTAAATAGACAAAGTAATAAGACAAAATTATGTTTTATTACTTTATTGTCTAATTAATATACGATTTTTGGTATAACAAATTCATCAGGGCGGTTAGTACCTAATTGGAATTTAAGTCTTATTCTGAGTTTTTACCTGATAGTAAAATTATTCTGTAGTAAATAAAATAAACACAAACTTAGTAACAGCTACATATGAAGTTACAATCTTAATACGTCCCAATAAATAAACAAGACACATAAATAAACAAACGCTACTGAGGGAAATGAACAAAAACATAAAAAAAAATTAAATGAAAAACAAAGAAATAACGAAAAACGCAGTCTATAGTTTAATGAAAATTGATTCTGATGAAGAAATATTAGTTTATTTACATGTCTTGCTTTAAGTCTATTGCCTGTTTATGTTTTATAATTTGATTCACTTTTAAAAAAATTTGCTTACTGGGAACTGATGTGACTACAATGCCACATAAAGTAAGCCTGGTATTCCCCCACATAAGTGGGTTTCTTGCCTTCACTATGAAGATTCTCGAGGTACATTTGCATTTCTGTAATTGCCAGCAGCTGTTCAACTTGGCTTCTCAGTAAGGGACTTTACTGACAAATTAAATGACTGCCCTATTAAGTTCTCTGATGTGTAATCATCTTTAGCACTGACGTAGGTTATAGTGGTATAATAATTATCACTGGTATTTTGCTACCGTCTCATCCTGTAATTTATCTCTTACCTTTTTACATGAACATTTTTACTTGAATATGCTTGTTCATGTAAAAATGCCTTTAAATAAGGATTTAAAAAAGGGATGATTTGGCCAAAACGATGTCCTATTCGTATTGTTCTATTCTATTCCCATAGATACATCATGTTTTGCATCCATCGTCATTTGTGTCAATAAGAATTTGGAATTAGCTTGTTCTATGAAAACATTCTACAATTATTTTAACTTTGCCATATATATCTTTAATTTATTTAAAGTCTATGCTGTATAAGTAAATTCATTGTGTGGACATATACCCAAATTCTTAATTTAACTGCACCCACCATATCAAATTTTCAAATATTTCTCATTGCTTAAAAATTTCATTAATCTGTCCATGAAGGTTTTGTGCGTGTTGTTCACTTTAATTAAACAACTTGACAAACATGAAATAAATTCCTATTCACGTGTTATAAAATCAATCTTTACAGACAATTTTCATTTCAGAAAGAGGTGCACCCATCATTAATAACAATGAATTGTTTCTTCAAAATCGATTGTGAAATGGTTTCAACGTATGTTTAATAATGGTATAATAAAAGTGTTCTGACTAGGCACGATATAACTGGGTTCGCGTTCTCTTAAGAGCCCTAAAAAACCTATGTTGCTTACAATAAATATTAGTATAGTTTATATCACGGAATAAGTTTAAAAGTTAAATAATAGCGTTCGTATATTATTTAATACTCATTGCGCTGAGGAAAAACTGAGTTGGCATAATATTATGTAGTCAGTTACTACTCACGCTTAAGGGCCGTTTAGACGAGCCGATCCGACCCGACAAACGGAAGCTCCGCCCCGTCGACAAGAGAAAACGGAACGTCTAAACGGTGCTACCGATCCGATGTAGGCGTGGCGACGTGAACGGAAGGACAGATGGAATTTCCTCCACCTTTTCTCCCTGACAAACGCGCCGTTTAAACGGCCAACGGATCCGATTTACCCGCCAAATCACCTGTTTCTGACGGGATTCTATATTTCTGGTGTTTATTGTTCTAGTAAATCTGTTTGTTATGTGCTGATTGCTTCTTGTTCTCGCGATTGTGCTCCGATAAGTAGGTAGGTATATATTATCTATTTAGACTGGACATTCGGCGAAAAGGGGATCGAGAACCGGCAACGGATCGTGTAAACGCCACGGGTAGGATTCAACATCTGTACCGGATGGGAACCGAACGACAGACAGCTGTTTCGAACTTATTAGTTCTCATCAGTTAAATACATCTCGTGCAAACTTTCTGTCGGTCTCTGTATATTTCAGCAAAATAGAAAATCATTTTGTTTTTTTAATACTTGAAATATCGAAAAAACTTTAAAAATTTATGCAATTTTAAATTCGCCCACTTTCTATATGAAACTAAAATACTCCAACTTCTAAATTCGATTATATATTTCGAGTTATCTCCACTATTCTAATCTACGAGCAAAGAGACAGAACTAAATTCCGTTTACCAATAATATTATAAAGTAGTTCAAACATACTATCTTGTTACAGCTTGGTGCGAATTCAGGATGAATATACCTTACATCAATTAGCTAATGAGAATGCGATCGTTTCTGTCTTTTTGCTCGTAGCTTAAAACAGTATCTGTGTCTACGAGCAAAGAGTTGCTCGTTGATCTGTGTTTTCTACAACATAAGTCTGTTTAAATATATTACAAAGTAGTTCAAATATAGTTTTTTAAAATAGCATCTGTGCCCTCTACAACATATGTGTACCATATGTTTAATTTCTATCTTTAAATTTACATATCACTGAAGAAACACAATGAAGAAAAATTATAAAATCTCTGAAATGTAATTCATAAATTTCCCAAGCATATTCAAGGTTTCCAAAAAAAAAAAACAATGAATCAATTTTAGTGTTAATTATGCTTTTAGTCAATAGAAGATCAAACAGCATGAAGATAATTATGCTTAAAATTGATTCATGGTCGCCTATATTTCAGGAGACATATCACAAGTGTCTCATTACAATCTTTCTCCATGGTATAAGTTAATCGATCGATATAATTTTGTATTAATATGGAAACTGTACAATTTAAGTTACATAGAAAAACTATCATCATAAACATAAAATACTATTTACAAATAGTTTTCTTTTCAGAGAAAATTTGGGAAAAATTTTCAATCAACATCCTAATTCAAAGAAATATAAGAATCCATAAATGCTCTGTATGATTCTACAATTGAATTATCTACAACCTGCATGAAATAATTACCATATACTCGTATTATATTATCAAAATTATAAATTAAAATAAAAAAAATAATTTATTTTTTAGTTAGTCATGGAGGCCATGGACATAAACAAAACATTTCTTTTTGAGGTTAATGCTTTGCCTGAATATAAATTGTATTGAAAAAAGAAAAAACCCAAGAAGACTAGAGAACTACTCTCTAGTCTTCTTGAAAAAACCAAACATTTCTGTCATAATCTGGAATCATTGCAACCAAAATGGCTGTAAATGTGATAAATAATGAAGATGAAGATATAAATGGAAAGAGTGAAGAAAAACTTTGCAAAAAAACATGAAATTGAATAAAATTAAATTTAATACTAAATGTGGTAAAATACTTTGTTAATTTTCATTTATTTGTTTTTATTGATGAACAATAAAATAAATATTAATTTTAACATTCAAATATTGTTTGCAGGTTAATTTTTAGATTTCACAATATACCTAATTTCTCAGTATTAGTGGTTGATATAGACTTTGTGTAAGATCAAGAGACTGCAAATTTTATGATAATCAAATTATTATAAACAAGAATACAAACTATAAGAGATTTGATAAAATTGTGATAACCTACAAGATCAATCTAGAGGTATTCAGACAATTTCGCTGCATATTTCTTTTAAACATAAACATATTACGACTTACCGTAATGGTATGTATGGATTATCATAATTCTTCACATAATACGAACATTCCATATCAGGATGCACAACACCACGACCTGTAGAACCAAACGTTTCAATAGCATAAAATTCATTTTCTTCCATTAGCGTTGCTTCACCACCATTCACATTTGGTACTGTTTTCCCAGCATGTATCCCTGTAACACAACGTTAACAAATAAACATTCAAATAAAGCACAACATACTATATGGGGTAATTGAATGGCCATGAAGATTGCGAATCGATTTTATAGGGTAAGTCTTCCCATCAAGCTCAATCTCATATGATTCCATAACTTCTTGGATTTCGGCGCCAACATCACACAACCGAACATCGATACCTACAGGAACGAATTATTTACCTCATTAATCTTACAAAAAAAGAATTTATATACCTGCAGCCTTGATGCCTGCGTTAGTAGCATCCCTAACTGCTTCCACAAGTTTATCATACTTGGGATTAAATGTATGTGTGAAAGCAGAATCAATGATCCTGCCATTAACGTGGGTACCAAAATCTATTTTAACAACATCGTCATACTCAAAGACTGTCTTGTCACCGAGGTTTGGAGTATAGTGGGCGGCGCAGTGGTTCCTTGAACAGCCTGTAGGTAATGCTAAGCCAGCTTTTAGGCCATTCTCTGCAATCAATTTTCTGGCCGTGTTCTCTAACTCTTCGCAGATTTCTATCATGGCCATACCAGGTTTTATCCATTTCTGCATATACTGCCTCGTCTACAAATGACATACATACGAACTACTCAGAATTCGTCTTATCAGTATTTATTAGTGATGAACTATTAAAATATCGCTTATCACAAGATATGTCATCTACGGAATAATGCAATGGTATTTCTATCAAGATGATTAACTTACCTGCCTATGAGCTTCAGCAGCCAGGCGGATTTCGTTGTATATATCATCATGAATTCTGTCCAAAGCACGCTTTTCTTCGGAACTAAAGCGATCCTTGGCAGTACGACTATCCTTGGCAACTGGATATTCTTGTATTTCCCCTAAGGGATAGACTCCTTTTGGAAATAACTCCACAATTGGAATTGATGGGGGGTTCGTCTGAATCAGCTTTCCTCCCTTCTTTTTGTTGCGCTTTTTCTTCTTTTTTTCTCCGTCTCCCTCATTTTCAGCTAGACCATTTTCCGGTTTGTTTTCTTCATAGTTACCATCATCTATTTTCTCTGGTTCCTCGTTCTGGGTAGGATCTAAAGGGAATATTTTATTAATGATGAAAATAAAAAACCTTTCATTGAAAGCTGTCTTATTCACCGTTTCTTTGCTTCTTTTTCTTTTTTTTCTTCCTTTTGGTTTTAACATTTTCTCCGACTAAATCATCTTCAATATCGTTTTTAACTTTACGTTCTTCCTCATTTTCTTCCTGTATCTCGGTTTTTAATGCGGCCATTTTCCGGTAAATGTGAAAAAAACCTAATCATTTCATTGAATTCATTTGTAGGTAGATATATATATATAGTACATATGTATGTTTTAGTTTGTTTTGTTGGCTATTTATAACAGGAGTGAGATTCTAAACGTTAAATTTTCACGAGACAAAAACATTACGAGTTTTCAAAGAATTTACATTTTCATGATCTTCATTCTTCAATATCTTTAGAATAGAATCATAAAAACTAACTCAACGTTGAGGTACCTAAAAGTACCACTCAACCACTATGATTACATGATTACATTGTTATATAAAGTATCAGTAGGTACTTTCAAAAGTACCAGTTTTTTTATCCTGTTTTTAACTTTTTGTTAGGACGAGTACCTATTTAAGAGTATGCGAAGAAAAATTTTCATCGCGTAATTATGTGTTATACATTAACATAATTCAAATAATACATTCGTTATTTAGGAAAATAAATTAATTAATATAGGATAGGATGTTCACGATTCAATAAAACATATTTAAAAATATTTTGAAATTCAGTAAATTTCTCGTACCTTTCAAATGTTTAGGATTAATGGAAAGGAAATGAATTATTAAATGGGTTATTATGAATTAATTTAATTGATTATGGATATATAAATAAACTAAATGGGACTAGCATTTTCTTTGTACAAGGTGTCGTATTTGATAATATCAAATGGAACTGCTTTAGATTGCCACTGAAATAAATCTTACCAAAGCGAATTGATTAATTCGCATGTGAACGGGTCAAAAAAATTATTGCCTTCATCAATTTTATACAGAAATATAGCATTTAACAATCACTGAATGTGCAGTAGCACGTAATATCTCGTATTAATCAGTAAAATGTAATTATTAACCTCCATCTCATTAGCTGACATTATTGTAAGCCTGAAAAATAAAATTAAACCATTAACATGATATATAAATCCGTAGAAACCCCACTCAATTCAGGTTCCCGGTTATTAATTCTTTATTTTGGCTAACCTGTTTGTCAATACGACCTCGTCGACGGTGCTGGTCGCGAAAAATGTGCTAGATGTCACCCCCATTGATCAACTCGGTCATTTTTTATGTGGAAGTTCTTGAAGTTGGAACTACATTATTACGAATAATACGATAATCAGTCTGATCTTAACAATTGCGTTAGTTTAATTTTGTGTGCCAGTGAATTAAAAAGTAAGAAGTATGTTGTGTTCCTTGAGAAATGTGGTTTCAACTTCTATTAAGGTAAGAACATCATTACAAGAATAAAAAATCAAAGTTACACATTTACGTAATGTAACCTACAAATCAATGACCGCTAGCATAAAACATATCAGATAGTATCTGTTGTAATGTTTTAATTTATTAGGCAATTCTAATCTCATTATAAAGTTAAGTGATACTAATTTTATCACTTTTTTATTAATTTAACAATTAGAATTCATGTTTCTGTATTTTTTTCATTCAGCCTTCCTTGAGGCACAACAAGAGAATCCTAAGCAATTTACATTATCGTCTTTACTCAACATCAGATCAGGCTGATATAGTAGTTATAGGATCAGGCCCTGGCGGTTATGTGGCTGCTATTAAAGCAGCACAGCTAGGAATGAAGGTATGAACAAAATTAATGTTACATATGTAAATAGTTTTCTTTTTTATCATCAGATGAATAATGTATTTATTATATCATATTGCATTGTAGACTGTCTGTATAGAAAAAAATCCAACTCTAGGAGGTACTTGTTTGAATGTGGGATGTATTCCATCCAAAGCTCTATTAAATAACTCACACTACTATCACATGGCTCATTCTGGAGATTTAGCTGAAAGGGGAATTGAAGGTATATAGCAAATCATCTTAAAATGAAAATTAAATGTATTATATTTTAGCTGATGGAGTTCGTCTCAATTTGGAGAAATTAATGTTACAGAAAACAAAAGCTGTAACTGCATTGACAGGCGGAATAGCAGGGCTTTTCAAAAAGAATAAAATAACATTAGTTAAAGGACATGGTAAAATTACAGGGGTTAATCAGGTGACAGCAATAAAAGAAGATGGTTCTACTGAGGTAGTAAACACAAAAAACATTTTAATTGCAACTGGGTCTGAAGTTTCACCATTTCCAGGAATAGAGGTAAATAGTATGAAGTGTATTCTATTATATAACACTTCCAGAAAGTCGTGTTATTTATTTTTTAATATACTTAATTGAATGTAGATTGATGAGCAACAAATTGTTTCTTCCACTGGTGCTTTATCTCTCAAAGAGGTACCGAAGAGGTTTATTGTCATTGGCGCTGGCGTTATTGGGTTAGAATTGGTCAGTTAATTATGCATCCTGTCGAGACTATCTTATACCAAATACTTTTTTTTAAGGGCTCTGTGTGGTCACGATTGGGAGCAGAAGTGACAGCAGTTGAATTCCTACCCGCCATCGGTGGAGCCGCGATTGATACTGAAGTATCAAAGTCACTTCAAAAAATACTTACAAAACAGGGTCTGAAGTTTAAGATGAGTACTAAGGTAACAGGAGCTCAAAAGGAAGGCAGCATAATTAAAATCAATATAGAAGACGCCAAAGATCCAAACAAAAAAGAAACGGTATGATTACGCTGTAGTAATTGGTTAAAAAATAATTTCCAATTTTTTTTTGTAGTTGGAATGTGAGGTTTTATTAGTAAGTGTTGGGCGAAGACCCTACACAGAAAATTTGGGACTGGAAGAGTTAGGCATTGAAAAAGATAAGAAGGGCAGGATTCCAGTGAACTCGGTGTTTCAGACGGTGGTTCCAAATATTTACGCTATCGGGGACTGTATTCATGGCCCAATGTTGGCACATAAAGCTGAAGATGAAGGTAGGCCCTGTATTTCCTCTATAGTTACTTCAAGTTAGGTCTAGATTATCTCTGGTTTATATTAGAAGCAAACAAAACCCTATGATTGTATTTATAGAACATAACTTAAATTACCGTGACATTAGTTTCCATCCAACAAAGTAAGAGTTTATACAATCCTACTTATCAGTCGTTCTTAGCTATAAAATTGTATATTTGATCTACTATTGATTTCATCGCTATTTGCTAAATAAAAAACTCTTATCTTGCCGATAAACGGAACAGTCTACCTGAGCCAAGCCATAAAAACAAGCCACGGTATGTTTTGAGGTTTTTAATTTGGCAAATAGCGATGAAATAAGCTATACAAATGTCAGTTCACTATTTGATCCAATAGTAAAGTAACCACTTCATATATAATCTTTTAAATGTATATAAAAAGTTTGTTTCAGTATGATTTTTTTCACGATATCCATTAAGTAATTTTTAAGCGAAAAGTTAATTCAAGTGGCATCGCCAAAAGTCATCGCTAAAAATTATCCCAGATTTTTATAAGCATTGTCCCCTTCACCATAAAGTTATATTTAGTTCTGATTGCCTTTAATTTGAGCCTCAAAACTTACAAGGCTTATGAAGTGAATGTTTTCCAAATATTCCATGTTATATTAAAATACTACATATCTTGTTTTGTAGTATCAATTTAAGTTGTTAATATAATTGAATGATTATCCAGTTTTTTTAATCAAGTTATGTACTCATAATTTTGTTTGTTTTCCAGTAATTCAATGACATGGTAATTTGAAATTTATGTTAATCTTGAGTCAACATTTCAACTTCTTATGTAATGAAAATTAAATTGTAATACATTTAGGTGAGGTATTTATATAAAAAGGAAAATTGCTTATAAGAAATGATAAAAGAAAAGATAAAAATTGACTATTCCTAACAATAGCATATTAACATTGCAATAAATTGATATGAGACCTTTATATAGAAATGTAAAAAAATTGAAAAAAATATTTTAGAAAATACTTGAAAAGTACAGAGAATTAAATTTCATAGCCTTTTACCATTATCGGGAGTAAATTAACTGTAAGACAATAATACATCATATAGGATAATTGACTTATTAATTATTAACAACAAAATAACATATAACAAAATTTTAGAAAGACGGAGACAGAGATAATTAAGTCTTCTAAATTATTAATTTTTTCAATATAAGAGAAATAGTAATTTTTTTTTAAGTGTTAATATCTAAATAATTTTTCATTTTGTAATTCCTAATATTTTATATGACATTTACAATTATATTTTCATCATTCTGGTATATTTTCTGGTAGGTATCATCTGCGTCGAAGGAATACTGGGGGGCCCCGTCCACATTGATTACAACTGCGTGCCGTCGGTAATCTACACCCACCCAGAGGTAGGTTGGGTGGGAAAGAGCGAGGAAGCTCTCAAAAGTGAAGGCATCGAGTATAAGATTGGCAAGTTCCCATATATGGCAAATTCTAGAGCCAAGACTAACAACGATACCGACGGTTTCGTTAAAGTCTTGTCCGACAAAGCCACAGATAGGATTTTAGGCACTCATATCATCGGACCCTCTGCCGGGGAACTCATAAATGAGGCTGTGTTAGCTCAAGAGTATGGGGCGTCTAGTGAAGATGTTGCCAGGGTGTGCCATGCCCATCCCACCTGTGCCGAAGCACTGAAAGAAGCTAATACATCAGCATACTGCGGTAAAACCATTAATTTTTAAGCTAGAAATGCAATAATTACTGCCCTTTTTTTGATGATGTGCTATAGACTCTCCTGAATCTTTTTATGTACATACAAATTTTGTAAACGTTTTCTTTAAAAGAAAAAAATAGTTGTAATTGTTCTCTGTTTGTTAAATAAATATAAGTGCTGTACATTAATAAATATAAGTAACTTATTTATAAATTTATTGTCTTTCTTTCCTACTGTATTAATTGGAACCACCGAAATATCTCATCTGAAGATTAAAAAAAAAGATGTCTACGAGAATGTAGACCAGCATTTCCTATATGGTGGTCGTCAAGAAGGCTAGAGAGTAGTAGTCTTGGTGGTCGTGACCCAGCACCGGGCCATAGAAATAAAATAACGGGTCACAGAATTGTCCCCTTGTTAAATTGGGTAATTGCTTACGAAAATTTTCCTACCCCCCTATTTTCGAGGGTGCTGGAGACGAATCTGGCTTCAGTTTCATGCGCTCGGACGCAGTTTTCGAGAAAATGGATTTTCCACTTTTCCGTAATACATGCCACTTTCCTTATCAAATAATTTTCACTTCACACTACGTAGGTAGCTTATATTAATACCAATAGATGCTACAACACTTCCTTTACACATATCATATATGAAACCGTCATAAAAGCTATTAGAAACTTTCGATGTTTAGTTACTTCGTTTAGTTACAAATGTATACAATGAATTGCAGTTGGCGTCGTCCATTGTAATTCGTACGCCCTCCGTGTCGTTCGATGAAACTACATACATACAGAGAGGCTCCAAAAGCTACTTTGAATATTAACGACTAAATACGCTGTTATTTTGAAGGATACTAACCTAACCATAATAAGTAGACAGTCAGGTTATTTTAGTATCCTTCAAAATAACAGCGCATTTAGTTGTTAATATTCAAAGTTAGCTTTTGGAGCCTCTCTGCATGTATGTAGTTTCATCGAACGACACGGAGGGCGTACGATTACAATGGACGACGCCAACTGCCTGTCATTGTACACATTTGAAGTAACTAAACATCGAAAGTTTCTAATAGGTTTTATGACGGTTTAATATATGATATGTGTAAAGGAAGTGTTGTAGTATATATTGGTATTAATATGAGCTATCTGTGTAGTGTGAAGTGAAAGTTATTTGATAGAAAAAATAGCCCCATGCGGAAAAGTGGAAATTCATGCAGATTCGTCTCCAGCACCCTCGAAAATAGGGGGGGTAGGAAAAATTTCGTAAGCATTTGCCCAGGAACACTTCTTGTATACAATTACCGCTAAAAAAGTTTGGGAAACACTGGTATAGACTAAGCATATAGGGTCTTGAAATACAATTGTGACCAATCACATTAAAAAAATGAAACGTTATATAGTGCTTTACATTATATGAAGCCATTGGAGGAATTTTAGTGGTCCAAATAACTTTGTCGCACAAAATAGTGTTGCAAAAAATACTGGCTAATATAATTTTCCCACATATTATCTTATGAATTCCGTCTATAAATCACAAGTGTTTACTTCATTTGCAAAAAATATTTACTCGTATAAGCGCACTGCCGACAAAGAAACGGAACGTTGACAGTAGCATTAAGGGTATTAAGAGATAATCCGTTCTACTTCCAATGACGTCAGAAGTACACGATTTTACATCTTTTTCAAGTTTGCTTATATTAACTAATGGAAATAAACACCGGTCATTAGTTGAGGTGCTTTAGGCTATTTGCAGAAAATGTAGTTATTCTTGGATTACAGTATTTTGACAATTCACGACTAATATTTACTTCGATTTAATCGTTTCATTGTCCTTAGTGATTTTACTTCTAATAGTTCCAATTCTCGGAGTCATACAGAACAGGAACACATGAATTACGAACTGTCAACTGTAAATTTATTTTTATGTTGAGGCTAAATTCCTATTAATCTTTACCGTATTTATAGAAAACGATTATTGCTTCTGAAAGACCGTGGACAAAAATAACGATAACATTTCCCCCCCCCCCCATTCTTGAAGTATATATGTATAATATTGTCGATGTTCCTCTTTTTTTATGCGGAAAATTCGTAGATATTCTCTGTGGCAATTTCATGACGCAGATTCATGATTAGAAGTAGAAGAGACAACTGACGACTGACGTCATTACTTAAACTGCTTAAACTTCATGCTTATCTTTGACAGTTAAATTGTATCCGGCACGTTGACGTTTGTTTGTTTAGTGGGTATTGTAAATTACTTTTATAGAAAATGTCTGACAAGAAATCGAAAGAACTCTCCGAAAAAGAAAAGCAAATATTCGAAGCGGTAGATAAAAACGATGTAGCACTTTTAAGGTCTCTACTATCAGAAAAACAAAACGTGAATATTGTGGATGAAAATTCTATGACACCTTTACAACATGCCGCTTATAAAGGCAATAAGGAAATTGTGCAGATACTGCTTGATCAGGTAAGAGGGGTGCGAATGCTCTGGATTTATTATTTAATATGAGTTTGATGATCTAGGTGTTTAATGAGTTTTTGTGCACCACAATAAATATAATCATTCTTCTCTGTATATTTTATTAATAATAATGACAGATGGATATTCTTTTTAGGGCGCTGATGTAAATTATTGCGAACACCAACACAACTACACAGCTCTTCATTTTGCAGGACTCTCAGGTAATAGTGATGTATGTCTTGCTCTTCTACTAGCTGATGCAAAGTCCCAAGAAAAAAATACCGTTGATAGAACAGCTGCCCAAATGGCTGCTTTCGTAGGTCATCACGATTGTGTAGCAATAATAAATAACTACATACCAAAATCTGATGTAGAATATTACACACAGCTTCATGGCTTAGAGACTTCCCCATACCTACCGCCATTTCTAGTAGAAAGTTTTCATAAATTCATTATGCAAGTGAATATTCACCCTGTGAAAGTTGTTTTAAATGTATATAACTATGTAGGGTTAAGCGATCATTTGCCTGAAATTAAGAAAGTTTTGGAGTTGATGTCTGAGAGGGAAATGAAGCGGGGTGTGGAAACAAACGAGGTTATGGCTTTCAAGTTCCACTATTTATCTTATATCATAGGTGAAATTATTAAAATTAGGCAGCGACAATCTAGTACAAAGAAGGACGAAACTGAGGATGAGAAGAAGTCTGATGTAACGGAACTGTTTACTAGGAAACTCTTAAAACCTGGGAAGGATGGCCAGCTGGAATTTATGGATAGATTCTTAATAGAATGCATAAGAGAATTCTCATTTAGAGACTGCACCTTGTTTAGACAAATGGTGACCAGTTTAACGGGTCAGGACCCCCCAAGCGCCTTAAGCGTAGTTCTCTCTGCGATCAATGGGCAGAGAGGTTTTATCGACAACATCTCTAATTGCTATACGTGCGGAGAAGAAAAACCCGCTAAAAAGTGTTCAAAATGCAAAGTTGTTCAGTATTGCGACAGAAATTGTCAACGCCTGCATTGGCACTGGCATAAGAAGGCGTGTAATAGATTGTGCCAGGGATTGGGCGATAATGAAAGTCAAGTCAAACCAGACGCATCCGGAATATCAGCGGATCTTCAGAATCTGTTAGTAAATTAAAAGTGTACAAACGAGTTTCCTGAGACTGCTTGAAAAGTTTTGGTTCCTAAGGTCACGATTGTTTTAGGTAATCCGAGTCACAATATTTGAAATACAAGGGTGTAACCCCAATACCTAAACGATTATTTCAGGTACAAATATGTTTGCAGTACATGAAATGTTGACATTTATTTGAAGACTAAGTACATTATTAAGATATTATATTAATTATAGTTTTTAAATCTAATTATTTTGAGGTGATCATCACAAATATAGGAATCTTGCATTGAAGTGACTTCTGTTTTGCATGATTCTAATAATCTATTGAAATTTATTTAGCTGTGTAAAAATATAAATCCTTTAAAAGCTTTGTTTTTCGTTAAATAATTGCTAGAAAGTTCTCCTTTTTATCCTGTATGTATACTAATTCTATTGAAGCCTTAAAGGCAAATTTTATTACATTTCATATTTAGAACAAATCGTTGTTGCTACTTGTCTATTCATTACTGACAAAAGTATCTACATTGTAGTGGGTTTACATGTAAAAATATTTATTTCTCTGTGATCAACATCTACTTACTATTTCCATAAAAAGTGGAGGAAAAAATTTCATAGAAATTAATGTTCTTGGGAACTAAAACAAAAAAGTTTACTACTAGTACTAATTTTAGATAAAATACCATATATTCTTTAAAGTTGTAAACTTCTATTTATATGTGTTTACCATTGCTATTGGACATGATAAAAGAATGGATCTAATGCTTTTGTATCTATGCAGAATGATGACAAACAGCTTTGCCTTTTTATTTTAGAACAAATATAGTGTATTGTCTATCATGTACTTATGTTCAGCTGAATATAAAACAATAACTATGGAAACTTGTGATGAAAAATACGTTCTTATGTCATGTTTAATCTTAATTTACACCGACTTAATATATTTTATACTGCAACAAATATTCTACGTACTGTATGTCTTCTTTTAAGCTATTGTTCCATGATTTTATTAAGTACAAGTTAATGTTAATTATATAAAATAGAGAAGTGTGCGGAATTGTGTATTGATAATATAATAATAAAAGCCTATGTGCTTATTTTGCCTTTTCCTGATGTCGACTGACCGTTAATCCTGCGTGATAACTGCTTATTTAATTTTAATATATGCCAAAAAAAAAAAAACCGTGTATAATAAAATGTAGCACGAACCCATGTAGAAAACCTTTTATTCTGTTCTGAAACGGTCAAATTGTATTACGACGATTAAATATGTACTAATTATAGATACTATAGATAAAATCGTTCTTCTGTTGACTTGAAACATATCAATTGCTGTAAACTTTGGAGCATAGTATTTTGCCTGTTGTGCGAAGTCTAGAAGTGTCTTCCTTACGGGAGATTTCACAGGAAAATGCCGTTCTAAGTTATAACAAAGACGAATAGTTTGTTTACCTTCATAACTTGCCATATTACAAGAGCTTGCTACGTACATCACATAACCCTGAAAATATATATTTGTTATTTTTGCTGAAATCACTGTCAAATTTTCCTTACTATCAACATTGTTATTTCGATAAGTTCGGAATTTAGCCAGTTTTCGTCATGGAGAAAAAAATTTATAATACCCGAAACATCAAATAAAGTATAAGTTATTAACCAGAAAAGGGTCCAACCAAATAAGTAATTCACGTGGTATATTAAATCTGCTAGCTCCTTATACAATAAATTTACTGCCCTCAATTTATTAGTAGTCTCGCTAACTACATTTGTATTCATAAATTTATTTTCAACAGCACTGTCGACTATTTGATAAATATTCTTGTTCAAAACCTCGTACTTTTCCCTCACATTGAGGACGATAAAATTTAAAAGAAAACTGGTGCAAATCCAGTTCAATTCTTCTACATTGTTATACAGTATATACCAGATTATATCCAAACAGTTTTTATCCGCACTAAAATTATCCTTTTGGTCAACCCCAATGTAAATAAGAAACATGATCAACAAAAATATATTTGTATTTCCATAACATCTATGCTTTTTGTTTGTGGGAAGAGTCTCGTTGATATGGGAAAACTTTTGCAGGAAGATTTCCCATTTCTTTGCGTTGAAGGGCAACAGGCATACCCAAACAAAAGGTAAGATCCAATAGCTGAGGTGAGCGGGGTATTCTAAAGTTACCATGGCCACAAAAGGGATTTCACTTGATTCCTGAGGAGACAATAGGAGGAAAAATCCCAGTAATAAGCTTATTCTGTAAACAATCAAGAGGGCCATCCAGAATTTGTTAAGCATTTCGTGATTTAAGGATTTCTTGTTAAAGTTGTAAAATGGAGTCATGGCAAGAACACTGCAAAGGAAATATAAACGCAAAAAATATTTATCCCTCATTTTCTTGCTGAGGAAATGTTTGCTTCAAATGTTTATGTCTCTGTTTTCCTTTTAGCAGTGTTCCAATACTCAACGCTAATAGTGCTCCTTAATTGGAAGTAAATGACGAAAGTTTTATTTGTAAATTGAAAATTTGTATCACACAACATAAATGGATATAATGGGTGCTCAATAATGATCTGTATACTTTACCAACACTAAAGTAAGAGAAAAGTTTTAATGTAACAATTACTTACTTGGTAAAATAGAAGTAGTACTTAATAATTGATTTTTACAACTGCTTTTTAATAATAATGAAAACAATATTTTTAAAACAATAGTTAACAATGAGTATCAAATATATTTTTTACACTATAATATATATTTGTGTATATGTTGTGTAATATAATAATGTGCATAATTGATTTGCAATTCAGAGAATATATAAATAATATTCCAGTAGACAGTGGACTGGAATATTATATAGTGTGACATCTATTTTGTAGAGGTTCATACATGACCTCTGACTGACTCGGGAATGGTAGCTCTATACATAGCCCACATAGTTGCTTTCTGTATTAGTTTAGGATTTCCATTAAATACAGAGGTTCTCCATGTAAGTATGAATTTCGAAGCTGTTACTGTTATTTTGAACTTGTTTCGAAGTTGTTACTTTTCAAGTCTGAAAAAGCTTTTTCAGTTTTCCGAAGAAACAGACAGTTGACAAAACGATTTCTATAGTGTTTAGGAGGTCGATTTACATCGTATTCAATGTAATTTGCGTCGATTTTGAGACTCTTATTTTCTACAAAATTCCCTTATTATAGCCTAACGATTTTATTCCGCAAAAGTAAGTTCTCGAAAAAAAAATCTGAAAAAAATTGTACAGGCGTAAGAAAAACAGCCAAATTCAATGGGCTGTTGTTTATTACTCAGTCCGCGTTACTCTACGAAGTCTTCCGTCGAGTCATTATTCATTTACACAATAATTACAGACCTGTGACGCACACGCAAAGAATCGTTATACAAACCATATAAAGTCTTTAAGGTTCTTCTATGAGAATGGTAATTAATTAAACACAAATGTTAGTTAGTCGTTTATTGTTACATTATTATTATTTATATAAGTTATGTTATATCAATTACTATCAAGCAGTGGCGGCTCGTGGTGATTTGTCATGGGTGGGCAACAACTAGCTATTAGTAGGTTATATAGTGCAAAATAATGAAGTAAAATATAATAAAAAAAAACTTTGACTCATCGCTCTATGTTAGTCACTGTACAAGTATATGTTAAGATTTAAAATTCTTTTAAGTTGAAATTTCTCTCACGTTCGCCATGGTATAAATACTAAATAAATACAATACTAAACAAACACAAATGTAAAGTACCAATTTCCACAGACAGACCGTCGCACTAATTTATTTTAATTATTGTTAAAGAATCGTTAAAATTTAGAAAATCCTAACCTACAGAATACAGACCTCGCTGAGATAAACAACGTTTTACACCGTCTCTGAAAACTGAACTCGGAAATACGGAGATCGGACTGATCGGAGATTCTCGATTCCTTCCCCACTTTGCCGAAGGCTTCTTCAGCAGGGTGGTCTAGTCCACCCGTGTCACAGCTTACTCGAGACTCGAGTAAGCTATGCCCGTGTTTCAAATTGTTTCATGTAGTTTACACGTGTATAATTTTGTTTTTATGTCTTCAAATCAATCAAATAACTCGTAATTATATTAATTAATTAATTGTATTCATGTGTTTACTGTTTATTTAATTTTATATTCCAGATTCCCATGTTTCTATATTATTGTGAAATAATTTAAACTTTCAAGGGATATTGAAAGTATACCTATGTCAATAATATCAATATTAATTTTAAAACTAATCTTGGTAGACACTTATTTACTTGTATTTATTGATTAAAGCAATAAATATAATTTTTTATTTGTGCGAGGCGCTTGCGCTGTCTCGTATATACAAAGCCAGAAAGGCAAAAGGCGTGGCTGCTCACCCGACTCGGCACCCACCACGCTAGAGGCATAACCACGATAGCTATTAGTTCCACGGTTAGAAGAGTGAATTGTTGCACTTACTTGCACTGCAATTTTCCACCACGGTTGCGCTGTTAGTATTAGTATTTATAATCGGAACTTTTCATTGTATTATTGTTGTTATGTAATATATAATGTATTTAATTAATTACATATTACATCATTATATCTTCACTAATTTCTATAAACGATAAATAATGAACTTTGGAACTGTGTGTTCCTCTTCTTCTAGGAAACAGCTGGGTGGGCACTGCCCACCCTGCCACCCCTGACCAGCCGCCATTGCTATCAAGTTAAATCAATTCCTATAATATAGTCTATATTACAACTTGCTATATTATTTATTATAAGCGGAAAAACGAAAAACGCAAAACATAATTTTACATAGAATTAAGTTGAATGATGACGATTAAGTACGTTGTACAGCTACTCAAAATAGTCAATAGCGCCTTCCGGTTTAATCCAATCGATTTATAGGCAGAAAAATCCGGTGCAAAGTATTTCGTTAAGTTGGCAAATTCCAATAATTCTCTTCTTATTTGCGATTTCATTGGAAACTTTTTCTCTAGAGTATAGCAAAGTCGCACGACTTTCGTTCCCTCGAACACGACGGACTCGTATGATACGACGAGAACAATTTGATAAATCTAAAACACAGAATTAATACAATTATGTCACTAAATTAAGTGAAATATATTTAACGTAACTAGGATATACGAAATCTCGTAAAAAGTCCTGTAACATAGCATCTAGAATCATTCATATGTATAGTGACTGCAGTAACAGTAATCACAAAACAAATGTAGATTTTGTGCTTGAGTGATTTCACTGTGTATGGTAAAATGAAGACAATAATTATCAGAAAATATTATTAAAGCAGGTAGTAACAAAATACAAAAGAAAAGTATATCTGTTAGTTGATACTGTTCCAAATTAGATACACTTTCCATGTGCTGCTCAGGTAGCAGAAACAATAAGAGACAGTTTTCTTTTAGTTAACGAGGCAATAGCAAATTTGTAAAAGCGTCGACTCGGAGAGATATGAGAGAGAATCTCTGCCAGACATACTTTTACCTCCTGAATCAGTTGTCACAAGATACTTGATTAGAAGCTGTCCTTTCAGTTGTAGCAGAAACCGAGACAATTATTGGTAAGTTCTTTTATGTGTACATTTATTTTCCTATTTTTCTGTTTATTCGAGTATTCATTAATATTCACTATTGTATTATGATTAGAGCTGTATAATCAGTGCTGCGTACGTGTGGCTTGCGTATGGGAAGGTATAGCGGGGGCCTCGAGCACATGACGTGGAGTTCAATTCACGATAGTTCAATTCAAACTAGGTATCACAAAACACTCAATTTGTGCTAGGTATCCAGTTACTGTTTAACATTGAGACCGTGTGCGTCTGCTTCGCTATGGAACTAAATCACTGCGATAATTACACACATAATTTGTACAGCGTGCGTGTATTACAAAAAAATGTCTACAGTGTCAAAGGCGAAAAACGGCCGCTTGCCGACAATGTGAATAAGTTTATTCGGGATTTCCAGATTTGATGTATGATGGGGCGAAAATACCGTGTAATGTTTGTGAAAAAGATTTATTGCGTTGGGACAAGAGATACTGCAAAAGAGATATAAATAGTACGGAACATATTAATATAAAAAAAGGGCCTGCTACGGAAAACGGAGTTCATTTTTGATCTACTTCTCATGTTAATTACCTGTCATTTACCACTTACATTACTTGACACACTAGCATTTAAGGACTTTTGGAAGAAATACAATCCTAAATACCCGTTACCGACAGTGCGCAGCTATGTACCATCTGCACGTGAAAAAGTGGAAAGTCAGATTAAATCAGCGTGAATTGAATTCCGCGTCACGTACTCGAGGCCCCCGCTACACCTTCCCTTCAAATTATTATGTATTTTCTGTGAACTATTGCTGTGTATGTAATAATAGTGACCTGAGTTCGACTCTGTTGTGGTTCGCCAGAATAAACGCTTTAAGAATAAGTTACAGGCCTTTTTTAAATAACATATTCGTGAATTATACAATGCTATTCAAAAGTCCCCTCCCCCCCTCTTATCTTTTTAACGATTATACATAAACTAGTGAAATTTGGTAACTGAATATTAAGGGTTGTAAATTTCCCTACTAGTGATGATAGATGACGTATGCGTCAAAGATGACGTCACAAGGTCATCGTGACCAATAATTTAAATGGAACCCTATGGCAAGAGAAACCTCTTTTAAAAGGTATCGAAAAAACGTATTCAATGATACTAATATTGTTTGTATTTATGGTAGTTTTGATGGATTAAATCAGTAATCAGTAAACTTGGATAATAATTTTAATTACAGATTCAAGAATCAGTACCATCAAGAAGTGAGCTCCATCTACTTCCTGACAGTAAAACATCCTATTGCGAAACTCTTCTCGTACTTTTTCAAATGTGTCTGCGGAAATAGCCCTACATTCTGTAACAATACGTTGTCTTAAAACATCAATATTGTCAGGCTGAGTGGCGTAAACCTTCGATTTAAGATACCCCCACAGAAAAAAATCTAAAGGTGTGGGGTCCGGTGATCGAGGCGGCCATTCCATTGAACCTCGTCGTCCAATCCATCTACCAGGATATTCTTCATCCAAATACCGTCTTACTGCACCGTAATAGTGTGGAGGAGCACCATCCTGTTGGAATGTTATTTCCAAAATGTCGAATTCATCTTGATTATCTTCCAAAATTTCAAGGATTAACGGTTCTATTGCATTTTGCAACATCTGCGGATACACCTCACCGGTTAAGTTGGTATTTAAGAAAACAGGCCCAACGATGTGGTTTCCCAGTATACCTGCCCAAACATTGACCTTCTCATCTCAAATGGCTCATCAACCATTAAAAATGGTTGATGAACCATTTTTAATTTGTATGGGTGAAATTTGTTTTTTTTTTCGACACCCTGTGCACTGTACTTTGACTGACTTCACAGGTTGATGCAACTTGAGTTGCTGAAGAAGTACGATTTACTATTACTTCTGCCAGTATATCAATTTTTTTCTCATCAGAAATTTGTGGTCTGCCAGATCGTTTTGCATCATTAATACTACCCGTTGTTTTAAACTTACGAAGAAGCTCTCTCAAATAAGTCCTCGAAACTGGGCCATCGGAAAACCTTTCATTAAAAATGCGTTCTGCTGCATGAATATTTTATCCAGTTTCACCAAGTATTAGGATCGCTGCTACTTTATCACCTAAAACACGTACCATTTCTCTTCTTGAAGCACTTAAACGTTCAGCTCACAACAGTTTAACAAATTATTGAATGTACAAATATTTTAAAATTACCACAAGGTACTAAAACAGTTAAACGTTCGATCAACAATACACAAATTATTAAATGTATAAAAACTTTGACAGCTAAAAAAACATCAAATTGGGGAGACTTGCAAAAACGTCAAATTATTTACTATCCAACTATCCAGTGGCGGAGCTTGAATTTTAAATTTTATTATTAACTGATTTAATTCATCACAGCTTTGCGGTTTTTGAAAGCCAGTTGTCAAAACTGCCGTAAACAGACACAATATTAGTATCATTGAATAGGTTTTTTCAATACCTTTTAAAAGAGGTGTCGCTTGCCATAGGGTTTCATTTAAAATTATTGGTCACAATGACCTTGTGACGTCATCTTTGAGGCATACGTCATCTATCATCACTAGTAGGGAAGTTTACAACCCTTAATATTCAGTTACCAAATTTCACTAGTTTATGTATAATCGTTCCAAAGATAAGAGGGGGGGGGGGGGAAGGGACTTTTGAATAGCACTGTATAGCGTACTTAAAGAATTCCAGTGATATAAATGCATACTTACCAGTAATAGCACAAATTCAACCATTTCATCATATATATTATCCCGCCGTGTGTCAAAAATGAATTCATTCAGTATATCTAAGAAGTTGATAATCGAAAAAAATACAAAACACAAAAATGGCCATCCGAATATCGCAATAATAATATCATTCAGCTCGTTTAGGTCCATATAAATCTGTTTTAAAATCCGTACTTGCTTAATTGATAATTGATCCAGATCCTTCGACATAAATTTGTTTTCTACAGAAATTTTTACAATTTCCTTAAGAAGGATATTTAAATTACAATAATACCCTTTCAGGCACCCACTCAAGCAGGTTGCAAGTAAAAACGTGTATAACCATATGAATTCGTCCACGTAATGCAACATTATTGATATTCGATAAAACAGAGATTCCTCCGATATGTACGTGAAGTAATAAAAATCCCACCCAGTAGTAATTATAACAATTCCATTTAATATGATGTAGAGTGTAGACATTATTATGATATATTTAAATTTTGTTCGTGTTAGTGATATTTTCTTATACATTTCTTGCGATTTATTTAACAAGCATTTCCAGTATTTCCTACTGCGGAATAGTGAGTCGATCGTTATACTAAACGACAAAAGCCAATAGGTAACGTTACTCAGAAATTTCAAGATAATCGTCACTGAAGTTTCATTTTTATGTTCACCTAGAATTGGCAGAACCTCGAACACGAATATGAATATTCTCACCGCAAGCCAAAAAGCTAACCAAGTGTAGTGCAAGGTTTTTAAAGTCCTTGATTCTGGACTATTTTGGAAGCAGTGTAACGGAGTTATGGTCAATATAATACAATGTTTGTATAAGACGACAAAAACGCGATGTCTCGTTTGACACATTTTACATTCTGGATTGAGAACTAACAAATACTTCGATTAATATAATATTAGGGTTAATTTATATCCATTCGGAAAGTCATTATGAAGTTTATATATTATGTCCTTGACTCTGAAAGTAAAACTATACAATCCGTTATTTCTAGCCGACTTGTTAGCAAAAGAATTGGAAGATTGCACATCGTTTTCTTTGGTTTTAATTTTGTCACTTTTAATTTCACATATTACAAAATTTAAATTCCTAGAAAGGATTGACAATATTAAAGTAATGTTTATATGAGGTATAATTTTGGTGTAATGCAGTGGCGCAACTACCACAATTTCACATTTCGCGTGGAATAGTGACAGCGAATCAATGGGAATAGTTCAAGCGTCAAGATATACCATTATTCTTATAAAATATAAAACTTTGGTTGAATTCCAATTATAATAAAAAAACTATATATAATTTTAATAATTATCAGATTTAGTTATATACGAAATTTCACGTGATCAGAAGACAATTGAAAGATGATATATATGATTTAATCTTAATGGACATCTGACTATATCCTAAGAAACAATTTCCTACATTTAAACTGAAGTGATATGTGATTCAACCAGGGGTGGCTTGTTGTTCAATACTTCATCATCATATCGGTTTATAACGTCCTTCGCCGTCTTCAGATTCCTAATCTCCATTCCTCTCTGTTTCTCCACACCTCCTCGTCCAGACCTCGCTCCCGAACTTCATCTGCCCTCAATGCCCTCTCTCCAGCTCTTTCGTGGTCTTCTTCGCCTTCTTCTTCCTTGTGGTTTCCAGTTTACAATTTTTTTTGGGTATTGTGTCATTTGACATTCGCTGAACATGCCCGTACCATACGAGTTGTTTGGTTCTTAAATCATCTACAATGTCATGTGTTATTCCCATCATATTTCTTATTCTCTCATTTGTTACCCTTTCTCTATTTGATTTTCCAACTGACCTCCTTCAGAAGTCCATTTCTGTGGTTCTTATCATTCTTTCTGTTCTTTCTTTTATTGGTCATACTTCACAGCTATAGGTTACTATACTTTTAATTATTGAATTATATATTATTCTTTTATTTTCTTTTGTTATTTTTTATCCCATAGAATGCTGTTCAACATTGTAATTGCTCTCCTTCCTTGGGTGTTTCTTTCCGAAATCGCTTCATCAATTGCCCCGTCATTTGATATTTTCATACCTAGATATTTATATTCATTGCAGTGTTTGATGTTTTGGTCCGGTTGACAGAAGTAGATCTTGTTGTTGTCCTCCAATACACATGTATTCCGTTTTCTTCACATTAACTTCTAAACCCCATTTTTCATACTCCTCGATAAGTTTGTGTGTCATATATCTCATATCATCGATATCTTGCGCAATAACAACTTGGTCATCCGCAAAGGATAATGTGTATAGTGTTGATGTATCATCTATTGGTATGCCCATATTGTGACATTTTCTTTTCCAAGCCATCAATGCGCGTTCTAGATATATCTTAAATAGTGTAGGAGATAGGCAGCATCCTTGTTTAAGTCCGTTAGTTACTATAAATTCCGTTGTTATATTGTGTCCTATTTTTATTCTAGATCTGGTATTATCATACAAAGACTTTACAGCCTTTATTAATTCTACATTTATATTAGTGTTTCGTAAAGTTTCCCAGAGTTTTACCAAAGGAACGCTATCATAGGCTTTTTTTAAATCCACATATAGTAGATGTACTTCTTGGTTAAATGCTATCTTCTTCTCCAAGATTTGTGTGACTGTATATAAGTGATCGATTGTGGATCTTCCTGCTCTGAAATCGGCCTGTTCTTCTGTCTCCATTTCACAATATTCGTTCTCCATACGGTTTTTTAATATTTCCCCATGTATTCTGCTGATGGAATTTGTAACAGATATTCCTCGGTGTGACAATTACCGAGGAATATCACTTTTATCCCCTTTCTTATGAATTGTGGATACATATGATACCTTCCACTCTTCTGGTACTTTTGATCTACTCATACATCTTTGGAAAAGGTCTCTCAGTGAATGGTATAGTTTGTCTGCTCCATATTTTATAAGTTCTCCAGGAATATTTCCTGGTCCTGGGGCTCTGCCATTCTTTAGTGATCTACATACTTCCATAACTTCTGATATACTTATTATTATCAGAGATCCTTGAGTAACTATATTGGGATTAAAGTTTTCTATGTTTTTAAATTTTTTTCTGTCTTCTGATAACATTTTTTCAAAATATTAATTCCATGCTTGCGCTGGTATTGGTGAGATGATATCTTTTTTCCACTCCTGTCTCATTTTCTTAAGTAGTCTCCAGCTTTCCGTACTATTCCTACCTCCTATATATGCGTTAAGTCTAGAACATGTCGCCTCCTATTTTTCATTCTTTTTTGTACATATCATTTTACGCACTTTTGCTTGGGCTTCTTTATGTCAGTTTGTCATTCATATTTTTTGAGCTTAAGTATGCATGATATTTTTTGCGTTTTTCCTTCGTGTTCAAAACTTTGGTGACGCAATTGAACAGGAACTTTCTTGGCCAAGAAAATATTTCGTTACGTAAAAACATGTAATTACATATAATGGAATTATGACTCTGGTATTCAGAAAATGTGTAATACATTATACATTTTTATTAACAAACATGCCAACAAATTAATTTATTTTTTCCAATTTTGCTCACCATATAATGACATACCAAGGGCTAGAACTTATATTGTTTCCAGAATTTTATTGCTTGTTAAAAATTTACTTATATCAGATAGTAGAGTATCCGAGTCTTTTTTAATATACAATTTATCTAAAATATAACAAAAATCCACTTATCACAACCATAGGGTCTAACAGATACCCCGTTGGTCACTTAGTAATTTAAAAAGTAAAGTAATAAATTAACATTTTATAATTAAATTCAATAAATCACAAACAGGAAGCACGTGGTTTTCGGGACGACACATTTTAATTGCGCAAATTAACAGCACAAGTTGTTCAAAGTCATGTCTGATTGGTTTGAGGTAAATGTGAAGTTATCTCAATAATCTACAAATTTCATTGCCCTTTTATCTGGGGAAATTTAAGATAGTTATACCACATTGTTTAACCTCTCTGTGAAACTAATATAAGAAGCTTTGCTTCTCGTTTATCCTCGTTAGAATTCGCAACTGTTTATTTTTTACCGTAGGCCCTAGATGTACCAGAAAAACGCAAGTACATATATGGATTTAAAGCATAGTTGCATATTTAAATGCAACACTGAATCTTTCATCGTTCTCTCTGTACCAGATTATATCACTTCGGTATTGCACTAATAAAATATTAATATATTAAATAGTGGATGGCAATTATGGGCATCGGAATTACGGTTATAGTAAATAATACTAGGTATTGAAACAATAAACCGATTAAACAAATTTCTTACTCTGTGCTTATTGGCGAGATAATACCTCATCTAACTACCCTGACGAGAGTCGCCATTGAAAACAACTTATACCAACCTGGATCATTAATAGCGAAGAGTCACCAGATTGTCAAATTCTTTTGATTTCATTAAAATATTTCTCTGAGTCATGGGATCTTTAGAAATCTACCAGGTATGTAAATATGAAACAGGAATTCTTTGTATAGAAAATACACGTTTATTGTACGAAAATGATAACATATATTTTATTCTAAGTATTGCCCATTGCTAGCTATACAGTTTTCTCATCTCTCTGATAATTTGTGGATTCCGTGCCAAAAAAATTCTTGATCTTCTGAGGCAAACCAGTCATCGAGCCATTTTCGCAAGAAGTGAAGCCCTGCTCAGCAAGTGCGTGTCCCATCGATGCAAATAAGTAGTAATCGGACGGAGCCAAGGCTGGCGAGTAAGCCGCATGCGAAAGAATTTTTCAACTAAATGCCTCAATCGTCTCTTTGACCGGTTTTGCTGTATGTGATGGCGCATTATCACGAAGCAAAATCACTTTGTGTTGCCTTTTTTGATAGTCTGGCCGTTTTTCACGTAAAGCTTGATTCAAATCGATCATTTGTTGTTGGTAGCGTTCAGTATTAACGGTTTGGCCAGGTTTTAGCAGCTCATAATAGATCACACCCTTCTGATCTCACCAAACACAGAGCATTGTCTTCCGTCCATAGCGATTTGGCCTTGCAGTCGATGTCGATGGTTCGCCTGGGGTTACCCATGATCTTTTACGTTTAGAATTCTCGAAATATATCCACTTTTCCTCACTTCTCCATCGTCACAATTCGATGGAGAAGTGACTTCCTTTTGTATCTGGCGAGCAGCATTTCCCAAATGGTTTCTCGATTTTCCTGCTATCTTTCATTCAGTTCAGGTGGAACCCATTTTCTCTTCTTCTGGATCTTTCCCATGGCTTTCAAATATATGGAGACGCGAGTTCTTGTTGCGTTTGAGCATCATTTTCATTGAACAATGCTTGTAATTCGCTATCTTCAAACTTTTTCGGTGGTCTTCCAGGTTCTTCGTTTCACGTCAAAATTAAGTTTTGAATTTTTTTAAACCATTCAAAGCACTGTGATTTACCAAGAGCATACTCACTGTAGGCTTCGAGAAGCATTCGATGCGATTCTGCAGCTGTTTTCTTCAAATGGTGACAGAAAATTAATGCTGTCCGCAAATCGTAGTTTCCAGGCACAAAATTCGACATGATCCACGCTACTAAAAACGATGTTGTTGTATGAAACTTGTGTTGTTGTGAGATAAAAACCTTTATCAGATGTCAAAACAAGAAAATGGCGCCAATGACGTGGTATTAGCAGCTAGGCCATCTATGGGCAAATTCCGGTTTCATATTTATATATCTGGTAGTATAAATCTTCGTCATTTCGTAAACTTTACCTTCTTATATGTTCTTGTTTCTTGGGTGGTTGTATCTATGTAAGAATGAAACCTTTTTAGAACAAAGCTATACTCACGATACTTCTGTTAAAGTGTATGTAAGAACAAATAGACGAATGAAGTTAAATAAACAAATTTATTACGAAAATACATTTATATAAATGTGAAGCTGTTCGCAATGGCTGTTGCGAACAACTTCTAACAAAAAGAGAGCTTTAAAATTCCAACATAATCAACAATTTTTAGTGCAGTAAGGAGTTGTGTCCAATTACGTAACTAGTTGCAAAGAAAAAATGCAATAACACAGTATTCCCAAGCAGATACTACATCGACAACTATGTATATTTAAAGAAAACCAAATGGCTGTTTGGTCCTCTTTTCCACAGTTTCATTTAATCCTATTGAAGCCCATATTCACAAAAGTACAAAATTTTACGACTAATTATCTATTTAGTACATCACATCGATATATCTCACTAAATCCTATCTACTTTTCATTATAACAAATGATATATTATCTACCTGTATTTATTGTACCTGTACAACATTTTTCTATACTAATAATATTGCTAACTAATACATTGTCTAATTTTTATCTACATGTTGCAACAACCACTTCAAGAACCATTTATATATGGTAGATGAACATACGTAGTTATCTGTAATACCTTTGAATGGAAATAATAAAGTTTATGAAAAATTATTGATAACAGTATCTTGAAGATTACCATTTTATGTATCGCCTTACGGTTATGAGGATGTATTGAACTGATTTCTCTATTAGATAATTTTAGAAAATTACCTAACAATGGCTGACTATATAAGATCTTGTTTAATATATCCTCTATAATTATTCACGTTAAATAAATTGTTTTAAAACACGTACTCTACATATGGTACAACATTTTCCTAAACACAGGCCTGAATCTAGAAAATCGAATATTATAATACACTACTCTACATCCCCCCGGCGAGAATGAGGTCTAAATATCCATTAGATTACACTACATGCTATCAACAATTAAAACATAACCTATATATCTTAAAGCTATTTGTGGCACGATCTATTAATTTGCAAATTAAAAGTTATACATAATACTCTTTAAATTTTAAATGTCTCTTGTCTCACACTTCAACTGGCGCCTGGGTCGGCGTCTCCGGCGTCGCCAACCTCACCTGGTTGCTTTCGGATTGAACGACTCCGTTGACTTGGGCCCCCATCTGGGTGTCTCTCCAGGGTGTCGTCAGAATTTTCAACCTCTGATAATATTTGTTTTTATGATGATAATGAGAGAATTTGATGTAGAATAAAATAAGTATTATGGTAGTTTTAGATATACACTAGGCACAAAAATTAAAGGATGTAAAAGAAATCCTAAATTTTTAGGTGGTCTTCAAAGGGCTGTAACTTGGAATGAGACAGTCACAGAGCATCTTAAAAAAAGCAGATTGAAGCTCCAAGTTTCTAGTTTTGAGTTCAAAATATTTTACCATCAGCAGCTTGAGTAATCATAAGAAAACCATCGAAAATTTTTTTTCCAAATCTTTGTTTGACTTTCAAAAGGTCTTCAAACAAATTTTTTCAGCGATTTTATCATGAAGTTTCTTGGATAATTTTATCCTGTTTAATTTGAGCGGTCTAAAAGCCTTAAGAGTTCTCGTCGTTCAAAGCAAAAAAGTCAGTTTTGACTTTGGTAATTAATTACTCGGGAAATCTTTTTTTTTTCATTTTCTTTTCTTACAATAATTAACATTTTTTGATAACAAAATATAAATCACTGCTAAAAGACACATTCTAAATCTCAAAAAACGAATAAAAAATGAAAAATTCATCATTAAATTGATTTTTAGCAATAACGACAAATTCAATCATTCCGAACACAACGAAAAAAATCGCAGCGCTTTAAAATTGTCAGGGTTTCTTTGGGATAATTTGAGGTTGAAAAGAAACAGTCAACATCCTTAGTCTGTCCATTATTTGCAAAGTTATGTCAAGTTAAGCGAATATCCCTAAATACGTAATTTTTTACCCCCTCTTCAACAAACATTCTCTCACCGAAAATTTCATTTTATCAAAAACCAATAACTACGACTTGTAAAGAATACTTTGCAGTTTTTAAAACCCTACTTAAATTTTCTGTACGATCATTATTTTAGATTAAAACGATACAATCCCATTAAGTAAGAACTGGTTAAGGCAAATCTAGTCAATTATGCCTTTAGATTTTAGATACATAATAGAAGATATATAATCTGTAAAGCCTAGTTTCTGCACGTTTATTTTTTATGCCGTTATTATGCGCTTGACCCCTTCATATACCGCCCTAATCCACCTACATTATTTTAATTTAGCGTTAAAACTTTTTCGCATCTAATTTCGGATAGGGGAATTTATTGGTTAAATATATAAAATAAATGACATCCACTTACCTTGCGACATGAACCAGGTGTCGTCAGAAACTTGTACAGAGCAACAAGGGGTATCATTATTACAGAAGATCCTGCAATGACCCACCCAAGTACATTAGCCCATACTGGATAGATGTAGTCCTCATAACTGAGGGGTTCGTAACCCAACAATCCGTAAACAATAATGAAAAGCAAGAATAAGGGTGCCGCGAATTTCCAACAAAATCTCCAATAGTACCCGGGCGCGAATCCAATCATGTCTTGTATATCGTCACAAAATCGCTGGGTACCTAAAAAGTATTAATGAGATGAGATATATGCTACACGAGGTATACAGAGCGCGGCAGGTTACTAGGTGAATTACTGAGTCAAGGCGAATTAACGAGTGAACTCCTAATCAATGTAAGCCAACCATCGTAATGTATCATGTGGTAAAAAAAAGAAAGATATGTGACTCGATTTGGAAAAAAAAGTTTATTACAACTTTGTAAATCTATCTCAAGTGTAATACGCTGTGTAGCTTATTAAATGAGTTTATCTGACTATTTGCCTATATTTATTTTCTTTTCTTTTACCAAATTTAGAAATAATATCATCCAGAAACTTTGCGGCACCACTTGGGGAGCAATAGCGAACACCCTACGTAGCTCTGCCCTGGGCCTCGTATACAGTACTGCGGAATACGCTACCCCTGTATGGTTAAACAGTAGACATGTCCATAAACTCGACACACAACTGAACTGCACGATGCGCAACATCACGGGATGCATCAAATCCACCCCGACATACTGGTTACCAACACTCAGCCACATCGCTCCGCTACAGCTCAGAAGACAAGATGCTCTAGCTCACCAATACCATAAAATAATGGCTGATCAACAACTCCCCATACATGAGGACATTGGTAAAGCAACTTCTAGCAGACTTAAATCCCGAACACCACCAGTCAAGACCGCATTAGAACTCTGCGTAAGCCGCTTCAACGTGGAACAGAGATGGAAGGAGACCTGGGAACAGTCCAGAGTAAGCCCACTGGATTCGACCTCCCACGGCAAATATGGAAGACTGTCAACAGGATCCGAACTAAACATGGCAGATGTGCGGACATACTAAACAAATGGGGTAAGCTGCCTTCACCTGAATGTGACTGTGGGGATCCCATCTAAACCATAACCCACACTGTCCAATACTGTGGAAATAGAGCATACCGAGGAAGATGCGGACGACTTTATATCCCTTACACCCTCGGCGATCGAATGGATCAAAAACCTGGATCTGGCACTGTGAAATATATATAACTATGATATTTTGTATTTCGTAATTATTGTAATTTGAATCCATATATTAAGCCATACGATAAATAAATAAATAAATAGCCCTAGATTATGTACATATGTATTGCGATTGAAGCTAGTTGTTGTGTTTTTAAACTTTGTTAGATGCGAAAAACATAAATAAGGCTAATGTCGTATAGCTTAGAATAATATATAAGTCTGGCAACACTGATATTGATCAGTGTTGTATGGAGAGAACATTTAACAAACTTCAAAAGCGGAGAACGTACGTTGATACGTTCTCCGTTTTTGAAGTTTGTTAAAGGTTCTCTCCATACAAAGGCTGGAAATCGAATGATGTTCCACTGGCACGCATTCACTCCTCCACTACCAGCTGGCAACCAAAGTGAACAGAGATCACTTAGATAAATTTCAATATTTTCATTCGTACATTGCCTTGCTAAGGCAATTCTTCTGAGGCGAAGCAGTGCGGCGCCCAACATGGTGCTCGAAACTACAACCTTCAGATTAGTGCTGGAGTCTCAGGCTCCAGCTATTATTAGTGCTGGAACTTTCACTAGACACAATGAGCATTAACGCGTAACAAACACCCACGACGAAATAAGTGGCCGTAACACGAAATATCCCCTATATACTCAAGAAGGCGGCCGTTCAACAGCTGCGTGTCGGCATGCCTTTGTAAGCGCACCATCAAAGTTCCGACGCAGAGTGAATCTTCTTGTCTTAATTTCTGTTCGGTGCTATGGTTAACCAGATTCAGCTTCGAACGACAATTCAAGGTATAACTGAAGTGTTTCTAATTTACGTGTTTAATGTTCCACGTGTTAAGGGATTAAATAAATTACTGTTATTGCTTACCGTATATCCATGATACAGCGATTGCTTCAAAGAATACTGCAAAGAGCATAGAATACCCAGCGGCGTATCTGTCGAGGAGATGAAAGAAGTAAAATCCTCCTTGAGAACACGAGGCCAGCCCCACGAGAAAGTATAACGTAAACAAACCGGCCACAAATAACTCCCTATTCCTGCCGATCTTCGGAAACTCGTCACTCAACGCTGTTATTATTGCTTCGGAACCACCAAACTACGAAATTAATGTTAGTCTGGTATTCGGTATGCTTACCCATTTGAACTTACCGAACTGTCTAATCCCAAAGTCAACAGCATCATGAAGAAAATGAGGGACCAAAATATGCTGCCGGGCATCGTGGCGATAGCTGCAGGATATACGACAAAAACTAGACCTGGTCCCTCTGTGGCCACTTCCTGTATGGGTCTTCGGGCGACGTGAGCCATATAGCCCAAAACCGAAAATATTACGAATCCTGCTATGAAACTTGTGGCCGAGTTTATCACACTGGTCAGTATGGCGTCCCTGTGAAATAGAAAACATGGTTTGCAATTTGCGACATTACTTGAAATAAAAATACTAATCCCTGCATCACGTGATGGTACACTAGGGTAACTCCGTACCAGTCGAGATGCAGTCAGGTATACTTGAAATATTCAAATCGATGTAGGTACAAGCGATTCAAACACGTTGTCATCGTGTTTGACTATCTGTTGTTTTGTTTCTGTGACTTTATTATACCTTTAAAGATAAAGATACTTTGGTTCCATAAAGTATCGTTGACGGGCAGCTTTTGCGCCATCTCGTGTTTGTTTTTTTAAACCTTGAGTAGATCGAAGCCGCAGTGTCATATGTTATAAATAGATTTTAATAAGGATTTGTTACTAAATAAAATGAAAAAGAAACGATGAAGACGTACGTGTTGTGTTGTTAATTGCGAAAATACAGAGGGTCAAAATTCAGAATTACAATTTTACCGTTTCCCTAGGCAATCTTACGAATTAGAGAGGAAAAGAAAATGGATTGTAGCAGTGCGTTGTCAAAGGTAATTATTTTTTTTAGGTCTCAAATCATTATTAAATAAAGGGTGGTCCAACCATAATGCACGATGTTAATTGTGAGTCACACCTTAACGTCAAGTTTTTTGCCCAACTTAATTTGACATTTCTTTATTTCTGACAAATTCAACCATGGAGAGGTACACAATTGAGCAGCGCTTTAAGATTGTTGAAGCCTTTTACGAAAATTGGTGTTCAAATCAAAATGCATTTCGTGCACTTCGTGACTTTTTTGGTCAGCATAATCGACCAAATGTGTCCACAATTGGAAGAATCGTGCGCAAATTTCAGCAAACCGGGACTGTAGGAAATATGAAAACACCTGTGGCATGCTCGCCCAGTTCGTTGTGCGGAAAACATTGCTGTTGTTCGCGATAGTGTAGCAGAAGAGCCGTCAACGTCGACTCGTCGTCGTGCCCAACAATTGAACATCTCATGAACATCACTGATGCGAATTTTGAATAAAGATTTGAATTTACATGCTTACAAGGTTCAATTGACTCAAGAGCTGAAGCCTACTGACCATTTCAAGCGTCGTCAATACGCCGAATGGTTGGTTGAACAGACAGAAGTGAATGGTGACTTTACAAAGAAAATCATCTTCAGCGACGAGAGACACTTTAACCTCAGTTAACAAGCAGAATTGCCGCATTTGGGCAAATGAGAATCCACGAGTGATTGTTGAAAGCCGATGCATCCACAAAGAGTGACTGTTTGGTGCGGTTTATGGGCTGGCGGCGTCATGGGGCCGTACTTCTTCGAAAATGAGGTCGGCCAAGCAGTTACCGTGAATGGTGTTTTCTATCGCGAGATGATAACGGACTTCTTGTGGCCAGAAATAGAGGATATGGACCTGGACGATATGTGGTTCCAACAGGACGGTGCCACTTGCCACACAGCCAACGAAACAATGGCACTTTTGCGCGAGAAATTCAATGGCCGTATTATCTCACGTCGTGGCGATGTTAATTGGCCGCCATGATCATGTGATTTGACACCGTTGGACTTCTTTCTTTGGGGATATTTAAAAGAAAAAGTATACGTCAATAAGCCAAGAACAATTCAAGAGCTAAAGGATGAGATAATTCGGCACATTAACGACATTGAACCTCAATTATGTCTCAGAGTCATTGAAAATATGGACCATCGGATAGAGGTATGCCACCGAAGCCGTGGCGAGCATTTGGCCGATATTTTGTTTCACACATAATTGTCATAGATCTTTCTATCATAATAAAAAATATTAAGATAATTCTCTGAAAACTTTTTGTTTTATTTATAATTAACATCGTGCGTTTTGGTTGGACCACCTTTTACATAAAACATATAATAACTACTGTCTTGTTAAAAAGAAAAAGGTTTTTAGGCTTTGCACGTATAACGACAGACGAAATGATGAAGAAATTTACTGAAATAGACCTTCTTTTCCAAATTTTACTCAAATTTATTGCTTCTGGAAAAGATAGTCAACCTGCATTTTTTAAAAAAGTTTTTGCTGAGAACAGACTTCTGATATTTCTTATGATGATGAAATGTGGATTAACTTTCGCTGTAATTGGCTGTTTGTTTACAATATCCCCTACTTCTGGTATAAACATTTTTCCAAGTGTTGAAAACGTTAATTTCTAAAGCAAGAACGTGGATATTTTGGCCATCAAAAGAGGCTATTAGAGAAACATGGCCTCGAAGTTTTTTAAACTACTCGAACTGTCGAGCAATTATTGATTACACTGAACTTCGTACTGACACACCACCAACAGTCAAATAGAGAATTTTAATGTATTCGACTTACAAATCTAGCTCTAAGTCTGTTCTCAGCAGAAACTTTTTTAAAAAATGTCATAAAAAAACTACATTACAAATATTTCAACATGTTACTATTCCTTAGCGCTGAAGCCGTACAAAGTCTTTAAACACGATATGACGATAAAAAACTTACTTATAAACGTTGTTGTGGTATTTGTTGTAGGAAGCGTAAGCTAGAAGGACCCCAAACCCTGGACCTAAAGAGAAGAACACCTGCGTAGCCGCATCTACCCATACCTACACATTGAATTCATGTAATTAAAGTTAAAAATTGTTTTTCGATTTAAATTGCTTTATTGGGTTTAAATCACTTAAATGTTCGTATTATTTTTTACGATGGAAAGAACATACTTAAACCGTATGAATTTTTTTACTAACAGTTTCAATGACATGCCATCGTCAGGGTGTTTTTATCAAGCAACTATTTATAAAAGTTCCACGTTAAACAAATGTACATTTTGTATCACTTTTTATTTATTTAACTTTTTAAAAACAATTTATTTTTAATTTACGATTTTAAACACTTTACTATGTCAAAAAAGGAGCAACCGACTTTTATAATTTAATTTAGACTTATTCGACGTTTACTCGACGACTAATTGAAGATTACTGATATGTGAAGTTACGGACTACCGAAGCTACTCGTGGTTGTTTCTCTATTTAAAACATTTCTGTTGCTGATGCTGCAGGAATGTTCTAAGAAGTGTTTTTCTTAAGACTTTTAGCAAGTTGCAATAATTGTGATAAAATACAATGTAAGTTTATGATAAGCACAAAAGGTTTTTAGTTACGCGATAACCGCAATGACTTTGGTATACTCTTTTCTGGACATAATATCCTGTATGCTAATGGCCTTTTACAATGTATATTACAATATTATAAAATACAGTACTATTCTAAGTCTTAACCTAATATAAGAGAGGATTCTATATAACATACATTTTCTTTATTTATTTAATGTCTAAAGACATTAATATTCAATTAGCGGACAATAAAATGATATATTCAAGAATACATATATAATAAAAGGTAGGTATATAATAAAAATATGAACTAGAAATTAAATGAAAAAAATAGAAACAAGGAAAACAATTTCGTATATATGTAATTAAGAGAATTATGCAATATGACATAAGTAAAATATAAATAAAGTACAATGTATTAATAACAGGTATTCTTTTATGATAAGTGGCATCAAATTCTTAGGCCATTGGTCACTAACATTGTTGCGTAACTTTACATTATATATATTTTATTTCTCTTATGTAAGTTTCATGAAATGATCACCTTCATTATTTAAATATATTGCTATATTATTTGACAGACTGATTCCTTATCTCAGTGCTTCATATCTTTTACACTGTTTACTTACATAGGCTTCAAAACTTGAACATGATTTGATATGGGCATTAGGCATAAAGGTGGCTACACACGTAACTGAAAGCTTGACAAGCATGCATGATCAATATTTTTCTACAAGCATACTACTTGAGAATACTCAATAATAGAGCTACTCTAGCTGTAGAAAAATGATGCGCAAGCATTTTCCTACAGACGCTCAAGTATGCTTGGACAAAAATATTGATCATGCCTGCTTGTCAAGTTTGCAGTTATGTGTGTAGCCATCTTTAGAGGTCTTTTTATTTAAGAAACCAGTTCAACCGTTTGCAATAGTCATCAAAAACAGAAATTTCATATATCTGAGATACGTTGTCTATGTCATACTTCTTTTTTTTTTTTTTAAATCTGATATTAATTTATCAAATATTGGCCTACTAATAAACTCCTGGACAAAATTATCAGTAAAACTTCGTATTATCACTTTTATTTTTTCGAAGATTTAAATCATAGTACCTACGTGATATTGAAATTAAATTATTTGAACTAATGTTTAACAAAATAGAATGGTATTATCGAGAAAAACATGAATCAATAACAGAAAGGAACAATAATTTTAAATATGACGAAAACGTTGTTAATGATAAACTTTAGAAACAAAATTGGAGGTGAAATATATTATTAATACGCTTTAAGTTAAGTTTTAATACACTTGTTAATATATCTAATATATTGATATGGGATATTCATTAGTCGAAAGGAAAGAAATATTAGAAATTTACTTAACCAGCAATAAAAACAAATATATAGCTAAAAGAGAATATGCAAGAAAATATCCTGAAAGACGCGTTCCCTCCAAAAACACTTTCTCTAATATTTATCTCAAGTTTGGGGACAGCGAATCCTTAAAAGATAAGAAACGAGAAAGAAAGAAGCCCAAAACAGGAGAAGATATGGAAATGGACGTTTTACTTTTTTTTACCGAACACCTCAATAAATCTACTAACGCTGCTGCAGAAGAATTTAATATTTCTCAAGCAAGTATAAGACGGATATTACGGATATTAGAACGTCACAAATATAAGCCTTATAGTATTTTGCCAATTCACCTTTTAACTGAAAATAACTTTGCCGACAGAAGAGCTTTTTATAGAAAGATGATTGAGAGAGCAGAAAACGACAATAATTTTTCAAAAAACTTATTTTGGACCGATGAAAGTAGCTTTTCAACGGACTTTTTAATAGGAAAAATGCCGCAAATCCACATATTATAAAAAAGATAAAAACCCAAGGATATAATATAGTAAATGTGTGGTGCGGTATTCATCAAAATACAATTGTGGGTCCCGTATTCATTAATGCGTCCTTGAATGCAGTTCAGTATTTGAATATTATTCGGGGTGAAGTAGAGAACTATTTAGATAATATTCCCCTTGCAACAAGGAACTCTGTTATTTGGCAACATGATGGTGCTCCTCCACACTCTGTACGGAACGTAACGGAATATTTAAATGACAAATACCTATTTTGGATAGGAAGATACGGTCTTATACATTGGCCTGCTAATAGCCCAGACTTGCGTCCTGGACTTCTTTTTGTGGGGAACACTAAAACAAAACATATACGAAAATTCGGTATATAATAACTCGGATGAGTTAAAGGACTGTATCAGTCAAGAAATAGAAAATTTTCGGAAAATGTTCATTTATTTGAAAACGTTAGAAATGAAAGATGCGTTTATTAAAAGATGCCAACTGTGCCTTGATAGAAACGGAGGATACGTGGAGAACATATAGATATGTTTAATTTTAATAAAGTTCATTGGTTTTATGTTATTTATTGTTGCGCATTGTTTTTTTTTATCATTATTTCGTTATTTATGTTTTGTGTTCATTAAACTTTGTTGTTGTCATTTTAATAAAGGTTTATTTGTTTATTATAATTATTATGTGTTGCCGCATCAAAGAATTTTCATACTTTTTTCTTAAAAAACAAGATGTGTCGTTATATCTCAAAAACATAGCTCTCCTGATTTATGGTCTAATGCCAAACTTATTCCTGTGATGTGACTATGTATTTGTATGAATATCTCAAGAACTATACTTACCAAGATACAACAATTATATATTTTTGTGATCAGAAAACTGTGGGTAACTTTTTTAAGTAAAAAAATACAGGGTGTTCCATTAAAAAAAAATAAAAAATTGTTCGCCCCCTTTCAATTTGCATAGTTCTTGAAAATTTGTTTAAATATTCAAAGAATTTATAAAAAATCATGTAAAGTCTTTGTTTGAATTTTTCGATTCGATTAATATTAAGAGAAATAAAGGGGGGTCAATTTTAGGTGACTAACCTTGTACATCACGGAAATGTAAATAATAACAATTCAATTTTACGTATGTTTTCTCCTAACCCAAACAAGTCACATACCTACTTACTGTACTACTAAACCTCTCTCTTACCTCAGCTGATCCTATGGCACTGAAATTGGGATTCAAATAATATTTGATTCCTTCTGCGGAACCTGGCAGCGTCACGCCTCTCACGAGCAGTATCAGAAGTACGGCGTACGGAAACAAGGCCGTGAACCACACGACTTTTCCAGACGTGGATATGCCCTTCCACAGAGAGAAGTAACATATTACGTAAACAGCTAAAAGACATAACGCGATGTCCCACTTTATGGTACCCAGATCGTGTAGTCCTGCGCTTTTGTGTAGTTCTAGGACTGCCCGGCTGCAATACAGTATCGTACATAATACAGTATGTTTATACATTATCGTTTATACACATAATTAGAAGGCTACAATAAAAGGAAGATAGGTTATTAAGGCTGTTTATACATGTTAACTGTTAATAATCCTTTGTATACTAATTCTAAATCTAGACTTGAAAATGTTCCATAAAATAACGTTTACGAAAAAAAATTAATACATAATTAAAAGTAACACTGACGTAGTTTGCCATAAAACACTATATATATGTTACTGTGAAACACCGAAATCCGGTGAATGTCGAGATACACCAGTGAATGGTGTAACATTCTCTAAGTTGCTTGGCGTATGTCCAAAATATCGGTCAAATATCATTATTTCTAACTTACACCGGTGAATGTCGACATTCAGCATGTACTCATGGTGTATGTTGAAAAGAAACATTTTTTTAATAAAGGAAAACAAAAATAAGAGTATAGGTAATATTTATTTATTAAAACGACATGGGAAAAGTTTTCCAATAAACTTAAGGAAATTGTTGAACTTAAAACAAACAATAGAACATTGCAAATCACGAAACACAAGTAAAATAATGTCAATATAATAAACATATACATACATTTTAATTTTTAAACTGAAATATAAAAAACCAAGAAAATGTATGACATTCTTATTTATTGCAACAACTTAAACTACCATGACACTTCGAATTGAACAAAAGGCCTTTGCTTTTACAGCTGCATTTAGCCGTTGAACACTTCCTTTTGCAATTGCAACGTGTATAGCCTTGCCCTCCACTTTTTGAATTAGCACAAGCTGCTTCTCTTAGCGACATTTCTTGAATCGAAACCTCATCCATGGAAAGTAACTTTTCTTTACAAATTACGAACTGATTACGGGTGAAAAGCTGTTTCAAGGTACCATTTTTGTTTGCTAATTTATAAAAGCTTGAATCCTCTATTCCAATAACAACCGCTAATACATTTCGAGGGTCTGTACGACCACGGTCGACATCAGTGACTTGAATTCTTACGGTATCACCAATTTGGGCCGGAGGAAACTTTTTTTTGACGTTCGCAACATTTTTGTTGCTTGAAGTATAGAAGATTCTCTTTTGCGTACTCTTTTTGAAGAAATTAGCTCTTGTTGTTCCGCCAGTACTTGAGATGAAGACGTGCTAGGTTGCGGATCAGTCAATGCTTGAGATGAAGACATGCTAGGTTCCAGATTAACTCCAATGGTATTTTGGTTATCCACGTCGCTTCCATCTGAAATATGGTCATCAATATGGTCACTACCCAAATTTTCTTCAAAAGTGTTGACATAGGCTTCTAACTGTTCTTCGGGTTCAATGCTAGCAATTTGCCCACGAGGGAGAGATGATGCTATGCCCCTTTTTGGTTTAACGCCAAACAGGGCTTCATATGGACTCTGGCGTATTCCTTCGTGATATGTTGTGTTTTTGGCGAATTGGGCAAACGGCAAACCTTCTGACCATTTATTTGAGTCATTATCTTGCATCCATTCAGTTAGCATATTCTGTAAGTCCTGATTGGCTCTTTCGACTGAGCCTTGTGTTTGACTGTGACGAGGCTTTCCGTGTACTATTTTAACATCTTTCCACATACCGCATAGTTCAGATATGACTCGATTACCGAATTCTCTACCATTATCCGAATGTAATATAGCGGGAGCACCAAATGTTAAAAAAATATGAAGAAGGTGATATACTACTTCTTCCGCTCTCTTGCTTTTTAAAGGTCGCAACTGGACAAACTTGGTTAGATGATCTTGATATACCATTATAAACTTGTAATCGCCATCCCTGTGTGATTGCAAGTCTATCAAGTCGACTTGACATCTAGAGTTCACTTCGGAACTGACCATTAGTTTCACAACAATACCTTTTTTAGGCGCACTGTGTTTCATTTGACATTGTTTACACAAATTTAAATACAACATTACAACTTCATAAGTAATATTTTTGTATCTAACTTGCAATTCTTTAAGCATTCGTGTTCTTCCTCCATGGCCTATTCTTATGTGAGTTTCGGAAAGTATATTAAGCAGCTCATCATTTGTAACATAATACTGGATATTCGTTTCTCCTGGTTTTAGTGGCACAATTAACTTTTCTTCATCGCTAACTTTTAAAATGTCAAAACGTTTTAAACGTCTGTAGTCCAAAGGTGTACTACACTTACTTTTAGCAGAAATCTCTTCAGAAACGATTTTAGAGTACATTTCTTGAGAAAAATAAAAACAATTGCCTTCTCGTTTACTTCCAATTAAGGCATGTAACTTTTCAAAAAACTGATCACGATTCACTGCAGTAGCCATTGAACACAAATTATAATATCTAATAAAACAAATTAAATTAGCAAGCTTGCACACACGCTAACAGATCTTGCGTAAGACTGATGAAGCCAAAGCCAACAAACAGGATGCAGGAACCGCCCAAAAGCAAGTTACGACCTGTCGTTTCCGACATTCACCAGAGCCCATTTGTGTTTGTCGACATACACCGGTGAAAGTTCGAATGTATAATAAAATTAATGAACGTTCGGTCTTTCACCAAGGCATTTGGTATTTGTCGACATTCACCGGTGAATGTTGACATTTACTAATTTCGGACTTTCACAGTAACATATACACTACACTCGACGCGCGCTTTGCCAACAAAGTAGATGAGATTGTTGCAAGTATTGAAAGTTCAATTCTTCTAAAGAATTCATGAGAGAAGTTTGCAGGAATCAAATCTCCACAAATATAAAATAATAAAAAATCAAAATCCACGAAGAATAGAAAAATTATCAAACGATTGCAAGAGAATGACTGTTTTAATTTAAAAGCTGATAAAGGTAATAAGGCTGTTATCTTGGATTAAAAGGATTATTATGAAAGGACTATTATGACTCGACGGGACGGTTGTTGCGAGGATAAAAATCATGTAATGAGCGGAACGTTTCTCGAATGGAGCACTGAATTTGAAATTAAAATTTGATTTTCATACACTGTTGAACATCATAACGTTCCATGGTGATTGGCTATACACTACTGAATAATACACGATAAATTTGAGAGATGTTGCTTTAACAACATGGCCGCTATAATCCAACAAATTTCGAGCGCCCCTATTGAAAGACCCTATATTTAAATGAACTAATAATATGCACTAGTCATGACTTACTTAAAATATTCAGAGGCTGCCGATGCGAATCTGTCGTCCAATCCAGCTTCTGTTCTGTTGAATTCCGTCAAATTCCGTGTAGGATCGAACTGAAAAGTTAAAATTAGTTTCTGAATATTTTGACGTCATTATGAAGTGATGAAAGGATTTTGATGATCTAGATTATGAAATACAAATTAATGCTAAGTTTGGGAAGGTGTAACTGATGAATAAATTGTAATCTAAATATCCAAACAGTTTTCTGTGTGGTTGAAGAAAGACGAAGAAATTCATTTCAAATGAGCCATTAAAACCTGATCCTATTTCTATAATGGGATCAAGAGTATTGGTATAGTATTGTTTTAGTTTCAAAAAATAAAACCCGCCACAGGTAGGATTCGACATTTGTCCCGGATCGGAACCGAACGACATACAGCTGTTTCGAACTTATTAGTTCTCATTAGTGCCGTACACGGTACGCCGATTCAGGACAAATGCCGAATGAACTCTATGGCGTATACATCTTTATCGATACGATTTCTGTCAGTAACATATAAGTCGGAAATCGAGAAGGGAACCACCAAACCGCCAAGAGGTTATCAAAGCAGTTCCCGAATAGCAAAGCTATTACATAATCACTCTAGGAAACAACTACTCCTCGGGCTAAAGCCCCGCCAGGCATTGAATTATACCCAGAAGCGATCCTCGACCCCTTTCTCGTGTTTCTGCACGATCAGATAAGGTTTCAAAAAATAAAACACGCCACAGGTAGGATTCGACATTTGTCCCGGATCGGAACCGAACGACATACAGCTGTTTCGAACTTATTAGTTCTCATCAGTGCCGTACACGGTACGCCGATTCAGGACAAATGCCGAATGAACTCTATGGCGTAGACATCTTTATCGATACGATCTCATCAGTACCGTACACGGCGTACCGTGTACGGCACTGATGAGAACTAATAAGTTCGAAACAGCTGTATGTCGTTCGGTTCCGATCCGGGACAAATGTCGAATCCTACCTGTGGCGGGTTTTATTTTTTGAAACCTTATCTAATCGTGCAGAAACACGAGAAAGGGGTCGAGGATCGCTTCTGGGTATAATTCAATGCCTGGCGGGGCTTTAGCCCGAGGAGTAGTTGTTTCCTAGAGCGATTATGTAATAGCTTTGCTATTCGGGAACTACTTTGACAACCGCTTGGCGGCTTGGTGGTTCCTTTCTCGATTTCTAACTTATAAGTTATTGTTTTAGTGTTCAATATTGATACAAATTTGAAAAATTCGTAAAGGGAAATCTAAGAGGAGATTAAACTGGGATTTTGAGGTGTACTTACAGGCTTACAGTTTGGGGTGTTCCAAGAATTATTACACGTGGTCCAAGGCAGCAAACTTGTGAACGAAGCGAAAAAGAAACGTAGCGCCCAAGCTATTATTACATTGTAGTAGAAATCAACGTAGAATGCTATTAAAACGACAGCGTATCCTATACCTAAAGGAAATAAACGATTTAATAATTGCAAAAGTTCAACAACATAGAAATATCTATATCAGAAAACAAAATTTAGGGTGTCTCAGTTGGAACTATAGGATTTGAATTGCGCGCTATTTGTGCTCTGTCAAAGGTAGGGCGTCAATATTTTACGACTGTCATCTACAAACCATCCACGTCAATATGCCGGGATTAACAGTTCAAGAATGAATGGCTTGTGTACAACTATTTTATAAAAGTAAGCGATCATTTACAGGTACATTAAGAAAAATTCGCAGCAAATTAGGAAAAAATGAAGCGCCTATAGAGTTAGCAGTTCGTAATTTACTCAAGAAAGTTGTAGATACAGGTTCTGTTATTGATAAGGCAACACCAATACGTTCTTGTCGTGGTTGGTCAGATGAAAATGTTGCTGCAGTGAGAGAAAGTGCACGGAAATGTCCAAACACCTTAATTTGTCATGGTGCATAATAAATGAATCTGTCAAGGGCTACCACGCATCGGATTTTAAATCTGCATCTGTCAGCATACAAAATTAAGTTGAAAAAACAATTAAAAGTTACAGACCATTTACAATGTCCTACATTTGTTAATTGTGTGTTAGAAAAAAGAGAAGGTGATGCTGATTTTTGCAACAAAGCTTTGTTCAGCGATGAAGCATGTTTTCATTTTGACGGATACGTTAGCAAACAAAATTGTCGAATTTGGGGTGCTGAAAATCCACATGATGTTCACGAAAAAGAAATGCATTCGCAAATATGCTGGATTCGGTGCGCATTTCGGAGTGGTGGAATAATTGGATCATACCTCTTTGAGAATGACGCTGGTAATACTATCACAGGCATGTTGACGTCGTATGGTTGTAGATGTATGGTTTGTCGTTAAATACTGACGCCCCACCTTTGACTGAACACTAATGGCGCGCAATTCAAATCTTATAGTTTCAACTGAAATATCCTATATAAGATAATATTGTAATACAACTCATTAACTCGAGCCTCGTCAGTAACCAATACGTATTATAACTGTGTAGAGTAGAAGTAAAAAATCACGAGCAAAATAAAGTGTCTCATTCATCTGTACATTTCAGAAAACATTCATTAAAAATCTGAACATTATTATCACAATAATAATGCATTATAATACTTTTTATCGCAATAATGATGCATTATAATACTTTATTTTCAGCAGGAACAATGCTAATGAAATAACTAAAATGTATGACGAGGCGAACGTCGCCAAAGTGCTTTTATTCGCAAATTACCGCGACTGAGTGGAAAGAACTAAAAAAGCAATTCACGGCCTTTTAACTCGAAAGAGTGGCGAAATGGGCGGTATAATCTGCGACGGCCGAATGACCATTCCTCAAGTGCTTTAACACCCCCATACGAGTGAAGTCTCTCTGAATATTGATGCCAGCTTTAGTCTTTGCCAGTGGCGTTGCATAAAAAGTCAGAAATATTTGGGGAGGGTGTATTTTATTAATAAATGGTAAGTAAAATGTATCTGTTTGAGTTAATGGCAATATATTAATTTATTACTTTTCTGCGCTCCACTATAAGCGGAAAAGTAATGTAATCGTGTAAAGAAAAAGCGAAAAAACCCCAAAAAATTTTTTTGGGTTTATTAAAAAAATGGTTTTTAAAAACTTTTTGTTGTGTGTGTTGTTGTTGTCGTCGGCATTTATTCTTGTTAGCACGATAACTCAACTAAATCGTGTCGGATCGATCGGGTTTTGACTGATTCGGATCGGGAACGTCTCCCAGACGACACCTATTGATTTTGAGGTGGATAGAACACACTCTACCATGTTCATGGGTCATGAAAAAGCGCAATGGTGGACTATTTGAGAAATTTGTTTGTTAGCACGATCACTCAATTAAATCGTATCGCATCGATCGGGTTTCGACTGATTCTGATTAGGGACGTCTACCAAACGACATCTATTGATTTTGAGGTGGATAGGACACACTCCACCCTGTTCATGGGTCATGAGAAAGTACGAGGGTGAACTATTTAAAAAAAGTAACACTGTCGCATAAAACACATATTCTGCATTTATGTGTTGGTTTATTTTTTCTCGGCCACTCAATTTCGAGATAAAGTTGTTCTACGTGCGGAAAAGTCCGTTTTAAGGTTTTAAAACTGTTTATTTAACGTATATTTGTTATAAATTGACGATATAAAGGCTGCAGGTCAAGAAGGTTTATACGGTTCCAATCTAGGACTTTTTATTATTTTATTTCTATAAATCTAGGACTGTTATCTGTAGATTTATTTCTTATATACAGTAAAAAGAAGTTCAAAAGTAGCCATCGTATTCGGTGTAATGAAACTCTTTTATGAGTGTGTCTAAAATTTTCAGTAGTCCCTTTAATTCGAAAATTGGCTTTGATATACTGTAATCAATTAGATAAGCTAAATGATAATCAATCAGAAGCTGTTGACGATTTATCATTTACTCTAAAAACATAACCTACCTTAAAATAATTAGCTTTTATATTTAGAAATTGTTTAAATTTTATCATTTTAACATACTTAATAGTTATTTACGAGCAACGTTTGAAGAAAAATATAATAATGAGTATATATAGAGTAATTCTGAAGTGTTATATGATATGTTCATAAATATTTGATATTTATGATCAAACGTGACCATGACCATCTGAAATGTCTACGCTCATAAATATCTGAAATATTTATGACTTATGACTAAGAGATGAGCGATATCTTATGCAATTCGCCTTAAGAAACAGGTATTCTACCAGTTGAGAGCTAAGCAGAGCCCTAGCAGCCGCTCTAAATGTAGCAATATCTGGACGAACGGTTAGAAAAAGGCTTAATGAAGGAGGATTAGCTAGTAGAAGACCAGCTATTGCATCACTTCTCACCAGAGAACAGAGTTATGAGTCTTGTAAGATATTCCAACTATGCCACCAAGAAACCCAGATATGAACCCCATAGAGCAAAAAAATTTAATTGATTAAATTGATTAAATTTTCGAAAAAATTAAAGTAATAATGTTTAACTGATAACAATAAGTTTCACTGATGCGTTAATGTTATCCAGTTTACTAATAACGTATCTTTAATAAAAATGTTTTAAGAATTAACGTATCCCGAAAGATGAAGCTACGTCTCTCTGCCGGAAAAAATTACACGATTGTATTTGATAATCATTTACCACGTTCTAGATTATCCAATTGTTTACTACAGATGGTTCAAAGTTCTACAGGTCCTTATTCCATAAGTTGGCGAACATAATTAATAATTTTTCCTATCCGAATGATTAGTCTGTTAGTACTTTTTTTATAATATCAAATTTGACAACCAAATTATCGTAAAATTTTTGATATCTAGGTATTGCAGTTTCTCATGCAGTTAAACTGCATAAAAAGAATTGCAATTAAAATCTATAAAAATGAATGTATATTTTCAAAACCTAGATGTTTATGATATTTATATGATTTTTTTGTTTTAAAATCACATAAAGAATTTAAAGTTTACCCACATACTGAGTTAAAACCCAGTATATCAAATATATGTATTATTTTCTACATGGCGTTAATATTTAATGACTTACTAAGTCGCAGTGAATTTATGGCACTCTCGAATAACTTTAAGGAGCTAATTCGACATTATTGTAGGAACACTCTTATATTTTATGACTCCTTGACAATCCCGCACCACCCCAGCGCCCGGCAATGCTCCCTCCAGCTCATTTTTCAAGCTGCGAACTCGAGAAATGTCTTTTGTGGTGTAAAGGCGAAGTCACAATGCACTCCGTCGGGCTCTTTCCGGCCCCAGTTTCCGCAGATTAGCGGGAGCGGATAATTGACTGAGAACAGGCGCTCCACGACGGGATTTTTGCCGAGAGCTTTCGTTTTATAGACCTGTAGATTTAGCTCTCTCGACGATGGATTTGCGCCGCGGTATTCCGCTGTTTTATTGAGGGGACGCCTTCGTTCGGGGATTCGCGATCGTCACCTGTTGTTAGGGCTTGCATGTCGAGGTTTAGGCGTGCGATTTCAGTAAGATCCTCCAGTGGAATTAGCTATTTTACAACCCTCAACATATCAGCCAATGTAACACTACCTAAAAGCACTAAAAAGTACCAGCATTGGACAATATTTTCCATAAATACACATTTATTATATCCCCCTTTACCACAACCGATATTTTAATACACCTGTTGTATATTCAGGGCCGGATTATGATCTTCTTCGCCCATAGGCAGCTATATTATAGTGCCCCCCTCCCACTACAACACTTGTTAATTGTTATTAAATTCAGCTCGTAAATTATTTGAATCATTTTTTATGTCATGTCATTCATCATTCATCATAATCTTAAGTTTATTTAAAAACCCGAACTCTTTTTCTATTTCTACGTAAGTCACCAATCGTGTCTATTATTCTTGATCTAGCTTATCAATAACAGCAAGAAAAGAAATAATTCCCATATCACTTTTGCCGTCGAAGTTGGTTTCATTTTCATGAATTCCGTCAAATCGAAGCTTTCTCTTCTGTATCCTCTTTTTTATTTCTATTATATTCCATAATTTAGAATAGTTTTTTGTCCCTTTTTTCATATTTATCAATCTGGTCTCAGCCTCGTAATGATTTAAGGTAGCCAATCGGTGATTGAAAAATTGCAATCGTTGTTGATAAATCAATATCAACGGTTTGTAAAGTCTTACTGGCTTTATAATATTTCTCTAAAACAACGGCCAAATCACATATTCGACCCGCATCTGTGACCAAATCTACTAGACAGAAAAGTTATTTTAACATTTTTTATTTTTTGTTGATAATTTTGTATGAAAGTATGAAAATTTGTTATTTTTTGTTCGTCGCCGACGCCCTCCCAAGCCGTTGGTGCCCCTAGGCAGCTGCCTGTATTGCCTTATGGATAATCCGGGAATGTGTATATTTCGATAGCAGGGCTATATTAGTCAGCATTGTTTCTTATTTTAATATGAACTCGAAACTGATATTCTATATTTTTGGTACACAGAATTTCCTATTGTTTATATATTTCTATCAAACGTCTCTTTTATAACAACCGAGGCATAACTTTAAACAGTTTATGAGTAAATAGACATTTTATAAACCATTTTTATCTACGACACTAAAATCCTAATTTACACAGTGTCGACAGTAGGATATGTAAAGCGAGACTTTATCGCATCAGGTGTAAAATAATCATCAGTTCATTACTTTATCCACTGCTAAAAGACACAAAACATTAGGTCACATTCTTATTAGTGCACAACACGTAGACAAAGACATCGGACACTGGAAAATACTGAACATTGATTATGCAATTATGTAATTTGTATATTTTGAAGATAGGATAAGAGATGGGATTGCAAAGCAAACTGTAAATCTTCCGAATTTACTCCTGAAGTTGTAGAATCTTTTTGAAAAGGAACCTGAAGCAGAGTGCAATGATTATATTAGTTTATGACAATGTGAGTAAATAGTTTGGGTTTCCTAAATTGTACTTCATTATGGGATATGTCGGCTGATTTTATTTCGGGATCATATTTTACTGTGGAAAAATGAATCTTGAACTTTCAATTCCATTATCTGTGTATTTTTGATAGCCTGTTGCAGCACATCTAATAGTTAAGAAATTGATACAAAAACCAACCACTATCACGTCACTAATAGGTGCCAGGGACAGGCTATAAAAGGAATAATCAACAGCCGAGCAGGATGCATTGCTACGTAATACACTGCGGTATACATAACCTATGTATTAGAGTTTTCATAACTACATATTTTAGAACACTTTACTTGAAGCGGCCATTATTATTGCTTATTTTCGATAAACCTATGTGCTAAGACGGATAAACACCCATGTTTATTTCAACGAAGCAATATGAATAATGTTGCTGTTATATTATAATAATTTAATATTCAAGCAATGAATAATAAATTATTATAATATAACAGCAGTTCGCCATAGTGATACGAAACAAGATCACAATTAAAAACACAGGGATAGGATATTTTCTAAATTGTCTCCTGTTTTATTAATTTCTTCTTAGTCAATATATTTTTGGACAATTTTTTCAATATATCTTTCGACAACTTGCGTATATTCAATGCTCGTGGCGTTTCAATGTTGCCGATGTTCTTTTGAATCATCTGCATACCCCGCCGAATTCACCAATTTTAGAAACATATTGTACCTGTTTGTACCAACTGGTTGCTTGGTACATTCTCTAGCTATATAGCCAATAAATAAACGTTGGTAGTTGCAGAAAGGCCTTAATCCAAAATGTTTTCTTAAATGTAACACAAAAAAACCAAAACACGTTTTCTTCGGAATAGTAAAAGTACGATGAGTTCTTATTTTAGTCTGTGGTATATTTACAATGATAACAGAACCCAATATCTTGAATATTGTAAAGGGCCAGTTTCACTAATTTGATGACAGTGTAACATTAAAATAACCACGATTTAAAATCACATCAGTTGTTTATATCAATGTAAATTACTTACATTCTACAAAAGAAATCTATTAACTGGCGTCTCTCTAAAAATGTTCGGTTTGGAAAACATTCAAGATATTTTGTTTGTACCCATCCAGTGGTCTTTTAAGAAAATCAAGCAAATTGTGAAGAAACTCTAAGATGTCAATGTTTTGCCTGATTGCTAATATAATATTGCTGATGCTAATTGCCTTTAATACAGGACAGTGTGGCCAAATTGTTGAGATTTTCATTTCCTTTCAAGTTTTCAAGTTCCACAATAATTATTTCCAAATGTGATTGTTATAATATTTTGTAACTTCACTCTTCAAAATCCGCCCTCATATCAAAAACCATCAATATTCATACATACAAACATTTTATTTTTTCCATTCTTAAATCACTTATTTCACCAACTAAAAATATTGATTTTCAATTAAATTAATGAACGTATGAAACTTAAATCAGAATTTTATACATTGTTTTCTACTTCTGATACACATACTTTCTAATCACTTTCGATTTTTCAGTTGTCACATTTAAAATCGCTAAATGTTCCTTGAATCCAGTGTTTATTACTCTCTTTGCTTGCCCTATGTAAAATCATCGCAATTATTATAACTGGTATATTCCCGATCAATGTTTTCTGTTTTATCTTCAATATTGACCATAGACTATTAGCCATTTCATTGTATAACACCTGTACTGAACAGAACCCTGAATTTTTTGGTATTCGGATTTTTTATAACTAAGTTATATTATACAGGATCTTTACAGCCTTCGAGATTTACACGAAATCATCAAAAATTAAATAATCATTAATGTCAACAATTTTCTAGCAATATAAATATTTTTATTAACGTTATTAGGAATTTCTTGTATTTTATGAAAGTTAATTTTGTAAAACTAAAATAGCATAATATCTAATTATGGAATTGCCTAGTGGTATGTCAAGGAGTTGGGAACGGCCGAAGCTAGAACTGTTATTCAGTAGTTTCTGAATATTGTAGTAATAATAAAGATATATACTATTATTACTAAAATATTGTAGAGCACTATACATGAGTCGTATATTCGCATGCTCTGTGATTGCAAATTTTGGTTTGAATTCTTGCTTTTTATGTGAATTTGGGGCCCTTTATTTTGCTCCTCTACGAGTGTAAGCAGTGCTTTAAAATACTCCACGATATTATTTATAATGAGTTAGACTGTCAGTTTGGACACATTTAAAAAAATATTATTAATGTTCTTACCTTTAAATAATGGACACAGCCTGCCCCAGCATGTTATCGCGCCCTTCCTGTTAAACTGCCCTAACGCCAATTCCATGTAAAATAAAGGAATGCCTCCGATGATAAGCATGATACAATAGGGAACCAAAAAAGCCCCTGGAACAATAAAAATTGATTAATCATGCATCATAAGAAGACAGACGAAAAGGGAATATTAATGAGACATAAAAGAAAATAAATAAGTATATGAGTAGTATAGCAAAGGGGCTATCAGACCACCCTCGGATTTGTCCGCGGACATTTGATGCGGATGGCATGTGGTCATTGTTGATCTGAAGAACTCTTGGCGCAGGTATAAAACAGGTCTGTACAGGTATAAAACAGGTGTATCGGTTTAAAACAGGTATGGTAACCTGTTTAATGACGTCATGTTTTTTTCCTAATACCACCATCATCAATAATGACCACATGCCATCCGCATCAAATGTCCGCGGACAAATCCGAGGGTGGTCTGATAGCCCCTTTGCTCTACTACTTATATGTATAATGATAATGGTCGATGAATGTTTCACTTGAATGATGACAGTAGGAAAAGTATATTGGCTTATGCCTTTCGGGTGGTCAAAATTAAACAAAACTTATACACAACAAAGATGTTTCTTTTACGTGATTTTATGTATTCTTTTCAATATCAATTATTAAAAACATTTCTTTTGAATATAAAATAAAGCGCGAAATTTATATTTTGTATTATTTGATTCAAATGGAAAACGTTATCCGAATTTCCTTTCCACATTCTCTTCTCTAGAATTAGCCATGTGAACTGACATGTTAGCTACAGGAAGTTTCATTGTCTACATTACGCAAACATTTTATTTTTTTGATTATATGATTGTACCACAATCAACATTCCTATCGTATAAAATAACTGATAGTCTAATAAAACAGAGCATATTTTCAAATAGAAAGGGAAAATTTGTTTTTTAAGTATTTCTGAAACCCAATTGGACAGGTTCTAGTGGTAACGAACTATAATCGAAATATACAAGGTGTTCAAGTTTTGGGTTTTCAGTTTCTATTTAATCTGTGGAACGGTAGAAAATATGAACTACTTAAAATAGTTATGAAAGAATGTACCCAACATAATTATTTAATAATTGGATAGATTTTTGATTATAACTATTCAATAAATTAGAAACGACAAACGCGAGACATGTGAAAAATAAGATAATACATACCAATTCAATGAAATCCAGCCACTTACTTAAAACCAACACATGTTTCATTCATCTACAGATATAATTATTTTTAAGTCTTAATACCTGTCAGTGTACTGCTCATTAAAAATAGGAAAAAGTGTGAGATTCTATAGGTATGCGTAGAAAAAAGAGTGAGGAAGCATTTGGAGCGAAAAGGATGCAGCTTACGCGCGGCCAGATCGAACTCTGGTGTACATTCACATTCAATATATATTCATCGCTTTTCACTGTGCCAAGGTCTCAGTTTGACTGAGTAAAGACCAGGCTATTTACTGCGTACATCGTGTGCGGTCCGATATCGTAGTTTTGTTGACACTTGTTCCTATGCTTGATGAGCTTATACGGATTATAATCCACTCATTGATACATCCAAATGTATCACACTATAGTGGATTTGTATTAGTTTTATATCCAAAAAGGATTTGAGTTTACGATTATGATGGTGTGAAATTTCATCAAGTACACATGTGTTTTACTTTTGTTCTAGAAATAGTTAAATAATAAAGTTTGACATCACTTTCACACCATTAAAATGGTAAAGCTTTACCCCAGCAGATTTTCAATAACGTACAGTGAACCCAAGAAGATCCAATTAACGATTAAAACTTCTAAGTTAACAATACAAATAAATCTAGAAATGTTAATTAATTAAGTTAACATCAAGGGTTGTATTGTTGTAGAAGGAATGTAGAACACATAACAATATGTTCCTTATTTCCATTCTACTAACATTTAGTTGTATCACTTTACAACATTCTGTTATATCATTGCAGTTGTAGACGAGATTTCTATATGGACGCTATATCAAAAAATAAGTTTGGACACACATATATCGACTTATTTCCCTTAAAGCCACGGACTGCGAAGGGGAAGGTTACACATAGAGATGAGGACAGACACACCAATACTCAGGGAGAGATATTAAACTCCCCGTGTTGGGATTCGAACCCAAGCATACAATGACATCTCAAAATCGGACTCAGTCCGCCACCAAAATGACAGATCACCCATCCATGTTGTGCACTCGGAGTAGTCTCAGTGATAAGTGCTACACTTTTATTAATTTTGCTTCAGGAAACTAACATGAATGTCCATAGTATTCTCTTAAAACTACATGTACAGTCCCTGCTCAATTTATTAGACTCACCCCTCATAGCGCAGTTTTTTAATTTCTGGCATATATTAAAATCAGTTTTTATCAGCTTTGCACCTGATGGGTATGCGTATGTTACAAAAAATAAATATTGATGGATGCATAACCAAAAGGTTTCGATTTGATAACATAATTCAATCGGTATTGCAGAATTTTCATGCAACTGTCAGAAAGTGACTTTTTATGCTCTGTATGTCTATTCCAACACAAGCTGGAACTTGTGTTGATTTTGGATGAAAATAATTGTTTTGCTTTAAACTTTTCCTATTTTCATTATAGTAATTCAAAGGTGAGTAATGATTTTACTATATAATGCCATTATTTATGGTTTTTATACTTTTTATTACAAAAACTTCAGTCGACTAACCCCTAAATGGATTTTTTTAGATGGGTAAACGTAACGTAAAAGATCTTTCTTCGGGCGAAAAATCGTCTGTAATTGCACTTTTACGAAATACTGAATACAGTCAACGGGAAATTGCAAACAAATGTGGGATATCCCAATCATCAGTTCGACGGTTGAGTCAAAAATTGCAAGCGGACCTACCTGTTGGTTCGGCTCGGCCAGGTCACTGTGGCAGAAAATCGCTGATAACTCCTAGAGGGCTGAGATTCTTAATAAATATGGTTGTGGAATACAGAAGGGCAACCCACAGTGAAATAAGGAATAAGTTTCATGAGGCAGACTACAAGGTATCGGTGGCTACTGTACGAAGATATTTATACGGTTTGGGTTTCAAATGTCGAAGACCAGTTAAAAAAGCAAAACGAACATCAGCCATGATCAAGAAGAGGCAGAATTGGGCTATTTTGCATAAAAGACTTTCTGTCGATGACTGGCAAATGGTAGGTCATCAAAATTTATTTTGTTTTGTGGTTTTATTATTTTTGTTGCATATCTCCAGATCTGCTTTAGCGATGAAGCAACTTTTCAAATTATGGATGATAAAACCCAGTTTGTTCGAAGACGTCCAGGTGAAAAGTTTAATACAGATTGTGTAGTAAAGAGAGTGAAGCATCCTACATCTGTGATGATATGGTCTGTCATAAGTGGGAATGGATTGGGAAGGAATCGTCATGCGGCAAGATCAATATAAAAAGGTTCTCCAAACAAAATTGATCCCACAGATGAGGGGATGGTTTGGAAATGGTCATAAGATATTTATGCAAGATGGGGCCCCTTGTCATACAGCCAAGAATATAAAAAATTCTTAGCAGAACAAGGAATACCTTTATTACCATGGCCAGGGAACTTGCCAGACATGAACCCTATCGAGAATGTGTGGGAATGCTTAAGACGAGAATTAGCAAAGGAAAACATAACCAATAAGGTTCAATTAATTGAGAGAATAATTTATCATTGGAACCATAATGATCAATTAAAGGAAATTGCAAAAAACTGCATAAACAGCATGCCTCGAAGGGTGGACGTACTAATAAAAGCCAAAGGCGGTTTGACAACATATTAGTAGTATGAAAATATGTTCAGTTTATCAAAATATATATCAATATATATATATATATATATTTTTTTTTTTTTTTTTTTCAGAAATGTGAAACCACGCTTTATTCTCATGTACATATACTTAACAAAGCCAATATTATTTATACACCTCAAAAAACAACAATTTTGCAAGTGAGTCTAATAAAGTGAGCAGGGACTGTAAGTTTTGGTGACTACGTTGCCATGTCAGCCAGTACCAGTAGGTTATGATGATCTATATAGTACCATTAAGAAATGACACTATGGTTTAATTTCAAACCATTCCATCAAACTATTTGGAACTACTGGCGAAGGAAAAAAACCTTGGCTGAACCAGAATCATGGAAATTATCATTATTGTATAGTAATTAATAATCAAAAAGGCACTTATCTAATAAGATTCATAGAATAATTGTATTTATTTTTACAAGAGTATGTTTTCAGAGAAAACTGTATTTTCTGGTATGCAATTCACACAAAGGTTGGTATAAAATTAGTATATTGACTGATTCTAACAAAGATCAAGGACAATAGAAACAGGATACCGGTATTTCACGAGCACCCCAAGATTACGCGTTTCTCGACGTGTGTTTCGCCAACAAATTTAGTATAATCGGGAAATGAATAAAGTTTTTAAAGATAATTACAGTTTTAATCAACTGCCAATTATTCCAACTTGGTTGTAAAAACGCGGATCGAGAAACGTGTTATCTTTCACTGTTCGTGACTGGTGAAAGACTGGACTGTTTTTATTGCTGCATAGACGATTTCATCCCCTTCTCAACTCTGTTCTGGTAGTTAGATGCTCTGCTATTTTTGCTATTATTTGAATAGTATCTTGAACTTGTAGTAATATGAATACGATGATGGGGGAAAATGCATTAATTGTCTGGACGATATACCAAGATTATCTGAAAGCATTGTCTTCATAAATTGCTTGCTTAATAAAGATTACGCCAATATTCCAACGTTTTTCGCCTTCACGTTGGAAAACTCAAAGCTCGAGGAAAGCAAACTGGAAAACATGCCTTCCAGGGATCGGTAAAACAACTCGATCATGGCGCTACACACGACTTGTATCGTTATAATAACCCACCAACACTAGGAGACCGTCATCTCTAATGGCCTGGAAATTGAATTACGCGATTATTGAGATAGAAAGAAGCCGGCGTGATTGGCACTTTACTCCGTTCATTACAAGATGACTGGATGCTCCCTGCTCCTCACTAATTAACATCCTAGCTAGTGTACTTTCGGAAATGCTGCCTTCGTTCCGCCTGCCCCACACTATTAACCTCTTCTCTGCTTCCTACACATCTCGTTAATTCACTTTTAAATTCAGTCAGGGAGGATGTGTGTCAGAAAAGATTTTCACCGATGTTTACATTTTATATCGCACATACGTTCAAAAAGAGTGAATGGGTGAACGCTTCATAAAAATTTTGCATTCGATACAATTTAACATCGATCCCAATCGTTGATTTGCTTTCGAATGATGTCATTGTCATCAAAATTGGTTCAGTTTCTAATATAAAGTGGACTAGCCCAATTGCTAGTAAAATGCACAGTATCTTAGTATTTACTTAGCAGTTTATAGTATTTAGTATTTTGTAAAGTTAGCATAACTTGTTATTTTTTTTAATTGGATGTTGTGGACATAGTACTATACAATATGAAAGAATTCTCATCTGTCCTCAATATAAGTACTTTAAATTGAATAAACGTTGAAAAATATTAGGAAATAAAGTGGTATACAAAATTATGTAAAATAATAATAATAATAATAATGTCTTTATTGCCCAACAGGAAACAAATTTTAAGTCGTCTGCAGAAAGAAGATAATGCGCATTAGAGACGAATCATTAATAAATAAGATAAGGAATAATGGCCCCAAATTTGAGCCTTGAGGTGCTCCAAAGGATGATAAGGAGGTATCAGATTTAAAACCATTATATAAAACAAACTATGTACGTCTAGATAAATACGATTTGACTAAGTGAAGAAGATTACTACTGAATCCATACAATTTTAAATTTGAAATTAGTATATTATGATTCACCCCGTCAAAGGCTTTTGAAAAATCAGTATACGATACATCTATTTGACGTGTTGCACACCAAGATAAATGCGGGTGTATAACATTTCGAAAATTTTCGAAAGATTAGAGATTTGATAAAAATTGATGTATTAGGGTAGACGCGCCGGTTATAGCCACTTTAAGGATTTTTTTGAAATTGATTCAATGTAGGCATCTAGTAAGGAGGAATTAGAATCAGCATTGAACGAAATGGAGGCAGTGTTGACAGAGGAATACGGAATGAGGGTGAATAAAAACAAAACTAAAGTGTTAGTGTGCAGAGGGCGCGAGAGCAGAGCAAAAACGAAAGTATAAATTAATAATGAAAGATTGGAGGAAGTTAAATACTTCACTTATTTAGGAAGTAAAATAAATTGGGATGGAAGAAGCGATAAAGACATAAAACAAAGAATAGCGCAAGGTCGAGTAGCTTTTAACAAAAAGAAAGCATTTTTATGCTCGGGGGTAATAAACTTAGAAACAAGGAAGAGATTTTTGAAAACATATATATGGAGCACGACACTATACGCTTGCGAAACCTGGACGGTAGGGGAAGCAAGTAGGAAGAAATTAGAAGCTTCTGAGATGTGGTGTTACCGAAGAATGATGAAAATACCATGGACTGAATGGGTTAGAAACGAAGAAGTATTGGAGAAAGTCGGCGAGGCAAGAAGTATGTGGAAAAACATAAAGAAGGGAAGAGATAGAATGGTAGGCCACTTGCTGAGACATGGGGGCATAGTCCGCGATATTTTGGAGGCAGAAATAGGAGTAAAGAAAGGCAGAGGTAAGCCTAGATTAGACTACTGCTCGAAAATAGTAAGGGATGTAGGTTGTAGCACAATTAGCGAAATGCGTAGGTTAGCACAATATAGGAGAAGCTGGAGGTTAGCGTCCAACCAGTATTAGGACTGATGACCTCATGATGATGATGATTCAATGTACATGATGTAGTGTCAAACAGTTCCTAAATTCGACGATGCTATGAGATAGCCTGTACATCTGTACTCACTACTATTTATAGAAAGATGTGAAGATTACTTCTGTGAAATACAATAAATAAAATAAATCGAAGAAGTACTATTTTCCTATCATAGCCACTTCGGCACCAATTGTAGCCAGACAGATGTATCGTATATAGCCACCAAATCTATAAACGATAAAAATCAATAGCATATTAAAAAAAAATGTATTAATATGTATACTCAGTTAAGAAGACATGTAAAAAGGGAATAAAATATTTTTTGAATAATAAATCTTAAACATCTGCGTGAAATTACATTTATCCTAGAGATAATAATCCATGTGAATTTACACCTTTTGGTTCGAATATAACGTCAATCACATCATGATTTGGATACCATAAAGCATCCACTACCGTTGGCCACTTCCAGTGTAACCCACTTTTTTCCATTGCTGTATAATGTGTATTTAATTCATTCATTTGCAATACCTTGGAAGGATATAACTCTTCATCATATTGCACAATAATGTGAGAACCCACAGTCCAGTCGACTTTTGATTTGATCTTGCTAGCGGTTTTCTTCACCACCTTCCTTTCACTTATTCTTGGCACTTTGGGTATTTTTTCCCAGTTTCAGACAGCAACTCATCCATCTCCTTTCTTTTTGTTGTAGGCGCCTGCATTTTTGCGTCGCGTTCCTTTTCTCCTCTTCCTTCATTCGTTTCCTCTCACTTTTCTCCTTCTCTTTTCATGACAATTCATTCATTGTGCTAATTTAATCCACTTATCAGTGGTTAAAACTGAAGGCCATTTTTCAGTATTTCGCTTTTTTGATGACGGTTTAGGATCGGAATATTGAATCACATCTTGCAGAATATTTGCTATAGTTGTATTTGGTCGGTTTGGTTAATAACTATGTTCTGATGAATTTTAATTGATCGATTTTCTTTATCGTTATTTACATCGGACGAATTTCCTCTGCCTAATGTTTCCGTTTCAATACTTAAACATACGACTTGCTTAATTTCATTGGATTCAAATGTTTCTTCAGGATTTGTATCAATGTCAGGTGTATTAATTTTATTCTCTGCGTTGTTAATGAATATTTCAGCTGCGGCGCGTTCGTTTTTGTATTCATCGGTTTTGACATCATTTGGTATCTCTGTATTTGTTGTAGTTGCAATATTCCACTCTGGGAAAGGGAAGCTAATTTCAGCTTCGTTTAGGTTCAAAGAAATCATTTCCAAGAGTTCCACCTCTAACCCGTCTCACAACCTTTCCTTGTTTACAGGGAACCCATTGGCGGCATTAGTCAGTATGCAACATTCAAGTTCATCCTCAATTTTTTTTCCTAGGATGCATTTCTTTCCTACTTATTCTATAGTGGCCGAAGTTCCTCCACTGAATTTATCGCGTAGTGTTGTCCTAGGCACTGCAAATCTATTATTCGCTGTGGCTACTTTCAATCCGTCACGTTGGATTGCTTGTAGTGCAAGAGTGAGTTGTTTTTGGGTATACTGATGTATATACCCTTTATTTCTTTGTCTAGCCTTTTCCTTACATTTTGCATTTTGCTTTTTTGATGATGTCATATCTTTATGTCGGAGCTTCAAAGCAAAGTGGCTAAAAAGAGAAATATGTTGTCCTAATATAGCCACCCCTATGACTATAAATGAAAAAACATTTTGCTGAGTGTTCCATTTATAGCCACACTCAATAATACTACATCCCGCGAAAAATTGCAATGTGAAATACAATGTTTGGACACACAGAAATTAGAACATCCTTCCCCAGAAAGCCTACAAGCAGGTTTTGTGTAGGGGAAGGTTACACATATAAACGCGGACAAATACCCAGCCCTGAGGGAAGTGCCAAGTTCCCTCTGGTGAGAATCGAACTCACGCAGACAATGTGCCCAGTATTTGGCCCAGTTGCCACCCTGTTACCAAATACCGAGTCAGCACCACCGCGGCACCATGAGAATAAGACCATGCGTCACCCATCCAAGTCGCATCCGCGCAATCCGTTGCTTGACTTCGAACAGCGCAGGTCCGACAATTAACGGAGTACGCTGTCTCATCCTCGTTTTAATACATACCATACAATATATAAATTCTTTAAAAATAGTTTCAGAACACTTTAACTTGAAATATAGTTGAATACAATTGCCTTACTCACCTTAAGTAGCTTAAGAAAAACGATAAGAAACCAATAAGTGCAGGTCAAAGTGGTATACACACGGGTACCATTTTTAGATTATGCAGACAATGACCATGCGCAATATGTTGTATCAAACTAGAACACATTGCAGAGCAATAATAAGCCTTAGGCAAAACATTTTAAGGACTATAGCTAAATAACACTACAATAATGGATGTAATGGCTATAAATGGGACAGTGGCTATAACTGGTGCATCTACCCTACAGGACTTTACTTAACCACATCGACAATGAATTTATTAGTTAATTATAAATATGTCGCTGTATACTGTCATTATAACTCATTAATTTCTACTTTTCCGAACATACTGATTTTTCTTATTACATCATTGTTTTCTACGACCGAGGATCGTAGAAACTTTTTTTTTCAAATCAATTCAACCAGAGCCGTTGGACTATTAGAGCATTCGCAATATATTTCTGGAATATTTAAATTCGGTTAATAACCGATCAGATTAATAACGTAAGAAGTCCATTTAATTTAATTCTTTACCTCCACTTACTGTATCTGATTAAGTTAAAAATCTATGTTCATCCTCTTAGGGTGGAAGGGAAAATTTCAATCAAAGTGGGCCTGGGAGGCTTTACTCTTTGATCCCCGAGAAATCGCTTTAGATGAAATAATTGAATTATTTTCGTATCTCGTAGGGAAAATGGATCGCTTCAGCGTATTAGGTGACATTATTATTGCCTATTAATATAAATGATTACATAAGTTTCAGTTAGAGTGGAAAATAAATAAGTTCTGCGAACGAAATATACAAGAAATGGAATAGAAGAAGTTCCCAATCAAAATAAAACGATTTTTATGCAAAGATACACTGGGGTTTGTACTATATTTTGCAAATTTCCACAGCTATAACCTATAATGAATATAGTTATTAGTGATGACGTATGTCTTCCATCGTGTAACAGATCAAAGCCAGAATTATTTGGCAAACATGCATATATTTCCGACGATCATATCATAGGTCAACTCAAACATGTGCATGTATCAAGGTAACCTGTCATTTAAGTGACGGTAATTATATATCAGGATACTATGGATGCTGACGAGGGTAGTAGTGTGCGTTTTTCATTAGTAGTAGTAGGGGTATTAGTATAGTAGATCATACTATACTAGTAGTATAGTATGATCGAACAATAATTGCGAAGTTCAATTAGAACGACGGAAGAAAGAATATACGGGAAAATTGAAGAGGAAAAGAAAATAGATGCTAATAAAAACGCGAAGAACATCAAGAAACAGTAGTTAAATCATCTGAGGACAACTTGGTATTAAGAACCTCAACGAAATTGGGAAAATAATAAACACTAATTGTTTTGAGTTCACTAGAGTTTCTTGACTTACGTGGAAAGAAAGTCAGAGAATATTTGTTAGTCGAAAAAATACAATACAGGAGATTCATAATTTAATATCATATTAATTTTCGTAGTGGGAAAAACAGTTCATTTTGAATAATACCCTTTAAGCTATTGAACTTTTGTACCAACAATTAAATATTGTGCCGATTGTTATAGGAGATTTTATATTTGTTTACAAGTTCGTACGAGGGATGGTAAAAAAATACGGTGAACGAATTTTTATTGAAGCGGGAATTGCTGACGCTACATCTGTGTGAACGCTAATGCATCCAATAGCGTGATCCTTTAAGATAGTCAGTGTCAAGTTTGAACAAGTTGTGACTTGTCAATTGATTTCCAGAGCCGAAAAGTGAGGATGTGCTTACCGTGTCTGTCGCGCATCATAGAACAACGTGCAAAAAAATGCCAAAGAATCTCATGAAATATTAAAATCAGTGTATGGTGATAATGTGATGACTCTGAAGACTGTTTATAAGTGGTATGAGTGATTTAAATGGGGAAATGAGTCGGTTGAAAACAAGCAACAGTCGGGATGCCTTTCGACCTAAAAAACAGACGAAAATATTTAAAAAATGGAAAAAATGATTCATTCAAAGAGGCGACTGACTACTCGAGAGAACGGTGTCATAAAAATGGGCCAATGGCTTCCTCCATTACGACAACGCGCTGTGCCAAACCTCGCTTCTGATCTTCGATTCTGATGATATTTGGCTGCAAAAAAGATTCCCGTCTGTCCATAACCGTCTTACTCTCCGGATTTAGCACCATGCTAGTTCTGGCTCTTTCCAAAAATTAAAGTCGTGCTAAAAGGAAAACGTTCTGACACTATTCCCCACATTGAGAGGGCCACGACGGAGCAGCTTCAGCAGGCCCTCCCGAAATAAGCCTTCCAGAAATGCGTCCAATCATGGAAACAACGTTGGAATAATTGCATCACCAGCGAAGAATAGTACTTTGAAGGAGATTAGTTCAAATTTAAAGTAAGCCTATTACTTTGTTCATAATAAAATTATTCATCATGTTTTTTATCAAATCTCGTATATTTATGTTGAACAAACGAAGGTTAAATAAACGCGTTTTTTTAATAGACGCTTATATAAACTGTTATCTCGGTCTGGAACAGAAATCTACGTACTGACACGTTTGAAGTAAACATGGTAATGTCGGACGACATCCGAATCATTATTGTAGAATATGTTAAAGGCTAGAAGAGGTTGCAGAAAACCTGGAAACAAGTGCCAGATTAATATAAAGGTAGACTGGGGTTCCAAAAAGTACACTGAATAGATATTTTCAGCAATTTTGCCATTCATCTTGAATTCTCATAGATTACTCGAAAATACAGAGTTAACCGGAATTTCCACAAGAAAATTCTTATTGCGGACGGAAGAATGTTTTACAAGACGTAGAATAACAAATTTCCATCATCGGCATGTTTCTTGAGATGAAAACCCCCGTGCAATTAGGAAAATATATTTTCAGAGTGATTTTAGTGCAAACGTATAGATGGGTTTTTCAATGGACTTTCTGCTAGGTTCTGTCAGGTTGCCAAATTGCCTTAATGACAATAGGTATTTAGATTTTTTGTAAAATGCCCTGTTGGATTTGTTTGACGATTTACTACGAAATCTATGCACTCAAATGTATTTTATACGTGATATAAACTTCACTTCGCATAAAATATATTTGAAAAAAAATGTAGGAAATGACTTATTTTTACGATGAAAAAAGGAATTGATGTTCTCTAGCGACTAAACAAAGCAACTCGTATAATTAAATCGACTTATTTTAACCTCAAAGTATGTAACAGCTCCATGTACACCGAATATTGGGACAACCTGTATATAATAAGCCCGACTAATTACCGAAAAAAAAAAAAGTAGGAAGTTACTTATTTTTACGATGAAAGAAGGAATTGATGTTCTCTAGCGACTAAACAAAGCAACTCGTATAATTAAATCGACTTATTTTAACTTCAAAGTATGTAACAGCTCCATGTACACCGAATATTGGGACAACCTGTATATAATAAGCCCGACTAATTACCGAAAAAAAAAATGTAGGAAATTACTTATTTTTACGATGAAAAAAGAAATTGATGCTCTCTAGCGATTAAACAAAGCAACTCGTATAATTAAATCGACTTATTTTAACCTCAAAGTATGTAACAGCTCCATGTACACCGAATATTGGGACAACCTGTATATAATAAGCCCGACTAATTACCGAAAAAAAAATGTAGGAAGTTACTTATTTTTACGATGAAAAAAGGAATTGATGTTCTCTAGCGACTAAATAAAGCAACTCGTATAATTAAATAGACTTATTTTAACCTCAAAGTATGTAATAGCTCCATGTACACCGAATGTTGGGACAACCTGTATATAATAAGCCCAACTAATTACCGAAGAAAAAATGTAGGAAATGACTTATTTCTACGATGAAAAAAGGAATTGATGCTCTCTAGCGACTAAACAAAGGAACTCGTATAATTAAATCGACTTATTTTAACCTCAAATTATGTAATAGCTCCATGTACATCGAATATCGGGACAACCTGTATATAATAAGCCCGACTAATTTATTTAAATGGACCAATGTAATGTTTACACTCAGACCGATGCTGTTTGAGAGCCGAAGCCGAATTATTTTTTCGTATGAAGTACTTCAATTTGCCTCGGATATAATTTGGATTTGCAGACCTCGCACGGAAAATGGAATAGTTTAGAAATAAACTCACAATGTCCGGTTGTCAAGTAAGTGCCTCGGTCCCCGGTGCCCCAAGCCGATTTATCTAATTTCCTGACGTACGAAATTTCCAAAGCTACGTAAGAAGGAATAGTGGGTCTTTATAGTCTTCATCTCGTTTCAATATTGAAGTCTACATGTCATCATCATAAGGAACTATTTATTTCTGTTGACAAAAAAAAAGTAATTCGATAAACATATTTTATACTATGCACCTTGTCCAAGTGTGTGGGGTTGTTATTTATATTCTGAATTTATTGGGCCGTATACTTGATGAGAATCCGTATTTATATAAAATTAAAACCTTTGCTGGTTAGATTTTCACTTTTTATTTGTTAAACATAACAATCGTTTCGCCAACACAGTGACTTTTTCAGATGTTGAGTACATAGACTAAATTTTACAATGTGGAACTGCGTTTATATAACTAGGGTAATTCTAGGTTTATTACTATGGGATTTCCTACTATTAAACTATTGTAATTAAGTTATACAATTTCAAACGACGTTATCTGTAAATTTTAAACACGATTTTTGGATAACTTGTAAAACTAAAATAAATTTAATAACGGGGACTAGTTTGTTTCTAAGTATTTGATCATTTAATATATCAGATTTCTTTGCTTTATTAATTTCTAAAGATTCTAATAAACTTAATTTTAAGCGTTTCTTCTCTACATGTACAATAATAAATTCTTCGTTAAATGTATGGTGTGCTTCTATTAGATGAGTTGCATATGTTGAATCTCTTTTATTATTACTAAAACTCCTTTTGTGTTCTGCTATTCGCGTGTTGAAGTTTCTTCCTGTTTGTCCTATACATACCTTAGGACAAGTACCGCAAGTCAGCTTATAGACTCCTGAATTATTTTTGGTATTGGTTTTATCTTGAGCATTTAGAAAAACACGTAAAAAATGCTGAAGATAAAACCAATACCAAAAATAATTCAGGAGTCTATAAGGTGACTTGCGGTACTTGCCCTAAGGTATATATCCTTTTATTCTTTTTTTATTTATATTTTTTGTTGTTATATACTGTACACACACACACACACACACACACACACACACAAACACACACACACACACACACACACACACACACACACACACACATATGTATATATATATATATATATATATATATATATATATATATATATATATATATATATATATATATATATATATATATATATATATATATATATATATATATATATATATATATATATATATATATATATATATATATATATAAACCTGTTTGTATGAAACCCTGTATATCATTGTTCAAATACAATAATTGCCCAGAGAATCTCTCTGAGAATATCACCTGTAATGGTCGATGAAACGTTGGTAGTAGGCTTCTATTAGTAGCAAAAATTACTACAGTAGTTATATTTTTTCCAACTATAATAAAATAAAAATAAACTTCTAATTAATTTGATGATTCACTATTATGAATAGTCGTTATACACTTTCTGTTGTCTAATTTATCTAATTCGTATAATTTATTCATAACATCAAACACAAAGCCCAAATAATTTACATCTAAATTATTAATTTATATTTTTGGTTCAGTTAAATTAACCTACTTCCTTTGTACATATACTTCTTGCCTGAACTAGCCCGATAAAAATTAGCACTATTCGCAAGCCACTGAATAGCACCTATTCTCCTGGTCCACAAATTATGTCTATTGAATTCAACCTCAGCTACAACGCACTTCAAGAACTGTGAATTTGATTTGTAACCCGCGAGTGTTATAAAAATATAACTTTATTCTTAGATTTATCCATTGGATTGGATTTACTAATTAGAGTAGATTTATTGTCCCACTTTCAGCATCCCTTTTAAAAATAACTCTCTGACGTTCTTCATCAAAATCGACTGTTTTATCTTCTTCGGAAATTCTAAAACCAGTCTGTTACTAGTAAAATGGGAAATCGAAAATAGCTTATTTTTTAAGGGTACTACACCATGGTAAACATTAACTGACCTACGTTCTTGGTATTGGATTTCTATTATTGAATGGGGATTTGTAGATTCTTCCAAAAAACTCCGGTCGTGAGGCTTGTTTTATTTCCTCAAAATATCTATTTTAAATCTTTAATAAAATTTACATCTTTCCATAATAATGTGTTGTATCCACGACATATTAATTATGTTCCCCTTGATCACCAGTTTCAAGTTCACATTCCAACAAAGATATTGTAGTATCTTTAGTAGATCGGTTGTGGTTAAGGGGAATATAATAATAAACGTGTTGTATTTGTAGATATCACGGAAACAGTGTCCAGTGCTTTTTAGAGCTTTCAAATGGTATTACATTTTTTTCTTCAATTCCTTCTGTTATTTTTAATAAAACATTGTATTAATGTGGAATAGTATATTCATGCTTACGTAAGATTGAATTACCATTTATTTCTTTTAAATATTTTCAGAAAAATTTAATACATTTGTCTCTTTTTCAGCAACTGTTCACATTATTTCACGTTATTTGAATTTTCTAAAATACTTTTTGACTTGATAAAATATGCATGCCACTTGATAGAAGTGGTAAACATAGGATTACATATTATTATTATTATTATTATGTTTTGTAAAGTAATCTCTCATTTTTAAGAAACTAATTTTTTCTAGGAAGTTATCTTTGCTTCAAAAAATGTTCGCTATATTATTTACGAATCATTTAACAAGTCCTACGGCCATTGTGATTTTTATACCAGTACTTATCAAAATTGAACTATTTAAAGTCAAATATGTATTTAAAAAGATGGTTCGAGAAAACGTAGACATATTAAAATATAATTTAATACAAAATTGGACCAATCTGTATATTTAGTAATAGCCAGGGTATTCAGCTAACAATACTGATTTAATATAACAAAATTATGATGATTCTTAATATCAATCTATTTGCTACAGTAATTCTATTGTTTTGGGATTATATAATTTTTTTAACTCATGTAATAAATTCTCGAGAACTCATCAAAACGTAATGAACGACTATATATAACACTGACTTTGTTTTCCACAAAATACCAAAACACTATACACTACATTCGATGCGCGTTTCGCCAACAAAGTTGGCATCATCTGAAGATGATTAAAACTAAGTTTAAATCATCTCCAGATGATTAAAACTGAATTTTAATCTCCAAATGATGTCAACTTTGTTGGTGAAACGCACGTCGAGTGTAGTGTTTTGGTGTTTTGTGGAAAACTAAGTCACTGTTCTATCACTATCTTCACACCAAAGGTTCCAACCTCCTCTAGTACGACTATATATGTATGTATATCGAGAAATGTTATTTATAACATATTTGGAGTTTGGAGTCGTTTATAAGTAGATTATATCAAATAATTACAAAGGGTGGTCCAACCATAATGCACGATGTTAATTGTGAGTCACACCTTAACGTCAAGTTTTTTGCCCTTAATTTGACATTTCCTTGTTTCAGTATTTGACAAATTCAACCATGGAGAGGTACACAATTGAGCAGCGCGTTAAGATTGTTGAAGTCTTTTACGAAAATGGGCGTTCAAATCAAAATGCATTTCGTGCACTTCGTGACTTTTTTGGTCAGCATAATCGACCAAATGTGTCCACAATCGGGAGAATTGTGCGCAAATTTCAGCAAACCGGGTCTGTAGGAAATGTGAAAACACCTGTGCATGCTCGCCCAGTTCGTTCTGCGGAAAACGTTGCTGTTGTTCGCGATAGTGTAACAGAAGAGCCGTCAACCTCGACTCGTCGTCGTGCCCAACAATTGAATATCTCACGAACATCACTGATGTGAACAAGGTTCAATTGTCTCAAGAGCTGAAGCCTACTGACCATTTCAAGCGTCGTCAATACGCCGAATGGTTGGTTGAACAGACAGAAGTGAATGGTGACTTTACAAAGAAAATCATTTTCAGCGACGAGGCACACTTTCACCTCAGTGGATTCGTTAACAAGCAGAATTGCCGCATTTGGGCAAATAAGAATCCACGAGTGATTGTTGAAAAGCCGATGCATCCACAAAGAGTGACTGTTTGGTGCGGTTTATGGGCTGGCGGCGTCAGCGGGCCATACTTCTTCGAAAATGAGGTCGGCCAAGCAGTTACCGTGAATGGTGCTCGCTATTGCGAGATGATAACGAAGTTCTTGTGGCCAGAAATTGAGGATATAGACCTGGACGATATGTGGTTCCAACAGGATGGTGCCACTTGCCACACAGCCAACGAAACAATGGCACTTTTGTGCGAGAAATTCAATGGCCGTGTTATCTCACGTCGTGGCGATGTTAATTGGCCGCCACGATCATGTGATTTGACACCGTTGGACTTCTTTCTTTGGGGATATTTAAATGAAAAAGTGTACGTCAATAAGCCAAGAACAATTCAAGAGCTAAAGGATGAGATAATTCGGCACATTAACGACATTGAACCTCGCTTATGTCTCAGAGTCATTGAAAATATGGACCATCGGATAGAGGTATGCCACCGAAGCCGTGGCGAGCATTTGGCCGATATTTTGTTTCACGCATAATTGTAATAGATCCTTCTATCATAATAAAAAATATTAAGATAATTCTCTGAAAACTTTTTGTTTTATTTACAATTAACATCGTGCGTTTTGGTTGGACCACCTTTTATATTTAATTTCACTGTGGTTAGTACAGAGGCTCTAGAAATTAATACTTACCTCCTCCATTTTTGTAGCACAAGTAGGGGAACCTCCAAACGTTTGCCAGGTCGACGGCAAACCCGATGACCGAAAGTAAGAAGTCGACCTTCTTGCCCCAGGTTTCGCGATGCTCACTGGTCGTTAGGGCAGCTTCCGGAGGACCCCTGGGGCTCCTCAGACCCTCCTTAGACGACATATTCGACGTTTGACGGCAAAAGGTGGCGACGGTAGAGGGTGCCGCGAAAACTGAAAAGCAAAATAAAATCAGTGATGAACTTTAACATTAGCGCAACTTCGGTTTTATAATGCTATATATAGGGTGTTCATAAGTGAAAGGATCCAATTCAACTTAAATATAATTTGTTGTCAATTATATTCATATAATAATTGTTGATACAATTCAGCGTAAATATAAGAATGAATTACATTTTGCTATAACAATGGAATAAAGTGAAGCAATGTTTTAGAAATGTTAAATATTGCTGTTGGTAAATCTGCTATGAGTAAAACAATGGTTTGCGAGTGGTATAAGTGTTTCCAAGAAGGCCGTGAAGATGGTGAAGATGACGAGCGCCTTGGACGCGTCAGCACATCAACAACTGATGAAAAAGTGGAATAAGTGAAAGAAATGATTACGAACTATCGTCGAATCACAATCAGAGAGGTTGCTGATGATATTGGCATATCAAGTGGCTCATGCCATAAACTTTTTCGGGCGTTTTGGGAATGAAAAGTGTGGCAGCAAAATTTGTTTCAAAATTGTTGAATTTCGAATAAAAACAGTTTAATAATCCCAGGTTGGGGCGAAGTATAAAATTATGTGCAAAAGGAGTCTAAAAATATAAAATTTTTCAGTTTTAAAAATAGTATTCTAGGATTTTACTTAGTAAATCGGTATTTAAAAAGGATATTCTTTTTATCAGAGACCATATCAAAACTTAGGTACAATGCATATGGTTTCAATCTTAATATCTTTTTTTGTAGACTTTCCTGTAGAAAAAAATATATTTAGAAATCAAAAACACTCTATTGTGTTTAAATAATAATAAGTGAGATATGCAATTTTAGTTATAACAGACTCTAAGTTCTATTCAGGCGTTTTAAAACCCTTACAGTAGATATCCTCTAGTTCAGTGAATACTGGCTTTAATCACTTCGCTTAGCAGTAAACACAAAAACATTATATGGTAACGAAGCCCCATAGCGATACTAGGTAATTAAATGGTAGATGTTGCTGCACGCGAAGCAGAAATTACCAAATAAGTTCTTGAAGTTCTGATTAGAACTAATAATTTGAAAACAACGATTGATCTTAAAATTACACATGAATGGCAATTAGAGTAGACCAGAACGGACTCAATCTCGAAAATCATTAAGCCAAAAGTAGATAAATGTACATATACACGCACAAATATACGTACAAATGTAAGTAGACAAAGTAGACCTTGTAATCCAAACCAGACTAAACCAACAGCCACGAATATGTCGAATAGTTTGTGTACAACTGTTTTATGAAAATGAGCGATCATTTACAGTTGCATTATGAAAGATTCGCACAAACTTAGGACAAAATGAAGTGCCTACAGAGTGGACAGTTCGTAACTTAATCAAAAAATTTGAAGAGACGGGTTCTATTATTAATAAGGCAACACCAATACATCCCCGTTGTGGTCGGTCAGATGAAAATATTGCTGCAGTGAGAGAAAGTGTACTGGACTACCCAAACACATCAATTCGACGTCACAGGTATTCAATTATTATGAATACTTATGTCAAGAGTCACCACGCATCGGATTTTAAAGAAATATCTGCATCTGCCAGTATATAAAATTCAGTTGACACAACAATTAAAAGTTACACAAGAAAGTTAATTGGGTGTTGGAAAAGGAAGAAGGTGATGTTGATTATTGCAACATGTTCAGCGATGAAGCATATTTTCATTTAAACGGATTCGTCAGTAAAAAAAATTTCGAATTTGGGGTGCTGAGAATCCACACGCTGTTCACGAAGAAGAAATGCATCTACATAGATGTACGGTTTGGTGTATATTTTGGAGTGGTGAAGTAATTGGACCACATTTCTTTGAAAATGAAGCTATCGTATGATTTGTAGATGGAAGTCGTTCAATATTGACGCCCAAAATAAAAATGGCGCGCAATTCAAATTATATAATTCCAATTGTGAAACCCTATATAAAAACAAATAAATAAAGATCATGAGGCGTAAAAGTGCATGACGTGGAACATCTAAATAGGATATAGCGAAACGGCCAATGACCAATGGAGTCGCTACTGCTGTAAATAAAAAAAATATCGTTTTTAATTAACTTAGAATACCGATATAATTAAAACTAGTAAATCAACGGATAAATTTGAGTATTAACACTTTGTAACTAAATTCCTCTAGATCAGCCATACTCAAAGTGTGCTCCGCGGAGCCTTAGGGCTCCACAAAGTCTCTGTGGGGGCTCTGCGAAAATACTGGTCACAATGAAAAAAAAATACTAAAGGGGTACTATAAGGTTGCAGAGGAAAATAAAATCTATCTAAATATTCCAACATAAAGTTAAAAAATTTACTAAAAGATTGTTCCTTTTTACGCACATAAAATTCTTCATTCTTGAAAAATCTGCAAAGCATCTTTCTACAGTGCCGCTAGTTACGCGCCGAATAATCTGGCAAGCTACGTCAAACAAGAACTAGTTGCACGTCTACAAAAAAAAAAAACAATTCTTCTTGCAAATGGATGAGTCGACTGATGTTACTGGCCCGGCCATCTTGTTAGTTATTGTGCGATATCCATATAACATTTTTTTGAAGAAGACATGCTTATGTGCTCAGCGCTGGCCACTAACACTACCGGAGAAGAAATTTTTAACAAAATAAATATATTTTTTGAAGAAAACCATCTCAATTGGAATAATTACATCGACATTTGTACAGATGGGGTCAAGGCAATGACAAGTAAAACAGCAGGCGCAATATCACGAATAAAAAGTAAAGCCCCTAATTGTAGTTCCAGCCATTGTATCCTACACAGACAGGCACTCGCGATTAAGCAAATTCCGCCAAATCTAAAATTGGTTCTGGATGAAGCGGAAAAAATAATTAATTTCGTCAAATCACGTCCACTGCAATCCCGATTGTTTTCAACATTGTGTAAAGATTATGGCAGCAAACATAAAACAGTACTGCTCCATAAAATAGTGAGATAGGTTATCTCGGGGTAAAACTTTAACAAGGCTATTTGAACTTAGAGCGAGTTACAAACTTTCTTTACAGATATTTCTTTTAATTTGAAAGAACGTTTGTATAATAGAACTTGGTGGTTCAGATTATCTTTTATGGCAGATATGTTTTAAAAACTGAACGAATTAAATTTATCACTACAAGGTAAACAGGCAACAGTGTTCAACGCTAGTAACAAAATAACCGCTTTCAAAAGAAAATTAGATTTTTGGATTATTTGTGTTGGTAAGAGAGAAATAGAAAGCTTCTCATCGCTCAGTGAGTTCGTTAGCGACTCAGAAATGTTTCAAGATGATATGTTTCAAGAATTGGTCCAATACCTCATTGCTGTGCGCTCTACTTTTGAGACTTATTTTCTCGAAGAACAGAATGCACGAATTAAAATGAATTCATGGATTCAAAACCCTTTTGTACCCAACTTGCAAAAGCCCGAAAGTATGTCAAACGAAATTTATGAATTAGTTTTAGAAATGTCATCAGACACCAATATGGAGTCACTGTTCAAAACAATACCTCTGAATGATTTTCGGTGCAGGATCCGTGATGAATATCCACTTCTTGCCACAAAGGCCCTAAACATTCTTCTCCCGTTCCCAACAACTTACTTGTGCGAAATAGGATTCCCAACCTATGCAGCTACAAAAACAAAATACCGCAATAAACTGGATGCCGAACCTGATATGAGACTTCAACTCTCTTCTATCAAGCCTGATATCAAACAATCGATCAAAATAAACCTTTTTTCATACCTCCCATTGGATATTTGATTATTTTGTAACATGACTATTAATAAAGAATACATATAACCCAGTTTTTGATTATTTTAGGGCTCCGTCAAATATTTCGTTTTCCAAAAGGGTTCCGTCGCCAAAAATGTTTGAGAACCGCTGCTCTAGATGAATAACTATTTCCTTGCGGAAAGCTGCATAAATAAAGAATAAGTCATTTTCCGAAAAAAATATCGACAGTGATATATTTATAAATCACAAGTTGTTAGTTGCAGTTTAACGAATTACTGCGTGGATAATTGGGACGCTGGATATTTTCGAGAGTTCTTGTGGCCACAAAGGACCTCGCGCCCCTGCAGTGGACATGTGTCATGGATCATTGGTATTGAAATCTCAATTAAATATCGAGGTGATTTATTTTCTGGTGAAGAACACTTTTGCGCCGACGATTTCATTCGATAAATATCGTGCACAAATCAAATTCTTTTGTTGAATTACGAGTGGGTAAATGTGTATTTATAGACGTTACGTATCATCGCCTAAGTAGCGGGCGAGGTAATTATTTTTAAAGGCGATAAAGTGAATGCACTTGATATTCGATTGAACGAAAATGGAAAATTTTTAAATTCCATTCAGCGTTCGCTCACGTGATATTTTTTTGAGATCCTCTTGTAACTAATACATTTAATATCCAAATATAAAATTATTCGAATTTAACTATTCCAATTTATCCTTGATACATTGGCACATTTATCCTTGAAAATGTTAATCAGTGTTATCACCATAGATTTTAAAGGCACGTAAGGAGAATCCTCTATGCATTTCCAAAACATTACACTGAGTAGCTTACTTATTGAGCAAAGACATCTATAGGGGCTTTCAATAACGACGCTCGAAATTTGTGATAGCGGCCATTAAAGTATTTTAACATCTGCCAAATTAATTGTGAATTGTTCACTAATCACCATGGAAGGATATAGCGTTTAACAACGTGTGCAAATTATCAAATTTTATTTTCAAAATCAGTGCTCTGTTCGAGAAATGTTCCACGCATTACGTGATTTTTATCCTTGCCCCAACCGTTCCGCTGTGCGCCGAGTCGACTATTCGACATTTGGTGGCCAAATTTGAGTCAACTGGTTTGATAAATAACCAGCCAACATCAGTACGTCCTGAAACTCAAGGTCTGCTGGAAACATCGCTGCTGTGCGAGTGTACGGGAAAACCCGAGGCAGTCAATTTCTCGTCGATTATTAGAACTTGGCCTTTCTGCGACTTTAACTTAGCGAATTCTGCGTCGGGATTTGGGTCTCCACCCGTATAAAATCCAACTGACCCAGGAACTTAAGGTAAACTACCGACAACGCCGTGTGTTCGCTCTGGAGCAGTTGGAAGTTGACCTAAATTTCGCCAAAAAAATCATCTTTAGCGACAAGGCCCATTTTTGGATGAGTGGATATGTGAAGAGGCAAAATTGTCGGATTCGGGACGATACCAATCCACACGAGATACACCAGCACTAAATGAATCCCGAGAAAGTCACTGTTTGGTGCGGATTTTGATCTGGCGGAATCATCGGTCCGTATATTTTTCAAAACGAAACAACCGTCAACGGCGAATGCTACAGATCGATGATAAGCAACTTCTTGTGGCCGAAACTGGATGATATGATACGTGCATGTCACGATGCACATTCTACACGAGCGATCTGAGGGCATGGCTATCTCGCGCAGCGGCGACGTGAACTGGCCACCGACATCGTGCGATTTAACGTCTTTAGACTTCTTCTTTTAGGGCTATCTTTAATCGCAGGTCTATGCGAATAAACCGCAAACAATTGATGCCCTCAAAATCAACACAACGAACGCCATCCAGCAGATTTAGCCAGATTTGTGCGACAAAGTCATCTAAATTGGACCTCCCGAATACGTGCCACCAAACAAAGCCGCGGCGGACATTTGAAAGACGTTATATTCCACACTTAATGCCATAAAATATTCTACCAAATAAAAAAAATTGAGTGGATATCTCATACACAACTTATTTTATTTACGCTTAAAAATCGAGCATTCTTATTAAAACACCCTTTATTAGCTGGGCTATTTTTTAAATCTGGGTTAAGAGATACTTTATTCCAGATAAATATACCTATCATCCATATATCGACCATTCTATTTACGCGGTGGATTGAAATAATATGATTTAAGTGTTATAGCTATTCTATGTCTCTCAGAAAGACGTTAAAGGTTGCTCATAAATAATAAATATCTATGTCAAATATTTATATCAGAAGGCAAATGTATATAAGTGGAGGTGTACCTCAAGGTAGTATCTTAGAACTAATCCTCTGTTCAATTTATACTGCAGATTTTTCTATTTTTCTAAAGTATTGTTGCATGCATCAATATGAGGATGATACGCAAATAGTATTTTATTTCCCATTAATATCTTTTAAATTAGCACTAAATGAAGCACATAATAAATCAAGAATCAAATCTGATGTTGCAATTGTGTATAATTTATTCCGTAATTGAACTAAAACAAAACTGTTGGTGCCTTATCATTATTTTAAAATTATTCTGTCATCTGTTAAATATTGTACAGATGCTGGCTTCTTCATAAACGTTAAAAATTATTTATATTCTATACAAATTCTCTCTTTACTAGCTTAGAGGCTCTTTTACCTTCTTTTGTTTCTTGATACAATCTAGTAGCAAATTAAAAATTGACACCCAAAAAATAATATTATGACATAATTTATGATTATGTTAAAGTTGTAAAGACATTCGTTTTACTATAGACGCTCCCCTATAATATTTGAACAATTTTTAGATTAAAAATTCAGAAAATTTTGTAGCTTTTAAACACATTTAATTTCATTTAATGAGCATCAGAGATATGTCGCTAAAATTTCAAAATATAACTTCGTTTGTTAATTGAATCATCCTATATGCTATTAATATTGTAACTATTTTATTTACTCTATTTCAAAAGTATACATTAATATCAAGATTTATACATTTGAAATAATATAGTATAGTTAATTATCTTATGAAAGGATTAGGCAATTGCTTCATTGGGATCGAATTCCGGATAACTTTAAATCGTGTATCCTTCTTTTATGTACAGTTTGTTTAAATCACAAAGCCATACAAACCTTATTGTTTAATATTTTCAACTATCGACTTTACAATAAATTTTATGCATACAGATAAAACACCGGTTCCAAAGGATAAAAAGGTCTCTAAAAGGAAATAGGCCCATTAAATATAATCAGTTCAGTTAAATCTCGATTATGAATTGGGACATAAAAATAATCGATTTTTATTATTTTAGGAGTATTTTTTGTTTTATGTGATACTGTTTATAGTATACGTATAAGAACACGATACATAGAATATGCAAGATGGTTTGAACAGTTTTCTTTTTATAAAACGTGGTTAATTCACAATCTCTTTCAAGGTTGAAAAAACTCCTCAAAGCTTTTAAGCCCATTAAAAACTATATGATAAGTATTATCTATTTTTACATTCTTGAAAGTGATATTTTAAATGACAATAATTGGTTATGTAATTTTATTTTGAATCCAAAAAAATACTAAAAAGTATTGACACTAGACACTATTTCCGTATTTTATCTATAAATACGACAGATTTATTATTTTACCTTTAACAGCAACCCAACTAAAGTAAATAGTAGAAAATAGACTATCAATTCCGAGTTCGATAGAAAACTTTGCATAATACCGAGATATCCTGCTGACAAAGACAGCATTGCTACTGAAATATACATTTAAAGGTATATTAAAATATCGGTTATGATCAAGGGGAATATAATAAATGTGTTGTATTCATTTTCTATCTCTCAAAAAGTATAGATTACTATTTTTATTCCAATTAACCGATTAAGTTTTTTTATCGATCAAGCATGATGGGTGTAAAGTTTTAGTATGTGTCCAGTTTAAAAATAATAGTTAATATAAACAACTATAATTTTTATTTGTAATATCTCACAAGTAGAAGTTTTAATTCCGAAATATTATCCCAATCAGGCCATAATAAAATTTGATGTCCTACACATGTAATCTGTATATTAATTACTGTTAGATAATTAATATGTATGATTTTAAATTTACCACAAATCACTCGAAAAGGTCCTTTTTAACCAAGTATTCAAGAGCATTTAAAGTGGACAAGTCCTGGATTTTCGAATAAAGAAGAGTACAAAGAATTGAGAAACGTAAATTGAGTAGACAAAATAAATGGTTATGAGGCGTCGGATGTTGATTACATTATAAGAAAGACTTAACCAAGAAATAAAGCAGATCATGATATATTTCCAGAGGAAATATAAAGACATGAAAAGCATAATTTAGGCTCCACGAATAGATGTACACAAAATGATAAGGGAAATTTAAAAAAATATTGTTATGAAATGAAATGAAAATTAATAATGGCCTAAATAATTAACTAGGTAGGTAATAAGGAAATGGATAATAAAATAGATGCGTTAGGAATATTTTAACTTTGTGTAACAATTACGCAGAAATATATATTGGAGATACCAAAAGAAAGTAAATATAAGTCGAAAGAAACATGAAAACTTATTCTACTAACTGCTGTTGACTGAGAAGATTAACATTAACAACTTAACAACTTAATTAACGACTTAAATTACTTTCTATGACTGGATATCCTAAGTTCATACATTTCCTCTAGTTATGTAGCTATTTTTGATTGTCAGTCAAAAATAGTTACATAACTAGAGGAAATGCATGAACTTAGGGTTTCTAAACAACTAACACGTTTATCAATAAATGATAAATGAATAAACTGAATATCGATATGAATAAATTGAATACCATGATCTGCTAGTAATTATATGAAAGTTATAAATTATAAATAAATTTATGCTGATCTATTCTAAAAATTGTCAATTTTTAAAATATAGCTATTGCCTACATTTTTATGTGTATTAGCTAGGATAACTACATTAACTAGGATCATTAATTAGATTAATTAGGATAATTTGATGAACACAATATTCCCTTGTAAGCAATACTCAATCAACATTTATTTTCTTTCATTATTTTATTACCCTAATAGTTTTCTAATACCTTCAGATTCATCATGTTAACAGCGTAAATTAGTATAGAGCACAAGACTGATACTAATAGTATACACACTGATTAATGTTGCCTTATTCAAAAATATAAAAGATGATTTCTGTGTACAATGTGACTATAAGTAAAGGAATACATTAATTGTGTACGTCATTTATGATTTTTAAATAAATTCTGAAAATATTTGAATATAATTTTGTATCTATCACTTTAACCCCTTAGGAGTTAAAGTGATAGATACCTAGGATAACTAGATAGATAGATAGGATAACTACCCTTAAGGGACATATTAATGGAACTTCATTTGAAATGTTTTGTATGTTTCTATTCAGAAATATATTGTTTCATGAATGCTTCTTGAATGTCATTGTAATATGTTTGCACATTTTAAAAAGTATTGTTTGTTTTGCACAGGGGACTTTGTTTTTGAACCATGTGATCGGTTTTTACCCACTTACCAAATATCCGTCTAGTCTGACTAGTGTATTATTAAATTCACATTCATAGTTATGGTTAAATTCATAAATTTTCATTATTAGATATTTTATCACTTCATTACCACGTATCCCGACCATTGCATTTCTAGATCTCAAATTAGAAAAGTAGAAAAATCGTTAATTTGGAAATACTTGACAGCTTTCTAAATCTGGTAGGAAAAATTTTTTAGATGTTGAGGAAAAATTGACAGATAGCGAAGAAAATCTTGATTATTTGGTTCAAGAACTTAATGACGGTGATCCTAATTGCCAATTGGAATAAATTATGGTAAATATAGATATATCAAAAGGTTTTATTATAAAACTATTCGGTTTCATATGAAGAACATGTGTCTTAAACAGTCAATACTGGTAAGTACTACAAACTGGGAATATTACTTGAATTTCTTGCATAATTTCTGAAGTTCAGAGTTTTGTTTTTCGCTTGTTGGGTTTTGAGCTTGAGTGGATTATGGTAATAAAATGGACGAAAATATTGAGTATAGTTACAGGTTATATCACGTATACCAGAAGCTGATCTTAATCAAGTACTTTATAATACATAGATCGGGAAACGTGGTGAAACTGAGTAGCCAACTTTTTTTCTGATTTAACAGCAGTTGATTATTCTTATATTGAATTAAAATCGAGGGCCTACTGCAATACATAGATCAAATCAAGGCGACAAAAGAATACGAAATGGTAAAGATTAAACAGTGGAATACGACAAGAATTAATTCAAGCAAGTCTGAAAACAATGTAAAATATTTTAGAAGACCTACAAAAAGCCAAGAAGTAACCGGCTCCCAATTTCATCATTTAATTTAAACCGTTTCATTAAAAAATTTTAGTTATAATAAAATGTAATAACATTAAAATTGTGATAGTTTTCGCTAAAAAAAAAAAAAAATATAAATAATTCCTGTCAAGTGAAATACATATTCTCATTAAATTTAAAAATTTGAAGGAGTAGCCGCGTCACTTTATGGAGATTGCAGAAAGGGGAGATACAAAATTCTGCTAAATTTCATTTTGAAATTAAAAATTGGGGGATTTAGTAATTTTATTTACGTATCAATCCTTAATTACGAAGAAAATGAATATTTTCGTTAATTATGGATCACATTGTACAACACAATGATGTAAGAAAGAAAGTAATAGGAGTATAATATGAAAAAAATGGCGTAGACACAAAATTTGTTGTTTAAATTCATTGCTATAAAATTGGTCAAAACTTAGAATATATTAGACTCTGCATGGAAAATTATTTAAGTATTATTCATTTCATCGCTATTTGCCAAATAAAAAACTCTCTTATCTTACCGATAAACGGAACAGTCTACCTGAGCCTAGCCATAAAAACAAGCCACGGTATGTTTTGAGATATTTTATTTGGCAAATAGCGATGAAATAAACTATACTTTAAATTCTTCACATAATTAGTTTGCCTTAAGATGTTGAGGGCATATAAAAATTCAACTAAAATTATATCATTCAGACAGTATAGTACACTATAAAATTAAAAGTGTATTTAAATTATTGTCATACAGAATCATAAATTTTACATATATCGCTAAAATGTAATTTGAATATTGTTACAGAGTGAAGGAAATTTTATAGTTAATTTCTTGTACATATTTTTATTTGTTCCTGAGTTTCATGCAAATTATTTTAAAATGAGTTTGAATAAACAATATTTTTGTAGTATACAATACCCGGGCGTTAAAAATTTATTTATTTTAATTGATCTATGTGACAGTAAGTTATTTCATCGTTGTTTAACTACTATATCTACTAGAAGAAAGTTTATATTTTCACATTGGATTCTGTAACTTTAATTTATATTCTTCTGCAAACTGATCAAATTATTGAGATGGGTTCAAAGGTATCGTCTTATACAACTAATAAATAAAAAACTAACTGTGATCTTACTCACCGATGTCCACAGAGTGTCTTGTGCATCTCTGGCTAACGCCAAAGCGTATAGATGAGGGTGAAACTGGAGTCGCTCTGGCCCATTGGAATTGTTGCGTTGTTCTTGGGTGTGCTGATCGCGATCAACAAGCGAGGACCGCCAACATCGGAGGCTGGACCAGCAGAAGACACCGCATGCGTGCCTGATGGTATTAGGGCCATCCTCTAGCAGCTGCCACTCTCCTCCGCAGCGTCGAGGACTTTGATTCGGCGGCGTGGTAATTTTTGCAAAATGAGCCGAAAGTAAGGCAGCAATTGTGGGGCCATCGACGGGGGAGACGTTGGACTATTGGAGTAGAGGACGCCTCGTAGGTGGGCGCAATTAAATCGCATTTGGTTCAGAGATGTACGATAGTTGAGAGGTCACAGAAATTTTGGAATTTATTTGTAATATACCGTGTGGCCCAAATGAAAATAAATTTTAATTGTTGTTTTTCATTAAGCCCTGGATTTGAATGCGGGAATTTCAGAGTCGCACTTCTAATATCTATTGGAAATACACCGTAAAGAAATATCACAATCTTTTAATAAATTATACAATAACATATTTTATGTCGACAGCTTGTTCACATTTTTTTGTAATGTAAATTAACTGCTTGTATAAATTTGTAGGACCAACCTATGCTTTTACAAATTGTAGGATCAACTAACAATTTTATATTAAATAAAATGTATTCATTGACCGCCTGCTACCTGCTGCTCCATTTGTTTCACTAGATATATTGAAAGTGTTGTCGAAGGTGCATTGCGCTATGTCCTAATAGTAAAGGTATGCGAGGACAGGGCAAAAGAAATATCTGTGGGCATGACCGATGACGCGATGCTATCCGATTAGTTACTGTGATATTCGAGAGTGGTGTGTTTTTGTACACAACTCGGGACTGTCGTAGTATTTTGATTTGCGTACGGTATTACATACAAATAGTCACAATGATTGACAACTTGACAATAAGTATTTTAAATTATCTCGACCAAAACCATCCCTTGTCACAATACAGCGTTGGATAACGGAATTTCCGGGGTCGGTGTTAAATGATGGTAGTGAATTACGCTGTTTCCATTGTGATACATACATAGCGTATACCCCTCAAATCGGATGTTGTTAAACATTGGTGTTCCAAAAAACATAAAGCCACGGTTACTGAACAGAGCAGTGCTTGTGAAAGACACACGACGTTTTATAGCGAATTGGTTAAATTCATGGTTGAGTGTAATATTTCATGGACCCAACTAGATAATCCTAGTTTTAAAGACTTTATAGAGAAATGTTTAAATGGGGAATCTTAAAAGCCCCGCAGAGTGGCATTATTCACAGAAATGCTTCCCCACATACAATTGCCTTCAGCGCCTGTAATAACCCGGTGGGGAACGTGGATTATTGCATAATGAAGTACGAGTATATGGACAACATTTCTTGAATTCTTGGTTTAAAAAAGATATACTTACATTGTGCTTTTTTATAGATTTGTTTTAGTGAACGGTTCTAATTAAGACTGATTTGATTGTTGATCAGTTTTATATGTTAAACGTTTTAGCAGCTTATATTTGGATAATTAAACGGAACTAATCGTTTACAGTTGATCAGAAAATATTTATTTTCAGTAGTCAGTAGTCTCTCATAGTATCAGTAATCTCTCATTTTGAGATTGAGTTATATTTGAAATTATTCGGTTGTGTATTGATATTTGTGTAAAAGTTCATGAAAAAAAAAAAACAAATAGAAATACAAATTTTAGAGCAGAAAAAATTTTAAATAGTTTTTTATTTGAAGTAAATCCAATTCTCTTTGCTTTAATTCAATTGAAATCTTGTATTACACTTTTGTATTAACATTATTAAAATAGTCTTGGAATTATTTATGGAATAAATATTTTTTGTTTTAACAATAATTTTATTAAATTCATTGAATGTATAGCTGTTATTGTGTTTCAAAAATTCTTTAATGTTTAATATAACTTCTAATTAACAAAACTAATGTTATTTTGTGACAATGGGCGAGAGCATTAGCATCTTAGTCCGGTCCTGACTTACAATTTGTTGATATCACAAATCTTCACCTAAATTTACCGCAGCCCAGAGAAGTCAACCTACATATATTTTACGTTACATTTGAAAGAAAATATATTGCTAGCCTTGCGAACTGGCGTAAGTGAGTAGGTATGTTACTACGAAATAATGCATTGTCGTTTTTTGATTAATGGTTGAGAAAAGTGGGAAACATTGTAACGTCCGCTTCGCTGGCTCTCGCAAGGTCACAAAAATATACAGTAAAGTATAATTATGTCGACGTAGGAATTCGCAACACCATAATAATTTTCCCTTTAATTTTTTTGTAGTTTTCATAATTTCACTAGCCAATCGCGAACTTCCAAGTATGGTTTCAAAATGTTCCCATCCCCACCACTTTCGTGAACGATTGGCTGTCAAAGCGTTGACATTGTTGACGTTGACAGACCCGATCCTCACACAAATAAATAAACATTTGCGAACATGAAGTAAATTTGAGTTTTTGGGTGATTGTATAAGTGTTTTCCGGAAAAATCTGCGAAAAATATTTATTTGCGATATTTTACAATATTTAAAGTGTTTTTATAGAAGTTGGTAAGAGGTGGACATATTGTAAAAAAATAAATAACATCTTGGACTATTTCTTAGCTTTCTATATAACATCGTGAAAATGGGCGATGAAGGAGGAGGATTTGATCCATGCGAATGCATATGGAGTCACGAAATGGCCATGAGGCGCCTCCTCAATGTGGTACGTTTTCATTTCTTCGGCCCTTTGTTTTTTTATTTCTGATATTTTTATAGCTGAGGAATTCGCAAACAATTTGTACAGACGGTGAATGCCTTGTAGATGGTAAGTGTAACATTAATCTAGTTTAATATTTAAATTGTATGGGACTGATTATTACATTCATAATTTATATGTATTTCTTTGTTGTACCTAATAGTGCATTGTTGCAAAATTTATTTCAAATAAATTCAAGAATTAAAAATATTGCCAGAATTTAGTTATGATAAGTATTTGCTGGCCATATCAGTGCAGTTAGCAGTAGGATAACTTTATCTCATTAGTAGGGAAATTGTGCTAACCTTGCAAATTATAGATAAAAGGTCTAATATATGTTTAAAACTTTTATATCATTATGTCCATATAAATCTAATGTATTTCCTGCGAGGCATTAAAACTTCATCATAAAAAAAATTAATATTAAAAGTCTAATATACATTAGACGTACTGTTAGGGTTTAACTTTAATCATTTAATAGTTTTTATCATAAATTGAAACACTAGAAAATTGTATTAGCTTAAACTATTTTATATTAGGTATTTAAAAATGTATACTATTTTCCTATTTAGAAGCTAGTCTACAATAGCTCTGATAGAATAATAAACTGTACACAATTGACTTGGAGTTAACATGTTTTAGATGCAACTCCTCCTCGTCAAACGAGTCCTGACCAAATTCTGTTGATGAGTATAATTTTTGTTACATTACTGTTCTTGTATTATTTTCGTCCAAGACCTCAGGGATTGGAAGGCCCATCAAAACCAAATAAATACGAAAATGTAAGTACTTTTAGTCCATTTGTTTGCATGAAAGTTAGGGTAAAAGTTCTTTTATTTCACGTGAAACTAAATCTGGAGCATTTAATGTATTTGTATTGATCTGATATGTTTATGGTCTTGGTGTAGATAAATTTCTGAAGAGTAAACATCCTGTATGATTATTGCCAGAGTTACTTTTCCAATTTTTTTTATCTTATATCGATTTGGAATTATTTTTTTTTCAGAATCCACCGAACCCACCGCCAGCTACCAATTGAGTGTTCAGAAAATTTTATCTGTTCGCTTTGTGTATAAATAAAATGTTTCTAGGCAATAATTTTATTATTACTACTCGGTATAAGGTTTACTTAATATTAACACATAACCGTAAGTGGGAATTTGCAAATCTATATCGTATTATGTGATAATCAAATAACATAAAGAGAATCTATATAATAAACTGTTTTGATCTGAGTTTTGTTTATGTATATAAAGTAAATATAATTATGTACATGTGGTGAGTAAACTAGAAGTGTGTATTCTGAAATATGGAATCTATACCGTAAATCGATAATGATGGAATTTGGTTTGTAAGGTGTCAATGCATTTATATGTGATTCTTTATTGTTAGAATGTTGAATGAGAAATTTTCATGATCTAGAGAAATGCTATAGTATATACAATTCCCTATTGCAAAAAAAAAAAAAAAAAAATTAAACAAAACATAAAACAAAGAACAGAAATAATTATTATACCTACTGCTTTATTATTGTTTGCAATTGAACTGTAAATAAGTCTTAGCAAATTTATCATTTGTATAAATGAATTAAATTGGAATAAATCTATATTTTTGATATAGTGAACTTTTATTTATATTTATGACATTCTTGATGTGGTAATTGGTGTTTAAAATTATATTAGTCAATGGTGACATTAGATTAAATCATCTTTTTGTTTTTAAATGTTACATTTCATATTCCGATATTTTAATATTACTATATATTATGAAGATAACCATAATCTAATCCACAATGTCGGCCATGTTGGTTGCCATTAATGTTTTGTGCCATGTGGCACTTATTTTACAAGGTCTAGTATAAAACGAACTTAAATATTTCTAAAGAACTGTTAAAATTATTTTCTTCAATAAAATTTACACAAAAAACTTTATTCTGAACTTTATTCAATAAAAATATATTCTGAACTTCAACACTATGTTCTTACCAGAAATCACATTTACTGTAAATGTTTTTAAATTGGTACATAGAACACCATATAAATTAGACAATCCCTAAATCCAAAGCTACCTTGGTGGGGGATATACATCGTAAAAATACGAACATTTACTGCCACCGACACTGCCAGTGCTGGCGTTTGGAATGGAGCCAAGACCACGACAGTCGATAGCTAGTCACTTTTGCCACATAACACGCTCTAGCCAAATGGGTTACCATAGGGGTTCTCTTACAGACATACTTTCACCTAATTAAGATAATGTATTTAAATTTAAAAGATATATTTCTAATGCTGAAAAAAGAATCCAAAATAAGGAGAAATGTATACTTTTTTTTATAAACATACCAATCATAGAAAACTACGAGAGATACAATTAATACCCGGGTACTTTTTTTAAATTGATCACTCATGTTACACAAAATAAGAATTCTATAATTAGCCCTCTTACACTTTACACTACATTTGAAATTACAAAATAATGGGAAATTATGAGTAATTAACTAGCCCTCCCAATTGATGGAAATTAAATTTAGACTTGCTGAATATACAATATGGAACATCTTTTGATAAAATAATTTTCAGAAAGAAGTACAACTTCTAGAAATAATTTTATAAATTTCTATAAAATCGACATCAGGTATAAAAGCATCTCTTTGAGACAATTATCATTTAATGACCATTTATGTGTTTATAATACACATACATCAAGAAAGTATACAGATACATCATCTGCATGTTTATTTTAATGTAACTGCAATGAGTCATGTCAGGTTTCGATTTATACCAAATCCCTTCACTCGCATAACTTTATCCATAGCAAAAAAATTGGTTTATATAAATTTTCTTTGGCAAATTAAACTTTCTAACTGTCATTTAATTGACCTTAGTCTTCATACTTTAATTCATCATTAAATATATCATGTCTAAATATGACCTTTTAACATGGTGTTTATCCTCGACCTTTAGCTCTGTAGAAAGTTGAGCACTATTTTAAATATTTGTCAGCAAAAAAGTATGTACAAAAATATCATAAAAACAATACTACATATAACAGCTTTCTCATTAAAACAGTTATGACAATTTTGATATGTATAATGTAGAATGGCCTTAAAAAATTGTTAAATAAATCGTACCATACTTTTTAAATTTAACAATTTTTATTTTAAACTCAAAACATAATTGGTTTAATTTTTTTGGCAACTGCTGTCTTAAGTTGAACGTTCAATATTAAAACATGCACACATTTGCTGTGATGTGCTGTTTCACTTTCTATAAACGACAACTTCAAACAAATGTCCAGTTTTCTTGTAAGAAGTACTAGACAATGTACAATGTCTAAAAGCGTTTGTAATTAACAGTTTGTTAAAATCATTTTCCACAATGATAGTAGCTTGTAGGAAATTGTTGTGAATCTCGGCTTAAATTTCTTGTACCATTGAGAAAGAATGTAATGGGACACTTTTGATACATCATTACCTTGAAAAATATAAGCAATAATGAATTAGTTCTAAGAATTAACTATGCTGTTGGTCAATAGAAGGCATGACTGCACTCTGAGAAAATTAAGACACTGTTTATATATGGAAATATGTATACAATGTTTCATTACCTTCTTTCTTAATGGTACACAGAAACTATATAAACATATATCCATGTTATTTCCAAAAAACGTCTGGTAGCAGATATAACCTGGAAGTAAATACGAGATATTCAAGTGTCAGACCTCTATCAAGCAATGTTTATTTTATAAATAATTTAAATTCAACACTTTCAAATTTTAATGTCAAAATTAGTTCAATAAAGATATAAACTTTTATAGTATTAACACATAACAATTAATCAAGAACTAGTATTTTAAGTTACTTCGTTTTAAAACGTGCCATGTGTCAGTCTAAGTCCTGAAAGACCTATATTTCAGCTATTGTGGTTATAAGTACTAATAACTTAGATATAGGCCTTTTAAGGTTTAGGCACAACCATCAGAATTTCTCCAGTGCAATTTAAAGAATTGGCTTAAAATACTTTTTATAATTGAATTATTTAATATACGCATATAATTTGTACTGAGTTCTAGATAGTAAGTGAAAAAATATTACTGTAATGTCTAAAAAACTACAAAATGATGGATGGCTACAGCGTTTTATAAATACTTGTAAGTTTTGAGGGTTAAATATACTTACCTAGATAAAGAAAAATCTATGGAAAAACTAAAAGTGTATTACCAACCATTTAATTTTAAATAGAAGTCCAAGAGAATCTGAATGATTTCTTTATTTTCCCATTCTGCAGTATTTTTCCTCGCAAAGGGCTGTGATAATTTTATTCACCTTATTGTTAATCAACCTACACCCTAGGTTCTTTCTTATTGTGACTAACAAAGTTTTGATCATAGATATCGCAAAGGCAGTTGCAGATGCGATGGCATGAAATTGAAATTCATTGAGAAATATGGGTGATATACGAGTATAAGGTGATAGAACCGTTATTGTTAACAGGAAAGGTTCCAGAAAAATGAATTTTTATAATTAAAAATGAAAATTCCAAGGGCCTTTCAGTGTACATGAATGATAAGCTTATAACTCAAGTGCCATTAAACTGGTTATCCACGACATAAAGATATGAAACTTTATTGCGAAGTTATATAACAAATATTTATCTGTTGTGGCTTCCATTGTGTTTCATCAGATCATAAATGATATACTTTAATAAGCATAATAATGTATCGGGACTCTGTTTTGAGGCCAACACTGTTCCTATTTGCTTAAAATTCGATACCAACAATACGAAAGAAAATTGGAATTAACCAATTTGGAAAGGAAAGGAAAGAAGTATATTTTAAAAAATGAAGTAGAAGGTTAAAACTTTACTATTTCCATATATACTTACCATAAATCTGAAAGAAAACATGCATTATTAAAATGTTTCCATTACTATTAAAAAGTAGACGATATTCATATATTTCTCAGTTTATTGAGAACTGATGTATCTTGTATTATTAAATTTAAATATTAAAGTGGTAATAAAATTGATTCACTTTCATAATTCTTTTATTTTGATCTATTGTCTCAAAGATAAAGACCTTTACAACAATAACTATCATTTAATTTATTTTGACTTAAAAATGATTTGCTAGAGGTAAACTTAATGTTGTTTACAATGCATTAATTATTCAATGTCTGCAAAATCATTATTCCTAATTGTTCACTGCAGTCTTATCTTAAATATGGCTAAATAAAAACACTGTTTCACGAGCAGGATTTTAATATTATATAATTTAGAACTTCCTATAGAAATAAAAAAATGGATATAAATTAAGGAACGATCCAGAATGTTTTTGTAATTTCTTTTTCATACATTCAAATTGGTCATACGTTAATGAAATTTGTTCTCATACTGTGTTAGAAACAGAATAAGTGTATTTAAAACTTGTTCAATAAAATAGAGGAACTTATTTCTAACACTTTGTCCAAAAATATATTTTAGTGAAGTGTTCTTAATGTATTTTGTTTTTCAACTAAATGTGTTTCTCACGTAAATCTTCATATTTGTGGGATTGTTGGACATTTTTCAATATATATCTCAGTTTTGTTCTTTGCTTTGTTTATTTGAATTTTACTTTAAAGTTATTTAGTTCCAACACCAATTTTCATAGATATGTAAATACCACTGATTCATCAACTAATCAACTAACGGCTCAATCAAAATGTGGATAAATATACATAAATGCGTTTAAAAGGTTGCAGTCAGTTAAGTAAATGATTAACTATGGCTTGTTTCTGATGATTTATTTTCAATTAAATGATACACAATGCTGATTTGAGATCTGTTATCATTATTATATTATGAATGATGCATGAAGTATAAAAAGTTGATTCTTAAGGTTGGTATAGGTTATTTGCTGTTTGTCTACAAATACGGCAACATAGGCTGAATTTTCATCACAATTCGCCATACAAAGATTGCTAGATAGGTTGTGCTCCATAATTGGCTAAAACTTTAGATTCTTCAACAATCTTTGAGTGTAATAAAAATAGTTTTAAATACTGTCGATAATAAAGAGATTAAATCTGAAGAATTATTTCAATTTTCTTAATGCAATCTTAAAAAAAATATATCATGTGCAGCACAGTACACGTGATAGAAGTAAATACTTCTTTAGAATAGAGAATGAGAGAGATTAAGAGTGAGAGATTGAAAGAGAGAGAGAGAGAGAGAAAGGGAGAGGGATAATTTCAAAAGATATATAACAATATAAAATTTGTGTAAAAAATATTCGGTTTATTCATTATCTACACTATCATCGGCTGGTGGTTCAATTGGTAATACTGATATGATTGGTTTGCGATAACTAAAATATGAAATATATGTTCGTGATTCGATATTTTCTAGATAACGTGTAAAAATTGCATTTATTGTTGTTCCGGATTTTGTTCTTGATTCTTTGGGATTGTTATTTATAAGCAGACCAAATGTTTCTCGAAGAAAGTTAATCAACGTCAAAGAATCATTGGATCCGAAATTTACATTTAAATCTCCCCCGAGAATCAAAGGGATTTTGTCTTCGCCTCTTCCAAGTGCATTTGCACCTGTGTGGCTGTAAACCAGTAGGGAGCGGTGAATGAAATATATTTTATCTTCTAGATTTTAACAAGTTAAACGGTTCAAGGATTTTATTAAATAATCACAGAACACAGATGTAAATAAAGTAAATAATTACAAAACACAATGATAAATATTCGGTACACACGCGTGCTACTTCAGCTGTTAATATATAGCTTCTGGACGCGTACATCTATCACGCGCGCATGCGCGACAATAGGAAGACGCGGATAGCCTAAACTGATATATATGATGTATAGCTCTCTTTCTCCTTTTCTCTACGTTATATCTTTTTTCTCTCTCGTGTAACGAAATCTTGAAACGTTACATTTTTTCCAATTCACTCTCCATTCTCGTCAAATATCAGAACGCCGCCAAAGAAGTATTCACTTCAAAAAACAAAACAAAAAGCTTAACAATATAAATGTAACAAGATATTATTTTAATTAATACCATTCGAGATAGGTTTAATTGCAACTTACAGTGAGATTGTATACATACTTTTTGTTAATTCAAATATCGATTAAAAAAAAGTTTAAAGTGTTTTGTAGCTAGTATTACCTTATTACAAAATTGCGATGATTGCATCTTATAATACAAAAATCTGTAGTACTCTTCCTATATACTATAAGTTGATTATATGTAAAGATAAAGAGATTCAATAGAATTAGTTTGAATGACATGAAAATCTTTTTCTATCACTGAGGAATACAATGTAACAAAAAATATTGGGATTGTAACCACATAGATTGAAAACGTGCACTTAGAAAAGACTTTTGATGCCATTTAAACTGGGTTTGATTTTATCTTTATATCTTTTCAAATAATGCAAACATGTATATAATGTTTGTAAATAAAATTTTGGGACAGATTATATAGTAATATTTGGGTGGGTAGTGGTGTTTACCTTTATTTTATATGTATTTTTGAAAGTTGTAAAAACCACGAATATCAATGTACTATTAAAAAACACTACTATTTAAAATAGTAGCTTCCAATAGACATTTCATGAAAAAGCACGATCTATTAAATTACTGTGACATATATTTCAATTTCTTTAATATATTATCGAAACCTGTGAAAATATTCAGCTTTTGTCAACCAGAAGAAATTGTTTTTACTTATTTAGTCTTGAAAGTAAAAAATATGTATTACACAAAATTAAAACCTTTGCTGGTTAGATTTCCACTTTTTATTTGTTAAACATAACAATTGTTTCGCCAATACAGTGGCTTCATCAGATGTTGAGTACATAGACTAAATTTTACAATGTAGAACTGCTGGAAGTTCCACATCATATATATATATATATATATATATATATATATATATATATATATATATATATATATATATATATATATATGTATATATATATATATATATATATATATATATATATATATATATATATATATATATATATATATGTTTAGGCTATCCGCGTCTCCCTATTGTCGCGCATGCGCGCGTTATAGATGTACGCGTCCAGACGCTATATATTAACAGTTGAAGCAGCACGCGTGTGTACCGAATATTTATCATTGTGTTTTGTAATTATTTACGTTATTTACATCTGTGTTCTGTGATAATTTGATAATATCGTTGAACCGTTTAACTTGTTAAAATCTAGAAGATACCTATAATATATTTCATTCACCGCTCCCTACTGGTTTACAACCACACAGGTGCAAATGCACTTGGAAGAGGCGAAGACAAAATCCCTTTGATTCTCGGGGGAGATTTAAATGTAAATTTCGGATCCAATGATTCGTTGACGTTGATTAACTTTCTTCGAGAAACATTTGGTCTGCTTATAAATAACAATCCCAAAGAATCAACGACAAAATCCGGAACAACAATAGATGCAATTTTTACACGTTATCTAGAAAATATCGAATCACGAACATATATTTCATATTTTAGTTATCACAAACCAATCATATCAGTATTACCAATTGAACCACCAGCCGATGATAGTGTAGATAATGAATAAACCGAATATTTTTTACACAAGTCTTATATTGTTATATTTCTTTTGAAATTATCCCTCTCCCTTTCTCTCTCTCTTTCAATCTCTCATTCTCCATTCTAAAGAAGTATTCACTTCTATCACGTATACTGTGCTGTACATGATTTCTTTTGTATATGACATGAGAGTTTCAATTAGTTTATAACCTCAGGAGGTAAGGTGTTATAAACACTAATTCAATGCTTTGGCATTTTGAATATAGCAGTGGCGGCTGGTAATAAGGGACAGAGGGGCACGTACCCACTTAATTTTATTTTGGAAAAAAAAACACTAGGTACTTTTAAAGAGCTAAAATGGTTATTTAAGGTTAATAACATTAAATAATATCAAATAATTTCTTAATAGAGGTTTGATCAAGAGCCCTTCTTAATAACGAAAGTAAGAAGCAAAGCTACACTATTTCAAAATCCCTTTTTATATTTCTTTTTGACAGCAATGATCCCTGGTTTAGCTGATGCCTATCAGAAGTCATATGCTGAAATAAACTTTACATGTGAAGTTGTGGTTGATTAAATTAGTAGAAATGACATTTTAAACCAAATTTTAAAACTTTAACTTAAATGATTCTACATAAAATATGATGAAATGTGAGAAATGATACTGATGATTTACCAATAACAAAAAAATTATCTAATTTTTTATGTTATCAAATCCTGTATTATTTATTTAACAACTTCCACCAAGGACAGCCACGGCTTCAGAAGATCTTCATCGAATTTGTTAATCACTTCTAGTAATAGTACCTTTTGGTTTTAAGGCAGAAAAGGGGTACCGACCGAGACATTGGAAAGAGAACACTCTATTGAAAGGAATGAAGTGTACAGCACTTTAACTATCTATTTCAAATTACGCCAAGTAATAAAACATAAGAATTTTGGAAACTATACTGACAAGCTGTAATTTTTGTTATCATACGTGGTCGAGTTCTGAAATATGCCCCTCCTCTGAACTGAAATATCCTGTGTAAAAATAAGAATTTGTTGAACCTAATTCCTTAGTGCTCCTTTCTGTCGTATGCATATATTTTTTCTTAGAGTTGTGTCTACATTACATTTTTTATAACCTTATACCATCCTCAAGTTCGCCTTCTCTATATCAAACTACAACAACCATGTTCTAGCATTTCTAAATATTCCTGACAATTATTAACTCACTAAACACAAAATAACTTGATTCGCCAAAATAAAAAACATTAACATATTTATAACTTCCAATTTTTTTAGTGAATTTTTATTTTTGTTTAACAAAAAGTAGTATTTGTAAAATACACTCCTTCAAAATGTTTATACAAGTAGTTAAAGTAAATAAATTTCTCTAATCTATGCCGAGCATAGACTACATTGTCTTGAGAATAAAAGTGACTTTATACAAAATTTATTTGTACTTATTTCATTTACATAAAACAGAAATAATAATCATGATTTACAATTTTCTAGGTTTTTCCTCAAAGTACTCCTTACTTTTTGTAAAACCTCCGTCATTTGTTCATATTTACCTGTCGAGTTAGGTAGGTTCTCGAAATTTATCACCGGACTCACGTCTTTCATGAAGTTATCCGGATTGGGTAGACGCGAATAGGGGGAGCTGCTTTTTAGAATCGGCGTACCGAACATACTGGTTTTCACAGTATTAACTCCACTGCTAAGGGGAGGGGACGAAAACGAGACGTTAGAATCCTGGGCTTTATCTATGTCGATCAAGAGATTTTTATGAACTGGAACTTTAGCTTGAGTTTTTTCGCAGTCGGAGGTAATTTCGACATCAGGTTCCTCACCTGTAGTTTCTACTGATTTAGGGTTCGAACTGGAATTATCCTCCAGTGCCGCTAAAAGATTCTCTTTTGCTTTTTCTAAATCTGTTAACGAAGGGGAAGCTATATTCGATTCTATCTCTTTAAGTTCGCTTAGCTGTAAAAGACGCTATTTTAAGACAAATAAACTTAAATGGTGGGTATAAGTTTTCTCCAAGGTAGATGCAATTTATTTTTAAAATAAGCATTCGATGATGTTAATTTTCTTTACTTCTAAAACTAACCTAATACATATTAAATACTACAATTCTTGTGTATACTAAGGGTTTAAGGCTTTGGAAATTTATTTTTAATAAGCTTTTATTCGATAAGACTTCGATAGGACTTGCACCTTGACGAAGTTCTAGTGCAAACTAGAACGGGTGGGTCGGCTTGCTCGTTTTAATGATTTAAGGAGCCGTACCATAGGTTTAACCATAGTGGGGGGTCCTTATTGAAAAACCAGACTAAGACAAGTCCCTGAAGGAGGGCAGCAGCTCTTTCAGTAGTTATAGTGGCAGAAACCGTGAGGGTTGGTATGGTGCTATGACACACACGACTGCGATGTGGAAGGCAAGAGGAAACCACCACATCATAATCCTCAGAATAGCTAACGAAAGGTAAATAATGATGGCGTCTCCTGGGGCAAAAAATACCGGAGGTAAAATAGTCCTCCGTTTGGATCTCCGGGTGAGGACTGTTCCGGGAGATGTGATCGAGTACAGTAGGGTTAGTAAGTGTAGCATTTCACGAGTCGGAGCGTGGAATGTCAAAAGCATGAGACAGGTAGGGAAGCTAGAGAATCTGAATATATAAATGGATAGGTTAGGATTAGATATAGTAGGTATAAGTGAGATGCGCTGGCCGGAAGTAGGAAGTTTTTTGAGCGGTGACTATAGGGTAATACACACAGGATCGGTAAATGGAAACACGGGAGTAGGAATCGTTATGCGGAAGAACGCAGGACAGTGTGTAGATAGCTACCTACAATACAGCGAGAGAGTAATGATGGTCAGGTTAGATTCGAAGCCAGTGAAAACAGTAATAGTGCAAGTATACATGCCTACTTCTAGTCATAGTGAGGAAGAGTTAGAAGCCGTTTATTCGGACATAGAGCAGGTAATAGGATTTGTGAAGGGTCATGAAAATTTAATAATAGTGGGAGATTTTAACGCAGTCATAGGGGAGGGGAAAGAAGGAGAATTTGTAGGTCCTTATGGATTAGGAAACAGAAACGAGAGAGGTAGATTGATAGAATTCTGTGAGAAGCACAAGGTGGTAGTCGCGAATACATTGTTCAAGAATCACGTTAGGAGGCGGTACACCTGGAAAATGCCAGGAGGGATAGACATATATTAGATAGACTACATTCTAGTTAGGAAGAGACTTAGAAATCAAGTAAAAGACGGTAAGAGTTATCCAGGAGCAGATGTAGACAGCGACCACAACTTGGTAGTCATGAAAGCTAGACTAAAGTTCAAAAATCTGAAAACCCGGAAGGATAAAAAAAACGTATAAATGTAGACATATTGAGGGATCAGAATATGAAAGATGAGTTCCAGAAGAAAACAGATCAATTAAGAAATAAAGCGAGTAATGACGAAATCAAGAACGCAGAAACTGAGTGAGAGGGTATCAAGAATAGTCTAGATTCCGCGGCTACGGACGTTTTAGGACACGAGAAAAGGGAAGCTAGGAAGCTCTGGATAACGGACGAAATCTTAAACTTAATGCAAAAGAGACGAGGCTACAAAAACAGACGAGACGAGGAAGGACTGAAAACTTATAAGGCAATAAAGTGGGAAATCATTAGAAAATGTAGAAAAGCGAAAGAAGAATGGATAGAGGATAAATGCAAAGTAGAAGATAAGCTGCAAGTAGGTAAGACCGATGAGGCTTACAGAATAATTAAGAGGAACTTCAGGGATATAAGAACAATAAGTAGAAACGTTAGGAGTCAATCGGGGGACATACTGATCGGAAGAGAGGAGAAAGCGGATAGATGGAAGCAGTACTTAGGAAATTTATACAAGGGTCAGGAATTAGGAGATATTAGAGGAAGAATCTAGCATCGATAGGGAAGATGTAGGAAAACCTATATTGAGAGGAATTTGAAATAGCACTAAGGGGGCTAAAGAACAATAGAGCGCCGGGTGTAGATAAAATACAGGCGGAAATTTTGAAATGTGCGAGACAGAAAGTAGTAAATAGGATGTTTGAACTGGTAAAATACATATACGAAACGGGCGAGATGCCGGAGGATTATAAGAGGAACATTATCATTACTATACCGAAAAAGAGAGGAGCCGACAAATGCGAGAACTTTAGAACGATTAGCCTAACCTCCTATGCGTCAAAAATCTTAACCAGAATAGTGCAGAAGAGGATGGAAAATAGAGCGGAGGAAATACTAGGAGAAGACCAATTCGGGTTTAGGCGAAATAGGGGAACTCGCGAAGCTATTTTAGCGCTAAGAGTAATGTTAGAGAAAACAATAGAAAAAGGAAAGAATGCTTATATAGGATTTGTAGATTTAGAAAAAGCTTTTGATAACGTAACATGGGAAAAAATGTTCGAGATACTAAAGAGCAGGGGCAGAAACTAAAAATGCTGAGATTCGCGGATGATATAGCAGTATTAGCATCTAGTAAAGAGGAATTGGAATCAGCGTTGAGCGAAATGGAGGCAGTGTTGACAGAGGAATATGGAATGAGGGTGAATAAAAACAAAACTAAAGTGTTAGTGAGCACAGGACCCGAGAGCAGAGCAAAAACGAAAGTACAAATTAATAATGAAAGATTGGAGGAAGTTAAAGACTTCACTTATTTAGGAAGTAAAATAAATTGGGATGGAAGAAGCGATAAAGATATAAAACAAAGAATAGCGCAGGGTCGAGTAGCTTTTAACAAAAAGAAAGCACTTTTATGCTCGGGGGTAATAAACTTAGAAACAAGGAAGAGATTTTTGAAAACGTATGTATGGAGCACGGCACTATACGGTTGCGAAACCTGGACGGTAGGGCAAGCAAGTAGGAAGAAATTACAAGCTTTTGAGATGTGGTGTTATCGAAGAATGATGAAAATACCGTGGACTGATAGGGTTAGAAATGAAGAAGTATTAGAGAAAGTCGGCGAGAAAAGAAGTATGTGGAAAAACATAAAGAAGAGAAGAGATAGAATGGTAGGCCACTTGCTGAGACATGGGGGAATAGTCCGCGATATTTTAGAGGCAAAAATAAGAGTGAAGAAAGGCAGAAATAGGCCTAGATTAGACTACTACTCGCAAATAGTAAGGGATGTAGGTTGTAGCACAATTAGCGAAATGCGTAGGTTAGCACAAGATAGGAGAAGCTGGAGGTTAGCGTCCAACCAGTCTTAGGACTGATGACCTCATGATGATGAAGCTTTTATTCCATTCTTCAAATGTCTCGACGAGACTACAATGAGCATAAATACCTTGATAAGACGCTAGAACAAAGCAAATACATATTGTCATTGTTTGCCTATGTCAAAAATACAATGACTGACAGACACCTAAATTTTTGTGACTGGAGATTTTTTATGTTCAATACGGTTGTCGGCATAACCTTACTTTTTGGGGTTGTTGTCATTGTATAATTTCTGTCTTTAGAAATTGTTTATTAACCTTGAATTTATTCTATTGTTTTTATATTTTTCATTTCAGTAGAGACAGGGTTCAATCTGGAGAGACACAAAATTCGTTTGCTATTTCAGTCAAATATACTCATATTTAAAATGTTTAACGTCAATTGAGATTCTTTTAACTGAAATCTCTCATTTCACTTATTCTCTACGCTGATTGGTCATTGCGGTTAAACTAACCAATTAGCACACAGAAGAATTGAAATGAGATCTCAGGAAAGGGGAACACGGCTATAAGCTGCATTACTTTAAGCTGAGATCTTATCTTATTCAAGTTATTCTGTACGCTGATTGGTCACTGCAGTTAAACTAGCCAATTAGTACATAGAATGGAAATGAAATGAGATCTCAGGTAAAAGAAACACAGCTATTGATACCACTTAAAACTAAGTTTGTCTTTGAAGTAAACCGCAAATTAAGGATAAGATAACCTTTTATAACAAGATTAACGTCAAATGTCAACGTCAAAGTTGCCAAGTGTTGATAATATTACCAGTAATACTTAATTACTTAATAAAGCCATAATTGAGTTACTTACAAGTAAAGGTCTTGCAGTATGTTATTTAACTTATTGTTTTGCTTCTTTGAATTCAATACCCCAATGGTTTAAATTCGGCAGCAGTATAATATTGTCATGAATAGGGTATAGGAAAAAATCATTTAATTTACATTTCGTTCATACTTGGTCAATAGAGACGAAATATTGGCACTTTTTCTTTCATAACTCACCGTTCTGTATATTTTAAATGCAATCATTAAATTAGTTACAATTTCTTTTAAGTAAGTTTTTGTACAGTAAGGTAATTATATAGTTTATTTTACATGATAATTTTTTCAATAGAAACATAATTATTCAGCCAATTTCTTATTCTTTGACTTTGTGAAAAGGTCCATTATAATTATTCATAATAGCAATAAATAAAATTAGCAACTCTAGAAGTATTTCCTTTGGTTTTCGGCCTCGAAAGAAATTTCTTCTATTCTGCTACCAACTGACTATGTGGGAATTGAACCTACACCCGGATTACTCCGGTAATCTAGGTCAGCTCCAAGCGATTGGCATCATTACCCTATATTAATTAGGGTACATGGAGACCTTCTGCAAAGTAATTATGGGATAATGTACCCTTAGAAGATCCGGCCATATCATTTTATACTGGCTTTTGATAATTTTTGTGACGAGACAAATTAAAATGGACAAAATTTTTGTTTATTTCGTTGCTGTTAGAGATGAACTATCATCATTAGCATCACTACCAGCCTTTTTGAGGAATTGGCAAGATGTCCATTTATTAACTGAAGCCAATAGGCAAAATTGATAGTAGAGATGCCTAGAAATAGGCATTAGACAGCAACAGATGGATTGCGTTAACGGATCTAGTCTCAATTATAAGAAAATGAGTAAATACAACATTGACACCTTTTTGGTTCATAGTTTATTTACATGCAATTATGGAAAAATAATTTCCAAAACCACAAACACCCTGTATAAACCAATTGATTTTTGTGTACGTTCTTTGGTGTTAATTTTGTGATATATCCAACAGAGACTTACCAGTGGGTTAATGATAACTGGTTGCTCAACAACCGTAATGGCTTTTTCTTTATTTTCCTCAAAGGTCGCATCCAAGTCCATATCACATGATTCAAAGTCGTCTTGTTGTTTCGCGTAATGCTGTTCGTAAAACTCGATCATGGCCTGCTTGCTGAACCTGTCAGAAAATGGTGGCGCGCGATACAGCCTATGCTCCTTCAAACGAAAATAGAGTCAATATATGGCACCTCAGTGAACGAGTCAGAGGCAGGACTTCCTTACATTGTTAAAGTATAACCGTAGATTACGTAGGATACAGTACAAACTTAATATAATCATATACATATCATGTTTCAGAGTACTTACATCTTTCATAGATTTTGGTAAGGACGCGTTAAAACCGGGATAATCTACGATTTTCTCGGGATCTAGCCCTTGTTTTTTCCTTGTCACGGCTCGAACGTTATTTCCCTCGCTGTCGAACATTTCTAAATTGGAATGGACGAATTTTGCTTCCTCCAACCATCCCGGGGGATAACCTAAAGTCCTCATCGAATAAATGAACGGTGAAAGCTGGTTATTTCGTAAGCCTAAGGCTTCTCTTAACTTATCCGATATTTGGCCAGGCTTTAGATGTCCATATTTCTGATCCTCCTCGAGGTGATAACGACTGGAAAGTGGGTGGTAATTAATTATATTCATAGAAAATGAGCTTGTTATCTTAAGAGAACTAAAAAAATTCAAAATTCGAAAATTCTAATAAAATTGCTTTATACCATCAACCATTCCACAATATATGTAAAGTATTACATTTTAAAACAATTACATTATCATGAATAATATACTATTTGTATCTGACAATTATTGAACCAGAAACAATTATTGGCATTACATTAATTTAAACCTCAATATTTATATTAAAACATAGACGAGCTGAAAAGGCTTGGAACAGTTCTTTTTTTTATCAATTCACATGCATGCATAACGCCATGGTGAAAAGATAAACTACTGAATTATTAAAGTGCACTGAAATCACGTCACAATTAATTAAGAAAATATTTCTATGAAAAACGAGCCCTTAGATGATTTTTTAGGGAAAGATGTTCATCTTAATTGTAATCCACGTTTTCCTTGATTGAAACCAAAAAATACAACTACTTTTATTGTATACATCTACATATATGCAAACAATTATAGATTAATTGCTGCACTTAAGTGTAATTTTTATTTTTCACAATAAGGAAAAAAAAACAGTTTATCACTCAATAAAAAGGTAATAAAATATTATGTGCACACCTATCACTAATATGTGTAGATGTTTCAGATAAGCAATATTTGGTTTATAAACAAAAATTAACAGGTATAGACTTTTAAGCACATATCAGTAACACAGTTTCAATGAAAAGTTGTTGTTGCTTTGAACTTTACCCACTTAAATTAAACATAAATTTTGTTAGATAATAGAATGAAATCATGGACATAATTAGAAATAAGAAAGACATGCCAAGACTTTGAAGAAATGACAAGATTTTGAGATGCATAACTATTAAACAAACAAAATTAAAATAAACATTTTTATAAATCTAAGTTTTAAATGAAAGAAGTTTAAAAAATATAAATGCACATTAAAAGCACAAAATCCAACACAAAGATTATAAACATTTCACGAATACATGCGAGTTTTTTGCCAAACATAATTCAACGTTTCATCTTCAACAAAGAAAATAACCTAAAAAACTATTAAACTTCCTTGTTTCTGTGATCATTGTAATGTTACCATCTTGTCTGTGTAATTATGGTACATATTTAGACAATTATTTGCAATTTTCGTACTTAGTTATTTTAAATTTGTTTAATATTTATAAAATGACATTCTGAATGACTAAATATATACTTACGATGTCTGCTTTTGTGCTTTAAATTTCTGTCTTGCCGCATTTATTTTGGAAAAGTTTTTAGGCAGCGGACAATCTTTTATGGCATGGTTACCATCACAATTAAAGCATACTTGAGCAGATATTTTGAATTCTCCCTCTTTGTATTCAGGTGTTGACTTCTCACTGTCGATTTGAAATTTTGTGGAGTATATTGTGCACAATCCATTATCATCGTCTTGAGATGGATTTGTATCTAAAACAAATAGCTCTTTTTCCTTTTTGTTTTTCTTTTTTTTCTTCTTCTTGGATGGCTGTTTTTCGGGCGATATTGGAATGGTTAAAATTTCCTCTTTAGCGGGCTCCTTGACATCAGCAGATATACAGAGTGTCTCATCCACTACTACCCACTCGTTAGAATTTAGAGTAGAATCTCTGTTCACGTCTATTGTTAAACCATGGAAATTTTCAACTTCTAACTCCACAAAAGTTTGTATGAATTTTAGAAACTTAGATTTGTACAGTTCAGCGATTTTGTCATCTCGAAAAGTGATACATATACAAGACGTGGATTTATTATTCTCCTGCTTCTCCACTTGAAAATTTGCTTTATTACTTTCCTCTATATTATTTGGAATCTCCTCAAGTTCTCCTTCTTCCAAGTTTAAGTCATCTTCTTTTAAAGGACTTGGTGTTTGTCTTAAAATATCTACATCTAAAATAATTTCTCCATCGACAGAATTCTCTGTAGGTTTTGTGCATACTTCCTCACTCAAGTTCGGAGTACTCGTGTCATCTGCGGTAATATCTATTATTTCGTTACTGTAAATCTCTATAGCACTATTATTTGACAGTGAATTTGAGTCTATAATTACTATAGAATTATCTTCTTTTTCGTCACTGGGAGAAACTTGTGGATTTAAATTTTGTTTGTCACCATCTAGGTTAGAATCGCCACTCGAGATCAAATGGAATCTATTTTCATCAGTTTTCAAAATTTTCGCATCAGGCTCACTGCACTCATCTGATGGTTCAGAAGATATATCATCATCGCTCACCTCGAAAATTATAGCTTGAGAGGGACCTTTCCTTTTGCCTCTTTTACACTCCATTTTTTGTTTTGTCAACGTTTTGGTGCGCCCACGTAATGACAGCGAATAAGTGCGCAAACGCATATTTTAAATTAGGATATCGGCGGTATCTTTCTTTTATTTAAATTTCTTTAGGGCAAGGATATTTTTTGCAACTGATATATAATATTGCTGTGAGTCTTGACAACCGCTGGATGTTAAATAACGTACACACAACCCTTGATTTTCACAATTAGTCGTGGGGCATCAATAAATTGATTGTCAGTTAAAATTGATTTAATATGTAACATATATAACTACCGGTATTGATTGGAAATTATGCCTTTCTTTAAACATGATGCGGGGAAATTACCACGCTCTAAAAGGTTGGAGAAACTAACCGAGAAAAATGGTTTGAGGCATTTAATAGTTAATACCGTGGGCGATACTTATAAGGGCGAATGGAAGAAAAACCAAAAGTCTGGTAAAATTTAGAGTATACTTTATTGTTAATATCTGTCCTCAAAATATCTCAAACAATTTTAAAGGTAAGGGAGTCATTTTAACGCAGAACAAGGATCTTTACGAAGGCGATTTGGAACGAAATTATCGACATGGATTTGGCGTCTTAGCGTATGAGCTTCCAGAATATTATGTCTTTAGTTTGGGCTATCGTGGCGATTGGGTGGACGGCCGGATGGAGGGTTTTGGCCTTAGAATTTATAGAGACGGTAGTTTTTATATAGGAAATTGGAAACGAAGCAAGAGACATGGTCACGGGCGAATGTGGTACACGGACAAGTCTTTCTACGATGGTGATTGGGTACGAGACGTTAGACAAGGTTTGGGTACGTAAACTATGTAATTTAGAATATAGCTGGTGTTTACGTCAGATGTATACATAGGACTTTGGGTGAGGGCAGATACGAACAGATATGAGGGCGAGTGGTACAAAGATATGAAACATGGAAAGGGTAGATTTTTCTTCTTAACAACTGGTGTGATACAAGATGGAATCTGGTCTGAAGATTACTGTATTTACAGTTGCATGTACAATGTTCCATATAGGCAGACTTCTATTCACCCAACGGCATACCCACTTCCAACAGTGCGTTCCTTATATACGTAAATAAAAACACTATCTTAATGCAGATTCTTTTTTTAGGTTTGTCTTGTTGATGTAAACAGAATATGTACTTCTTTTGAAGCCGAGGCACTTCTTGGATCCAAAGAGTCTTGTCTTAAAGTTGAGCATGAGGAGAAGAGACGTTCATTGTTAGACTCTTTAATGTTTTTGCAATAAAATTACATTCTTTTAAAAATATACTTTTATTTCTTCAATATATCATTAAAATTGCTTTACAAAATTATTATACTATCTAAGAAAAATCACAGATTATATAAAATTCCCAAGGTGGCATATTCTCTACAGTATACCTTCTACGTTTTCCCTGATATAAAAAAATTGTAAGTAGAAAACATTATTAAAAAATATATTTACAAAAATTGAGATTCTTATAAGTACCTTAATAACGACTATAAAAAAGCTTACTCCTTAATATGAATATTATTATACAGGGTGTTATTTTATTTCCTACCAGAGGAGTGAAATAGTATTTATAGTTTTCTAAGAAACTGCTAATTAAAAAGCTTTGTATTGGAAATGAGTGATAATAGAAAAATTACACAAATAATCCTAATAAAATCATTTAGCATCCAATTATAATAATCACAAATCTCGAGTAAATGGTTACCAAAATAGTTTTCGTTTAGAAAAAAAAAATATCGTACAGTAAACCTTGAAAAATCCTATAAAAGATGCCTTAAAAGATCAATTAGGACATTAAAATGATGGTATATGAAAATGAAACTATATAATTTCCAGGTTGTTAATAAGAATAGTACATAGTACTAAAAAATACTGACATTTTCGATAAGACTTTTCCAGGCTTTGTGTTAAATGATATTGTTATTGGTATTGTTTAGATGCAGACAGTATTTTAATTACTCTTCCAAAAACTTTTTAAAAGAAATACATCAAGATATATTTGGTCTATCTAAGTACCTCATGGTTTTAAGTATCACTCTAAAAGAAATCTAAGGGAGCTAAATCTGACGAACTAGGCGGCTACTCGATAGATCTTCAGAATTTACTTTTTTAGATTTATTTAATTCTATGTTTAAAAATAATTTGTGTAATATGATTTTTCAGATTTCAGTAATTTTGCAAACAAATATCTGAAAAACAACTCACGATAATCCGGTTAAGATCGTTAACTGAAAATATTGTTTTTTAATATAATTTTCTTAATAATTTGTGGAAATACGTACAGTATTATATTTGTAGCAACAAAGTTATAATTTATTACGTCATGAACAGTATTTGGAGAGAATATGGTGCGCATTTAGTACAGTATCTCAAAATTAATTAAAGCAAGCGTCAAGCATCAGCTTTTGTAGTAAGTAAATAGGTGACCCGATTCAAAATTGACAGATGAGCATTTGTAAGAAAAATTATATAAAATTTGATCTTTTCATCATGAATGCAGCACAAATAAACATTATATTAAATAAAATACTGATCTGAAGAAAAGATAGAGAGTAATATTGAAAGGTTTACTTACATCTAAATCAAAATGACTATAATAATGTAGGTGCTAACATCGATTTTACCATATCCGTAAGTACATTTTGTGGTTGCAATGGCAAGGGAAATCTCCCAATCATATTTCATACAAGCCTAATAAAATATACCTACATTATGCCCCAATTTGTAAGTAAAAGCACTTTGAATATTAAAAATATTTCACTATAAATAAATTATAGGATATAATTATATTAAAGTGAGCTTTAAGAATTTTCGGCAGATTCTTCATATCCGCTAAATTTTTCAGGAACTCTGTTAAGCAATTTGAAGCAAATTTATCTCTCACTACGTAAATTCTTAGTACGTATTTCGCACAGCCCACAAGTTATTCTGTTTTATAAACTTGAGATAGATAATATACACAATATAAAAAAAGTAGTTTGGAGCTATTATGTAAAAATAAAAAATTGGAAGCCTTTTCACATTCATATTGTCTAGCAATGCATTTAAGCAGCTATTATAAGTACCAAACCCAAAAAATGTGCATCAAATACTCAAAACAAAATGTCTTTTTTCTCAGTCTATATTTTTAGTTCAGTTTCTTTACTATTGGATTTTAATTTTCTTAGTTACACACTTAGTAAAAATAACTGTTAATAACAATTTTGACAAAAACAGAATTCATTTTATACATTTTGACTTTCATATCTGTTCTAATTCCATTAAAACAAAATAATTAAAAATCTATTAATTGATTCATTCAACAAATTTGAGGAAACAACGTTTTAAATATTTAGTTTAAAACAGGAACAAATTTCCTCTAATCTCCGCCAAACCCAAACACATTGTACTTAAAGAAAAAATCTCATTCGTTACATTTTTAACAATTAAAACTTGACAGTAACACGCATACAATTAATGCACAGTGTCGTTTCCTTACTATACAACGTGTACGCCTTGTAAAAGATCCCCAACCCCGTTGCCGTGCCCGTCTATATCGCCCTGCTCTATTTTCTGTTTTAACATTTCCAATTCTCTGATTCCAGATAGGGTCGTTTCATATTTATGCGCCACAAGGGACCTGTAAAAATGTATCGCAAATGCTAGGAACACAAACAGTATCGGTATCAGAATCACACTGCCCGACCAGGCTGCAGTATCATTAATGTTGATAAACTTAACCCAACACAATATCGCTATCTCAGCCAAGAACAACAGGAGCCCTATCAGGGTGGAGAACGCCCAAGCAGTTTCAATGTACCAATGCAGGCGTTCATGTGGGGACTCCTCCACAAGATTAATGGTGTCAAGGCTGCAGATAGCTTCGATGTTCGGCAGAATACAGGTGCTTATCATCAAGGCCAGCATATGGACGGCTACTAGTAGGGTGGTTATAATGGCGAACGTTACTAGAACGGGGCTCGGAATGCCTTGGTCCTTAGAGATTTGGAGCTCCACCATCGCAACCATCGCGAAACCAGACAGTAGTGCTGAGGTTTTGCTTGATGCCTTCAGTTTGGCTCTAGAAAGGTGCAGCTTGCGCCAGGATAAGTAGCGAGGCGTGTGGAATTCGTCGTCTGACTGCGACATTTTGTTGCACTAAAAAAAGTTTCCACATGGACATGAGGGGTACGGACGAGGCAATAAGAAGTATTGTTAGTAGTGTTCTTAGGCCATCTACATATAGGCAGTGTTTAGACTTATAGAATATATTTGAGAGCACCAGTAATAATAATAATAGTAATAATAATAAAAAAACCCATCCAGACATAATATTTTCATTTTCTGTATTAAGTTATGATTCTTCAATTAATTCTGCATCCCTTGGTATACATATGAATCCCTTTTGGGCCTTGAATTGTCATAGTATAATAAATAGTATTTTGATTACTGTAAAATAGTATGAAAAAAATGTTTTAGTTGAACAAAATCCCAATATCTGGTATACTATTCTTCTGAGAAGAGGCGTATTTTATCACAAAATTTTATCATTATAGCAGTATTTTATCATTCAGCAAAGAGCACTAATGCAAAAAGGGACCAGTACATTACAAATAAATACACGGAAAAATACTTGTAAAAAAAAATGTGAAAAAATCTAATTACTATTAATACTCTTTCAAAAGGGTCAATAGGTTAAGAAAAGAATATAATTATCATTACCACTACTTTGGTTTTGCTTGAATGTCTTGGACTTTCTATTTTTGGATGACAAGTGGTTTGAATGTGTTCAGTATTTAATAAAAGTGATCCCTTGTGCTAAGAATAAAGATAAAATATGATAAATTTAAGGTCTCCAAAAATAAACGAATTATTGAAGTACTATTCATTTCAATTTGCTAGGAATATTCCACTATTCCATACAATTTGATTGGACCTACAGTTTTGCTTCATGAAAGCCTACAAAAACCTTGTACTGTGCATAGCTTTGCTAATGGAAATTTGAAGTTTTCACTGAAATAATCTATTGTAAACGATTTAAATCAACATTTTTATACACAAACATGTATTAACTCAAATTTGTCGAAAATTGGCTAGACCAGCTTTGTCTAAATATTCAAGAGAAGTATATTTGAAAATCATTATGTAGCTGCTGCTTTTATTTATCTCTATTTATGCTTATAGGTATATAAATTTTTATGTTTCAAGTTTCAAAACCAAATCCACACAAATTGTACACAAAAGAATTATATAAACTCTGAGATTCAAGTACTGAAAGAGTATTTTACTGGTTTTGTAAAATCACAAACTTTATCTATTTTACCTTAATATGTTTACAAAATTAATGAACTTTGCATTCATTAATAATCAAAGCATTACTGCTTGGAAACAAAGTATCCAAAAGGTATTCATATTTATCTAAGCGTAGCAGAATCTAATCGAAAAGCATGTTTTAAAGAAACTTTGTATTACTTCCGAAACACCCAGATTACAGCAGATTACTAAACTGCATGTTAATATAATTTCCACATAATCCAGAATACAAATTATATTAGGATTACATGACTGTATTTTTGTGCATAACCACTAATTAAATTTAGTAACAATTAATTAAAGAAAGGCCGATATCAAATCTAGCACTTTTTCACTTCAATTTTGATAACCTACATTATTACATCAAATAAACACTTTTTTGTTTGTTATTACTAACATTATATTTGATCTTGTTTAAAAACACTATCAATGCTTTTATAAAATGTAATCTCTGATTTTAAGACAAAATCCATCTAATAAAATTTTCATTACATCAAGGATATATCAATTTAGTTAAAATGACCACCTACAATTAAGGCTCAGAACCAGATTGTTAAAAAGCAATTTATTATAATTCATCTATTAATTAGTTATTAATAACATGTATTGTAAAACACTATAACAAATAATTATTAGGGCCACAAATATTTATATATAAAACAACTTACTCTGAGACGATATTTGTATCTGGCAAAACCTGTTTTAACACTTTAATACTGATGTTCATTTGCTGCATATATGAAGGATAATATAAACATAAGGTAAATAAGAATAACGTCAAGGTAATAAATACACAACAAAAAATGTATTCGCTAATTAAAAATGTGGCGGCAACCTTTTTAAGTGTACTTGTAAATATCACAGATGTGTTTAAATAGAAGCTACTGGATATGGTTTTATGAGGTAGGCTCTTTTTCTAATTGCTAATTTATATATACAGCTACTAAAGAATGTTATCATTTTTATTTGTATAAGTATTGTGATAAGGTTACAGGAAGTAAAACACCTAACAATACGTAACCACTTCCATATACATAATTATTTAAACAAGTGTAATACAACTTATGTATAAATAAATATTGCAATGCAATTTGCAATTGTGAATTATATTTTTATACAATCTCAAATTTTTTATTGAATATAAGCTTATGTAACACAAAATATTCTACACCTAATACGAGAAAACTAAAATTAGGAGAATCATGCATTGAATGAATTTTGCTTAATTGCCTAGCTATTATAACATATGATGGGTGACATAAGCTGATAAGTCTATCAGAATTTAGTTAATCCATTACCTTAATTGTGTGGTTATTCCTATTGTACAATATGTTATTGCTATCGATTACACTGTTCTTCGATATTGTTTTGCCTAAATCTAGGCCTATATTATTAGTGCTCCAAACCGACATGAGTCCACTAAATCCTATAAGTAAAAAATACATGTTAAATATTGCAATGCATTTACTTTTTCATGGCTAAAATTTGCAATTTATGTTTTGTGTATATTTAGACAATTTAGATAACCCTGAAAATCTATTAATGTATAAATATATAAACATTATTATATGAACTACCAGGTTAAACCAAAGTACAATATTATTCACCCTGCCTATAATGATATATTTGCTTAATGCATTAACCGAATGTAGTTCAATCAGTATAAAATATTCAACAGTTTAAAACATTTATGGAAATAGGGCTGGACATATTTATGGGTATTAGGCACTTAGACATATAAGCATGTCGAAAGTAATTTTAATTTAATTTCTAATAAAGTAATTTATATTTTTATTGGGGGTAATTTAATTTATTGGTAAAATAATATAGTTACCATTTTGTTTGTTTTTTTAAAGCGTTTAACAAGCAACAATTAATTATTAATAATATACGAGTTAATTTGCAAACAACCACTTGCTCACTACATTTTGTACACCAAACGCGAACTCGAACGCGAATTATTTTTTCCATTTCCAAAGCTATTGCTAGGTTACAGAACAAGTAACGATGAAATTGTATCGGTGAACTTCGGCCAGTCAGCTACTATAGTAGTTATTTAGACCGCCCTGTTGTCAGATTGTACTCTATTTCTTAATTCATCAGGATAAAATCAAACGAATTTTATCATCCACAAACTATAAATTATAGCGAGTAACTCCAAGTTTGATTATGACTAGATCAATATGGTTTTGCGTTATGTAGATCCATACTGAAATTGTTAGTTTGGCTCCTTGAGCATGGGTGTGTTTGTCCTTGCCTTTATGTGTAATCTTTCCCTTTTTAACCTGAATATTTAGGTGAATTGAAGTCAATTTATGTGAAACTTGTGTAAAAAAAGGTGTTGTGGTTTCTAACGAAAAACTTAATCGATTAAATATGTGATTAAGATTTCCAGAATCTGTGTTTAAGAAAACATCCATGATATTTATAGCACACACTGGCAGTGGGTAAAAGCTGTGAGTTTTTGTACCGATCTTCAAAATGAAGGATTAGGTATCATTTGACATGACAATGTTAAGTCGTATAAAGCTCTCATAGATATTGTACTAGATGGCCTAATGTTTGGAAAATAGTATGGCTTTTATTTACGTTTAAAAGGAAATGATTATTTTCTCTTTTTCAGAATTTATTGGAAAGGAAATGTGTTAGGAATGCCCTGTAAAAAAGCAAATATATTTTTTAAACTATCCTTGTTTATATCTATTTAACTAAAGTTCCAGTAACTCACTTTACTAAGAAAGTTACAATATCTACATTCAAATAAACTATAGAATTGAAAATTGAATATTTATATATTGAATATTTTCATATAAATATTCAATACATTCTGATAAATAAAGGGCACATTGGCAACGTTGCTAAAAGAAAATGTTTCTACAAATGAAATGGAATTATTTCAGGGAGTAAATAAGTATGCCATCCTTCTCTCTTTCATTTGATATCGGTTTTGCAGATAACAAATCAAACTGAATAATTAATTGGTTATGGCCAAGTCGCTATTTTATATCGTACACAAGTTATTGAATAGCTTACATTGTTACTTATGTAGGTATTATTATTATTTGGCTGCATACGTTAATAAAATGTTTACAGCAAATAAGCCAATTTATATTTTTTATTCTGATAATTTTTATTTGACACTGTGGTCTGGGTATAGCGATGCACATCTGTTATTCTATTTTTGAATCGTCAGCATATTTTATATGGGTATAGGTACCTAGATAAAAAGCAGAAACTAATATCTGTACCTACATACATTCTTATGTTTTGTATGTATGTAGGTACTATGTATATGTACATACATATAATATGTATGTACATATGTATAAAACAAACAAAGTACATTGCTATACGGTTATTAAATTCCAATTTAAACGAATGGATGTAAAAATAAGTACATATACAGTAAAGAAAATTAGGTTCAAGTCTACTTACACCTGCAATTTAAAGAAAAATAATTAGATGTTAAATAGGTATGATAGTAATTCGATTGAAACGAAAACATAATTTTAAAATATTAATTATCTATAAATATTTTTCTAAAATAGCGCACCAAACTACAACGCAAATGCATCAATAAAAATAAATAAATAAATAAAAGAAGTCGTTTTAAAGCGATCTAAGCGATTATGTCTTAGTTCAGTTTTCTCTTGGATTGTGGTGAATGACAAATATTAATAGATACATTAAGGATTTCGATAAAATTTTGACATTGAATTAAATTTAACCTATTTAAACCCCATACTTTAGTCTTTTTTACGTTAATTACGTGTATTCACTAATATCCAAACGTTAAAACGTGTATTCACTAATATCCATAATGAAGTAAAGTTAAAGATAATTTTAATAAACCGTGATTCGAAATATTGTACCAGTTTCATATATTTTGACCAACCTGTAGGTTGATCAAAATAGGTAAATGCAGATTTTGAACCAGGAAATAGAATAATAAGATACATAATAACTATCACATGATATAGTTACACGTATTGTAGACCCTAAACATAATAGGGAAAAAAAGACAATACTTACAATTTTCTGTTTCTGATCCAAAAATACGTGTATTCAGTTGTAATGCATCAATAATACTTGTCGTGTAGGTCAGATTTCTTTCACAATTCCAGATCATTTCATTTTCATAGTGCCAACTGACCTATAAAATTATAAGAATAAGAGAATAACGTATATAGTAAGCATTCTAAGATTTTAATAACTATATATAAATTTATATAGGATTGGTCGAAAATAGAAAAAATGGTATCATCACATTAGAAAATTTGCAAGGATATCCTTCTCTCTCCCAATTTGCATATTACCTGAAACACCCTTTAATAATTCTCATCTCAAGTTGATATAAAAATCTAATTACTTAGTTGGAGAACCAATTATCCCTTAATAAACGATTTTATAGCTTGACATCCATATTGTTGGGGAGCTAAAGGGCGGACTAGATACAGGAATACCTTTCTTCCACTGTCATGAGATACTTTCTATTGTCTACATTGCCCACATGCTTATTTTCACTCAATCCTGAATTGTTCTTAAGAATACGTAGATTTGTCTAACACTTTCACTAATTGTGAAAATAAAAGACCAACAGACCCAAATAATACATAATCTATTATAATTTGAAATTCGGAATAAGGTTAGAACTACTACTCTCGCCAGCGTTGATAGTAAACTGGCGCCTTTATACATGAGCATACTTGAATGAGATGATGTATTATTTTAATTATACGAAGGTAATATTATATCTACTCTGGCAATTCTTTCTTTGAGTATTGCACCCAAGGAGACAAATACTATTTTTCGAATATAGAACCATTATAACTGTCTTAACAACGCAAATATACTATACGATGTTTTTCGAAAACATTTGTTTCACAACGTCGTTTCTATTAAATAAACACTCGTCTAACGTAAACAGTACCAGGCTGTATAAATTTAAAATTTATTTCTTCCACTGTTTCGTCGGGATATTAAATAAAAAGCAGTAAATATAATTATTTACATGCCAGGATTAAAGTAACCTCATAATTATGTTTTCAAATGTGATCGTATAGGTTTCGTTATTTACAAAGTTAAATTAATGTTCACTTTGTTTTTGTTTTCCACAATTATTTAAAGTTCTCCTATCGGGCAGAGTAACAATTACATAAAAAAATTATAAGCGGTATTTCAGTTGAAGGTTACCGTCATACAGGATGTATGTAGATGTCTACCGAATAAAACCAATTAGTAACATATAATTAAAATGTGTATAAAAAGTTGAAATCGATATTATTGAGTGGGATATTTCCTTCCTGTAACTTTACTAGGTACATAGAATTTATTGTCCGATGATTTTTATTCGTGATGTTCAAACAAACTGGTCTTAATTTGATCAGCAAGCTGTTAATTATGAGCGGATAAAGAGCAATAGTTTTGCTTCAGGACTTGCCGCGCCTGCCAGAATATTGGCGCACCACGGGTTAGTGACAAATTTTAAGGAAATCATAAGATCTTTAAGTGAATCTCCTGATTAAACATACATATTGTTCAGTAAGAGCATTCAGCATTCCGACGATTATTCTAAGACGAGGAATGTTTAAGAAATACACTGTAGACATCTATTTTAAAAAATAACATTTCTCGGTATTGCAATTAAAAAAGTAGCATATGTTCTGTATAGAAATAAAAAAATAAAATAATAAAAACGAAAATAGACAACTTAAAATAAAAGAAATTAAAATAAACCAAAATGCTTTTAAATAATAAAAAAAAGAATAAATGTCGTATATAAAAACAAAGCGTAGGTTAGCACAAGATAGGAGAAGCTGGAGGTTAGCGTCCAACCAGTCTTAGGACTGATGACCTAATGATGATGATAAAAACAAAACTAATAAGAACCTTATATAAATAATTATTATACTGTATACATGTAGGAATAACTTCGCCTGGGGTTGTTTGTTGGGTGGATTGAGCAGCCCTATAACACCCCTGCCGGTCCCAAGTCCGGATAAAGGAGGAGGGTTGGGCCAGGGGCTAACAACGACTGCCTGTAAAAAACCTACCATTACGAAGTCTCAATCTGAAAACGACGGACTGGAATCACAACGACGACTCAGGCACCGAACTAAAGACAACGATTTAAGGATCTCTACATGGAATGTTAGAACACTGTACAGAACTAAAGGGTTAAGATTGCTGCAGGAACAATTACAACAATACAGAACTAACATTGCAGCGATACAAGAAATGCGTTGGACGGGAACAAGGGTCATGCAAAAAAAAGAACATGATGTATACTATAGCTGCAATGCACATCGCCACGAGTTTGGCAATGCATTCATTGCGTCAAAGAAGATAAAGCACCTTGTCAGGCCTTGGGTTCAAGGCCATAAGCGAACGACTGTGCGTTCTACGGATAAAAGGAAAATTCTTTAATCTAAGCCTTATAAATGCACATGCCCCAACCGAAGACAAAGATGAAAACGGAAAAAGACAACTTCTATGAAGATCTGGCTATTGCATATGACAGCTGTGCTGCAAATGACATTAAGCTAATAATTGGGGACATGAATGCAAAGATTGGGAAAGAACCGTGTTACCAAGAGTATATTGGTAAATTTAGCCTCCATGATATAACAAATGATAATGGCACCAGACTTATTGACTTAGCAGTAGAAAAAAACATGGTCGTGGGAAGCACCCACTTTAACCATAAGAATATCCATAAAATAACTTGGATATCAACAGATGGCCTTACGAAAAACCAAATTGATTATGTTTTAATTGATAGAAGACACTCTAGAAATCTACTTGACGTTAGGACATATAGAGGGGCAAACATCGATTCGGATCATTTCATGGTGAACGTAAAACTACGTGCAAGAATCTCCAATGTCAAGTAGGAAAGCAGCTTCAAACAAACCAAGTATAAGGTACACATGTTAAAAAATAAAGAAACGGAAAAACGATACCAACAGCACATAGAACTATACATAGAATCAATGTTGCAGCAGACTGAAGATGAAAACCAAACAACTACGGAAATGTGGAACAGATGCAAAGAAGTCCTGAAAACGGCAGCACAAGAAGTGGTGGGAACAACAACAAAAAACAGATAGCCGACTGGTTCAACGAAGAATGCTGTGAAGCAACCGCCAAAAAGAACGAAGCATACAAAACCATGCTACAGCGTAGGACAGGGGCGACGGTAGACAAATATAAGAATCTTAGAAGGGAAGAGAAACGTGTACATAAGTGAAAGAAACGGGAGACAGAAAACCAACTATTAGATCAGCTTGAAAGCTCCCGAAACCAGAATGACACCAGAAGATTCCATCAGGAACTAAACGCATCAAGAAAGATTTTCAAGCCAAGAACTAATATCTGTAGAGACAAAGAAGAAATCCTAATAAACAATAAAAAAGATATCCTATCCAGATGGACAGAGCATTTTCAAGAGATGCTGGCTGGTGAATCAACTGAACTCTTATAGTTCGAGTTCCTGAACCAAGAACAAGTAGGACCCCCAAAAATGGATGAAGTGGCAGCGGCCATAAAAAAGCTGAATAATAACAAGTCCCCTGGCAGTGATAACATCCCAACAGAACTCTTCAAACACGGTGGTAAAAAACTAGTTAAGTACATGTATAACAACATCTGTAAAATCTGGGAAGAGGAACACATGCCAGCAGAATGGAGGTTAGGACTCATATGTCCACTGCATAAAAAAGGAAATCAGTTAGATTGCTAAAACTATAGGGGAATAACTCTCCCCAATACGTCACACAAGATTCTGTCTAACATCCTAAGTGAAAGACTGAAACCATTCACCGAAGCCCACATCGGGGAATATCAGTCAGGGTTCAGACCAGGCCGTTCAACCACAGACCAAATATTCACTCTGCGACAAATCCTAGAGAAGTCTAGAGAATTTAACATTGATATGCACCACCTTTTCATCGATTTTAAAGCAGCGTATGATAACATCATTAGGCCGAAACTCTAATATGTCTGACTAAAATGATCATGGTTGACACCACGCCCGCAATTAAAATTCAGAGCGACATATCGGAAGCATTCGAAATACACAAAGGGCTGCGACAGGGAGATGCGCTGGCGTGTTAGCTATTTAATATAGCCCTGGAGAAAATCATTAGAGGCGCCAATCTTGAGACTAGGGGAACAATATTCACTAAGTCAGTCCAGACCTCGGCATATGCAGACGATGTCGACATAATAACAAGAACGGTAAGAAAGTCTGCAGAAACTTTCTTAGACCTAGCAATGGCAGTGGGGGCCATGGGACTACAGGCAAACGACGAAAAGACAAAATACATGTCAACTATTTTGCAGACAAGAGCTGGTAACGCAGGACAAAACTTGGTAACTGGTAATTACAACTTTGAAGCAGTCAGGGAATTCACATATCTAGGTATTCAAGTCGACCCAAACAATAACATCACGGGAGAAATCAAACGGCGCATAGTAACGGCAAACAGATGTTACTATGGCCCTTCCAGGCCCTTCCAATAAGCGACTGTCACAAACATCAAAGCTGAGAATATACAAGACCCTAGTAATCCCTGTACTGCTATATGGATCAGAAGCGTGGACCATCACAAAGTCCGACGAAACCTCCCTACTTTATTTCGCGCGGAAAATACTGCGAAAAATTTTGGCCGTATGCGAAAGTGGGTCATGGAGGCGCAGGTATAATTTCGAGCTATAAAACCTGTATAAAAACAAAGTGAAGGGAAGAGATATGTGAAGCGAACCCCATTAAAAAAGTGCTTAGCGTAGAACCTGTAGGAAGCAGGAAGAGAGGTAGGCCTAAGCTTAGATGGGCCGATTGTGTAACACAGGATGCCAGAAGTATCGGTGCCCCCAACTGGAGAGCAGGAGCACAAAATCGTCAGGAATGGCGGAGGACGCTTGAGAAGGCCGAGGCCCTTGCAGGCCTGTAGCACCAATGATGATGATGATGATACATGTAGGAATATAGGTAAGTACCACAATTAAGATGCATTTTCGGAAATAATGAAATAATTATATAATAAACCAGAGCAATTTAGTCGTCAGTAATAATATGTAAACTTTATAAAACAATTTTAAACAAATTTCAATAAGAATATCATATATTAAGGTTTAAAGTTTGGGTACAGAGAAATTGACGTCTCTTAAAGTCTCACAATCAGACTGTAGAAGAGACGATACGAGAAGAGTACACACAGAGACGAGGACACATAGAAACATACCCATACCCAGGGACAGGTGTCAAATTCCCTTTATTGGGACTTAAACCTAAATATACAACGACACCCCTATTGGAGAATACAATAGGTCACCCATTCATGGTGTGGACGCGGAGCAAAGTGCTGCACTTTCGTTAGTTTCCGGGAAACTGGTCTGAATGCCGATATTATTCCTTGAATTGAATTGAAACACAAAATTAAAGTATATAAATATTAACGAATAACATGTTCAGATCGTTCAGATATATATGCCCCTTACATAATCCTGTAAAAACCTCTGTGGAGTAAGGACTGGAGAGCCAGGTGTCTCGTTATAGAAGCATGTCATTTATCCATAATTATGGAAAACATAAAACGATAAAGATAGGTCTTTTAAGAAGGTACAATTTTATTTGCAATTTAAAGAAACAGCACCGTTTTTCAAAGAAGATTTTGTTACAGATATCTTTTGTTTCAATCTGTATAACACTTAAATATTTAAAACAGACATAACGTAAAGCAATCGATTAAATAAGATAAAAGATTCAAGCTGTTTTGTAAGAGAGTAAATCCATCTCGACAAGATGCATACTGAATATTAAATTAAGCTGATGGTGTATTTATTTCTCTATTTTTGTTCGAATGTTTTGGTAGTAATGACATCCGACACCTTTATTTTAATAGTATTTTTAATGTCAGATCATCAAAGAAGAACTTCAAAGATGAGTGTTCTTTGTAAATTCGAAATTTATTAATATATTTATATTAAAATATGATATGCGATTAAATATAATCATTAAAACATAAGGTATGTATTATTAAAGTTTAAAATTTACTATATGCGTCCCCAAATATGTACTTCTTGAACTCAAAAAGAGAACTTATGAAGAAATAAATTGAATAAACGAATGAAAGATTTACTCAAGCAAGTAAATTTCAATAACAAATTGCAGCAATGCATAAACGAAAGCTATGGTCATCTTAAGGATATTATCTTTTGTAACTCAAAAGTGTTATAACAAACTTCTAGAATTGAATTTTTAGTTTTAGTAACAAGTAGTACAAATATATTTTTTGTTTCCTTACAGTGACATATTAAAAACCATTCAAACCTATTGCCGGACCTAGTAGTAATTAATATATCATTTGTTTTGGTTTAATTTTAGTATTTACTTTTTTAATACTAATTTGATTTAATATTTAAAAATGAATAGTCAACTTTAGAGAGTCGTGAAATTTCTCATTACATTTGATCACTAAAATAGTAGCACCAAATAAACATTACCAAATATGTGGAATATTTTAGACGTTTGACAGTATTTATTTGTGTTATTCATTTTGTACTAGGCTTTAAGATCGAATTAACCTATTTCTTGATATTAAATATTCGTAATGACTGAAATAGAGGGCACAAAAGATCATATAAACAATTTAGTTAATGTAAATTCTTTCATGGTAGAAGTATCCTTTGCCAAAAGCAATTTATTTTCTTTCGAAATACTGATGATTTAAATTTTCCACGATAATAAAATGTGTTCTAAATTAATCAGTGAGAAATACTATATCAGTTCTTGAGTTATTTAGTAAAATACTGTTTAGTTGATTGAAATACGCCTCAAAAAAATGAGACATATATCTGTATTTTGTTTGGAGAAATGAATTTGTATAAAAGTGGAGAAATTATTTAGCAAACTTTTTCTAATTCGTAGGAAAAACAATATTCGATTCGTATTTACATATGTACATATATGTAAATTGAAAACATCACGTCTTCACGACGACGAATTCAATGAAAACCGGAAAATATTTCCGCTCAGTTATGTACAGATAACTTTTGTTAATATGTTATTTTCCATGTTGTGTGTAAATGTTGATGGAAAATCAAGATGGCTGTTATATAGTGCACTCAATGTGTACCATGTTAAGTACTGAGAAAGAAATAGAAAATCTAGTCGTAATTATTTTATATATATCGCGGAAAAAAGTAAATAAAGAACGCAACATTGATCTAATATTTCAGTCCATTTAACGTGATTCTACATTTACTTATTCCACGTCTTTCAGCTCATTGTTGCCAACATAGTAGTAGTATACAATATGAAATACGCTATATACCCTATAATACACTAAATACCTATATAATTCACTACGTAGCGTAGTCGTGAAGAAAAAAAAAAACTACAAAAGAAACTGAAATGAATGTTCAAATTGTGACTGTGTTCAAATTGAAATCATTCAAATATCGGTGAAGAACAAAAGAGATAATTATAATTAAAATTCATCCTGTTCCCTACTAATTTTTCAAATTATAGCGAGATCAATAGAGACCATCGTCCGAAGTTGAAAAAATCTGCTATCAAAATTATGCACAAGCGGAAATTTACTATCAGTAGTGCTTATAATGCAAAAGGATCCAAAATTTGAGCAAACATGTTTTGTGTCATTGACGTGTATTTGTTTAGTTTAATTTAATTTTAACTTATACTTGCTGCCACACAAGACCTTAATTAAATCATCTTTCATTATGAAATCTGATAAAATAATAAATTGATGGCGAATTAATAGGGACTAATGGTAGATGAACAACAATAAAGATCTATTGCAAATGGTAGTTTGGTAAACTTATATCAATTGCTGAATCTTTTACCTATATTTTGTGAGAATTACATTATACCAGGGAGTTAGGCTCAAATAATTAGAAAGATAATTCTCTCTATTCCAGTTCATTCCATGTTGTCCATTAATGCTGGTTCAGGAACTTCCTTACGTTACAGGTCTACAATATGACGCCCTTCCGCATTGGTTTAAAGATGTAGGTTAGCGATGTTATATATAAAGATTGTACAAGTAGCAGTAAAGAAGTTCTGAAATAAAATGTATTATAATATGATACAATATAAAAATGCATTAGTTTAAAAATTAACCACTGGTAAAATTAAGTCCCACTGTTTCGATGTTTCTCTTCCTGGTCACTACGTCTGTTGCTGAGATCACTGTTGGAGTGCCTAATTCCTAAGGCGAAGTTTTCGTATTTTCTAATCTTTTCGACTTGTTCTTTTGATGTCTTTTGTTGATCATTGTCAATGGGGATGATATTCGGCCGACTATAATCTACTGCTCTATCACTATCTCAATTTAGCAGGTATCTATTGTTTTGGGGGTTATTTTGGCTGCGCCTGATGTTTATAGTACGATGGTGGGTTAGACAACAGGTTATACAACATTTTTCGTAGTTGAGTAGGTATAGCGCCGTCTTGGATTATATGGCGTGTCTCAGTTGATACTGTAGGATTTGAATTGCGCGCCATTTATATTTTTGTTCTCATGACATGTTGAAGTTGTATAGTTTTTAGATGTCAGTCGTTAAATACTGACGCCCCGTCTTTGACTGAACACAAATGACGCGCAATTTAAATCTTAAGTTCCAACTGAGACACCCTATACCATTAAGTATTCGGTTTCATGGTACAGGTATCCTGCTGTTCAGACAGAGGCTATTTAACCAGTTCAACGAGCTCTGCTTGTCCATGCAATCTCCGTCTAGTCTCTAGTCTAGTTATTTATTTATTATCATTATTATATTATTTCAGCTATGAAAACTATATGACGTTTGGCAATAACATAAACTATTTAATTTATCAATATCTTTTTATATCCAACATAATTAAGCCAAAGTACTTATGACATTTTCAAGGAACTATGCTGGTAAAGCTTTATTTGAACTTAAAGTCGCTTGGAAGTTATGGTCACAATTGTTAAGACGTGTTCGAAATGTTCAGACTAATGAATAAAGAGGAAGCTATGCTGTTTATGTGTTTCACATACCTTAAAACAATCATCAAAACGATTATAGTTATAAATAGGCAATCATTGGGTTCCTATGAAATAATCGTCCTGAAGTGTAGAGTCTATAGAAACATTTATTACGCAGTTTATCATATCGAAACGCAATAAAAAAAAGTTATTAACTATTTTGATTCACGAACGTGTTCACTATTGTTTAATAGATTTTTTATGGGTAACGGTTTTAAGAACAGCGAGAATACAAGTCGTTCTAAGAATTGTACATATAAAAAACCGATGAATACTTGTGTTGTTAGAGGCAAAGTTTTTTTAAACGTGGTTCATTTATTCCTTTTTATTTCACTAGTTTCATCAGGGAAAACCATAAGATCTGAAGAACGACACTCGTCGGCAAAAGAAGCAGAATTGTGAAAAAAAACTGGTCTGGTCTGGTTTAAAATGCCTCTACAGTAACTTTTTGTACAATCATCTGAACGTTCATTGGCTTTGAACAAATAGTAATATGAAAAAGCGATAATTGATTGTAAATCCATGAGGAAATATTTTTTTATTCAAAGTAATCACCTGTCAAACATGTATATTCAGTACAAATAAAGAATTTGTTATAAGCCTTCCAAATAATATATTTGTTTTGATTTACACACCATCCCCTCACAGCACTTATTACTATTTGATTTGATGAGATTCTCTGAGAAGAGATGAAGTACTTTTCAGCTTTGGACGTAGATAGTCGGAAGAGGTCAAATCTGGTGATCAAATAGATGATTAATCAATTACAAGCTCAGATCATTGATTTTTTACATAACTATCATAAGACCCCACAAATTTAAGTTACTTCTCGGATGATCAAACAAAAGATTTGGAAGAGGAAGAACAAAATAATTTGCAACTAGGGATGAGGAATTACGAAAGATTTACCATTACTGATGTAATATTATGATATTTTGAAAGGTGCATTGGATGAAGGAGAGTCTTCTTCACTCCAATCTTTTGAATCACGACACCACTTAATTCCCACAATATAATTTGGTTCTCATGTGTGGAGTTACCTATTTAAAAGAAAAAGTTCATGTAATTCCTATGGAAATAGGTCTAGGCTCAATGACTGTCGTTGAGAGGACTGCCCTAGCTAAGTTACCTGTACTGTATGGTATGGTTGAATAATGGTAAAATGATTGTAATGGTTGGTAGCAAGTTTCAATTCAATGCGGAGTCCATCCGGATACCAAAGAATTTTATGAAGATACGTTTTCTGAAAGGTGTTACAATTAGATGTTTATATATTTGAAATGCTGTTTCTCTGGCAATTTTGGAGAAATTCAACGCTATTTCAAATTAACTATCCTCTGACTAGATGGTGATAAAATTGATCTAAGACCCCCCAAAATATTCCAATTTATAATATTTCGTGTTTTAAAAATTTTAATCATTTTGTTATGACAAGAAAGTAATTTCTTAAACCATATTGTATTTATTCAAATTCTATATAACGTGTAACTTACGAAAATTAGGTTTTAAAATATTGAGAGTTGAGTAAGTTAGTTCGTTTCTGGTCTGGTTATTTAATTTTATTCATTTACTTAAATTCGTGTGTAAGTTTTGGGCAAAACTATTAGTGTCATCGTTACGATTTGACTTATTCTGTAGAAAAAAAAAGCGAAGGAAAGATATTGAGCGTTTTAGGAGATTATCAAAGATGTTTCTTTATATTTTCTACTTCTTTTATGTCTTACGTTTGTATTGTATACGGTGGTATCTCCAAGATAACACATATAAAATGTAAAATAAAATAAAACGCCTTTATTTAAAATATAAATGATGCCATACAAATTATGGTAATATGATTTGAAATATTCAAACAATAAATTCCAAACACTTCTCCGATCTTTAACGAACTTATTCCATATTTTCGAAGTATTCTGAAAACTCTGTATATTGAAAATCCCTTCATAATTGCAATAATATCACTTATTTATATTGTTCTATTTCAGAAAATGATTTTCATACAAACTGGTAAAATAATACGGGGTGTAGTTAAAAATTGAATCAAATGACGTTATGGAAAAACACGATATTATAACAATATGCATTTTTGCTAAACACTGTTGCCATACGTTTGACCTATTTCGTCATATGGGTTGAAAATCATGCAATCAATGAAAATCAATGCATCCAGGTCGGCTCTCGGTTTTCCCTTTTATAGTCTGTCCCTAGCATTTGTTCGCTTGTGACGTGATGGTGGTTGAAAATTAGTTTCTATCATCGAATTTGCTAGAACAGGGTATTAAAAATACACAGCTAAGGGAAGTGCAAGTTCAAGATGATTTCTCACAGTCAAGTATGACACCTGACACCGAGATAAAATCAGTCGACCGTTCCCATAATAAGGTACAATTCAGGGAACTTAAAACCACAGCTTACTCAATACTCAGTAAGCTGTGCTTAAACTATTTACTAGCCGTAACCCTAATAAACCCACTGCCATAAACTAATAAACTTTAACACGGTATAATATCTAGTTGTACAACCATGGAAGCGTTTTGATAATTTCTATTATGAAGTTTCGAAGTATTTGTTAGTCTTTAGTCTCTTAAAGGCATGTTGTAAGTTTAACAATTCAAAAATACTAAATCACCTAAGTTATGAAGTACTTTCTCGATGTTTAAAGCTACCTTAAACACAAAGGAAAAAATCGACGTACAAAGATTTGAAGAAGTTGGTACATTAATTTTAATGAAGTACGGCTTATACTTTTTCATTATAAGTTGTGCTAATTTTGATAAATGGCGTTTGTCATCGTGAAGGAGCAAAAATGAACATAGATGACATTGACGAAGGCACTGCTTCAGGAATAGCTCTGTTACTAGTTTGGCTAATTCAGGAGACAACACGACTTCTATTTAACGTCAGGAAAGTTAGAAATCTACCACTGTGGTGGAAGGTTATACAGAGGATAGATTGAATAATAAAATATACATTTGAAATAAAATTTGAGACTGCTAGTAGTGCTAGTGCTAACCATCTACTTCGAATAAGACAACAATCGTATCGATATCTTAACTATAAAAATAAATGATCAGTCACCAAATTCCAATCGACATATGTAAGTATGTGCCTACATCTCACAGAACATTCAAAAATATGTTTTCCTACGGTTGTTTAGAAAATAAGCAAAAGCACACTAAAAACGCAACTGTAAAACGGCATTTTACGCACGCTGTGCGCAAAACACCGTGGAGTACCTAGTGATAACGTTTTTTCTTAGCATCCAGGCGACCCGGGTTCACTACTCGGCGTTTCGTAATTTTTTTTTTCATTTATATTATATCCATTTAAAACAAATTTTTTTTGTTCTAAATATATCTAATTGTTTTTATTAATTTTTTAGTCATTATATGCAAAATCTGTAATTTTATAGTATTTTAAGGAAAATTTTGAACGGAAAAAGCCGATATTTTTTGTAAGAGTTTTTCCGTTATCAGAGCGGATTCAAAATATCAATATTATGTCAAAATTCCATGTAATGTCACAGCGGATGTTTTATGTCAAAAAATTATCGTTTTGGAAGCAAAACTTAAACAAGAAAAAGATATACATCCCTCGAATGTGATTTAAGTGCAACCGTAGGAAAAGTATAGTGTAAAACACGTGCGAAAAGCATTTTTCGACGCTTGTTGTACAATATACTACTATTATGCTGTTATCTGAAATATCGTCTTTGAGAAGACGTCACAACATAATACAGGAAACAATTGTTCCGACTTTAAAATTAATTATTACTATAAGTAATAATAATGCTGCTTGATAGTGATGTTATGCTAACTGAAGAGTTGTGTTTGTAGTCTTCAGTTTCAAATCATAAGTATACACAAACATTTTGACGTTTTGAGCTAGCGCGAAAAAAATTTTTACTGAAAAACATTTTTTTTATCATTAACAGTGGCAAATGTTGCGTTTCCGTAGAGATTACAAATGTCATATTTTTTGACAGTTGGGCGAAAAAAACGTGTATCGAAATATTTTAATTCAGATATTTCTAGAAAACGAAATGGATTATGAAAGAAGCTTAGGCTTTCACATATATTTATACATCCATTTTTAATATAACGTGTTATTTCATCTTTTTACTTTCATTATACAACGTACAATAATGCCGAATATAGTGATTTTTTATCTCAATATCGACAGTTGTTTTGGTTATATAACAATTGGTATTGTTTTATAACACATTGTTAAAGTTCATTTATTGCTAGCTTAATAGTACAATAAAAAATGTTTTTATGAATGTTTTCCACACTCAACATTAGCTTGGCCGGAAACGTGCATTTTTTACATTCTAATGACAATATAGCTTAGTTAAAAAAGTACCCAGAGACTGAAAATATTTTATAAAGTCAAAGTTTCTTACCTTCAAGTGTCTCATCTGTACCGCTAAATATTCCCACTTTTTTATCGCACCAGGTTATGATGAACTTTAACAATCACATTGCTTGAAGTAGAGACGATGTCGAAGCAGGTTTCCATGCAAAGTCTACTGCCTGCCGGTGTGTATCTCCCACCAGGATATCACCAGATCGTAGACGACACTAACACTAACGTACTGGCGCTTGAAGTCGGTCTTCTTTCCCCGGGCTAAGATTAGAATACGTGGACTTTTTCTTGTAGCCAAACCCGGTTAGAAAGTAGCGCGGGTTGCGAAGTACTTATTAGAAAGATTATTCGTCAGTTGACTCAGTCGTGTGTAATACTATTTACATATATTCCAGTCAGCATAACATTTTTAAATATTGGCAAAGAAACAAAAATGTGATTTATTACACGAGGATGCCCGGGTGTATCAAAAAGTGTATTTCCAAATTCCCGTATGACCGAGGACGGCAAAAACGAGATAAATCGGACGCGGGGTTGCCATCTTTTCAGTTTTCCAAATAGGGACTATGCATTGTCGCGAATGAGAAAGAATAAAATAAGTAAATCGATGAAATGAAGCAATAAAACAATATAATAGCAAATAATAAAATTTAAATATTAAGAAATATATCGAAAATATCCATGTAATGTATTAAATATAAAACATAAAAAATGGGATTTGAATATTGAATTATGAATATTTAGTTTTAACATTTTAAAAACTGTTTTTCTCTTTTTCTGTTGTATTGTATACTGTTACCCATAGTCCTTTAGGATTTAATATTATTTTCTAGTCTCTCAAACTAAACTGAACTGAATTGAACTGAATTGCTTGTACCTACATCGATTCAAATATTTAAAGACTACGCCAAGGAATTTCGGGGCTGCTGTGAAGTGTGAAGTTACCCGGGTACAACGCTACTGATGTAACACTCACGGTGGATAGCTTTACTAACAGTACAGACATTTTAATGTAAAAGAAATCCCGCGTAATTTCCTACAGACTGGGAATTCTTACTGTATACTTAAATGTAGAGTAGTTGTTGAGTATATGACTCTTCTTTTTCGCACGAGCATTGATGTGAAAGCTTCTCAGAATCTGTGTTTATTAAGAAAACATTCACGATGTTTACGGCAAATATTGACAGTAGATGAAAGTTCGGCGTTTCGCGATTTTGACTAGCAATTAGAGAGTAACCTCCACAAATGTATCATGTGGATCGTCGCGATAGATTATGATGGCGTTATATCTGGTATCCGTAGGTTAAAGGAGGAATCAGAGTCGTAGCTAGAGAGGCACTAGAGGGGTACTAGAAAGCACAACTGTCTCCATAGTGGCCTTGAACTTCCCTGGAACTAAAACAAATTCTGAAATAGAAAGATTAGATTGATTACATATATAATATGTAATCAATAAACAATTTTGAAACCTTAGAACGGACTTTTCCGCACTGAGAACATCTCTATATCGACCTTGAGTGGCTGATAAAAAATAAACCAACACATAAATGCAGAATATGTGTTTTATGTGAAGAAAGTAAAACTTACTTTCTTCAATTTTTCTCAAATAGTCCACTATCGTGCTTTCTCATGACACATGGACAGGGTGGGGTGTGTCCTATTCACCTTAAAATCAATAGATGTCGTCTGGTAGACGTCCCTAATCAGTCGAAACCCGATCGATCCGACATAATTGAGTGGTCGTGTTAACAAAAACAACTTCTCAAATAGTCCACCATTGTGCTTTCTCATGACCCATGGGCATGGTAGAGTGTGTTCTATTCACCTCAAAATCAATAGGTGTCGTCTGGGAGACATCCCCAATCAGAATCAATCAAAATCCGATCGATCCGACACGATTTAGTTGAGTTATCGTGCTAACAAGAATAAATGCCGACGACAACGACACACACACACAAAATAGTTTAAAAACCATTTTCTTTTAGTTTTTAGGTCGAAAAACGAAAAATAAACCCTAGAAAAAAATTTTTTTTACACGATTACATTACTTTTCCGCGTATAGTGGAGTGCGAAAAAGTAAAAATGTTTATTTTTATATTAATAAAATAATATTTTATTTGTAATATACACTTACAACATGCTAATGCTATTGAGTACGATATGAAAAAAAATTTAATGTTGACTATTTTTCGCAAATAACAGAAATGAATGTATAATTTCTTTTTATATTTTTGTTTTATTTATGCAATCTGCCTCCTTTTATGTTTTTATGTTGTTCTTCGTCTTTCTTTATACTTATATTTGTTTATTGACTTGTAAATTTTAGTTTATAATAATATTGGGTTAAATGAAATATCTCTTGCTCAATCAAATCGCAATTTTCGACCTTAATGAACGGTCGAGAGAAAAGACAAATTTCCATTTCTGTGGTAGAAACATTCGCACATTACAAGGGAATTTTCTTGTCTACCTTAAAGCATCGAAAAAATGTGCAACCACACACATTAGTTTAGTGTATTCTATGAATGCATCATCCTTCAAAGTAAAAGAAAACTCATAATATACATAAACTAAAGGCACAGATTATTTTTCCTTCAGTATCCTGTTATCTCTGTCAATAATTTAGCAATTTAATGTTGGCAAGGAAACAATAATCTCCTGAAGATCAAAAGTATGCCATCTTATAAATAAATAATAAAAAGAATTTGTGCTGACATGAAACACGAAATAAATTCTGGTATAGCGTGAACGGTTAGTTGTACGCTATTGAAGGACGAATGAATTATATTTTTCTGCACACATCAATCAACGAATAATGAGTAAAAGCCACGCTTGATAATAATATATAATTTTCAGAGATGTATACATTTGCTGTTATAAGCAGAGGATGATGAATGACTGACGTTAATTTGTGGAGTGAGACGGTCATGAATTGAAATCTGACTTATTAGTTATTATTACAATAATCGATAATTTTCATGGATTCAGCCACTAGATACTGGATTTGTTAGTTGGATATTTGCGGGGGTTTATTGACGGAGCCTGATTGTTATTGATTATGTTTGCTATGCCCGGTCAAACAATGATCTGTATGTGTTGTATAACGAAGGCTCAATAATCACATGAAACAGAAAACAAACAAGTGTATCACATAAAAGGGACAATCAGAACAGTCTATAAATTCTGTTAAACGAAGGCTCAATAATCCCATGAAACAAAAAACAAACAAAATAAAAATACACGACGCGATGTCATGAGTAAACGTACACACGTTAAAAACGTACTACAACGATTATGTCAATATTCGAATGGTATAAAACCGGAATATCCCCACCGGCCAACTCTGTTTCGGTAAATCTCCCACACTTGTGTGTACATTTCAAACCGAACAAACACAGGGGCGCCGCAAAGATTGAGGCAAAATTCAATTTTATAGAACTTCGGTTTTAAAAACTACAAATTAATGTACAATGTACATTTTCAAATACTGGTGCGTGATGGAAACAAAAAGACAGTGTTTCTGTAGTTCATGGTATGCAACCAAGTCAAAAAGTCAAAATAAGTCCGTTCACAAAATCTTTGTTGACCTGTGTATTTTGAAAACAAGTAGGGACTGTATATTTTTAGTAAAAGCAGTCGACCATATAAACCAGGTCAGACATATCTTGTTGCCTACCATCGATGGGTACTGTTGAACAAGTATCCCCTCCGAAAATATTACCTTAGCATTAATATGCTACAAGGTAAGCTAGTAAAAGTTTAACAAAATAATATAATAATTATTATTGCGGCAGTCTCGAGCACTGACCATAGCGAGTGCGTTTTGAAATAGCGTGATAGTGCGGTGAGATCTAGGTTACGAATTATATTGATATTAAAATGTCACCATCAAAAATATCCCTCGACGATGATCAGAAATTTGCGCTAATGAAGGTAAGATTATCAGTTTATGATTGCAGTAGAAGGTAAAGATTATTTACGCATTTATCTAAAAGATATTTTCACGATATTATATTATGGAGATGTTATTAGATATCAGCTTGTACTGGAAAGGAAAATTGATAGTCCATGATGAAGATTTATGCATTTAATAAGTTAATAACCAATTCACTATTTGGAAAACGATGTTATTTATCGAATGTGTGACCAATTCTTGGCATGTTCTTTACTGATTTGACAGCTAAAATCTTTACTTAAACGTTAGGTGAAATAGTCTGTTGAAACTTCAAGATGCTGTTTTAGGAATTTTCCTACACTTAATTTATAAGAAAGAGTAAGAAGAGTATTTTTTATCTCTAGTTAATCCATAACATTTTGTTTATGTTGACTATGTTTTAAATAATTTATAAAGTGGTTGCTATAAATGATGTTTACTCTCAGTACCTACTGTAATTAGCTAGCCTGCCTATACTATTAAATTCTGAATAGATATGCAATAGTCATTAAAAACTATGCTAAGAGAAACTAACACATACATCTTAAATAAAATTATTAAAAGTAAATTAAACTAAGTTAAATAATTAAAATTAAAAAAAAATCCATCGCTTCTGACTATTGCATATACTTTGTTATTATAACATAAAAAACGTATGCTATTTCTTTCGAATTAGTCCTTCGAGAAATATTTTAGAATTGAAAGTACATTTCTTAAGAACTCAAAACGAAACGTTGTTCCCTTATATTCACGATTCCGCTAATTTAGAATAATCTTAATCATCACTATCCATCATTAATAATTTTATATTCCTACACAAAGTATTCCTACATAAAACATCCACAGGCTGTAGTTATATGAATACTCTGAAATGTGATCCCAACCAGCGCAGGTGTTCCACGGGGATCTAGATTGTGACTCATTTTATTTTGATTATGCATTAATTATCTGCTCTGTACAACCAATAATGAATTACTTAAGGTTTACTAATTAATAACCTATTAAGGGTAACTGCTGTCCATTTACATGAACATACCATAGAATAATGTTGTATTGGTAATGTCAATAGCGGAAATTACGTATGTATAAGAGGATAAATGTTGCAAGTTATTATTTTATAAACTTACTGGATCTTAAAATTATTTATATGAGATACTTTTAATATGTTCAGTCGATAGAAGTCTTTTTGAATGACCATCGAGATTGCAAGGTTTATATCCGTTGTATATTTTATCGGAGCATTTGGAATCAATGGTTTACGTATAGAAATCAAGACTAAACCACTATCAAATCCATTAAACCATAATTAAAACTAACCAAGACTAGATTAATCGTATAGGATAGGAATACGAGTATTATTGAAGATTTGGAAACAACTGTTACCCAAACATGTATAAAACAAATGTTAAACGACAGAGTCAAACTATATTCTACAAAATACGTATATTAAATATATGTATAATAAATCTAAAATATAATCTTAACAAAAATACGGAAAGATAAAAATTCAGGTTTCGTTTTCTTCCTCGCTGGTCGTCGTCGTCGCCTGCTTCTTCCTTATCAAATGGACCGTCTCGGCCTCCAGGGCCAACTTACGGATATTAGCCAAGCAGCCGGCGGCGGCGTCCTGTAGAGCGTGGTCGGTGGAGGAAACGGCCTTGAGAAGGAACTGGACGACTCCACTTTCGTGCATCGTTACGCAGTTGAAGGCGTTTTGGGAAAGGTAGAATAGAGCGAGAGCAGTGGTCCGATGGACGTTGGGGTCTCCGTCGGCCATGTATTGGACCAGTGGTGTAATTGCCCCCAATCTGGTAAAAAAATTATATCCAAATAATCTTGGTTAAAGGTAGTCATGGGATGGTAAAGTCCGCCTTGGCTCATATTATGTTTTTTAAATGATTCTGTTAAAGTTACGTGCAAAACTGGCATTAATAAAATAATAATTTTTAAAGTATTACAAGCTCTGTTCATACGAAAATCATTATAACTTCTTGTGTATGAGGTTGGTCTACAAACATCTTTTTTGTTAGTCACAGAGCTATTTCCGCCAAAGACAATTTTTAAAACACGCAAAAAATAATGTTTTATTACTACCAAGTTTAAGACCTGCTGTTTCCCTTTTCAAATATAAACGCTGACTGTTTTCTCAAATTCCATTAACACAGTTGCAAACAAATCAAATTTGACAGCATCTCTTATTAAGCGATATGTTACCTATAATGATAAATCATCTCAAAATTACATAAGCAATATAATACAGCAATATATCAGAAACAATCTTAAAAAATCATAAATCGCCGTTGTCTCTTATAAATGTGAATATTGACACATCGCTCATTCGAAAGAACAGTGACATAAGTCAAAATTTATGAAATTTCAGTTAAATTGTAAATTATTGCCCAAAACTCCTAAATATTACTGTGGAATAACGACACAATTATGTGTCGGTTATTGACCACGATATGGCAGTAGTGTCGTTATTCCTGTCAGGCAGAAACGGACCTATCTTTTGTACAACACCTTCGCAACTAGTATTATTTCAGTGTTTAACAAAAGAGGTCACATCGATTATACGAAATAGTGTCATATTTCAAAAAACGCTTTATCGGCATGTAAAAATATAATAAATATTCAGGCCAGCACCGACATATGTTGAGTTATGTCGTTGTTTTCTATAATTTTGAAAGAAGTTCTTCAAATTTATGTTAAGAAGTAACGTCACATCTTGTGTTGTGTCATTATGCTTTAAATAATAATAATGTCTATTTGACTTAATTGGACTTATGTCAGTGTTGAATATAGTAGTTTTTCCAGAACTTATAATTTTACAGCTTTCATTAGGACTATTATCGATTTGTAGGTATTGAGATATTTGACGATAACATTGTTGTCAAATCGGATGCTACGTACGCTAAGTATGTTTATTCAAAAAAGAAAAAAAACGAAGCTGCATTAATAACTGATAAGAATGATGATGGAATTGGTGAACATAATTTATGTATAGAACATTTAAATGATCACTTTGAAGATGATAGAAACGTGATATTTTACTCAGATAACTGCGCTGGCCAACAAAACAACAAGTTTTTATTTTCCGTTTACATTTATGCTGTAACACATTTACCAAAAATTAATAGTATCACACATAAATACCTCGTTCCGGGACACACTCAAAATGAGGGTGATAATGCCCGTGCATTAATTGAATGAAACATAAAACGTTCTTTATGATCTGAACCAATATATGATACTTACCAGAGCAATATGTGACACTAATTAGAACTGTGAAAAAACCAGAGAACCTTTCAAAGTTCAAGAATTAGTATACAATGATTTCTATGATTTAAAAATTTGGCTAACTCCATAGGCTTAGGAACTAGTTTACCATTTAAAATTTCGGAGATTGAAAATTTTGAAGGTTGAAAAAATCAGCAAAACAAAATTTTTTACAAAACGTCTTTTGATCAAGAACATTTTAATGAGGTAAATATAGAAAAGCCTAAGAGTGTTAAGCAAGAAAAGTAGAAACCATCACATTGTTACCAGCTTGCAAGAAAACAATTGGAATTAGTGAAAATAAAAAAAAAGGTCTGCTTTCATTATTTGATGAAAATCCGAATAAAAGTTTTGCTGTTCCTAAAATCTATAAGGAATATTACAATAACCTTTAATAGATGCCATTTAATATTGTTTTATTATTTTTACTGTTTTAATATTGTTGATATTCTTTTATCCGTGAATTATAAATTTCCATACTACCAATTTATAGAGTTATGTTTGTATTGCCTTATTTTCACTTTTGTAAAAAAGTTCTTTTAGGCAATAAACCATTTTTTGAGCCATTTATGTTATTTATTTTATTCACAGAAACATTAGATGTTTTATAAGGAATACCGTCACAAATCAAAAAAGTAAAAAAATATATAAAAAATAAGCTTGACAACAATTTTTTTTCAAACCGGTATTGTTGATAAGTAAAATATTCTCAAACCATACTTTCTATTAAGGTTTTAGTTCGAAAATAGAAACTTTAGTATAAGAAATTATATAAAAATGATTACCAAAAACTTTAAATATGTTTCCTGAAAACTTTAGTTTTTTGAGTTATGTCATTGTTCTTTCGAATGAGCGACATGTTGATTTTACAATAAACTTGTAAGAATATTTTCTACGTAATTTTACAAAAAGCTGTTAATCTTTCGCTGTGAAATAGAAATAATTCTCTAGGTGTTTCATGTATTTTCCTATATAACGACTAAATATATCTGTTCTATCGAATAATAGTATTAGTCAACAACTTGTATTTCGAGAAACCCGTTCCTCTTTATTGTTGGTATTAACACAACTACAAAAAGTAGAATATTAAATCACTACCCATAATTATTGTTTGGCTATTATAAAAACTTGTCATTCATGACAAGGTGGCACATGCAGTGTATCACAAAAATTTGGAATAATTATTGTGTTGTCACACATCCACAAACTATATTTAAAACTTTTCGTAACTAACAATATTTGGTGTCACACCTGGTGCATACTGTAAATGGCAAATAATACAAGGGTTAAAAAGCAGTGTGTTAAAAAGCACCAAAATATAAAAGCATCACGATAATTTTAAAAATAAACAAATACCCTTGATATGTCGAAAGGATCTACTTCAATGTTATGTAATGGCATAGCTTTTGGAAGTTCTGCCCCACTTTCTTAGAAGCAATTAGGTTTGGTATTTGGTAGATGGTAACCTATTATGTTTCTTTGAAATGTAAAGAACTTATATATTTAATGACGTAAAAGGTTGTGTAAGGTCTCTATGAAACAAAATGTGATAAATGGTAGTGAAAAATACCTACATAAAAGATGGAAAATAAAGGTAAATATAAGATCAAATAATTGTTCTCTTGAAAAAAAAAAAGAAAAAGGAAAGAACGCTTACATAGGATTTGTAGATTTAGAAAAGGCTTTTGATAACGTAATATGTGAAAAAATGTTCGAGATACTAAAGAGCGCGGGAATGAAGTATAGAGATAGGAGAGTAGTACACAATCTATACAAAGAGCAAACTGCTGTTATAGAAGTAGAAGGGGAAAAAAGGGAAGTAGGTATTAGGAAAGGAGTAAGACAAAGATGTACGCTATCACCACTAATTTTTAATCTGTACATCGAAGAGGCGATTAATGTGGTAAAAGATAGAGTGGATTTCGGGATTAAAGTACAGGGACAGAAACTAAAAATGCTGAGATTCGCGGATGATATAGCAGTATTAGCATCTAGTAAGGAGGAACTAGAATCAGCATTGAACGAAATGGAGGCAGTGTTGACAGAGGAATACGGAATGAGGGTGAATAAAAACAAAACTAAAGTGTTAGTGTGCAGAGGGCGCGAGAGCAGAGCAAAAACGAAAGTACAAATTAATAATGAAAGATTGAAGTTAAAGATTTCACTTATTTAGGAAGTAAAATAAATTGGGATGGAAGAAGCGATAAAAACATTAAACAAAGAATAGCGCAGGGTCGAGTAGCTTTTAACAAAAGAAAGCACTTTCATGCTCGGGGGTAATAAACTTAGAAACAAGGAAGAGATTTTTGAAAACATATATGGAGCACGGCACTATACGGTTGCGAAACCTGGACGGTAGGGGAAGCAAGTAGGAAGAAATTAGAAGCTTTTGAGATGTGGTGTTACCGAAGAATGATGAAAATACCGTGGACTGATAGGGTTAGAAAGTATTAGAGAAAGTCGGCGAGAAAAGAAGTATGTGGAAAAACATAAAGAAGAGAAGAGATAGAATGGTAGGCCACTTGCTGAGGCATGAGGGAATAGTCCGCGATATTTTGGAGGCAGAAATAGGAGTGAAGAAAGGCAGAGGTAGGCCTAGATTAGACTACTGCTCGCAAATAGTAAGGGATGTAGGTTGTAGAACAATTAGCGAAATGCGTAGGTTAGCACAATATAGGAGAAGCTGGAGGTTAGCGTCCAACCAGTCTTAGGACTGATAATCTCATGATGATGAATTGTTCTCTGTAGATTGCCGATATATTAAAGTTAAAAGTTAACTTTTGGCAAGAAACTTATCCGACATCGATATACTGAAAATTCCCCAAGAAAATGAAATAAATGGTAAAAAAATACGAAAGGTATACAAAAACAAAGGTAAAAATAAAAAAAGGTGGATTAAATCTTTTTTGTAGATTGTCCATATAAAATTTGTCCGATGTCGACACACTGAAGGGAAAAGGTTAATTTAATAATGCGATAGAATACTAAGTACGACTCCACTTGATTATCTTCAAGACACTTAAAAAATATAAAATAACTTATAGTAAATCAGTAAAGGAGATACCTACTCGAGAAAATGAAGATATTTCTTATAATTTCATGTTGTTAACAAGGAGGAGTTATATAAAATGATATCTGTTGCCTTGAATATCATATATCTTCATAGAGCATACTTTGTGGCAACGTACATCTTTTAGTTACTGAGGTGTTATCTATCTATTGGTTTCGAGGCCGTGTTTCAAAAGCTCTCTTACATTTCATACAAAATAATAAATTTAATAAATCCAATGAATCAAATATTACCTACTTTCTTAGGCTCCTTTCACATACGGTTTTGGACGTACGGTAAAAAGACATACGATACGGACGTTTTCACACGTAATGACTTATTGCCGTTATTTGAGCTCAATACATCTGTAACATCTGATCCAGACCAACTGAAAACTTTGCGCGCTGTTGAGTACGCGCGAAAGGAAAACCAGTCTCATGAATAATAATATGTGTAAAATTATGGCATGATTCATTGTCGCAGAAAAATGTGGAAACGTAAGAATCGACTTCATGCCAATCAATCAGAGAAGAGAGGAAGTTGGCGTATTTTGCTCGCTGGTTGAATGAGCTAAGGAATGACAGATATACATATATTTTTAATTATTAAGCTAAACCACGACTAAATCCGTCCCGTGTGAACAGCTGCATTTGGTTGCATATGCCACTGACTTATCGGAACGGTACGGCTGCTGTCCATTTCAGTGGCAAACGACGGCTGCTGAACGGCATGATCATATCCTTATTTGCCGTACTGTTGCCATTGTGTATGAAAGGTCTCATGCTCCTCTTCATTCCACTAATGGAATGTGGACGTACGTCTTTTTTACGTACATCGAAAATCGTTGTGTGTGAAAGGGCCCTAAAGTTAGGCTTTTCAGAATCTAGCACGTTCGCTTAGAGACAACAGATACATAAAATTTGCTCGTCTTATCCTTAAAGCTATTTACCTTCCGAACATTTTGCAATTGGAACCCCAAGCACAACAGTGGGCGATTGCGGAGGCGAGGTGCTCCCTCAGTTCCACGTTTTCGGTCTCTACCAGATTCACCAACATCTGTATAACTCCGTAGTCGGTGATGACGGCCAGATTCTCAATGTCTTTGGCCACTTCGGCGATTGCGGCACACACGCTGGACAACACGTGGATGTCAGGAGACTTGAGCAGGTTCACTAATAGTTCGAGACCACCTACGAAGCATCTGACCATCTCCCCGGAGTCGGTGGCGTGCTTGATGCAGGGGACTAAAGACCATGCTGCGCTCGCCTGGACCTACCCTCGAAATAAAAATGCCAGAAAAGTGTGATTCATTAGCCTATTCAAGACTACTTACTAACAATTTACTTGACAATTATTGCTGAATCTTAAAAATTACTGGTCACTTTCTATTTATTTTGATTTTAGTATAGTACAATAATCGATTAAACTCTAGCATTGTAATAAGATGCTATTTGTGCATTATTCATATCGTCGAAATTCCCTGGCTAGCGTTTCTTTAGGAGAAACGATAGACATGTAATATGGTTGTCAGTAAGTTTCTATATGGATATAAGTCTTCACTTCTTCTATAACTCTTCCTACCTAAAACCGAGTGAACGATTCATATGAAGAATAATTTCACTGAATCGGATAACTATTTCTGCAGCTGAATAACTGATTGGATAGCTAGAGAAGTGTCGCCTGGAACTGGATCAATTTCAGAAGGATGTGAATTAGTTGTACTAGGAACTAATACAGCTTGAAATGGCGAGTGCATCCAGGAAGTTGCTACACCTGAGAGTATCTCTAAATGGCTGCATCTTAGTTTTGATGGACATGGGTCTCTAAATCTCAATTTTATCACGGGCCATTTTTTAATTCAGTTGTTGTTTAGTCTAGTTTTCTAATAAATTTACGAGAAGCACAACCCGACTATTAATTTTGATAAGGGTTAGTTGAAATGGAAGGCTTAATGACAAACCATATGTTTACAGTCTGTCATTTTAATCAAAATAACACTAGGCAGGATTCAGCGATACGAAGAATGGATAATAGTGTATTGTAATATCAATGCTAATATAAGCTAAATTTATGTGCATTTTTAAATGCTATATGTGCTAATGTATGTGTTAAATTTATCATGATTGTCAGTGACGTGGACAACATCAAATGATGATAACTTCGTCAGTAACTTCAAAAGATTTATATATAACAATAAAGCTCAAAAAAGTGTCGAGTCTTTCAAAAATATTTTAATATAAGGTAACAAACTTGTTACTTGCTTTATACAGACCAATAACGTTTATTATTATTTAAATAATCTTTGATCATTACAAACTAATTAGAAAACAACTATGAAGTTACAACACGGGAATATCTGTTTTACGTCAGTGATGTTTATAATTCATTAATTTTAATTCAATGTCAACATATATAATAATGCGCTAGTTCCTAAGAAAATTTTAACAATTATTTATAGAACATATTTATGCTTAATTCCTGTTTTCAGTTTTTTCCTGCATTCTGGGCTTCTACCGGTTATCCTTCGATATAGGAACACTAGCCAGGTTAACACCATGTTTGCTATAAAACGGCGAACCCGATAAATTATGGCCCCTGATCGTGAGGTGCTGAAATTTATTCATGAATACACTTGGTAAATTGTTTATGTTATTGATCACAACAGAAATTGCGTGGTTTTTCCCTTTTCAAAATTTGTCCTTTATTGTAAATACTCATATATAAATATGTGGAAAAGCTTAAATATTAAAATAAAGAAAACGACGAATTTGATGCTTAAACCGTTATTTAATTAATTCTGTTCTGTGTGAAATTAAGGTATTAGGCGCGTTAGTATATTTATTGAATATAATGGAATTCTTGCCAAACGTGTTGTTTTATGAGGCTATTGAAGAATATACATAATTTATTCATCCAGGCTAGCACCGATGCTTTATTTTGAAATATCAGCAGCTTGAGTCGTAGTTTGCGTTATATTTGTGCAATTTTGGGAATTATGCAATAAAATAGCCCGCTGTAGGTACATGTTGAAATGGTTTAATTGGGTAGATTTGTATTGGAAACTTTGGCTACCTTGACAAATGTAGAAGTCTTAGTTTCTCTTTGCTCTTGACTATATCTTAGTCGTACTAAGGCGACAATTATGAAGATTATAATAAGTCATGTTTATTTTCATGTAATACATTCACATATAATTCGTATTTGGTTTAAAATAACTATGTATAAAAGGTACGTGTACGTAGCTTACACATAGTTACAACAGGAAAATGTAACAATAATTACTGTAGAAATAAAAATAAACCTGATCATGGTAAAAGTTTATAAACCATTTTTAAAACTTTCACTAAATATATAGTGACATACCGATTTGGAAAACTTTTTTCGAAAACGGTTTTATATAGGACCTATTTTAATATTACAATTGTTTTGTTAAGGTAATTACTTACCTAGGCATTAATTGTTTATTATGGAGATATTATCCAAAAACTGTACTTGTCCCCGCTGATATAATGGGTGTTAAACAATTTGCAAGGAAAACCGACATTCACGACTTATTATTTTTGTAAATATGAAGTTGAATTTAACGGAATTTCTTACCTCCTCTGAAGCGCCTCAGGGTTCTGTTTTAGGTATTTCTTTAATACATCTATCAACGTTTATTAATGGCGTAACATACACCTTAGATAGTAGGGTTCTTGTTTGTATTATGCAGATATTTACAAAGGAGAAAGTATAGCAATTCTTATCAACTATAATATAATCTAGAAGTGTCAAGAAAACAAAATTTAATATTTTTTCAAAGAGCAGCAGTTATTTACTACTGGATTTTTGTTATAGATCTTCTATAGTACTCATGTAATATACTAGAAACTCCATTATAACATTTTTCACGCACTAGTAATTTAAGTGAATATTCTTGTTATAAGGGTTCATTAGTAAAGCAGAAATTAGCAATAAAACAAAAATGTCAATTTATAAAACTGTATACTCGCCGACGCTACTGTATGGATGCGAAACATGGGTGTTGATAGAGAGGCAACTTAAAAAGATACAGGTATTAGAAATGAAATATCTCAGAAAAGTAGCAAATATTACGATAATGGATAAAATAAGAAATGAAGAAATAAGGAAAAGATTGGATAGGGAAATTATCGAGAAGGTCAAAGAGAGGGCTCAGCTGAGGTGATGGGGGCACATGAAAAGATTGAGCGAAGAAAGACAAGTAAGAAAAATATGGGAAACAAAAGTCATTGGAAAGAGAAAGAAAGGCAGACCAAGGATGACGTGGGATGGAGAAGTGGCGAAGATAATGAAGAGAAGAGGAATGACATGGAAGCAGGCTGAAATTACAGCAAGGGACAGGGTTAGATGGAGACTAATGATAAAATAGTGAAGAAAACTGTAAAAGTAGGAAAGCAAATGTGAGTGAAGGGAAGTCAGGCGTTCATCATACTTGATACGTTTGGGATGAGAAAGAGGAGAAAAGAGGAGTGAATAAGGAAAGATGTAGTGAAGTGACAAATGACAGAGGCACCACAAACAGTGTGGAGTTTAGATATAGGGACAGAGTAAGATAGGGTGGGATGAAATTGCAGAAGTACTTTTAAGTTATTTAACACGGAATGGTGTATTTATTTAAGTCACTGTAATGGTAGTATTTAGACTAGTTGTTAAAGAAAGGTGTATTTAGCCTCTACACCTAACGGTAGGAGAGGTATAGATTATATATATCTTGTTATAAATAAATCTGGCACCTCTCTCTTTATTTCAGTCAGTAATCGCCCTGAAGATGGTATATTAAAATACCGAAACTATTGTAGCGTTAAAACTATGATAAAAACACAGTGAAGCGTTTCAAAGTGTGGCTATGATTAACCAGTTCAAAGTAACGGCTAACACCTTTTTCCGCATAATTTCAACAATATCTACACTTGGCCTGGTATATTCCTATATAAATTGAATATGGCTGGCCATTTGCTTATCTTACTGCAGCTCTTCGCGTCTTTTTTGCAGAATATATATTAATTTGTGCAATACCATGATAAAAGGTCTAATAAATTTTGTCAGACGTCTGGAGTACCACAAGATTCGGTGCTTGGGCCTTCTCTCTCTTTATCATACCCATAAACGATACCGGATCAGTTTCAAAACTGCATTATTTTATTCATACAGGCCATCTTTGATGTACGAAATAAACACTACAGTTGATTGTCATACGCTACAAAATGCCTTCGATGATATTGGTGTGTGAACAATAATTTACCATAAACTAATCAAAGTACCATAAATACGTAAGTACCATAAACTAATCAAAGTAATAATAGAGCGCCGGGTGTAGATAAAATACAGGCGGAAATTTTGAAATGTGCGGGACAGAAAGTAGTAAATAGGATGTTTGAACTGGTAAAATACATATACGAAACGGGCGAGATGCCGGAGGATTATAAGAGGAACATTATCGTTACTATACCGAAAAAGAGAGGAGCCGACAAATGCGAGAACTTTAGAACGATTAGCCTAACTTCCCATGCGTCAAAAATCTTAACTAGAATAGTGCAGAAGAGGATGGAAAATAGAGCGGAGGAAATACTAGGAGAAGACCAATTCGGGTTTAGGCGAAATAGGGGAACTCGCGAAGCTATTCTGGCGCTAAGAGTAATGTTAGAGAAAACAATAGAAAAAGGAAAGAACGCTTATATAGGATTTGTAGATTTAGAAAAAGCTTTTGATAACGTAAGATGGGAAAAAATGTTCGAGATACTAAAGAGCGCGGGAATGAAGTATAGAGATAGGAGAGTGGTACACAATCTATACAAAGAGCAAACTGCTGTTATAGAAGTAGAAGGGGAAAAAAGGGAAGTAGGTATTAGGAAAGGAGTAAGACAAGGATGTACGCTATCACCACTAATTTTTAATCTGTACATCGAAGAGGCGATTAATGTGGTAAAAGACAGAGTGGATTTCGGGATTAAAGTACAGGGACAGAAACTAAAAATGCTGAGATTCGCGGATGATATAGCAGTATTAGCATCTAGTAAGGAGGAACTAGAATCAGCATTGAACGAAATGGAGGCAGTGTTGACAGAGGAATACGGAATGAGGGTGAATAAAAACAAAACTAAAGTGTTAGTGTGCAGAGGGCGCGAGAGCAGAGCAAAAACGAAAGTACAAATTAATAATGAAAGATTGGAGGAAGTTAAAGACTTCACTTATTTAGGAAGTAAAATAAATTGGGATGGAAGAAGCGATAAAGACATAAAACAAAGAATAGCGCAGGGTCGAGTAGCTTTTAACAAAAAGAAAGCACTTTTATGCTCGGGGGTAATAAACTTAGAAACAAGGAAGAGATTTTTGAAAACATATGTATGGAGCACGGCACTTTACGGCTGCGAAACCTGGACGGTAGGGGAAGCAAGTAGGAAGAAATTAGAAGCTTTTGAGATGTGGTGTTACCGAAGAATGATGAAAATACCATGGACTGATAGGGTTAGAAACGAAGAAGTATTGGAGAAAGTCGGCGAGAAAAGGAGTATGTGGAAAAACTTAAAGAAGAGAAGAGATAGAATGGTAGGCCACTTGCTGAGACATGGGGGAATAGTCCGCGATATTTTGGAGGCAGAAATAGGAGTGAAGAAAGGCAGAGGTAGGCCTAGATTAGACTACTGCTCGCAAATAGTAAGGGATGTAGGTTATAGCACAATTAGCGAAATGCGTAGGTTAGCACAAGATAGGAGAAGCTGGAGGTTAGCGTCCAACCAGTCTTAGGACTGATGACCTAATGATGATGATAATCAAAGTGTTATGTTATAAAAACCATACAAAACAACGTTATCTGCATACAAAACCTTAGGTTTTATTATACGGAATTCAAGAGGGTTTACAATGCATCTATTCTTGTATTGCTCGATTGAACATCGACTTTTATAACTCACTGGTGTCACTGTAGAGAATATATAAAGACGATTAATAAAATGTACTGTATATTTAGGACAGTGTATATCCTTCTTTGAGGTTCTTATACGTTTAACTGTTGACAGCAGTTCATATTCATCAAATTATCTTCGTATTTAAAACTATGAACACCTTGGGCTGATTCCATATTTTAAACAAAATAAGTGTGCTGAGAATATCGCAAAATAATAACATTCTAAACAATCCTATACCAGGTATTCTTACAGTCCTATATCATCTCCCTTATATCAAATCATTAGACAGTATTGCACAATCGACTTGATACAGTCTCCTATATTGTCCAGCTAACAAGAAATAATGTTTTCATTCATCCTCTTGTGTTTCTACGTTAATTTTTTGTTTGTGATAATGCATCTGTTTCTTAAATTATGGTATATTTTATTCTTTTCATAGATAATTGTATATAATTTGTTAGGGTCGTTTAGTCAATACATAACTATATTGTAATCATAACTGATAGCTCACCTTGGGCGAATCATTTTTGAGTAGAGACCATATGAGTCGAACTCCATCCAACTCCTCAATAATCCTCATGGAATCATCATCCTCCGCGCTCTCCTTCAGGACCTTCGGCACATTTTCCAACAGAGGAGGGTATGTATAATTCAACAGGTTTACAAGATGGGGTATGCCATTGGCTCTTCTTAGGGTACTGCGGTTATGTTCGAATTTTAGGCATTCGTGAAGAGCCCCTACTACGTTGCTTAGCACCGCTTCGTCTTCTTCGACGTTCTCCAGAAGTTTGACCAGAACCTACACATACATTAAATGTGGTTTTAATAATTCTTGGGATCTTAGCTTTGTGTATAACGTGGATCAAAACAAAACGTGATCCTGGGTTAAAGATTAACTTGTTTAGTGTTACATATTTTGACAGGAATCGCAGATTTACAATTTTAATTTTAAGGAATGAGTAAATAAAAGTCAGAAATAATAATGCTAACTAGAGATCATGCGTGAAAATGTTTCCATAAGAATAAAAATCAACATGCATTTCTTTAAAATGTCAAAATCAATTTTGAAGGGATTATTGAATGTGTTTCGTTTTAAATAATGGGTCACTTTATATTTCTTAGAGCGGTCTTTCTTTAAAATGAATACAATGGTAATATTTTCAGTCATAACTATTTCGTCAACAATTTTTTAGATTTAGTGTCGTTAATTTGCTTTTAATTAATTCTTGATGTAAATTTTATAGTTTAATCTATTGGAGGTTGAAACATCACTTGAGAACCTATATAAAATTAATACGACTTTTAATTTTATTAGAAATATATTCAAAACTTTCATTTATTTAACTTTAAGAGCAATGCACCACATAATCTGAATCAAATTATTTCTTTGTTTTAATAAAGATGTTTTATTTGCATTAGTAGCTTGGTTTTAATGAGTTGCTATTGCGATGGCGTTTATCACTTGTAGGTACTTATCATAAGTAATAAAAAAAGTGTCGCTAATGGCTATTATTATCACAATAAATTTCACAAAACATTTTATGTACATGATTTCAGTACATTGTAATAGATTATGTCATGCAAACATGTATGCACAAGAAATATGCTACGGAAAGTATCCATGTAATAACGATGAAACTTAAACGAATTACATACTTTATTAGTGCTATAGAGCAGTAAAGAATATATAACAGTTATTACCATCGAACAAAAACCAACTTATAAAACTTCAAAAACAAAAAACGTATAATTTTTCAAAGACGTATATTGACCAAACTTATTTTTAAACTAAATTTGTAGCTAATACCACTAGGACAAACAGGACCAATTATGCACTGCTGAATTAAAGAACACTACAGAAATACCAGATTGAACAAATAAATAAGTTACCAACACATAAAGCTATCAATATAATTAATCAAAGCTGAATAGAATGTTGAGTACCAGAAATAATAGTCAGTTTTTGGATCGCTTCAGAAGAGGCGAACAGCGTAAACCCCAAAAGAAATTGGACCCCCATGGTAGAATACAGAAGTTTATAGCAAAATAGAAAGGTAGTTTTGATTTGTAAACTACCATAGTAACGGATAGCTTTATATCTTTTACACACTTTCTTTAAAACTTTACACCTTTACCCACCTATTAATTTGTTTATACTTTATAACGTTCATATATAAAATATACGTATACATGGTCATTGAACTCCGGTAGTATTCTTCTGATAGTACCAAAATATTTTGAAGTGAATACTTCTTTGGCGGCGTTCTGATATTTGACGAGAATGGAGAGTGAATTGGAAAAAATGTAACGTTTCCAGATTTCGTTATACGAGAGAGAAAAAAGATATAACGTAGAGAGAAGGAGAAAGAGAGCTATACATTTGGCGTACCTAAAACACAGGCTTCGTTACAAGACAGAGTACACAGATATATAACATAGAGAGAAAGAGAGCTATACATCATATAGGTATATCAGTTTAGGCTATTCGCGTCTCCCTATTGTCGCGCATGCGCGCGTTATATATGTACGCGTCCATACGCTATATATTAACAGCTCAAGCAGCACGCGTGTGTACCGAATATTTACCATTGTGTTTTGTAATTATTTACGTTATTTACATCTGTGTTCTGTGATTATTTGATAATATCCTTGAACCGTTTAACTTGTTAAAATCTAGAAGATATAATATATTTCATTCACCGCTCCCTACTGGCTTACAGCCACACAGGTGCAAATGCACTTGGAAGAGGCGAAGACAAAATCCCTTTGATTCTCGGGGGAGATTTCAATGTAAATTTCGGATCCAATGATTCTTTGACGTTGATTAACTTTCTTCGAGAAACATTTGGTCTGCTTATAAATAACAATCCCAAAGAATCAACAACAAAATCCGGAACAACAATAGATGCAATTTTTACACGTTATCTAGAAAATATCGAATCACGAACATATATTTCATATTTTAGTTATCACAAACCAATCATATCAGTATTACCAATTGAACCACCAGCCGATGATAGTGTAGATAATGAATAAACCGAATATTTTTTACACAAATTTTATATTGTTATATTTCTTTTGAAATTATCCCTCTCCCTTTCTTTCTCTCTCTATCTCTCTCTCTCTCTTTCAATCTCTCACTCTTAATCTCTCTCATTCTCTATTCCAAAGAAGTATTCAATTCTATTACGTGTACTGTGCTGCACATATTTTTTTTATTATTATATTTACCTATATTAAAATATGCTCTTGAAAATGGTTCTTACTTCTACGGTCTTCAGCTGGTCGAATCTCTGTACATTTTCGGGGCTCATAGCCGTCTTCCAGATGGCGCCTGTGACAGCAGCTAGCAGAGGTTTATCCTCCTTCGTCTTTGGGTTCCGCGCCATGCTCACTAGGGGATCTAAACCGCCGGACTTTCGAACCATCTCCCTTGTTAAGACATTTTCCGAACATTTAAAAATCGTTTCTGCAGAATACCTCCTCAACGCCGGATATTCCTGAAAGTTTTCATCAAATAAACCTACTATGAATTTCTAGGATGTGAACTTATCTAACATCTACTATTTATTGTTTGCCATGTTTTGAAATAACGAGAGGTGATGGATGTGAAAAGTAAATCTATATTCTGTCGATTGTGATACGTTTTTTGAAATTGTAAAATATCGTAACCAAAACTAGCTTATTAATTCTGAATATTTATAAATAAAGAATCATTACATCGGCTGTCAAATGCCTAACGATGTCTGCAACCATCCCTTCGGTCTGTATAGCTAACTGGTAGCTTGGATCGCTTGCGCATTGGGAGATTGTTCCTGTTGTTGGGATAACCACATCCATATGTACTGACCTAAAAAAATAATCCTGTTCTAATTCCTCCATTATTCAAAAGAAACAGGCAATCAGTTTTGTACAAAACTCTCAAGCATGTGATGTCCTGCATTTGAGGTGTGTCTCACTAACTACTAGATAGCTATAACTACTAGAGACCTAGATAACCCAAAGATCAGCTCGTAATCGTTGGAGGATAGAAAAAAAGAAAACAGGAGACTAGTTCGGGGTGGCAGACTAAGCCTGGCACTAAAAATGTCTTTGTATGTTTGGGTCTAAATCGCAGGGGTATAAATTTTATACCTGCTCTTCAGAATTTCAAAAATTGAGAATATTTCTATATATTTTATTATAGTCTTGATTACTTATATCAGTACTTAACAGGAGATTCAGTATGTTATTCAAAACATATTGAAACCATTGGTGTGCCGTATTGTTGATATAAAAGACAGATTTGATGCAGACATAAAACACGTGCTTATCATAGGCGTAGTTATACTCTTAGATATGGGGATGCTGAAGTCCCAAGCGTTCTGCCAATATACAACAGCGGAGGATGAAAAAAGGGAATAATACTTGGAATTCACAAATTTTGGGGACTTATTTTATTTATTGTATTTATGTATTTATATATTCGTTTTTATTTCACATCAACAAAAATCTCTATTCCAAAACAAATGAAAATAGAAAGATATAAAACGTACAGGACAGGTCACTCATGCTTAGCTCAGAACTTCACCGGTTAATGTTCGAATTACTGGTCGGGCAATAAACTCATGCATAATTTCTTCGGGGTTAATTGCTTTTGCTATTTCATTTTCAATATGTAATAATGATAAATCGACTTTGCGTCATTGTAGTTCTCAGCCAGTTCTTAATTGTTCTCATAGTCGAAAATGATCTTTCACAAGATGCTGTGTTTACTGGCAAGGTAAGAGCAACCTTACAAAGTTGTTAATAATTATTGAATGTATTCTGATCAAGAATTTGGTTAATTTCCATACTACCAAATTCAGAAGTTTTGTTTCCTTCGCTGATATTTAGACAATTTTTTAGAATAAGCATTTCAGCTTTAAAATTTCGTTGTCAATGGAAAAGTCCATAATATTCAATAAATTTACAACTTGTTTGTAGCCTTTGCCAACTCCTGGCTTCCCGGGGAAAATCGGATTTTCATATTTCCCGCCATTTTATCAAAAATGCAATTATAAATATTGTTTCGGAAACTATCTTTCATAGGTGTGAGTAAATTGGCAGCACAACCAGTGTCCGTATTTAAATTTAGGCTGGATCCTCATACAGTAGACAGGAGAACATGATATTTGAGCAATTTTGATTCATTTCTTTTTCATTTGGAATCTCTCTTAGGGTCGACATCAATTCCATTATTTTTAGCAACTGTTTCAATATCCTTCCAGAAAACGGAAATATCATCTGGACTTCGCTTTCGTTCCAATGTTCTGGTGACACCATTCACAATTGATGTTGATTCTGCTAGAGTTCCTTGCTTCTTCTGAAGTTGTTTGCTCGGTATATTGATATCACTCAAAATATCAGTCATAATATACAATGTCAAAAATTTGATTTTTGTAATGCAATTTAAGACTTATTGTCTCGACAGTCCCTCTATATCCATTAAATTCAATTTCCTCCTTCAGCAACTGAATGATAATTAAAAATAATTTTTATTTACAACGCTACTGTTTTCAGCCCTACAATTCCATCGGGTATCGCTTAGCCAAGTTAGTTCAGTCACTTTTATATTAAGTGTTTTCTGGAGATTTATGAACTTTGCTGCTGGATATACCGGCTGCTGGCTTCTGGATATTCGGGATAGGAGAAGCGACCGATCCAAACACAAATTGCGAGGCGTATTGCATAAACGGATGGGAGGTCGACAAATACAACTTCCAGTGTTGCCAGATTTACAATATAAGATTATTTTTTATTACAAATTGATATTTATTGCAGTTTTCAATTTTCTTTGTTTTCATTATCCTTTTTTAAATTTATTATAATGCTGTAAATAGGGAGCACAGGAAAATATTGCTTAATATTGGAATATTTCTGGGCCTGCTAACCTGAATATTGGGGGTGCTTAGCACCCCCATGCACCTCCTAACTACGCCTATGGTGTTTATCTCTCAAAAGATCTAAACTATACAAAATCGATATACAAATAGTAGTAAAAGATAGCGAGGTTCAACATGGTTGCTCTTATATCTATTGCTTTTATAATATATGAAAGCAGTAGAATGTAGAGTTATACAATGCTGGTGCATGTTATTCATAAAGAGAAATCTGGCAATTTTAACATTTAAAATTCTATCGGCAAAAAGTTTGGTTTTAATTTGTGTTCTAAATGGATTAATATTATTAGAGTATATGATAGTTGCTGTGATTTTATTGTAAGCTGGTACATCGTTATAACTGTAATTGAATTCATTTAGATTTAGTCATTTAGATTCGTTAAATTTTGAACTGTTTTGATCAAACTTGTGCAGCGTGTAGCAAAATGTTCTGCAAGTATTTTTTTTTTTTTTTTTTGGAGACCTTTCCCCGTTTCATTCAAGATGACCGGTCAATAACCTATATCACAATAGACACGGCTACTATAAATTAATTAATCATATAATATTAATTTATAGTCTCTATGAAATTAAAGCCTTACTAATTTTCTATAAGATTATTACCAATATTGAATTGGGTAGTTTACGTACACACAAAATGTGAGTTATTTGTCAAAGTAATCTCTCGAATTCTGCACTTATTGCTAGGAAGCAAATTTGTACCATTTACTATTACTTATTATTAAATACGGGATCATAATCTGGTTTCTGTGTTTACCATAACTAATAATTCAGCTTTCGCTTCATACAGTATCAAACTATGTGCTTATGATAATACGGCGTGTTTTATTCGTATTTATGGAATGAAATATGAATGAATAGAATAATTGTGACGATGAAAAAACGATTTTGTCTTGAGAGAATAGATTAAATTGATATTGGAGCCTATCATGGATCCTTTGAAAGACCAAAGTAAATATAATAAACGGTTCTGTGCTCTATTATTTACAATAAGGTCTATTGTATCCATTGTACTGTACCAAACTAATATTATAGTAAATAATTTTTAACTAAAAATCATATAACGCGAAATATTCTGGAGATAAACTCATTCCATCAATTCTCAACAGTCTACCTTCCATTACAATATAACCCAATTTTTTGTCTTTCTCATTTGTCGTTTCATATGCTCCAGAATTACTTTGATCATTCGATATACCATTCAAGTTCTAATCGAGTCAATAATTTTAAAAAAAGTCGACGACAAATGTCAACAAAACAATTAGAAGCGTGATTTTAAACCAAGTTCAACGTTTTGAATTTCATTTACCAATTCTGTTAGTGGAAACATTTTAGAAAAAATGACAAATCAACTATCTGTAGGCAACTAGCAAAAGTCCTAAGGTGTTACACTGCGGTACACTTATTATTACGTCTGGAAATGACGAAGAAACTCAACCCACAACCTTTTTCTGACGTTTATTTGACAACTAATTTCAAAAAAAGGATACAGACCCTATACTAATATCAGAATACTGCAACAACTTTATGCATAAGGTGTCATGATGAATTGTACCAAGTGCTTTTTTGAAATCTAACAAAATAGCAGAAACAAGCAGCTTTTCTATTATAACAGAATCTATGTATACAGGTCATCAGTAATTTGTAGTAACGCAGTAGTAGTGGTACTAAGTTCACCCGATAGCAAACTAAGCGACTTGTATAAATTAAATTTTTTCAAGAAATCTGTAAGTTGTTCATAAATTATTTTTTCTACAAAGTACACGATATATTAATTTGCCGAAAATGGACTACCTCTCTCTATGGACTAGGATTACATTTTTTTCGATATAGGGATAACGGCAGTATCCTTGTATGCCTGGGATAAATATTACTAAATATCAATGTATTCATAATGAAGATGATATTGTCAAGAATGCCTCGAGCGATCCCGAACGCCGGGAATATTCGAAACCTTGAGAGCGTGCAGTATTAACTTCCAGCGCGTTCTATACTAGAAGGTTCGCCAAAGTTCTTTGTCTAGAAACATCTGGAGAAACGTTCCACTGCCTATATAAGAATTGTGTCGTTCGGCCAGCAGTTAGTTCAATTTGGACCGCGATAGTGAGCGATATACAGTGCGAAAGTGATATACAGTGCGAAAATTAGTTTATAAAGTTAAAGTAGAAAGAAAGTTAGTTAGTTAGCTTGACTTGTGAATAGTTGAGTTGTAAATAAGTGTTCGAGAAATAAAGAACTTTCTAGTAAATTCGTTGCAATATGTTCTATTAGGTACCACATTTTTTGAGCAAATTATTTAATGATCTATAGCTGTGATTATGTTTATTTAAAAAAAATAATTTGTTGTATTTATTCCCTTTTAAAATTTTTGCCTGCCTTTCAGAAGGTTCACGGATTTTTTTTCAGTAATGTCATCTTAAAGCTGTTTTAGATGATTTTATTCTCTTTAATTTGAGTGATCTAAAAGCCTTGTGCAATGTTATTTCGCCGAGTTATCGTAGTTCAAAGCAAAAAAGTCAGTTTTGACGTTCGTAATTAATTACTCTGGAAATAATGACTGCACAGAAAATTTAGTTAGGGTTTTAAAAACTGCAAAGCATTATTTATAAGTTGTTGTCATTGGTTTTTGATAAAAATTAATTTTTCCGTGCGAGAATGTTGATTGAAAAAGAGGTAAAAACCTGCGTATTTAGGGATATTCGCTTAACTTAGCATAACTTTGTAAATAATGGATAGACTAAGGATGTTGACTATTTCTTTTCAACTTCAAAGTATCTTAAAGAAACTCTGAAAATTTCAAAGTGCTGCGATTTATTTTTTCATTGTGTTCGGAATGATTGAATTTATTGTTTTTGCTAAATATCAATTTAAAGATGATTTTTTTATTTTTTTTATTCATATTTTGAGGTTGAAAATGTTTTTTTTTGCAGTAATTCATATTTTTTTATTAAAAAATGTTAATTACTGCCAGAAAAATAATTATATTTTTTTTAAGTCAAAAAGTAACTTTTTTGCTTTGAACGATAATAACTCACCGAAAAATCATTGTACAGGGCCTTTAGACAGCTCATATTAAAGAGGATAAAATTATCTAAAAAAGCTTTATGATGAAATCACTGAAAAATTTATATTTAATTTATTGAAATCCGTGGACCTCTTGAAAGGCAATGAATAATTTGAAAATTCATATTCTGATGGTTCTATCATTATTCAAAAACTACTGATGGTAAAAAATTTTGAACTCAAAATCTGAAAACTAGAAACTTGCAGCTTCTATTTGTTTTTTTTTAATTGCTCTGCGACTATTTTTCTCCATGTTACAGCCCTTTGAAAATCACCTACAAATTTAGGATTTTTTTACATCCCTTAATTCTCGTGCCTAGTGAATATCCGATACACACTAAACCTTATAAAAACATTACCTTAACAGCCTGGCCAATAGCGGTACCGATCCGCTGTTCATCATAACCTTTATGTTCTTCTTGGCTTTTGATATCGACCATAAGGCTCTCACGGCGGCCTTGGCTGTGTTAACCAGTTCCTCTTCATCTGGACTGAGCAACTCTTTCGGTGTAGTCAAAAATTGTTCGGGTACATCTAGGAGATCCACAAGCTTCGGTATACCCCCGCATTTTCTCGCCTCGGTTCTTGCTTTCTTTATCTGGGCCACGTTGTAGATGGTTTCCGCTACGAGAATTCGAAGATCCCGAGCCGGCTCCGTTAAATTCCGGACCAAAAGGTCTATGCCGCCGAGGTCGGCCAAAGCTAGGCGGATGTCCTGGTTTTGGGAGAGTTCTGTTAGGACGCTAAGTGCCCCCAGTTTGCATTTTATGTCCCTCGTTTCTAGCAGGTTGATTAGTATTTCTAATCCACCGATCTCCTAGAAGAATGACGAAGTATTAATTTTTTTATTTGTATGCCCATGGCCTCTATCCAAATTCTATCTTATCCAAATTTTCCCTTGGTGGAGATACACTCTCAAATAGATAAATAAATTTCATATTCTTAATAAGGCAATGTTTGCAATTTGTATACAATACAAATAAATTATATACATAATACGCTAAGTGTAGCGGTAGAGCCAATGAAGGCCATATTAATGTACATAGTCTCTAAGTTTGCATAGATAATAATCAGGCGTAAAAAATGTTTCCTTGCTCACTAAAGATGTATGAATGTGGAAGGGAAGTACCTTCTATTTACATATTCATACTTAATTTTAATTACCACTACAACTAAATTAATGTTTTGTTATAAAGAACATAAATTTTCTGTAAATCTTAGCATTTAATTCTTAAAGAATCGCACATACGAGCTCAGGCTCACAATAGTTCAGCCAGGCACAATTTTACAACTAATATATTTTACTTTTATTGAAATATATTAGTTGTAAAGTTATGCTTGGCCGAACTATTATGAGCCTAGGCTCGTATATAGAGGCAAGCTTGAATAAATGATCCTATTGAGGCCTTATGGTACGTTATAATCAATCATTGGAATTATTTATACCTGTATGGCCTGTTGGTTAACTCCAGACGTTAAATCGTGGTCCTTCAGGCAAGACAAAATGACCACTGTAGCTGTAGGATTCCCGGTTTTCAGGTACTTTATTAACTTTTGTATGTGCCAATATTCTGGGGTGATTGCGTGTTTAGGTTTCTCTTTCTTCCCGATTTCTTCATCGAAGGACGACCTACAATTAGATTATAATTTGTTCTTCTCCTATACAGATAAATAAAAGAACATACTCTGCTTCTGAAGAAGCTCCGCTATCTGAGTGTTCTTTGACGATGACTTCTCTAATGGTACATCTAACGCTCTCATCGACAACCTCTTCCTCTTCGTCACTATCCATGGTCGATCGATGAGAATTATTGGGAAACTATCGGGTACAATGAAAGTTTGAAGGATGCGAAAGTGACATTCTGTCAAAATAAAAGTGATAAATTTTTATGACAAATTAATTTTTTTTTTATATTTTTAATTAAATGTTATTATAACTGAAAGTTTAGATATGGGGATAGAAGGTACATAACTTCTGATATATCGGTATATACATATTTATGTATAAGTATTTAACAATGACTAGTTGCAAGATATGTGTTGTTATGATATATTTATATTATAATTATACAATAATACGAAATACATAATTACTATAAGAAAAAACATATTGAAATAGTAAATGAACATCCAAAGCTTAAGCGCAAGTTATTTTTGGAAAAATACCAATTGATGATTAAAGTTTAAAAATTACAAGGTGACTTGGCACAGAGCGGTCGAGTTTCGTGGGATATTTTTACTTAATGCAAATAATAATATAATCAAGCAACATTTAAAACTAGTTTTTATATACTGTGGTTGAAAACTGAAGGATACATTAATTTAATAATGTAATTTATGGTTTTAGGTAAAATTGGAATTCATCATCATCAATTTTTAGTTCTAAAATGAAAATATTTAGGTAAAAATTTATACCTCTAACCCCTTTAGAGTGATAGCCATCATTTTAAAATTTTCACATGGGATGAAGACTTTTAATTCTCCTCAGCTATATAAGTTTCTTAGAATTAATCTTTATTAGCGAATATTATTACATTTCTATTGTAGTAAATTTTATTATAAAGAAAATGTTAAAACGCATCAATCTAAATCAAATGTTCAAACTGAGAAACGGTTTCTTAACAATAATGGAGCCGTTGTTGTCTATAACTTGAAACATTTTAGAATAATTTTCTAAATTATCGTTTACATTCTAAAACATTTTGCATCATTTGTGGAATAATTTGATTAGCTCCTTATCTTTTTCTGTTCTTAAAATTATCAATTTTATTTGGTCTATAAGTAAATCGTCGATATTACATAAGCTAATAAAAAATAGCCAAGCAAGGAGGGGGGATTGTCCAATTTATTTAGTCTGTGTTTTTATACTTAATTTTCTTGGTAAATAATACACATCGTTCAAAATTATAAAATATGATTTGAACTAACACCAGTTGGTTTTGGAGTAAGAGAACGGATATGTTCTTTACACCGTATTCTAAAGAAGTGTCCAGTTTGACCTACGTAGATTCACAATAATGTGAATCCCACGTTATAAATCACAAAAAAATTTACATACACATAAAAACTATGTATTAAAAAAAATGTCACATATACTACAAAGTGATGACAAATTTGTTTTATTTTTTCCCTATTTTATAGTCATTTTAATGTGTACGGAAATTATTTGAAAGTGTAGAATATTTTAGAAACGACTCATTGTAATAGCTCCTGGGATTTGAAGTGGTTTTAGGTTTACTTAGCTTCACTTTCCTGTCCCTGAAGTTCGTTATCCATTAGACGGTGAATGAATTGTAAAAAAATTAAAAATTAATTTTCCTATGAAAGATATTAAGTTAAAACTTGCGTTCAACAGCTCACCAAATTATTTAATTAAAAATACTAAATGTTCACCAAATCTTAGACCATAGTGAATTGTAAATTAATGAACATAATATATATTGATTTTTTGTCAGGATCTATTACTATTCGCAAGCAAAGTAATATTTACCAAATGTAAAATTATACTTTTAATAGGAGCCTTCACCCAACTGATTTAAAATTCATAAGAATAATGAAGAAAAACAGGAAGCTCAAGAGCCCTTTAGGGTGAAGATTGGAATTGTGCTAGCTAAATATCATTATAATATGCTAATTTGACATTAATACTTTTTGGACAGTGTTGAAAATAATTTGTAGCAAACGAAATATTTACTTTACCTGTATACACCTAGTACTGACAAACACCAAAGGCACTTGTGCCTAAATACTCTTAAAAATCATTTACTTGTACTAAGTTTGAACTATGTTCAAATAATCGCATAGATAAAAATGGGAAATCGTAATTAAGGAATTCGCTTATTTTAATCATGAGAAGATATTGTTTTTTACAATAATTTATTGAATAGCAACCAAAACTTACAATTCTATGAGCTATTTTCTTAACAGAGACTTGTAATGTAGTTTCATACATCTCTTGATGAGGTTTCTCCAGCGAGAAGGCTTCCTACACCTTATTCAAGATCCAGTGGTCAGTTCCTCTTAAGTGTCCTGTCGCAATTTTCTTGGACTAGTGGTATTAAATAGCTATTTGAGCTGTTTTCCAATCGTTGGTGGCGTTTTTGATCATTTCTTGGATTGCTGGGATTGGGAAGTCATGATGCAACATCTGATTGGTGACATACCACGAGGAATTTACCATTGCTCGAAGGATCTTCGATTGTGCTCTCTGTATGATGATGTTACTTACTGACATAACCCCACAGTTCAATGCCATAAATCCAGATGGAGATGACGACAGTTTTATAAATTAAAATTTTGTTTTCTGGGCACATTTGTAATTTTATTTCAAGTAGCCAGTAGTTTAGCTTTTTTATTTTCACGTCTATCTGTTTGTGTTTTTCAGAAACATGTTCTTTCCAGTTGAGTTTGGAGTCAAGATGGAAATATCTAAGTATTTTGCCTTTGACGTTTGCGGCATGATTGCCTCATATATGAATAATAGTGGACATTGGGGTTTTATAAATGTAAAAGACACATGTTGCGATTCACTTTCATTGATTTTAATTTTACGAGGAGATATAAGGAAGAAACACGTACCAGCGTTCCGCATATCATAAATTACAAAATTCCATATACAACTTCCTGCTTCACTTTTTTCTTATACGCGTGTTTAGTGACTGTGTAACTGCGTGAAAGTGAATTCTGTTTGAAATATTAATCGACTAACGCTAACACGTTAGACATACAAATGATAATCTATGTTTGTCCTATAAAAAGAAATTAAAATAACTTTCGTGTAGCATGTTCCGTTGGATCACTCTCGCTGAAGCCAAATAACCTTTCGCTAATATTTTAAGTAAATGAAAAGTTGCATCAAGTGATTTATTATACATTAAGTGCCTATGTAATATTAGATCCCAGGTTAAATTTCATCAATGCTGTACTGAAAGCCACTATTACTTTGCCGTTAAAATGGCATTTTATAACAGCTGTATATTGTTTAAATGAAAGAGAAAATACCATACGTACTTATCTGTTTGATGTACTAATTTGCCACAGATATGTTAGGCCATTAAAATGTACGCTTCTGGGTTAACAAAATATATAAAAGAGAATGGACAACGTTCTAATCGTAAGACATGTACCGTTGAAAGCATGTCATTGTTTAGGAAGGAAATAATAGTTTGAGCAAATATCCGTAAATGATGCAGGAAAAATTGATCGTATAAGAGCCGTTTACAATGTTAGTTTTCACTGACGTAGTGGTAATATTAGTGTGTTGTAATTATTTGATGAAATAATTATTAATAAATTTAAGAAAAGTCATTACTAACTGAATTAAGAGAAAATCAAGAGATTACGAGGAATTATTAAAGCACAAATAGTTGACGCTTACACTAACTATTTAACATATATTCAACAAAACTTTAAGAGTCATCCCAAAGGTTTTTGGTCTTATGTTCAGACTAAGACAAGCTTAACAAACGTATTCTTAGATGAGGAATCGCTTGATGCTCCAAATAGAATTGTAAATGTCGTTAGATATTTTCCAAGTGTCTTTTCCACCGTCAAATATATAGACTATAAACACAAGTTCTGGCAATCACTTAACCTGTATCAATGTAGCAAAAATAACAGAAACGGACATCATTACCAAAACTTAAAAACAAAAAACAGTGGGGATGATCCAATCTCGAGTTTTATTGTCAAAGATTGCTCAGGGGCCTTAATAGAGCAACTTCTCCTTTTTTTAAATCTTATAGTCTCTAGCTACATGTTTCCTGAGGTTTCGAAAATGGCAAGGATCTGTCTTATATTAAAACGTAGCAGTCCATCTGACAAAAAATTGTCGCCCATTCGCAGTTCTGTCAATTTTTTGAAAATATTATTAACACCTATATTTATCTTGATGTGCAACCCGTCTTATCTCCTGATCTATATGGGTCCATATCAAAACGCTCCGCAATTATAAATTTAGCGAATTTTCCCAAACGATCTCATATTACATGCACAATGAAGGTTAAGTAGATATAGTGTGTACTGATTTTTCAAAGGTATTTAACAAGATGAATCAAAATGTACTAACTTCAAAATTAGAATTATATGGGTTCAGTAGTAATCTTCTTCGCGTAAAATCGTATTTATCTAAACGTACATTATCTGTTTCATGTAATGGTTTCAAATCCGAGACCTTTTTAGCGTATTCTGGAGTACCTCAAGTCTCAAATTTGGGGCTCTTATTCTTTATCTTATTTATTAACGATTTGTCTCTAATGCTTATGTGCACCATATTCTTTTTGCAAATTAATTAAAATTATTTTTAAATATAACCTGCTTAGATGATCAATTGAGGTTGCAAAAAATCACTTAGGCTAAATATATATGTAGATTGATTTTAAACGGAATTAGACTACACGAAGGAATACAAAAAACATTTGTATTCATAGGGATACTAGAAAATCATCAACAGAAATCCTATTTAGTTACTGATAATTAATATTAATTATAAGTAACTAAATAATAATCATATAGTTATAATCAATATCAACTTCTTTCATGTTCTTTCAGTTTCGTAGAAGTGTTTCCGATATTTTGAAATCTCACCATGATGACTACTTCCTCCTCCGTTGGCTTAGAGGTAAGTTTTTCACTAACGAAGTTTCTAATAAAGATAACTAAGATATATCAATATATTAAAAAAATCGGAAGGAAACCTGTTGGTTTTTCCATATTGTATATTGCTGAAATATACTCTATTCCATATTCTTACAGCAAGGAATTGGAATCCGGAGGCTGCTGAGAAAATGCTGAGGCAGGTGAGAGAAATATAATATATACATAACAACTAAACAATTAATTAATAATACTAGTAGACATATGTACTATTCCAGTAACATGTAAGTCGGAAATCGAGAAAGGAACCACCAAAACCGCCAAGCGGTTACCAAGTAGTTCCCAAATAGCAAGGCTATTACATAATCGCTATAGGAAACAACTACTCCTCGGGCTAAAGCCCCGCCAGGCATTGAATTATACCTAAAAACGATCCTCGACCCCTTAAACCCTCGACCTACCAAAACCGCCAAGCGGTTATTTGGTAGTTCCAGTAGTAGAGGTTTTGGTAGTTTCTTTCTCGATTTCCGACTTATATGTTACTGACATAGATCGTATCGATATAGATGTATACCGCACGGGTGTCAGTCGACATTTGTCCTGGATCGGCGTACCGTGTACGGCATTGATGAGAACCAATAAGTTCGAAACAGCTGCATGTCGTTCGGTTCCCATCCGGGACAAATGTCGAATCCTACCCGTGGCGGGTTTTATTTTTTGAAAATATGTATTATTCATTTCATCGCTATTTGCCAAATAAAGAACTCTCTTATCTTGCCGATAAACGGAAGAGTCTACCTAAGCCTAGTCATAAAACAAGCCAAGGTTATGTTTTGAGATTTTTTATTTGGCAAATAGCGATGAAATAAACTATATATACAGGGTGATTCAGCTAACCCGTTCATTAAAAGTTTATGAACTTCCCATTGGAATTCATTTTTTAAAATTTGGAATCAGGGGTTAGCGAGGACGATCTATTCAACTAAAGTATTTTTGCTTTTCTGACACTTCCGATTATACCGGAGGTAGCTATCAACTTCCTTATTTTAAATATAACACCCAGCATATTATTACATTTTTGAATTACTCTGCTGATTTTAAGTGAACCCTCTTAACAATTCCCTATACCTATCTTCAGCAGTTTTTGAGATATTTTAATTTTTTTTTAAAAATTAGGTTTTGTAGTATCCCATTGGAATGCTCGTCACTTATTCAAAACAAAAGTTATAGTAGCAAATCTTGAGCTGTAATTAGGCGGACTATTAAGCTTTTAGGTGATATGTAGTTTGATATTTTATTATTTACAGGGTGTCCAAAAAATTTAGTTCATTCTGACAAACTTCAACTGCTCAAAAGTCAATTTTCTTAAATGAAACACACTGTATTTTATTGCTTTCTGTGATGGAGAATTAAGCTATATTTCAATCTGTATTAGGATTTCCTGTACCTATCTGCTACCGTTTTCTTGCTATCGAGGTATTTTTTATTCGATACCATAGTTTTCCATTATATTAATTTACTTCTGACCAGCGGGTCATGAAAATTAAAACAACGTAACATTTATATTAATTTTTTATCATAAACAATGGTGCAAAATTATTGAACAAAAAAAAATCATCATGAATAAAAAGCATATAATAACAATAATAACTAAATGTTAACAATTGGGTCTTATTGGTGTAACAACTGTTCTATGTGCCGTCTGTTGTGTTCTAAGCACAATAAAACTCGTTTATTAATCTCAACGGTCGTAGATTTCAATACCATTCCTTCATCTAGTTCGGTGAAGGCAGTTCTAACTCGATGTAATAAGTCATCTCTGGTATTGACGGGCGTTGAGTAGACTTTACTTTTGATATGGCCCCATAAAAAAAATCAAGAGGTGTTAGATCGGGTGATCTGGGAGGCCATAGAGCCGGACCATTACGCCCAAACTAGCGATCTTCAAACATATTTGTTAACTCATGGTAAACTTCATGGGTTGAGTGGGCTGGAGCGCCATCCATTTGGTACCAACACGTATTTAGAATATTTAGTGGCAAATTTTCCAAAAAATTTGAAACCACCGTTCTAAGAATTTCTAGGTATTTACGAGAATTTAAATTTTCATCAGACACTTCAAAACACACGCGATTATCCATCATCAAACAAAAAACATTAAAACTAAATGTATTCTGAAAGTTACCTTCACGCACCATTCATGGATTTTGTTCTGCCCAAACATACCAATTCCTCCTATTTATTATCCATTCTCTGTTAAATTTTGACTCATCGGTGTAAATAATTTTGTTCAAAAAATGTGGTTCTTCTTGCGTTTTTAATAAAATGCTTTCGCAGAATGCCACACGTCGTACCTCGTCACCTTGGTGGAGAGCTTGTAGTTTTAATATGGAAAAAGCATGCATTTTATGTTTTTCCAGAATTCTCTGTATTGACGAGTAAGATAGTCCCAAATCTTGTGACGCACCTCTAATCGACGTATGTGGATTTGCATAGAAATATGCCAAGACATTTACTTGGTTGCCTTCATCACCAGTAACATCTTTGGGGCGTGTTCTAGCAACTTCAGTTCCAAATCGTTTAAAATTTGCTTCTATTAATAAAATGGAAAACTATGGTATCGAATAAAAAATACCTCGATAGCAAGAAAACGGTAGCAGATAGGTATAGGGAATCCTAATATAGATTGAAATATAACTTAATTCTCCATCACAGAAAGCAATGTTTCAGGGTGTTTCATTTAAGAAAATTGACTTTTGAGCAATTGAAGTTCGTCAGAATGAACTAAATTTTTTGGACACCCTGTAAATAATAAAATATCAAACTACATATCACCTGAAAGCTTAATAGTCCGCCTAATTACAGCCCAAAATTTGCTACTATAACTTTTGTTTTGAATAAGTGACGAGCCAAAGTGACGAGTATTCCAATGGGATACTACAAAACCTAATGTTTTCAAAAAAATTAAAATATCTCAAAAACTGCTGAAGATAGGTATAGGGAATTGTTAAGAAAGTTCACTTAAAATCAGCAGGGTAATTGAAAAATGTAATAATATACTAGGTGTTATATTTAAAATAAGGAAATTGATAGCTACCTCCGGTATAACCGGAAGTGTCAGAAAAGCAAAAATACTTTAGTTGAATAGATCGTCCTCGCTAACCCCTGATTCCAAATTTTAAAAAATGAATTCCAATGGGAAGTTCATAAACTTTTAATGAACGGGTTAGCTGAATCACCCATATGCACTGCGTTATAAACAACAGAAGTTGAAAAAAACAATGAATAATGATCAGTAGTTGTTGGTTCTTGTTTGACATAAAATCAGTAGTTTGATGTCAATAAAAAAAATGATAACAGGGCTATTGAGAAATTAAAATCAAATTTCTATATTATTTTAAAATCTGTATAGAATAATGTATTCTGTATTAGTATACTATATAATAGTAATTATTTAGTCCATGAAATGGAGACAGCAATGGGAAGTGGATGGTGCTTTAAAAGAATGGACACCACCTGAAGTGATCCTTTTATACCATCCAAGTGGCACATCAGGTTACGATAAAGATGGAGCACCAGGTGAGTACGATCAAACGATCAGAAAAATGCTACATTGGTTTTGTACATTAACATATTTAACAGTATTACCAAGAGAATATTTAATGAAAATCACTTACATCATCTGCATATTTATCCCTTAAAGACACTCAAAAATACTAATCAACCGTATGTGATATTTCAGTAAATTAGTTAACAACTGTTTGTATATTTCACCCAAAGCCAGTCCTTCTACTCGTATAGGAATTGTTATTAAATTAAGCTTTCCTATTATATTTATAAAAATGATTTTCAAAATTATTTACAGTTCAAATGTCGTAAAATTCCATTGTTACATGATTCTGCGTCGTTTCATATTTAAATAGATATTAATAAACACAAACAATAAACACCATTTTTTTCAGTCATTGTCGTACCATTTGCCGGCCTTGATGTGGTCGGTCTGCTTCATTCTGCTTCAAGACAGGATTTAATAAGGACGACGATACAAATTTTGGAACAGAATATGGCCCTTGCGGCAGAAACCGGAATAAATCAAGTAGTGGTTGTTTTCGACATGGACGGATTCAATTTACGTCAGTATGCTTGGAGGCCAGGTACATCTCAGAATAAATATATTAGTAGCTTCACAAACAAATTTATCACGACCAGAATGTAGAAACGCAGGAATGCCCCACATATTCCATAAAAATGTTTTGTTTTTCGTTTAAGCTGCTGAACTGGTGATATCTCTGATTCAGATGTACGAGGCCAACTATCCCGAGATATTAAAGGCGTGTTATATCATAAACGGTATTAGCTTTTAATGTGGCGGAATTCAAAGAATTATCGATTGTATTTTACAGCTCCCAGAGTTTTTGCGATAGCTTTCAACGTGGTGAAGAAATTTTTGAACGAATACACTTTGGGGAAAATTCAGATATTCAAAAGCGATCCGAAGAAATGGAAACCTGTGATACTCTCGAATATAACCCCGGAAAACTTGCCGGAACATTATGGAGGAACACTGGTTGATCCAGATGGAAATCCAAAATATACGACTAAAGTAATTTCAGTTAATTTCTAGAAGAAAATACTGATGTATATAGATATTATTTAAAGACTTTTACTACTTCAATTAAATTTTTTTTTTATTGAAGATGGAATTTGTTAAATTTTGTATTCTACTCATTAATTCTCTTGTTTTTGTTAAGTTTTTTTAGCCTTAATTTAAAGGAAAAGGCTTAATTTAAAAAAAGGCTCTTAACTATAAGGTTATTAGTTGATCCAATTGATATAAATGGTTGATCTAAGTATACCCAACTGTAGCAAACTACAATTGCAGTTGATTCACATGCCTCCATTATTGGTGCACTGTATACCTGTATATTTTATTTAATTCATGATTTTATTTCACGACTTAGATATCTCTTAGAGTTCTTAAAAGCTCTTTTTACTAGCTAAAATATATAACTAAGCCAAAACTATAAATTGTCTCCTATAAAAATCTCCCCCGACATAAAAAGCACTGTGTTTTAGAATATTTAGTAAAAGATCAACGTACGAGGGTGAATCAAATATAAACCGGAATTTTTATTTTAACGCTAGTTGGGTAAAGGGACTAGCACGCTGTCTTGATATATATTAGGTGGGGATGTGAAGAGGAGAGGACTTCATCGGTGTGGCTCGCCAAAGCCGATTAACTGTCAGTAGCATCACGTCTGAGTAAGAGGTACACACGTCCGTTGAGGAACGCATTATTATTAAATTCTTGACGCGGGAGGGCGTAAAACCCCTATTCAGCGCTGAAATTTTGTGCCGATTGACTGCACAGTTTGCCGAAAAAACCCCTTCAAAGACCCGAGACTATGACTGGCGTAACAAATTTAGAATACCCTGAAAAAGACCCACCTCGAAAAGACAAAACTAGTCTTTTTGCAGGCAAAGTTCTTACCACTGTCTTTTGGGATTACAGAGGGGTACTGCTCATTGATTTCCTTCATGAGCGGCGTATAGTTAACGCTGCCTACTACTGCCAGCTCCTTGATGAAGCAAAACTGGGTTTTCGGCGGAAAACACGAGATATGCCTATCCGAAGTGTAATTATTCTTCACGACAACGTTCGACCAACTACAGCTGCTTTGACCCGAGAAAAACTGGAAAGAATCCATTGGGAAACACTTAAACATCCGCCTTATAGTCCCGATTTGTCACCATGATAATTTCGGCCACTCAAAGAAGAATTTGGAGGACGCCGTTCTGATGACGACCAAGACGTGAAAGCGTTTGTGCGCAATTGATTAGAGGCACGACCAACTTCATTTTTCGATAACGGCATTAAAAAAAATCCAATTATTGGGAAAATGTATTGATAAAGAAGGAGACTATGTAGAAAAATAAGATGTATTCACAAATGTTCTTACTGTGACAATAAATTTATTTAAAAAAAAATTCCGGTTTATATTTGGCTCACCCTCGTATTATTACTTACAATTAGTTATTCTTAGTCGTAGGCAATAATACTGCTTATTGCTTTCAGATTTTTGTTACTGTTTTGTATCATTCATCATGAATTCTTGGATTTTAGACTGTATTGTTCTTTACCCTTGTGAAGCTTTTACTCCAAAATTTGACTCACGTTGTGAGAGAGGTTTATACCAGTATAATTCAATCTCCGTGATTTTCCTGTACATATTAATTTTACTATGACGGTTTCTCACAGGTAAAGCAAGGAGGAAAAGTACCGAAATCATTTTACACCAAAAACTTGGAGGCGCCAGATAATGGACCGAAAAAGGATTTCAAAACGACTGTGATAAAGAAAGGTTGTAAGTTAACGTTGGACTATATTGTTGCGGAACAAGGATGTTTTCTCAGGTGAATTTTTAACACACAAATTATAATAAGAAAAAATATACTAACAGTATGATTCTGGTTCTAACATGAGTAAGATACAATAATCGACGCAAGTTCCAGGTTCGCCAAGGAATTATTAATTGGTTTTGACTTACGTAAAAAATACCCAAAACAAATTTAAATATGATGTATCTACAGATTACTTCTAGTTAAGTGAATTTGGAAGACAAAAATCCATAAAAAATAGCTATATTAATTAAAAATTATTTTTCTTCGTCTTCACTCTATTTCATTTACTCCATTCTATCAATACGCATAAGCATTATTCCAATTGAGGAATTCTTGACTGATTTAGTGCTGTCGATATTTTGTCACCTGAAGAATTTGTTACAATAATAAGACATTTATTATGCACATCAATTTAAGACATACCTTCAAAATCATAAATAAAAAGTGATTTTTTTATAACTGTATTGTTTTCGCTTACCACTTGAACATTTTATTATATATTTTTAGTAGATTATCGACTCATGTTAATAATGTAACAAGTCTTATGCTTTGTAAAAGGGTGGAACTTCTAATATTGGAAGTTCTGCTCGATTTATAAGTTGAAGAAAACCTTTTCTTTTCTAACTTAGGACGCATGTTTTACTGGTGGCTTGTATTGTGGGTTATGTAATTGTTGTAGTCATTTATGTTGTCAATAAATATAAATGTACAAAATGTTAAAACTCTTACCGTGTATTTGTAATGATAGTGAATGTTACAACGATTTCAGATGGGAGTTCAGAACAGAAGGGCACGACATTCGTTTTGGGATTACTCTGAAGGATGAGAACGGGGTAGAAACCCCTGCAGTTCGTCATAGGCGAGTGGCGGCGCATCAGATCGACGAGAGCGGAGTGATAGCGTGCCAGGCACCAGCAACATGTAAGTTTCTAGATTGCAGGAAAGCAGTTCCGCATTATTCGAAATAAAATATCCATATTTATTTTTTTTTTATTTATACCATCGAACCACACAACATATTTTTATTATCAAACAGGCTCAGTAATTCTCGAGAACGATTTCTTTTTTCTTATTTTTATTTTCACCCCTACAACTCTCATGAAACTTAGAAGTTAATTTATGATATTCAACCTTACATTGATGCTCACTTGTGTTAAAAAAATCGACAGGATTTGTGTGGAGATAGTGTAAACATATTTCTGTTTCTTCGCTGGACCATACAAATGCCCGAAGGTTTTCAACAACTTAATACAGTAGAATAATTTGTAATATTCCCTTTATGTCCTGGGAGAGGATTTGAATTATCGATGAAGCAACACAAAAATGAGACCAAGTTTTCACAAAGCAGCGAGCATCTTCCCTGTTCTTCTCTGGACCTGATTTCTGTTTTTGTTTATTGACATGTCCTTTTTGTTTAGACAGAATACTTCAAGTACTTAAGGAATGTGGAGTAAAGATAATATAAAACAAATAAGTTCCTAAGAGTTCATAGAAACAATTAAGACAAAACCCGAAAAAAAAAAATGTGAAACAAAAGTTACGAAATGATTTGATATATTTAGAATGCACCACAATTTGGAATTATAACGCAAATTTACTTTATAATTGTTATAATTTTATCTTTGACATCACCAATATCACCACCACTAAAGTTAAGATTTATATTTGAAGTATTTGAAGGATTATTTTAGAAACACTTCTTCCAATCAATTTCAAGGATATGGAAAGCACTCAAGCATATTTTCAGAGGAACAGGATGAGAGAAAGCTATATTGTGTTGAAAATATAGTTGGTGCCACAAACACAAACTATATCTTCAACAAAATGAATCTTCCTTTCATACTGTCCCTCTGAAAATATGCCCGAGTGCTTTCAATTTTGTTTACAAATGTTTCTTTCTTATTTTAGTTCTAAATGTTCTAAATAAAGTATTTTAGTACAATTATACGAGGGCGGATCAAATGTAAACGGGACTTTATTATTAAAATATATATATATATATATATATATATATATATATATATATATATATATATATATATATATATATATATATATATATATATATATATATATATATATATATATATATATATATTGATTGAAAAACAAAAGGCAGAGGTAGGTATTTTATTTTTCTACATAGTCTCCTGCTTTATAAATACATTTTGCCCAACGAGAAGAAAGGTTTTTCATCTCAGTATCGTAGAATGAAGCTGGTTGCGTCAGGAGCCAATTGCGCACGAATCCCCTACGCCCTGGTCATATTCAAATCGTTGCTCTCCTAGAGCTTCTTTAAGCGGCCCAAACAAATGAAAATCGCAGGTCAATAGGCCCGGTCTGTAGGGAGGATGTTCGAGTGGAGTCCAGAGCATTTCATTCAGTTTTTCGATCGTTAGAGCTACAGTATGGGGCCTGGCGTTGTCGTGAAGGAGCATTACCTTTCAAATCGGTTGGTTTCGTCTTTTGCGGCGATATGCAGCCCTCACCTGGTTCAATAGCTTGCAGTAGTAAGTAGCATTGATTGTGTGTCGCTCATGCAAAATATCAATAAGAAAAAGGCCTCGCCGGTCGAAAAAAAAAAAAAAAAGGTTCGAAGAACCTTGCAAGATGACAGTCGAGTCTTGGCTTTCACTGGGGCTGCCTCCGCCTTCCTCCGCTACTCCATACTGGCTTGTTTGGACTCGGGCGTGTATTGGTGGACTCATGTTTCTTTGCAGGCGACAATCCGATACAAAAATGCATCACCTTCTTCCTTAGACGTTGCTGTAAGCCTTTGACAGACCTCCAAACGTCTCAACTTCTGATCTGCGGTCAAAAGGCGAGGGATCCACCTGGCACACATTTTACGGAATTCCAGGTTGTTTTTGATGATCGCTTGGCAGCTCCCATAACTCATTCCGACCTTTCCTGCAATTTCGGATATGGTCACCCGTCGATCTTCTTTAAGAATGTCTTGAACCGCGGCAATGTGTTCGCCCGTAGTGCTGGTTCGAGGACGGCGATCGTGTTCCTGATTTTCCATTCGTTCTCGCCCTTCCTTGAAATCTTTATGCCAGGAAAACACACGAGTCCTTGATAGTGTTTGGTCCCTGAACTGTGCAGTCAATCTACGAAAAATTTCTGCTACTTGAACTCCTTCATGAACAAGAAATTTTATAATACTGCGTTGAGTAATAGCGGGGTGCACCTCTCGCTCCGACATCGTGAGCGCTACTGACGAACTGGTTAAGGCGAACTCTTCCCATTCGTAATTACTACAAGTATACTAGAACCTCGGGCCCGGTCCTAACAACCGTAGACGCTCAGGAATAAAAATCCCGTTTATATTTGATCCACTCTCGTATTTATTAACAAATACATAGCTAAAAACAAATCATGGTCAAAGACAATATTAGGAGTAAATAAAATTGAAATAATAAATCTTATATAGCAAATTATTTTGCTATTAGAAGATATAGACTTACCCTCGTATTGGTTTCAAATAAAAGCACTATGTAATTCAGTATTCTTAAAGTATCGATTAATAAAATTAACGAATATCATACAAATTCGAAACAAAATATTATCGACGATAACAGAATGATATTATATATTGCCTTTTTCAGATACAGTAACTTTTGACAATTCCTACAGTCTAATGAGGAGTAAGAAACTACACTACTGCATCTACGTGACTCTGCCATTAAACAAACTAAATATTTTACCACCCGAAGGAGCGGTAACTAATTTGGGGCCTGAAGATGAGAAGACGGAAGAGAAGGCCTGCTCGAGCGGAGACGCCATTATAACACAACCAGCGAATAGTGTAGTTAGCTAGATGTTTGTTAAATTCTAAGTCCATTCTGATTAGGACTGTAGATTAATGCATTATTTTTTTAATTTTGAAAACCGCGAGGTATCGCAAAGATTTGTCTATAGGCATACAGTACAGTTATGTAGTTTTTATATACATAATTTGATAAGTGCCATTTGTTTTTTGAGGTACACGTGTGAAAAAAAAAAAGGTGAAGTGTATATAAGATTTTTTTTGTTCTTTGCATCATAACATGTTTGCAAGACCTAGGTGCGGATGTTAAATAAATTTTGTTATTATTATTGTTGTTTACCATTTAGCTTCTCCTCGAATAATAACGATCCTTCTTCATGACGGAACATAATAATTACTATTTATTTATGATTATATGGTATATGATATCAACGCCTAAATGTGGGCATAGTTAATTCTGGTATTGGAATCAGATCAATTGCAACAATAAATTGTGCACATCCAGTTACTATGCTGATGAAAATTTAACATAAACAGATGTCATTTGTTATCATTATTGATCTATGACATCACGTATTGAATAATTAACGTCAAAATAACATCGTGGTGACGTTACATGCTTGAATATCATATTGTTCATTATCATTAGACGTTGTCTTTGTTAAATATGTAGTTCTCAAGCTTATTTTATAATATTTTGCAAGTTTATAATTGTGTCGGATGGTACATGTAAAACATTTTGGAACTGTCTCCGTATAGATCTTTCCTAACTCAAGGTTAGACATAAAAAATGTTTTGGTCAAAATCAATCGTAGATTTTAAAATAGTTATATCGTAAATCATGTGTTGATTGTCAAGCAATTTTGCGCGTGCCTTAAAAAGTGTTTTGGTGTGTTCCATCTGACTCTGACTCCTAAAAAGGTGTTGATAGATCAACCGTTCACTCTTGTTAATATCGTCAAAGTTGTCAATATCGTTCATCAACGCATGGAACAAGAGCTGACATGACCTTGAAGCGTTTGTCTCAAGAACTTTTCAACATGCATCACGTTGCATGGACACGCCTTCATATAAGATGTAAATCATATCAAGCCTTTTGAAAGCGTTTTTGTAGATTCTCCGTATGGCAGTTCCTCGTAGAATAATTGAGTCTGTTTCTTCAATTTTATTAGCAATACAGAACAGTACAAAAACAGAATTTTGATTGAATTATTTCAACTACAAGTTGATGAACTTCAGCGTAGCTATTTTCCGCAAAATAATGCAACATCACATACAACACAAGTTATTATAGGTTTTCTTCGCGAGTTCTTTGATAACCATTATAGTTTCGTTGTTCTTTTCCATTACTTAAATATTAGGATTTTCAAAACACCGGTAGCTACAATTGATGAAGAATATGCAACAATAGCGCTAGTTATGATGTGAAATGGGTTTGATATTATGAGGCGCTTTGGTGCATTGAATAATGCAGCAACAATGCAATGCATTTGCAACAGCATGACCACTTTTGATCAATATAGAAAATTTTTGATATCTCGGTACTCAATGGTATTGAGACATTAGGATTATTTTAATTATCACCCATCTTTCAAGACGACAATGATAATTTTGTTAGGTTATATTTTGTTGGAGGTGTCATTTTATATATGAATACCTATAATGGAGTCATTAATTCTTGTAGTTGTTAAGAACATGGTTCTCAACAGGTAGAAAAATGATACAGACTTGTTTCCTGTTCGAGTTAATTTGGAAGAATCAAAATACGTCATCTTCTATTCCCGGATCTTAAACAAAACGTTGATCTGTACTTCTTCAGTGCATACCGATATATGATCTTCAGGCACCAATATAAAAACTAATTTTACTAGTCAGGTAAAATATATAATAAGTCATTAATTGTAGAAGGGTATATTTAATAAAAGAATACGGATAACATTAACAAAAAATGGAATGATATTTAGTCTTCGTCTTGGAATAACATGGCCACCAGTTCGGGTTTTTCTAACTGTTCACCCTCTAATTTTTGGGGGCCTTTCCATCTTACTATCGTCGGTAGAACCATAAGTTTCGTCTTGGGGTCTTTCCTAAATGGACAGTTCGGATCCTTCCACCTAAAAATGCAATAAAAGGAACCACTTGATGGTGAATTATATGATAATTATCTCTAACATAATTACTGTTTAGCTCCAAGAGTAACAAATTGCAGTAAAACAATTGTGTGAAATAAAATAGCTAGATAAATTATATATAGAATATATATAATTATATATTATATATATATATATATATATATATATATATATATATATATATATATATATATATATATATATATATATATATATATATATATATATATATATATATATATATATATATATATATATATATATATATATATTATATATATATATATATATATATATATATATATATATATATATATATATATATATATATATATATATATATATAATATATTTAAATATTTACAAACGATTTCTTTCAGGTGTATTTATTTGAACAATTAAGTGAAAGAACATGAAGGTTATGAATGAGTGCCCTCCATTACAATAAATGGTACAATGGTTTGCCAATTAATATTATGGACAATATATAATCATACAACGATTGTGTAAACATAAATAATTTACCTTGCTTTCAGAAATCATGTAACGAAAATCCAAATAACACTATCTTGTTTGGTTAGGTACGTATTTATTGATTAACAACTTAATTGTGTATCTACTATTTCGGATAAATCACAATATTAAACTTTATCAGTTGCCGCATATCACCGCATATCGTAATACTAATGTCGCATGTCATAATTATTTATATTGAAAATATTTACAATGAGAAATACGGGTATAAACAAATTTCCCTTATTATATATTTTTTATTAGATTACTTACGTTATACGGTCTCCAACTTCTACGTAAATGAAGTGTGAATCTGGATCAGCCTTTTCGAGTTCGTTTTCTATAACGGGCCAAGCTGAAATTATATACATATGGATAATTAGCCAAATCGTTAAATTAATTAGTTATTTTTATTATTCTTTCGGGGCGAGTTTAGCTCAGTTACTCTTCCACCTAACCCCCAGATAGTCACATAGCCACACAGACCCGACTGATGTGGGAATCGAACCCACGTCGGGATTCTTTTCGAGCCGACACTCAAGGGATTGGCATTATTACTCCCGATCATTCCAGGGAATTTGGACACCTTCTTCGAGGTAATTATAGGGCAATATATCTTCAGAACACCCGGCCATACCCTTAACATTCATGTCAATCTGGATTTGAACCAGATGTCAAGTAATCTTTGTGAAAAAAATCCTGGACAATTCTTGCTGCCACTCGGCGTTGACCCCAAGTTCAATGTCGAGGAAAAGGCCGAGGCGTAGTCCACTAATCATCAGTTTATCAAAGCTGTTTAAATGACTCATATCGGTAAATATTTGGCAAACTCAGTACCCAATTAATAATCACTTCATAATGAAGATTTAAAATGATGGAAATTGAATGTTTTTGAAATATATCTCCAATGTGATATGCCATTAGTTAATTAATGGCACCGACAAAGAAGTATTACTTTTTGATACGATTTGTTAGTTATTTTATTTTCAATAAATAATATTTTATTTTACTGTTATTTCTAATAAAAAAAATTATTGCCCCTTCATTGCGGCTTGCACGAGGCTCCACAAAAGATAGCTCCGGCCCTGACGGCCTGATGTTAAATGCATTGCAATCATGCAATGTGTTTTCACAAAAAGACACTGCTTATTTGTACGTCCCCTAGTTACTAACTAAACACTAAAATTCACTCCCTATGGCCTTTACAGAAAGTCATAACAAACGGAGTGTCACTTGTCAGTAGATTTGCTTTCTGTCAATTCAACTTGTATTACTTGTATAACTAAAAATAATATTACAATGAATTGTGTTAACTCATTTATTTGTTCATGGCCTACAGATAACTGGCCGATGATTATACAGATTAAAATGACTTCAAAGGTAGGAATAACAAAAAGTTTTTCATCGTAGCCATATTCATGTCTTCACAGAAAAATATTTTTAACGTACAGTAAGTACTACGTTTGTGTAACTAATAAATAACATAACCTGAAATTTACCTCGTATACAATCATCGCACCAACTTTGTCCGTTTGGTCCTAATTTAGAGCCACTGAAATATATGTGTACCAGCTGCCCACCGCTGTCAAATTCCTTCATGAATTTACAGAAATTTTCATAGCCCTCTACATGATGTTTGTGAACCATTTTCTGAAGGATAACTGAATAAAACAAAACTCAAACTCGTCAGCTGATGCTACGGATCGCGGATGAAGCTCGATTGGAGTAAACGGTAACGCAGCATATGTGGAGCGCATGGCTTGTCAATAGGACAGGCCCGGACTGGTGTTAACATTCCGACATAGAGGAGTAGATTAAATATTAATATTATTGAAAGTACCTTGAGGAAAGGAGTTTTACAATGTTTTCTCGGAATGATGAGCGAATATTGTCAAATTGCAATACATTCAAAAATATTTATGTACGTATTCAATACGCAATCATTCCAACATCATTTTTTAGTGCCAGGTTGAAATATAAATCTGTAATGGGTAGAAGTCATATCAACGCATTGTCTTTGTTATAAAATGCTTTGAAATGTGGATGCAAAAAAAACTAATGTAGAAAAACATCGAGTACATCTCTATGTAGTACTATTTATATTAAATTGATTGTAAGCATTGAATTTTCGGCACGTATATTTTCAGAAAGGAAATATATTTACGTTAAATAACTAGATTTTATTATGCATATTTCAAGTTAATGATTTGTGCAGCTTTGATCTATTGTCTTATCGACGTACATATATTGAGTTGTAATGAATGTACAATATTAAATTTATAATAACGAAATTAATGAGGTAGGACTGAAGGGGGACAAATATATTTTATATATCATTACATTTTACATAAAAGTAAAAGCAGATGTATTAATGGTAATAATACTATAATATAATTAGCGCTTCTTAAAAGAAGACGCATTGTAACAAAGAATAGTCTTGATATATTGTACTCATTTTTCGTACAGGAATTTATATAATTTTCTTTGCACTCTAAAAAGCGGCCCCTAGACTGTCAATAATATTGCTCAATATTTCATATTGCGCAATGTTATTGACAGTCTGTTAGTGATATTGAAACATTGTGCAATATATTGAGCAAAACAAGACAGGTTTGATATTTATTGCACAATTAAAAAAAAAGATGCAGTGTGTGGTTAATATTGTGCAATATCATTGCACAATACAAGAATTGAACAAGACAATGAAGGGCGGTTCATTTTGGAGTGAGTCGAGGTGTATAGAAATTTGCCAGCGTTGTGGGATATAAAATCAAAAGATTATAACAACAGGGTAAAAGAAATGAACAATATGAACAGCTACTTCAGAAGGCTAAAGAAAAGTACCCTGAAGCGGACAGAAACCAAGTAGTGAAAAAAATTAACTCTTTGAGGACGAATTTTAGAAAAGAGTTAAAACGTATGAAGGACTCTGAAAAGAGTGGCACCGGGACTGACGATGTAGCTGAGCCGACATTGTGGTATTTTGAAGAATTGCGGTTCCTCGAAGGCTTGGAGATGCCTTGTAGCTCCAAAAGCTCTATGCATGATGGTAGTGAAGTGGTAGAAGAAGAGCATAATGAGGATATGAGCGACACAATTGATCAAAATAATATAAGTAGTGATTATATTTGTATACATATTTATTTGTAGACAGTAGAGACAAATTTATAATCATAGGAATTTCCTTTGCCATTCGACCTGACCTTCGTTGTCGAAGAAACTGCAATACCTATCTCTCACAGCTTTTGCACTTATGGGTGCGTTTCTGCTTTGTGAAGATTGTAAACCTGTTATACACCCATTTTTTCTCCAAGACCCTTATATCACCGTATCTGAAGCCAATTCCTCAATATCTACGGAACTCCGACAAATATATTTTTGCATGTGGTTTCTCCTCAGATAATTATGCAAATAGCAGCATGCTAATACAATGATTTGAGCTTTTTTCGGGGCTAGAAGAATGGGTCTCTGAAATACAGCAAATGTTGAAACCAAAATTCCAAACGTATTTTCTACTATACGTCGTGCTCGACTAAGTCTATAATTAAAAACTCGTTGTTCTGCTGTTAATCCAGTTTGACTGTAAGATTTCCAGGTGGAGATGCAATGGAATGTGAAACTTTTGAAGATATGTGGGAGACGTTTGACGACTTCTGGTAACTTCTTGGTAACTTCTCCGTCATTTCAAATGCGTCATCATCCACAAAGACAAATGGCAGTTTCTTTGTGCTATTTGGAAGTAAATATGGTTCTGGGATTTGCAGCGATTTGTTGCGTAGTGCTTTCCCAAATTCGGTATAGCTTAAAACACCTCCGTCTGATATCCTTCCATTTACCCCGGCATCCAGCATAATAAATTCACAATTTGAGTTGACAGCTGCCATCAAAACAGTGCTGAAGAAGTGTTTATAATTGTAACAGTATGAACCTGAGTGGGGAGCTTTCTTGATTGCCATGTGCTTTCCGTTTACCGGATAATTTCTTTGCTCATTGAATCCTATCGCAATAGCTTCCCATTCAGCTTTTGTTTTTGGAAGCTGCAAATAAATAAGACATTAATAACCAAATTAAAGAAATTACTTATATTTCAATATATAATTATTTAATATGCATATATTATATTATTGATGACAATATGCAGTAAATTACATTTCATATAAATTTGTTACAGAAGGAAACTGGTCCGCCGAGAAAGAAGATGAAGAAAATAAACGATTCAGAAAAGCTAATATCATTAGTATGCAAACGGCTCGAGCAGAAAGAAACAGAGTTCCAAAAAATCGCTGTTACCTGGGCTGTTGATCTTGAAGAAATGCAACCTTCGCAACAGCTCTTTGCAAAAAAAATTTATAAGCGAGATTTTGTATGAGGGCTAGATGGGCACTCTACATCGGGACTCCTTTATATTAAGTTAATAAGACTCCTTGTTTCGTACCCCGTCTCGTACTAATTTAATTCGACTAATTTTTTTAAGAAGTATTTGAAGTGGAGTGAAGAAGTATAATATATTTATACACTTTTTAAATAATAAATAATAGATTATTCCTCTTATTCTTAAGTCCGACTCTGGGCTATTGCGCTACTACAATAAGTTGTAGCAGTATTTTCTTGATAAGCAGGCGAATACAATTATTAAATATTTAATTATAAATACAGACATACTTGAAATAATTTATACAGTATTATCATTATTAATAGCACCTTTTAATCCCCAGTTTATCTTCAAAGTGACCGGTATGGCAATTAACAATAGTTATACAAAAATTAGTATATACATATATTTAGTTAGATAAATCGGCAATATCTAATAACAATAATCGATGAAAAACTTAATACACATAATATTATGGTTATTTATCAACTATTAGCTACTTAAACGGGAGAGCAATTCTTCACGAATAGCGAAAGAAGTCATATCACATCATTAGATGCACGTTTCGCCGATCAAGTTGCAGATACTCATCAGGAGATACCTGAAAAAAATTAACCTATTCATGCTGTTTCGTTGCAGGTCCTTTCCCAAGACTATTATGGACTTACTGGGTGATAAGTTAGTATTGGGTGACAAATAATTGTTTAATTGATAATAATATTTCAAGGTGTTAGAATTGGATGGAAAATATGTTGGAAAATCTAGTTCTTAATCATACTCTCTTACAAAATATTAAGTGGATAATAAAGTTAACAATATCAGAAAATTAAGCATTAATGAAAAAAAAAATTACATATATTTAAATCACTGTTAGTGTTGGTGATCTATATGAATATTGAAGTGAATTTGGGGACAATTTTAAAGAATAAAATGTTCTTCTGTAATGACCACACAGCAAGGATGACCCCTAGATGCATTAGAGTATTTATGATGATTGGTTAGGTCATTGTTAAGATGTAGAAAGACGACAATATGAGCATTTGTTCAAGAAATAGATGATTCGCTTTTCAGTTCACCTCGAGAAAGGCAAAAATAACGCAAAGATAATAAATAACACAGCATTATTTGCTTGATGTTTAAATAAAATATATACAGGGTGTTCAATTTAAAATAGAACATTCTGACAAATATGCGACACTATCGTTATTATGATCGTTGGGCATGACTATTCCTGGGATCTTTTTTAAAAAATTTTATTATTGGTTTCTGAAATATTTAACCAATTTCATACATATGACTGACTTTATATTACATCACAAAGAGAAAACTTGATAATTTCAAATAATTTTATTTGTATATTTGTCGTCGTCTTTGTTTCTATATTTTTTATTCTATTCATATATTTACTATATTTTTTATATATTGTCATATACATATGTACCATTGAAAGACAATGTAATGAGACACGTTCGATACGTTGCCATGTAATATAGGCAATAATGAATTTTATTGTTAATTACGTTTTTGGCGTTAAAAGTATTGCACCGTCCATTAATCCAGAGCGTAATGAACATATAAAATTAATTTAGTATTGCCAATATTTCAAGGGAATGTATCGAAAGTCTCACTACATTATTTCCCAGTGGTACATACATATGTACACATGTGCTCAAATTCGTATATGGCACCTAATATCTTCACAACAATCTTAAAATAATAGGTATATAGGTATAATAAAATATAATCCAATGTATAACTGAGAGAAAGATTTTTCTATACTTTAAAAGTATTTTGAAATTTGTGTATCCAGTCTTGTTTGTATCGAAATGCAAATTCTTAGCAGCCTGGGACCAGACCGGAGCTAGTTTCGAATAAACAATCAATTGATACTGGTACTGGACAATAATTGCTTAAACGAATGAAACGTCAACTTAAGATAACTATTACCCTAGTCTTTGACCTCTGACAGAAGCAATTTAAGATTAAAGTTATTCATAATACGACTTTGGTCGAGGTACGGTTGTTATAGTTACTGTGGTGTTTCAAAATTATGTGTACAATGTTGCACAGAATAGTATTTGTGTTAACTTTTGTATTTTGTACCGCAAGAATGGTCGAAGATGGTAAGGCTACGTCGTATAGAATTACATAATTAAACATATGTAGTAATTAAGCCAAAAATTTAAAGCATCATTTTGCTTGAGATGTTAATGTAAATATGTTATATTATATCAGAGATAAAGCAAACATTTCCTGGAAAATATATGAAAACCTTAAATAGAATGCCTTCAATATCTTTAATACAATATATAAATTGTAATGTCTCATGTAAAACTGTTATTATTGTTTTAAAAACGTTCCTTGAATTTCCTTAATTCAGATCTGGAAGCTCGACCTATAGTTATGTTAAATTTCAAAAGAAAACTACTGTTCTTTGTCTCGAGACTTCGGTAATCAAAATATTTTAATTTCTTCCTCAGATACATATATACCAGGTATCAACGAATGCATGGACGAACCTTTTTTTTAATAGAAATAACATTTTCAAATTTCAACTTCATGTAAGAGAAGTAAATAAATTATTTTGACATACATACATCTTTCCGGTGTCATTATTATCAACTGGTACCAATATTTCCTACAAATATGGTGGCTTTATTTTTTTTTATAAAAGTAAGATTTAATAATTGATAATCTGAAATTGCAGTGATACCTACTGATAATATATGTATATAAAAATAAGTCTCTTTACTCTCATATGCGAGTTTCAAATTTGAAAATTTTATGCCAGTTAAGAAAATGGCGGACTCTCTACATGATCTCTTTAACACCTGGTATAATTAGGGTGGTATTTAACAGTCTACCAACTTTACCTAATATTTTCATACAAAAAAATACTTTCATTTCCCAAAAATACTAAATGCTCTCCAAAATTAAGAAAATGCATAATATTAAAACGACAACCAAATATTGACATAATGCTAGTTTTTCATATTATTTATTCCTAAAAATAACTGTTGTTGGTTATAAATGCTAAATGTTCATCAAATTTTATTTTGCATTTAATTCTAACATGATACCCAGATATTTCATTTTCGTCTGTGATTTATATTATTTAGCAGTAAAAAACACTCTTTGTTGAGCAAAAATACACAATGTTTACTATATTTTATACCACATTCAATTTGAAAAGTATACCCAGATTTTTTATTCTTGTTACCCTAAATTTCACTTATAAGTAAAAACTATCGTATTTTATTAGGTCTCGTTAATAAATGGGGGAAAAGAAATAAGTAAAGAATTCATGAAAATAAATCAATATATTAAAAATGCAACATAAAATTCACGAAACAAAAACGAAACTTAGTGTTATGAATTCTTAGAAATAAAACAATATAATTTTTTAACATAAAATGAAACACAACATTCACGAAACAAAAATGAAAATGAAACAAGCACTTTTATTGCACTATTAAGGCTTTCTTAGCTTTAGTTGGCCGTCCTCTTCTTCGTTTTTCTCCAATTGGTACATTCCTTGCTTCAGTAGGTGGTTCAACAAGTTTCAGACGAATTGCTAACCCCGCTAAATGTTTGCGAACGTAATTTCTAAAGTAATCTGGACAATTGCATGTGCCATTTAACCAGTCAGAGTCATCCTGTGGTAACTGTACTTCCCACTCACTGAAATGTTGTTTTTTGTAGTCGTCAAACGTCTCCCACATATCTTCAAAAGTTTCACATTCCATTGCATCTCCACCTGGAATTCGGTAACACCGTTTTATTTCACTAGTATGTTTTAACGATATTTTTTTATTAGGCAGTTTGGCCCACTGATAATCTTTTGTCCAGATTTTCAAAGCCATCGTTGGCAAGTAGCTAAACTCTCGCTCGTTGTTTATAGTGTACTCATTAGACCAATCCCTCACCATTTCTGAAGCAATTATTAAGAATCGAGCCAGCGGATGGCGTTCACGAAGTGTACCTAAAAATAATAACAAAGTTAACGATACCAAATTACGCCATTCATTGAAAGTGTACCTTTGTCTTTTATTATTCTGTTAAAAGACTCCAATGCATTGTTTGTGGCAAGTGTCCTCGGTGCGGCACCCAAATACCAACAACGATTTTTAGTGAGCCATTCGTTTTTGAAATAAAGTACAAAATTTTTTTCGTCTTTCCATTTATCTAGAAATTTTTCACAGGCCCTGTCAAAAACCTCTGTTGTTGAAGCACATTGCAAAAAATCAATATCCTTTAGTATGTCCCTCTGGTACTTCTTTTGCACAGATTGCTCAACTCGTACTTGCATCTTCTTTTTTGCATGCGCCCAGCACATTCGTATAATTGTATCCTGACCGAATACTTGCACAAACGCATTTTGGATACTTTTGGCTGAGTCACATACCAAAACCTTACAAGTTAAATCGTAGGAAAACAGTGAGAAAACTGTATTCTTTAACGTTTGAAATAAAAACACAAAATCATTTGTTTGTTCTATGGCTGTAACAGCAAGACCAAAGGAGTGAAAATGTTTATCTCTATCCGTGGTTCCAACTATGAGTACTAGAAACCCCTGCCAAACAAGTTTATAGGTCGCATCAGCATGAATAACTTTGCATTGCCGCGATAGACCAATTAAATATTTGGTCGATAACAAAAACTTGAAGCTTGAATTTGAATCGTCTTTAGAAACTTCATATGCAGCAACAAAAAGTTGATGATCATCGGAAGGTATTTCTGAGTTGGTCACTAACCAGAATTCTAGTTCTCCTAAGCTGATTACTGCAGATCCATACTTCTTTTTACGTAAAATTGTAAGATAATTGTTCAATTGTTTCATAGGCGGTAGAGTCAACCCTTGTATTTTGCTCAAATTGCTCATAATAGATTTGGGCTTCAAACGTAATTCGTACAATTTGTCTATTTCTTTTTTCGTCTCATTACTCAACCCACATTTCGATTGGGACTCCAAATTTTGATGGTCATGAGCTTTTTCAGTTCGAAATAATTTTATCTCGTCGCTGGATGCATCAAGCAATAAATAGAGTGCAGCTGAACATTGGATTGCCCGACTTTTGGCTTTATTACATCGATAATATCGCTTTACGCCTTCTTCCGTAGAGTGGCATTTCTGAAAGGACCACAGTTTTTCATTTCTAATAAATTCTTCGGCACTTTTTAATGTTCGAAAATTTTCTTTCAAGACACCAAATCCTACCTTGATTGCGCCGTCTTTTAGGCTGTACCGTATCAGCTTCTCCATCTGACTCCGAAAAAGAACGAAACAGCGGAACTTCGTCTGGAACACTACTCGGCCCTGGTAAACTTTCATCGGCCATTTTAGTTTATCATATGGCGATACACTGGTTACACACACTGTAAAAGCTACCAAGCATAGTGTGCGACTGCAAGCTGAAGCCTGCAAAAACTTGTCTGGAACCAACAGGCAGAGATGCGCGAGCATATCTAATTTTTGGAGTAACATAATAATTATTTGACGCACAAGTAGTTTTTAATAAATATAAATGGATAGCACGAATATTTATTATATACAGCACGGACGCGGAATTTGAGCGTTTTGAATTTGGTGAACATTTAGTAAAATCGATAGACATATAGAATTTAAAATGTAAGTAATGATAAAATAATACGCAACATGGCAATTTTAGAAGTGCTGTTCTCATTTTCCGAAGTATAACAATTTGGGTTCCATTAAGATTTTTTATTGTTCAATAATTTTTTTGATGGACAGGGCTAGGGATGCATGGTTTAATCTGGTGTACATTATAATTGTTCCCGTATAATTAGAGTCGTTAGAGTACTATTAGAACCATATTACGAAACAGGGCCGTACTCAGGCTCGGTTAAGGTAGTGTCAAAGGGAAAAATATATTTACAATTATTTTTCCAGTGCAGATAAAACTGCGATTGTAGTTAAAAGTTTTACCCTTTTTGATAAAAATAAAAGGCCTTAGTAATTTATACATTGAAACGTCTTTCCTATATGTCAATTATAAGAAAAAACGTTTAACTAATTAATTTATTACTTTATTGTTTATTAATCTTCAGATCTCCCTCCACGAGCCATCGCAGATACCAGATTAGAAACCACCACAGACCCCATAACGCACGAAAGCGAGAAAAAATTGAGCGAGACCATCATGGCCATGTTAGAGCATTTCAAACAGCCCGATCCTATAGGTATACCAGGAGCTCCCATACCCGACCCTATGGACATTCCCAACTTGAAGCACTCCTTCTCAGTGGGGAGAATGCAGTTCTTTACCGTAAAACTTTATGGACTGAAAAAATTTCGCATACACCACATCAAGGCTGATATTTCCGCAATGAAGGTGGAAGCAGCCTTGACTATCGACAGGTTGGATGTCATAGGGAATTACACGCTTAGCACGTGGCTGTCGAGGGCCAAAGGGCCGTTCACGGTTAAGTTGTCCCAAGTGTATGTGGTTGCCATAGCCACATTGGAAGTGGAGCGAAATGGGACGTTGGAAGCGCAGGAAATGGACATGGATATCCAATTTAAGAACATCGAGATGGACTTCCAAGGATTAGGATTTTTTGCATCTATGTTTCAAGGTAACACATTGTAGATATGGTTGGTTGGCTTAAGAATATCAAAACGTTTTGAGGAAACCTTATGTGTAATTTAAGTTCTGGGTCAGGTTTGGAGTTTTTGGTGCAGCGTTAAAAAATAATAGATCAGCTTTCGACAAATATCGAAAGATTGATTATACGTCGCTCGATGCACGTTTCGCCAACAAACACCTCCAATTCAACTAAATTAGGATCATCATTAAATGTCAAGTCAAGTCTTTTAGGCATTTGTGGAAAAATTTATCGTGTTTGTGGAAGGCTGGTCTCATATCATTTGCAATTTGCAGAATAAATTACTATATGTCGGTGGTACTTACTTCGAAAATTAAAAAAAAAAATATGTATCTTCGAAAGTTACTGGGTGAAAACTGAAATAGAAACACGAATGAGAGAATATATTAGGTAAAAAAACCCTCGACACAAGTAATTGCAGATATGAATTAATTTAATTTTAGGTACAATATGGAATACACGTAATATTTCTCGTATAAAATTAACATTTAGTTTAGTTATTCATATTTTATCTCGTCTACGTATTGGCGACTATGTAGAGACAACTACTATTCAACAGGTATCGCCTAGAGTCCTAGGGTATTATTGGGTTGTATATAAAAAATGGCACTCGGATTACTCAAGCTAGGGGATTTTACGAGTAGACTCCTCAGATAAGCAAAAGTGTACTAAAATTGGGGGACTCCTGATTGACTAAACATGACTACACTAAATGCTTTGAGATTAATGAAAATGAGGTTGCTTAATGAAAAGTCTTCATTACATTAAAAATTTAACAGTTGTACAATTTATTACAAAAACATGCCACACCATTTTCTGGTTCTATTATTTTACATTATATCTATATATCTTCTGATGACGCCAACTCTGTAGGCGAATCACGTGTTTGGTGACGTGACATGAAAACTTGTCTCCTGTTATTATTGTTGCCGCATTGACGGTTCCAACCCTTGGGTCAGTGTTATATTACTATGACAGAAAAAATAAAAATAAAATTTCTCATTTCTTAAAGGTGTGATGAACTCCGTGGGAACGTTTGTATTCGACAGCATCAAACCATTCGTGCTTAGTCAAGCAAACACGAACATCAGGAAGGACATCAATAAAGAGGTCAAGAAATTTCCGCAGAAATTCCCCAACTCCATATCGCCCTTTGACCAACTAGTGGCTGAATTGCGAAAGAAGATCAGGAGTAAGGGTTTCGATCCTTATAGAGTACCCGATTATAATAACAGCGTCGGCGCATTCGACGTTTTCCTCACGAATACTTGGATGTATGGCGCTTCTTCCTTCCACAGGACAAAGGACATTAAATTTGAGGTTAGGAATAAGACCGTTCACACGCTTCTGGAAGTTGGCACTCAAAGACTTCAAGGAACGAGTGATTGGGATCTTACGCTCATGGCCGGAATAATGTCCCAATCTGGAAGTGTGTCTTTTAGTGTGGCGTATATCAAGGTATGTATATATAACTCAACCTTACTAAGGACAGAGACTAAATGTGTTATCTGTCAGCAAGAGGAATTGCTGATATTTTTCTTGAATTGAACAATGTGTCGTCATCAATTAAAAGCGACGTCTTGAACAATTCAAGAATTCTTTGAACAATTTCTAGACCACTGTTTGCTGGGAGAGAACTATCTTGAGGAAGTCGCCGGCAATGTATGACGAAACGTTGGCACTGAGTTTCGGTTTCCCCGAGTAAGACCAATAAGGAAAGTCGCCAGTGGCGGCTCGTCGGGGTAGGCAATGTAGGCGCCGCCTATCTTTAAAATTTTATGTCATTTCTCATAACAGCGCAATTACAATGAACTGTTAACGTCCCTGATAATACAGAAATATTTAATATAATTAATAATAACTACTTTATACTAATTAAATTATCTATCGCCGTCGGCGGCGCTGGTGCCGTAAACACCCTTTATATATACCACCGCAGTCCGCACGGCGCCGCGCTACACCGAATTAAATCATTTTATTCCTAAACAGAACAACCAGACCAGGCTCGGTTCTCCATCCCACCGCCTGAAAATCAATAGCTAACACGTCAACCAGATGTCGGTAAGACGACAAACAGCGTTGTTGTAATGACAAAATAATCGCAGCTCAGACGTGTGCAGCCAATTATATTCTTCAAATAAAGCAGTTGAAGGCGAATGCAATCGGCGCCTGAAGTAGATCGGCGTTCTTCGGCAGATCCAAAGACGCCTTCGCATTGAATAAGCCGTGACATTACTGGGGATATTGGGTTATATACCTATTGTGATGATTAATTTGAAACATTAAATATCGAGTCAATGTTGAAGTATTTTGTGGAATATGAATTTCGAGAAATATTTCCAGAGGTTTTTAAACTTATTGGTTTAATTGCTACAATTCCAGCAACAAGTACATCGGTTGAAAGACATTTTTCTTGTTTATACGTATTAAAACGCATAGTCGGAACTCTATGAAGAATGAACGTTTATCGTCGCTTGCACTTATTTCAATTGAAAAGGAATTATTTAGCACACTTCAGAAATCTGATGACTTCACGGAAAATATAATTAACAAATTTTCATTAATTAAAGATAGGCGCATTAATTTAAATTATAAAAAGTAGTAGGTATCCACTTTGTAATTATCAGTCAATAATGGCGATGGTTAAGGAAGGCTGTGAGGGGAGGAGGAGGCCTATACCCTAAAGCGCCCTAAAATAATGTATTATTGCCAACCCAATTTACATAATATAGGTATAATACTCAATAAATATATTTCGTTTATTCCAATTTATTTATACCCACAATAACTATTATTATTCACGAATAACAAAGAGGTATTAAGTTCAAAAAATCCTTGTGAAAGTCTATATTTTTGTATAAATGGAATTCAATCATTGAAATTCTGAAGTACCAGGAAAACGCGTGACCTTGAAAATTTTAAAAATTTTCGTCTGCGGCGCTATTTTTAAGGGTTGATGAAGCTCATACACGCCGCTATCGCCTACCCTAATATGGATACCACGAGCCGCCACTGAAAGTCGCTCACTATATATTTTATTATTGGTTATAAAATAGAGGTCTTGTTTGTAAGATTAAACTGACTTGAGTGACATCATCCCATATAACGCGACTAATCGGATATTCTATACCATTTTTTTTGTGTTACAGGTTCAAATAAACGCGAGTCAAAGTATGAACACGACCAAACATCCCGTCTTAGACGATATCCAATTGGAGTTGGGAAATATTCAAGTACGATTTGACGGTTTAGGTACTGCTGATTATGTTATAGAATTTGCCGTCAACGTTTTGCCTAATCTTATTCGGTATCAAATACTGGACGCTTTGGAGAAGCCGTTGAAATTCAAAATTCAGGAAGCTCTGGATCAAGTGAATGTTGAACGATTCATAAGGGAGAATGCCGATAAGATAGATAAGGGGAATGCTTTGGAAGATTTGGAAATTTTGTAAATAGTAATTTTTTGTACAAATTGTTGATGATTTATTTTATTAGTTCTCTGGATTTATTTATTTAGGTAATAATTATTCTAATATACATTATTTGGTATCCAATATAAAAATACAAAACTGTTGTTCCGATAAATGTGGCAAAATGACTGATCTGAATTCTATAATACCTACCTGAGTATTATCTGTTACCATTAACACCTGTTTGGCGGTTCCTTTGATGGATGCCGACAGAGGTTCAAAAGTTCCCACGGTCCACAAAATTTTCCCAGGCCAAACCGATACTATGCCTACTACCCGTCGTTACACGTAGTAGGTATAGAATACCGGAGCTCGGCCTCCCTCCACCACTCCACCGAGAGCATGTGCTTGAGATTTCTTTGTTGCAATGGACTACAAAATCAAGCGTCATCTCGATATTCCTTTCTTATGACTCATTCGAGTTTACATATCTTGCCTTAGATAGTATTATATCTGTCGATTAAAAAAATACTGACTAAATTATCATTATATATTGATTGACAATTTTTATTATTATAATAGTACATTTTAATGTCAAATCCATAATATTCGTCATGGGTGGTCTTATAATGGACCTCTTGTAGTTAAATACATTTACTTATATGTATATTTTTTGCAAGATTTTCTGTATTCAAGATTGCCTATTGAATAATAATGCCTAGTATATTCGAGATGTGGTGTTTACGTAATTTTAGTTTTGTAATAAGGATAGTTAAAATACCGTTAATATACATGGTGGTATTTTTAAACTTACTCTGGGCTTCAGATATCGTACTTACAAGGTGATCTTTCTAAATCTAAACTATAATTGATTTACATTTAAATAATTAAATGCCTATATTTTATATGTGCTTTGTATTAGGATGATATATATTGATACATGTACGATATTTTAAAATGTTTATGGTATTAAGATTGAAATTAATATTGGTATTTTATGAATCAATAATCTTTTGAAGAAAAAATGGAACAGAATGGACCGTAGCCAGTGATACTGATTATTCTTATTTTAAATGTGACAGTGATTAGTGATAATATAAGCTTCCAACTTACGGTTAACCATCAAACTATTATAAAATAACTTAAAAAGGTTTTACAATAATTCAGTTTTTATTTTTTTAATTTTGTCATAGTTAATGGTATCCCTTGCATGTCACCAGTTTAATCCGTTCCAGATGTAACACTACGAATTATTTTGGCACATTGTAGTTGTAAATAACTACACGATACCTAATTTCAAAATCTGTTATCTTTAATACAAATAATTTCTTTACCTCATATACATATAACCTCATTTTTAAGCAAAACTGTTTACATAATATGGTTTATATTGCCATTTGTTTAATTACTTTATTGTTATATTTATGTACAGCCTAAATTAGATAGGCTTGGGTAAAGTTTTATACTTCCAGTTCAGCAAAATGTATACATTAGAAATTGAAATAAAAAAATATGATAATTATCAGGATGGTTCAATTAACAAAATAATATTAGGATTCCTAAATATGAAATCTGAGTTGGTTCCTTTGTAGTTTTATATAATTCTAGTATTGAATACTGAGTAGGAGTAGGTTTGTCAATTTAGACAAATGATATCTATACAAACGTCTTTATTATAACAAAGAATCATATAAAATTAATAATATAAAAAACATGACTATGTAGAATTATGGTTAACATTTCGTTAATACAGTATTTAAGTGTACAGTTGAACTGTACATGTACATTATAATTGTACATCCCCGATATACTGGCTCTGTCTTTTCTTCGGCGCCCTCCTCAAACTACCCAGGATATTGAGGAGCTCCGACACGGCTTTCGGCTGCTCCTTGTCCTTCTTATCTTTGTCGTTCTTCGCTTTCCGCAGAGTGAACTGTCCAGCCTTTATGGCGTTTATGATGTCCTCATTCACTCCGGGAGCGGCCGGCTTTTTCTCCAGCGAAATACATTGTTCTTGGACGCCTATGGTCTCGGCGAGTTCCTGCATCGCGATTTTGCTCCTTCTTCTTCTCAACGGCACCACCGGCGGATCCTGGGTGGGGAGAAGAAGAGGAGGAGGTGGCGGTGGAGGGGGAGGTGGTACGGGAGGCGCCTTTAATTTTTCCTCGGCTCGGTCGGCGCGCTCGTTGGCCGCTTGAAGTTCTGCTTCGACGAGCTTGAGGCGCTCCTCCAGGATCTCTACTTGGGCGTTGTTCTCCATGTCTTCTAATCGTTCCTATAAAGCATAACACATAAATAAACTGATAGGTGACTGTTATAAAGACTGCTAGAGATTACATGTCATCACCTATTGTTAAATGTATCTGTTGATGTCTCGGTTATAACACCTACCAATAAATTTAGTTAACTACTATTTTGAAATAGCTTTACTCAACTTATTTAATAAGTGACGACAGGACCATACTTTCAAAGTATGATCCTGCAGTCATATGTAGTCATATAAGTAATGTCAATTCCATTAAAGCGTTGAGCAAAAACATGCAACTTACTTGTAATAAATTAACTTCTTCCTCGTGCTTATTCCTCTCATCCTCAAGGGCGCGTTTGAGGTCCTCTATTTCTTGCAATAGCATCATACAGTCATCCCCGTCGGAATTTTCAGTCAGTCCCTGTAGGATTAATGTACTTTGATGTGCCAAAACATTTCGTTCCCTCTTGTTGGTGTTTGCTTCTTTCCTAAAGGAATTTATTTTATGTTATAATATGCTGTGAGATGCATAGAGACTTATTTCAATATTTTATGCATATCAGCGCGTCAAAATACGAAAAAACAAGTGATTCCTTATTTGGAATGGAAGGATGTCTTATTTGGAACTATAGGATGTAATTTCTGAATAAAAGTAATAATATTTGACAGACTGAGGGATTCTTCAACATAAAGTGGAGACGATACGGCTATAATTGGAAAAGAATATTGTTCACATGGCCGCCTCGATTCATCTGGCATGATGCCATTCATTTAGCAAAGATCTTTCTTTAAAATCCAATGTGTGGTGGGTCTTGACAGATTCAATTGTTGTGCCCGACGTTGAATTGATGTGTACACTTTCTCTCACTACAGTCATCTTTTCGTCTGACCATGACTAGGGCGTATTGGTGTTACCTTCAATACGTACATAACATAACCCGTCTCTTTAAATTTCTTAATTAAATTACGAACTGTTAACTTTGTAGGCGTTTCATTTTGTCCTAATCTTTTGCGAACTTTTCTTAATGCAAGTGTAAATGATCGCTTACTTTCATAAAACAGTTGTACACAAACTATTCATTGTCAAACTGTTAATTACGGCATGTTGACGTCGTATGGCTTATAGATGACAGTCATTATATAATGATAGATCAAATCACAAATGGCGCGAAACTATAGAATTTGAATTGTCAAATTCTATAGTTTCAACTGAGACACACTATACAACAAATAAAATTAAAGCTTACGAATTTGACTTGGTAATTTTCGGTAATTGTGGTTTACTTCATCATTATTTGCAATATTTTATCAGTAGATAATAATATTAGATATAATTCGATAAAATAAGTAAAAAACTCGTTAATTTCTTTGTGTATGTTAAGCAATGAAAAATATGGTAAATATTTACATAGTTAATGGGCTCAATTTTTTTTTATATAATCACATATCTTGCATCGGACATTACGAAAATGATAAAAGAAAATTAATCTCATCTAAACATTTTGAGGCATTTCGTTTTGAATGATTCAGTAATTTTTCCATTTCTGACGCTTAAAACGTCGTTTTCGGTAAAAAATAACACAAACTTCTGATAAGAGTTGTCTATAAAGTACGTAAATATATATTCGATTTTCCAAATTCTAGCGAATTTCGTACTTTTCTTCATTTTAATATGTTAAGTATTTCTTCAGACTTGAATCAAACTCGATTTATTAAATTTTTTTGAGGTTCGCTGTATCATAAGCACGAAGCATACAGGGTTTAAGGATAGTTTCTGGCATAACTTTATATAAACATAACTCAGATACTACACAATACAAAAAACCATGGCGTCCAAGGAGGTAAAGGAAGTTGTAATTAACATCCTTCTGCCCCTCCTACTAATGACAACATTAATAGTAACATAGTCAACATCACATACAGTGAAATAATTTTGTTAGGTGAAAAATACAAGCACTTAACCATATTTTAAACATGCCAGAAATTTGAGCTGATAATTTCAATTCTGTGTTTTAAAATGTGAGAGGAATTTGTGGCTGCTTTTTATAAAACAAAATTAACGTTGCGAAAATAAATATGAATAGTGTGTACTTCGTTCTAATGTGGTTAAAAAAAGGTGTCGCGATTAGTGAGAGAGTAGTGTAAGGCAAAATTTGACAGGACACGGAATATTAACGTATTTGTATGAACTGTATTTGCCATGAACTTAACAATGTATTGACCTGACCCAGCGGCGTTCTATCGGAAGGATCATGAGGTTTCTTATTTCTTATAGGGTTGCTTTACAATTTAAGGTTTAGATTTCTTGTAGTGGGATAGTGACCCTAATAAGAGATCTAAAACTTAAGTTGTAAGACAACCCAATTCCTCCCCCCCAATCCCTCTTATAGTTATGCTAGAAACTATACTGAAAACCTATATTCTAAAATATTCTAACCTTACAGTCTCCAAATTGTTTCTAAGTTCCTCATCTATAATCTTTTGTTCCTCTAATTCCTTCTTCATCATGTCGGTTACCCTTAAAAGCTGTTCGTGCTCTTTTCTGAGTTCCGCCATCATGGACTCTATACGGTCGTTTTTATGCTTTTCCTTTTCCAGTTCCTGCAAAATTTTTATGAATATTTATGTTCGAAGAACATTTACCTTAAATCTACAACAATTGTTACTATATTTATAATATCAGATAAAAAATTGCTCGTCATACATGCATTGGTGTACAATTTGTTGTAATCTACATATAAAATATGTAAACTCTATGGTAGAAGAAAAAAAAAAGCAAACCAGTTTTCCACAAACACCGAAACCTTCCGGTGTTTATAGAGAACTGGGTTTCTGTTTTTCAGCCCTTACCCATTATTAGGACTAACCTCTGATAGTTTGGCATTTTCCTCGGATGTCTGAAATTCCGTCTGCTTGAGGGAATCCACTTCAGTTTGCAATTCGGCTACTTCCGTGCTCAGCTGTTTGATGGTTTTATTCAAATTTTCGATGTCGTTATCGGAATTCGATTCGCCATCTCCAGCGTCGACGCCTTCGTCCACTGTGTCCGTATCCAGCAGAAGAAGGGTCTTCCTCTTGAGCACCTTATTTTCCTTGTACCATTGCGTGGCATCTTTCAACGCACTGGAACATTTTTTTACTGAAATCTTCATTCACGAAGTGACATTTGAATTATGCTAATTATTTGACGGGCGTCACTAAGAATTTATTTGGTTTACGAAGTAAAAATACGCACTTATGTTGCCGTTTCGAGCTTAAATCAAATGCGATTTTAGTGCATACTGCCATGAACATGAAAGTCGAAAATAAAGAGTCGTACGGGTGCGACCTCCTGCCAAAGGTATAGTCCATTTGGATATTTTGCCAAGAGTATTATTTGTGAATAGGTTAATGTTGTCATAACTACGATATTGGTTTAGGATTTGCAGGATTGTTGCTGAAATACATAAAAGGACCCCACACACGCTTAGTTCTTAACACAGGCCCGCCTGCGCAAACCAGGTATAACTGAGCGTCTGTGGATATTTGAGACCGGATACGCAGGCCGCCGGCCTGGCCTGAGAAATTTCAAGTTGTATTTGATTTTGACCTGCGCAGACCAGTGAGTTTGCACGTGTGTGGGTCAGTTCAGGCCACGTGTTCAGTTCAGTACAAAGTTATAAGCCATGAATAGAGAATCTACCGCCGAATTCATCGAATTATACAAATTTTTGCCGTGCTTATGGAAAGTTAAAAGCAAGGAATATTCTGATCGAAGCAAAACATCGGCTGCTTATGAGGTGCTAGTCAAGAAACTTCAGATCTCCGTATGATCGATCAGTTGCAAGAAATCTTAAGGTTGCGGTTAAGCGCTCATGGCATGAAATTGACTCATGCCGTATCCTGCCGGTGTATCAACGGAGAAACCAATTTCAATAAGTGTAGATAAGTGTCTTCGTCCATTCTCAAATAGTTAAACCAATCCTGTTTCTCTAATGTCAAGTCTTCTAGTAAACTGATGTGAGACAACAAGTTTCTTTTTAACAGCCAACTTTTCGTCTATTTGGTCCCCTTACAGAACGTTTCTTCTGTTGCTTCTTTTTAATAGCGCAAGCGAGCAGAAGGAGGCAGGCAACATTACATTGAGAAACTATTGCGAACTGAGTAAATATCTGTACAGTTGAACTATACGTGTGGGTCCAAAAAGCAACACAAGCCAATTTGCGCAAACTTGGTTTGCGCAGACAGGCCTATGTTAAAAACTGAGCGTGTGTGGGGCCTTTAATAGGCCAAACGTTTGTAGCATTTCAAAACAAAATGGAATTTCAATTGTTGTCAAAGTGAAACGGATATTATAATGCGTTTTGGACACTTTTGCTAAAATTTTCTAAAATAGAATGGCATGTGACGTGGCATTAAGTGACAATATACGGGAATTAATTCTTAATGCTTGTAAATAGGGAATTTCGGCTCGGAAAATATCTGCTACGTATTCACTGCCTAAATCTACAGTGCAAGGTATCAAATAATAAAAAAATCGGATGCACAGCCCAAAGGAAGAAAACTGGTCGACCATCCCTAATTTCACGCTTAAATCAACATGCTCTGGATAGGATTGTAACAACAAACCGATGATCTAGTGCAAAAGAAATTATGGTAGTATGAGGCAAGCCATTGGAAAAAATACTTGTGTATACACAAATAAGTGTTGAATAAAGAAAATACGATACAAATTCTACATTTAAAATTTGATTCTTTACATTTTACTTTTCAACTTACCGGTTTCTCTTTCAGATAAATGAAAAGTGGTTATTAACTAAACGAAACGACAGAAAATGAATCGGCTACGGTGGGCCAGAGAACATAGACACTGGAATTTACAACAATGGCACCAGATAATTTGGAGTGACGAAATCAAATTTGAAATCTGAGTAATACCAGAAAACGTGTGCTAAGAACTCCACAGGAAACTATTATCCTGACTGTATGATTAGAAAAGTAAAGTTCTTTGCGTCTCTTATGATCTGGGAGTGTATGAGTGGTATGGGTGTAAGAAAATTGTATTTTGTAGATGGTACTGTGGCAACAGAAAAATATAAACAAATTTTGACAGACAGTTTATTGCTGTCAATACCAATATGTCAAGGCACTGACGCGTAGTACATTTTTCAGCAGGATGGTGGTGCGCGTCACAGAGCAAAAACTGTTATGGAATGGCGTTCTAGCAGTCCAGACCTCTCGCCAATAGAAACATTGTGGTATAAAATGAAGAAATAGTTGCGCAAACATCCAGCCCGTTCAGTTAACGACCTACGTACCAAATTGCAAGAATTTGGGACATCACGCTACCTGCTGTGCGCTAAGCTGGTAGATACAATGTCTGCCAGAATCAATGCTGTTATTCTTAATAAAGGTGATGTAACACAGTTCGGATGAAGCAGCCGAAATATTCTGAACCGTGAATCTTAATGCTTTTTATTAACAAGCTTGTCACGTCATAACGTTTCTTTCATCGAATTTGAGTAAAAAGTTTACACTTTGTTTCTATTACTAATAAAATAGTTTTGAGAGTGTTATTACTTTTATTTAAATATATTAGTTGTAAAACTATTCCTGGCCGAACTATTATGAGCCTGGGCTCGTAGATTGGATTTCATTGAGAATCAAAAACTGTAGACTCTTCCTTAAATATTATCCTTATCAATCTTTCTATTTATAACGTTATATTTTCTTAGCGGGCGGTTACTGAGTACCGCCATTAGTCTTTGTATACTAATTTTGGGCACACAGCCTGTATGGTAAGAAAGGTTGACTGTCTGTTGAATGAAATGATTGTTTCACTTACCCAGACATAGCCCTCGTCTCCGTCTCATATTGGTTCTTCAACGTCTCGTATTCTTTGTACAGATTTTTCGAAGCCGTCGATAACTTTGTAAATTCTTCATTCTTCTCGAACAGCTCCGTCTCCAAGTGTTCATGTTTTACTTGCAAATTTAAGTACTTCTTTTCCACGTCGTTCAAACTCCTCAACGCTGAAAAAATACCATACCGTCAAGGTATACACCAACGAAAAGCCGTAAAAACATGTAATGTTTACCTTTTTCCTTCTCAGTCAGTAACAATTTTCTTCTCTCTTCCGCTTCTTCGTATTTCTGCTTCCACCTGTGCGCCTGCGGATCATTCACCGGTATCTTAGAAGGCGTGCTGGGAATGGAACTCTGTCTGCTCAATTGTTTTCTTAGCGGTATATTTGAATTGCCATTTAGTTTGGCGCAGGATACGTAGTGCCTGCTGTTGTGCATACTTATGGCCGTTCCTGGAAGTAAAAACAGTTTATCAGCCAAATGGTTCGGTTTGTCATCTGGTAAACCGTGAGGTCTATTTTAAAATAATTAATAATCGATAAGTTTACGCCGCGTAGTTTGGTGTAGCTCTTTCTATGAATACTGAGTAGTCGGGATAACCAGAATGTGTGTATGAATGAAGTTTAATTGGCGGTTACGTATACAGCACCTAATTACATCTAAGATAGTTAAAAAAAGAAATATTAGCATTGTACTGTTCTTTTGTAGTGATTTCTATGAGTATTTCTTCCTTAATTATCTACAATTATTTTTGATTAATTTTTATCAATTTTTAATAGTTTAAAGTTAATAGATTCATACAGGGTGGTGATAATATTTCGTATAATATTCATAATAATTGCTTCACATAATAATTCACCACGCTATATATTTTCTGTTCTTTAATTTGTCTATACTAATTGCCAATATACATAAGAAATACTATCAATTGATACTAATTTTTATCAAAGTCCAACGTTAGATAAAATATTTTATGGTAAAAGGTACGTCTTTTAAATGAAATTTAAATATATAGGGTGATTTATGTGAGTACAAGAGATACGGTCTGCCTGTAATGGAGCGCCTTATAGATTTTTATGTTATTGAATTCTCATTGACTAACGTTCTCTAAAACTGGAAGTGAAACAGTGCTTATTTTTATTTGTATTCTTTCTTTGAACTTATTAATGATATATAATTTTGTTGCGTGTACTCTATTCTTCAAATAATATAACACAAAATAATCTAACGGAGTAAGATCTGGTGATCCAGGTGGCCACTCACAAGTACTAGTGCCCTTTTACAATTACAGGGCACATTAATACGTGTACTAATGTTGGATTAAAAAAATTTAGACCTACAAATATAACTATAAATATCTTCTAAAAATTAAATTCAATCAAAGATTCATTACATAAATATAACTTTAATATTATTACAAATATTCGTACATCTAACTGACTCGTTCTAAGAAACAATCTACTGTATTAAAATATTATGTTATCTATTACTGTTTTTGCCGGTGATATTCATACCGTCGAGAAGATAGTCCTGCGTTGAATCGTGGATGCCCCATGGTTCGTAAGAAACGCAGACATTTGAAGGGATCTGCAATACATGACGGTAACCAAGAGGGTCAACCGGAGAGCCAGGAAACGTTCAAGCAGAATATTACCCGACCCCGAGGTCATAGGAACGGCCACTGACTATGACTCGGAAGAGGCCAGGCTGCATAAACTCCAAGTGACTGTGGATCCAGGGTAAGTACGAAAAACTGACTTAACAGGTTCCTTTTAGATGAACTATTGTCCAATGTACATGTACACTTTATCAATAGATGTCAGAGGACCGATAAATACCCACAGAACTCGGTATAGCTCGGGAAAACGAGCTAGCTTGCGCTTCCGAATCTAGAGTCTATAATCTAGAGTCAGCCCTATCCGTCATCAGGTGGAACAGGCCGTGTCCTGTTCCAGGTCTATAGCTCAAATACCTTCCTGGCGATAGAAATTCCAACTGCGCAAAGCACTGTGAACATCGCTAGACAGACTAACAACCTTTTTACCCAGGGACCCGCGACAGATGAAATACCCTCGGAGGGTTAGGCAGTCGACGAACAAAAAGACAAAATAGGAAGACAGAAGACCGTCTAAAGAGACGTTGGTCCCCAACACCAAAGAAGGTACATGCAGAATCACCGCTGCTTCTAGTAGCTCTTGCGGCGAGTCTACCCCTTAAGAAGGCGGTCCATGTCTATAGCGATAAGAAGGGTAAAGAGTAGTAATCCTACTCGGCCTAAACCCAATTATTTCAGGATGTTCTTCAGTGTCAGATTGGGCGAGTGAAATAGTCAAAAACAATCTAAACATTTGTTTAGAAAATATCATCGTCCAAATCATTGAAAGCTCAAAAAAAATGGGAGCAATATTTTACTGAACAATTGAATTGAATCTGTTCAAACAATTGAATCTGTTTCGAAGAATATGTATTGATAGTTGTGAAAAACTTCAGATGTTATTTTCGAGTTACTTACCCAGATAGTAAGTTCTTCAAATCACTGTTACTTTTCCCTTTTATAAAAATTTTACAGAATCTACAGACGGCACTGTTTTGCAACAAATATTGGAGGATAATTTTTTTTTTAGATATACGTTTTGGTTACTATTACCTATCAGTAACATATAAGTCGGAAATCGACAAAGGAACCACCAAACCGCCAAGCGGTTATCAAAATAGTTCCCGAATAGCAAAGCTATTACATAATCGCTCTAGGACACAATTTATTTTTTGAAACCTTATCTGATCGTGCAGAAACACGAGAAAGGGGTCGAGGATCGCTTCTGGGTATAATTCAATGCCTAGTGGGGCTTTAGCCCGAGGAGTAGTTGTTTCCTAGAGCGATTATGTAATAGCTTTGCTATTCGGGAACTACTTTGATAACCGCTTGGCGGTTTGGTGGTTCCTTTCTCGATTTCCGACTTATATGTTACTGACAGAGATCGTATTGATAAATATGTATACGCCATAGAGTTCATTTGGCATTTGTCCTGGATCGGCGTACCGTGTACGGCACTGATGAGAACTAATAAGTTCGAAACAGCTGTATGTCGTTCGGTTCCGATCCGGGACAAATGTCGGATCCTACCTGTGGCGGGTTTTATTTTTTGATACTATTACCTACTCAATAATAACTTAAAATTTATCACTAGATAAATGGATAGAAAATAAAACTATTATCAATGTAATAGTACTTCTTTCCTTTTACATTTTAGGGATACAACAATGTTGATAGTATCTCTAAAATGTAACCCTTTTATTAGAATGGTAAAGTCTGCTAATGATTTACTGTACTACTTACCGATATATAAGTATGTCGATGAAAACATTATTTATGTATTTCATGTTTTTATAGCGTGCAATATAGTTATAACATAAAACATAAATCGAGCATAAAATTAATATAAAGAAATGCAGGGGAAAACAATACATACTGTTACATTATTTCTTTTGTATGGTGTTGAAAATATGTACAGTTAGATACCTATTTAAGCCGTGTAGGTTATTTACATATTATTTTAATATGATTATGTATCCGAGCGCAATATTTATTTTTGTATGCCATATAGGAAATAAGTACTTATAAATATCGCTTGCATATTAAAAGCCTTAATACTTGAAGTTGGTTAAGTGTCAGATCGCTTCTTATAAATGAAAGTATCTAATTTAACAAATGGGGCAAGATAATGTAAAAATAGATTAACTAATTCTTCCTACGTCTAGTTCCGAATACAATTGGTGGGTAGACGTCGTAACTACATTAAATTATCGTAACACATATTTTTTATGTGTAATGCTGAGTTCCTAATTAAAATAGTTTTTACTTATACGGTTCTAGGCGATTTTTTGTTGGATATGAAAACGAGGAGCATCATATGAAAGGTAAGTATGTCGCTGTTAAAATTAAAAAAATATTTTATCAGCTTCGTTCTCTATTTGGTTTTAATTAAAAAAAATCTAAATCATTTGTGCAATGATAGAACGAACCAGGGACGTAGCGTGAGAAAAGAATCTAGGGATGTGATAAAAATGTTATAAGGGGAAGAGCTATAGTATAGTATAGAGAGGTAGAGTATAGAGGGAAGAGGTATAAAGACACTAACCTAAAATGATTAAGCCGAGGTATATATCCTAATTTTTAAAATGAAGATCAATTCTTCGGTTTTTGTTTGTTCAGCGAAAACGTCTATCACTGTTTCTCCAAATGTTGGAGACGATCTCACATCTTCTAACAAGGCACTTTCAATATTTATTAATGCTAAAGCTGACAGTCTTTCTTGCTTTTGAGAATTTCGCGGATAAGTCTTTATTTTCTTTAAACATGAAAAAGATCTTTCCGCGGAACTGATTGTGGCAGGAACAGTCAAAATTAAACTACACAATTTTGATGACTCCGAGAAAACAGAAGATAATTGAAGGGGCATAATATATTGGTGAAGCTCAAACACAGTGCTCTTTTTCATATCGGGATCACTATAAATCACTGAAAGTGCACTTTTTAAACGATTTGCGTCAAAGAATGTTCCATATGTATCTACTAAAGAAGAAAAAAGTTCGTCAGGAAAACGTTTCAGAGATGAAGTAAATTGTGTGGAATCTAGATTTAAGAATTTCTGTTTAGAAATTTCACTAAACTGTTCAAAGTAATAACGTCCAAAATTTCATAAAACAATCATGCGTAGGTGTTTTTCTTATCTTCTTCAGGAATTAAATCCAAACGCATTCTTTTATTTGGTGGTTGATTTTCTAACACAAATCTGTCCATATGGTCCCAAATGTCACTAAACTCGTTTCTTATTTTTTGAATACATGATTTGAAATTGGCGATCTTTTTATTATAGTAACTAATATCTGATATTTTTGTCTGTGGAATTTTAAACAAACTCTCGGAATGTGGGAATATTGCAGAAAATACTGCTAAGAAAAAAATAAAATCAAAGTCGCCCAATAAAGTTAAAAGGCCTCTAGCATAAAGAACGGTTTCTCGATCCCATTCCTCATTTTCGTTTTCCATAATTACCCGAAACAGCGTTTCCAAATATTCCTTATGTTATGGCGACAGTCGCCAAGATGCGTTTATATAATCGCATAACTGAGTCCGGAAATAACGACAATACCTAACTGGGTAAGATCACTGACCTTTTCGCCCATCTAACGCGTAGCTTGGATGTTACGCGGACCATCGCATTTCAGCACTGCAGCAAGTAACGCAGAAGTTTAATAATTTCGGGCGGTTTCACGGCCGATTTTAAATAAAAAAGTTGATGGTAGCGTTTAAAGTAAATAATGCATGTTAGCGGTCGGTTTAAAATAATTAAAAAATTGTAATAAATGAATAAATCGATTGAACTTTTAATAACACTAATTTGCCAATTTTTTAAGGGATGCGACGTATCATTCGCATCCATGTACCCTACTCCCCTGGAAGGAACCTTATATATTTCTCACTTCCTTAGAGTTTAATAAACTATATATGTTGGTGAAAGATTAGTTGGGGTCATTTGTTATCAACAAACAATGGGATAGATAAATATATGTATATCGTCAACAACAAAATGTCTACAATTGCAAGGTGTAGTTTGATATTAATTTTGCCTTGCAATTTTCTGTAACAACTCAAGGTTATGTACACTCTGCTAGTATTTTTATGGTAAATAATATAATAAATATAGTCAAATATTCTCATATTATATAGTATATCGTGCTCTATATAATGCTTTCATGTACCGTCCCATTGATTGCTATTGTTATTTGTTTGTGAGTTAAATTTCTGAAAAGTAATCTTAAAGCAATCTCTTGTTTTTTGATTATTTGATAAAATTAATATTCAGTACATCATTCTTCTCGTTTTTCACTAACCAACATATAATAACCAACCAATAACCAACATATAATAACCAACGCTGTATAATAATAAGAGATTTTATTAGAAACATAATTTGTCATTTTTCAAGAGCACAACAACATAACAAATTTGAAAATCATACTAAATTACACTATTACTACTTACATACTAGTAACCACTTACACTATTTAATTTCTATACCACTTTACAACTAGTCCTAGGAGAAGTGTTGACCCTTCAATATAGAAAGAAAAAAATAGTTTTCTAAAAAACACCAAACCACAAATATGATAATAGTAACTTGGTCGAAGTAAAACTATTTAATAATATGCATTAGATAAATTTAAATCTAGTTTATACTTTCCTCATTTGAATATCAGACATATAATTATTGAGTTCTACTTTCAGTTTTATTTGACTAAATAAGAAAAACGTTACTTTCAGTTTTATCTAACTATTTATGGCGTAATTTCACTACTTTAAAATCGAGTAAACGCAGTCATGTCAGTCACTAATCAAATGTACTTATAGTTTATTTTATCTCTATTTTCCAAATAAAAAATCCCAAACGGCTCTTATCTCATACCATGGCTTGTTTTTATGGCTAGGCTCAGGTAGACTGTTCCGTTTATAGGCAAGATAAGAGAGTTTTTTATTTGGCCAATAGCGATGAAATGAATAACACATATTAGAGTAAGGACAGACAGAGTCGGACTGAAACTAAAAAAATTATATTGCTGTACCTTATTTGGACATCAACTCTGTTTGATATTTTAAATCTTAAAACGAAGGTATTTCTAACTGTTTTCGCAGGATGGTCAACCTCCGAAAGCAGTTGCAAATGCTGGCATAAGTTTTGTACTGCAACATTAAACAGTTGCTTATGTACATAACAATATATACCATATATTATTTTGGCAATAATAATTACCGGTCTATGGCTTACTAGACAGTAACTGGACTATGATGTGTGAGTCAGTTATAATCAGGAATGTGTATCTTACAATTAGTGTATGAGTCAAATATTACGATTACTTAAACTGTAGAATTACTCGAAGACGTCGCACTTCAGGATGAACTACATGTTTCTAATAACAATAGAGTTATGCCTTGATTATACAGGGTTAGTCATAAGTACGGAAACTGTCACATACCTCTGGAGCTGCTGATCAGATTTGTATGAAATTTAGTATACAGGGATAACAAAGTACTACGGATTCGAAAATGTCAAACTCAATTGCCAGTGATGTGCCAATGAAATTGGCACTAAATAGGCAAATGTTGATACGTTTGTACCTACTTTCTTCAAAAGTTATGTCAGATTTATTATTTTAAATGAAATACCCTATATGTTATATTTTATTCGAAAAGAACAGAACAAATGCTATACGACAGATTACAAAGAAATTTTCAGTTTTTGTTGCATAGCTTATTTTTTCAGTATACCAAATATAATTAAAATCTGATCAGCGGTTCCAGAGATATGGGACCATTTTCTGTCTTACTGCTAACCCTCTATAAAAGAACAGTTTAGTTTTGGAAACGTATTAAAAATAGTCCCAGTGAGAACGAAATCGTGATAGTGTGCAGTTTATTTACAATGGATCGAAGTATAATTTGTTGTAGATTATTTCAAAAGTTATAACGATGTTTCACAACCACTGTTAAAAGTATTACATTATACATTAAAATAGTGCTTATTCTTTATGACTTCAGAGTGAATATTTTAAGAACAATATGTTAAATTAGACTAGTTATTAGCTAGCTAATAATTAGCTAGTCTCAGGTTTATTCAGTGTCGTTATAATAAAAAAATAATGGGGTTTAAAAGGGCGATGATCCCAACCAAATTAGGACTTTTATTTCAAACATTAGTAATGCTATTCCTTGGGCATTGCTAAGTGTATTAAATGTGCAGAATTTGAATTGATTATTATTAAAACTGCCTAAGAAAACATTAAAGATTCCAAAAAATACTGTAAAACCCCGTATCTCGAAAACTTATATGTGTAGAACACAGTTATATATACAGGGTGAGTCGGGAGGAACGGACCAAACTCCAGGAGTGTCTTGTACGCGTGAAAATAATGTAAAAAACTCAAATGTTGTTATCCGATTTTCATTTGTTTTCAAGTTATAGTGTAATTAAAAATAAACAAAATTTCATACATTAACGTTTTGATCATCATAGCGTTATAAATGTTCAAAAATACTGCCATTCACCTTTAAACATTTTCTGCTTCTTCTACGAAGGGCGCCTGTAGTTCTCCTGATTGAGTCACGTCTTTGTTTAAGATCGGCTGCAGCATTTCTAATACGTTGAATTAGTGCATCCCGAGTGTCCACTTTTACTTTATACACTTCATCTTTGAACCAGCCCCATAAACAATAATCTAGTGCTGTGAGGTCTGGAGACCTTGGAGGCCAACTAATAGGACCACCGCGACCAATCCAACGCCCTGGAAACCTTTCGTCCAAATGTTCCTTGACCTGACGAGCGAAATGGGCAGGAGCTCCATCGTGCTGGTAGTACATTTGCATTTTGATGTTTAAAGGAACATCCTCTAGTAGTCCGTGTAATTCATTTTATAAAAAAATTAAATAGCGATTCTCCAAAATGAAAGGGCCAATTAAATAATCATCGACCATACTACACGCGTTTACCGAAAACTTATGTTGAAAGTTCCATACAAAGACAAAATTCCATACGTTTATGATAATCTTCCGGTTGTAGGTGCTGTACTCTCTGTACATGGTATGGATGTAAGCCTTTATGAGCAACTTAATGAAATTTAAGTACGGTCCTGATATACGTAGAATACGACTCGTCCTATTCATGTAAAAAATATACATCTTTTCTGTCTATTTTTCTTTCGAAATACTCAAGACCAAAATCATATATACGTATATGTATATTCCTAATTCAATTTTCTTCTGAAAATATATACATATCAAATTTTATCTATATGCCAGAATTTAAAATTTAAACACCAGTAAAATGCAAATTAAGAAAACCGAAATATGTTTCTTGAACAAAAGAAGACCTTTAGCGATTTTGGTAAATAGGTCATTTGCGAAACAAAAATTCGCACGTCGTTAATATTATCTATTTCTGTGAATGCTCCAACTATTTTCCTTAAATTCATAGAAACGCGTTTTCGAATCACCCGTTTCCGACATAAAAACTATTTTCCGCTCGTCGAAGGAGAAAATAACTTCTAGTTTATTTTCTCTTCGAATACCGAATCGCTTACCGAAGACATAATTCGAAAATAATTTAATTTTGTTTGCTTATAAGCTCGGCATGTGTATTTTTAGAAAAAATTCCTCTACACACTTTCTTCAGCAGTTATGTTGCGTATGCACGCAAGGTGCGAAGTAAAAGAAACATCCGTCGATAGCCGAAGGCCGGACTACTACTTTCTTTTTCACTGGGTAATGTAATGACGATGGCTTTAATTTATTGTCTATTTTTTGTCGGAGTTTTTTGGCGAGCCGTCTACACACCCACTTCTAGAATTCTTCCTCGACACCTGGTCGGTTCGTGAACCTCTGATATACAGGGTTAGGCGAGAATCATGCATGGAGAGTTCGGATCATGATGACCATATCGCAACATCAGTAATCATAATCAAATAGATCTGTATTAATAATACAAACATAACACCATAATTCGATTACGTCGTATTACATTGTTGTGGAATACACAAAACTTACAGATATGTGTAGGCAACGAAATTATTTTCATTAAGCAAGTACTAAATTGAATGAACAAACATGCCTAATAATTTTTCTAGCCAACTTTATGCGAATCAAAGGATGGTTAATGTTATGTTGAAAATACAAACTACTTTGTATTTTGAACATAATGGATCATGTGAATGCTTTCCAAGAATATGGATCAGGAACCTTAGAGGTTTTTGTTAACAGTAACACGAATAATCAAAATTCTTCATGATATCTAAAGAATTATTCTATAATACAATGGGTAGTGCTTTAGAATATTTATCTAGAATATTTAGTTAGCGCTCTAGTATATCTAGAATAGTACTCTATAATTCAATATAAATGTATGTTTATAGGAATAATGCCAATACAAATCGGTTTAGGTTTTTTATTGAATTTTAAAGATCAGTCAGAATAAATTTTTTGGTTTACAAATAATGTTTTCATCAAATAAAAATAGATACAAAAATAATGAATAAAAACCAAAGACACGGTAAGACTAAATAGTTCTAATATATTGTTTTGGGCGTTAATATTAATAATAACAGTAATGACAGCTCAACGCAAATAACATAAAGCACTATAATATTAGCAGTATAACAGAAGAACAAGATGAGAAAACAAGAGAAGTTCATAAAACTGTCGTAGTGAATGTCAAAGGCAACACTAGAAATGAAACTGGAAAATGTAACAAGATTATACAAAAACAAAACAGATGATTAAAAACTCAGTTTTTAATTATCTTCTCATGATGAACTTTGTCGGCGAATCCATCGAGCAACGTGTAATCTTTCGGTCTTCGTGGAAAACTGGTCTCCCCTTTTTGTTGCTGTAGCCCCCGAAGGTTTAAGCACATCCTCAAGAATATACAAAGTCGTAGATACACATTTTACGTAGGTCAAACTAAAAGAATAATAAAGAGTAGATCCAGGAAACATATACCGCACTTCAAATACGTATGACAGAACTGGAAAATCAAAAGTAGGCGAGGTAGGCAATAATATAAATCAACATCATTTAACAATATTAAAATCCGTAAACGACCATAGACAACCTAATTGTTGAGAGTTGTAATTTTCTTTACTGTATTGCAGTAGCTTTTTTTTTATAAAAGAAAACACTGCTAAGAAAGAATTAAAATCAAAGTCGCGCAATAAAGTTAAAAGGCCTCTAGCACAAATAACAGTTTCTCGATCCCTTTCCTCATTTTTATTTACCACAATTACCTGAAACAGCGCTTCCAAATCTTCCTTACGTTAAGGCGACAGTCGTTAAGATGCGTTCACATAATCGCATAACTGAGTCCGGAAATAATGACAACACACACTCGAGGTTCCACTGTTGATAGCGTAAGATCACTGACTCTTTCCGCCGGCTAACGCGTAGCTTGGATGCAACGTGGACCATCGCATTTCAGCACTGCAGCAAGTAACGCGGGAGTCCAATAATTTCGGGCGCCTTCACGGCCGATTTGAAATAACATATTTCATGGTAGCGTTTAAAGTAAATAATGTATATTTGCGGTCGGTTTAAAGTAATTAAAAAATAGTAATAATTGAATAAATCGATTGAACTTTTATATAACACTAATTTTCTAATTTTTAAGGGATGCGATGCATCACTCGCATCCATGTACGCAACGCCCCTGGTTTTAAAAATATGTATATCACAGACAGTATAAATGTGGATATTTAAATAAAATTTACTGTTAAAAGTTACTTTCTGACAGTAAATTAACATGTTTCACTAAAATTTTAGTCGAGATTAATTTGAATTTTTGAAGTTAAATCTTCATTTGACGTTACCGCTAATAATAGTATCCTGACAAAGTTTCCGAATATTTAAATTACATAAAACTAATTTAGTCCCACGCATTCTAATTAGTAATTACTGTTATGTCATTTAAATGCTCGAGAACCTACAGTTAACAATAATTGATAATAAGTTTGTTTGCGTTTCACGTTATAAAAATGTTTATGAACAGGTGTTAGTCTCATACATATATACACTCGACAGAAAGAAATACATAAACAAATACTTAACCAGAATAAAAATGCCCAGTATTAACTCTCCGGAAGTTATTAAAATGCCTGTAGAAGATATATAAACTTATATATGTACGTACTATGATTCGGTCGTATCAAATAATTTCTGAAAAATCGTAGATGACAGTCACGATCGGCTGGTTTGAATGTTAATGTTCTCTAAGCCTTCATTGCCTTTATCTACGTAAAAAATATATAGGGTGTTTCAATAGGGACGCTTGAAATTTGTTAGGTTATAGCGGCCATGTTGTTAAAGCAACATCTGTCAAATTTATTGTGAATCGTTTAGTAGTGTATGGCAAATTACCATGGAAGGTTATAGTGTACAACAATCTGTGAAAATCATCAAATTTTTATTTTCAAAATCAGTGTTCCGTTCGAGAAATGTTCCGCATATTCCGTGATTTTTATCCTCATCACAACCGTCCCGCCGAGTCGACTATACAACGTTTGGTGGTCAAATTAGAGTCAACCGGTTTGGTAAATAATCAGCCAATACCCGTACGTAATCGAAACGTAAGGTTTGCTGAAAACATCGCTGCTGTGCGTGAGAGTGTACAGGAAAACCCGAGGTAGTCAATTTATCGTCATTCACAAGAACTTTGTTTTTCTGCGATTTCAACTTGGCGAATTTTGCGTCGGGACTTGGGTCTGCACCTGCATAAAATCCAACTGACCCAGGAACTAAGGAAGATAAACGACCATAGACAACGCTGTGTTTGCTGATTGGGCTCTGGAGTAGTTGGAAGTTGATCCAAATTTCGTCAAAAAAATTATCTTTAGCGATGAGGCCTATTTTTAGATTAGATGATATGTGAATAAGCAAAATTGTCGGATTTGAGACGATACCAATCCATACGAGATACAGCAGCATCAAATGAATCCCGAGAAAGTCTCTGTTTGGTGCGGATTTTGGTTTGGCGGAATCATCGGTCCGTATTTCTTCCAAAACGAAACTGGCACTGCCATAACTGCCAATGGCGAGCACTACAGATCAATTACAAACAACTTCTTGTGGCCTAAACTGGATGATAGGAATACCAACGACAGTGGTTCCAACAGGAGGGCGCTACGTGTCACACAGCGCATGGCACGATGGACATTCTGCATGAGCGATTTGAGGGCATGGTTATCTCGTGCAGCGGCGACGTGAACTGGCCACTGGAATCGTGCGACTTAACGCCCTTATACTTCTTCCTTAAGGGCTATCTTAAATTGCAGGTCAATGCGAATAAACCGAAAACAATTAATGCCCTTAAAGTCAACATAACGAAAGCTATCAAGCAAATTCAGCCAGATTTATACGACGAAGCCATCGAAAATTGGACCTCCCGAATACGTGCCACCAAACAAAGCCGCGGTGGACATTTGAACGGCGTTATATTCCATACTTAATGCCAGAAAATATTTTTTCAAATAAAAAAAATGGGTGGATATCTCAGACACAACTTGTTTTATTTACGTTTATAATCGAGCGTCCTTATTGAGAGACCCTTTATTATTCGGTGGTATCAAATAATTTCCGAAAAATCGTAGATAACAATCACAATCGGCTGGTTTGAATGTTAATATTCTCTAAGCTTCTATTGCTGCATCTACGTAAAAAATATACATCTAATCTTATCAATACATTTTTCTGGTACTTAAAAATATATGATAACTGTCATACTTATTCATAGGAGAAGCGTAATCGAAAATATCAAGCGTTATTAGATTTGGAATTTTAAGGATTTTCCATCTTATCACATTACCACATACTCTGTGCTTATAAATTTTTAGATATCTACGTAAATATAAACCCAGCATGACTCAATTATTTATTCGATAGATAAGGGGCGATGTCGGTTACTCTAGACTGTTAGTCACTAACATTTCCATGGGAATTAAACTATTTTTTATCTTCGAGACTAGTAATTAGATCTTGTATGTTTGATTTTTAATCTTTATGGTTGTAGGGCGCTTTGTAATTTTTTTCTTTTAAGCCTCCAGTATTCTTGAGATGGTTTGCAAATTGTAGGTATACATATATCAGTGAAATTGAAACAACTAGTTATTATTTGCCAAGAAATAGACTCCTGAGAGAGATGCTCAAAAGTGAAAAACGTTCTGGAAGAAATGTTTTCAAGAGGATCGATATGTGTGAACATGGATGGGCGGGGATGAAGGAAATTCCTGATAATGAAGTCGAATACACCTATAGGGTGTCTCATTTGGAACTATAGGGTGTGATTTGTGAATAAAACTAATAATATTTGACAAACTGACTTTTTTATTTTTTAACATAAAGTGGAGGCGATACAGAAATTTACGATGTTGTAAATGGATTGTAACTTTTAATTGTTGTGTCAACTGGATTTTGTATGCTGACAGATACAGATCTTTCTTTAAAATTCGATGTGTGGTGACTATTGACAGTTGTTGTGCACGACGTCGAATTGATGTGTTTGGATACTACCGTACACTTTTTCTCACTGCATCAACATTCTCATCTGACAGACCTCAACGAGGACATATTGGTGCTGCCTTATCAACAACAGAACCCATCTCCTCAAATTTCTCGATTAAATTACGAACTGTTAACTCTGTAGGGGCTTCATTTTGTCCTAATTTTGTGCGAACTTTTCTTAATGCAACTTTTAATGATCGCTCACTCTCATAAAATAGTTGTATACAAACTACTTCTTGTTGAACTGTTAATCGCGGCACGCTGACGTCGTATGGTTTGCAGATAACAGTCGTTAAGTATTGACGCCCAATCATTGATAGAACACACATGGCGCGCAATTCAAATCCTATGAGACACCCTATAGATGTATTCAATAACCGTTCAGAACTTTTCTATATCTTGTGAAACATGAAAAACTTATAAAATTTTTACAAAACTAAGATGGAGAAATTGAAGAAGATAAATTAAAAATCTTTTTAGTGACAGATGACTGTTATGCGTAGAATTTACATTGAATTGAACTGGTGTTTCTTCCTTTGAATGTAACGGCTAATGTATCCAAAGCAAGGACTGATAAATAAACATAATTTTACACCAATAAAAGGTATTCTCATTGCGTCATCCCTCCATGACGCAAACTTGGTTAGCGTAACTCGCGTCGAGCGCTTCAAAAATATTTTGGTGTTTGTGGAAAGCTGATCTCCTTGTCTTTGATTACAGTTTTGACAGAAGATCGTTCACAATTTGCGATCAATACGGAAAAGTTTGCTTCTTCTAATGGATCGTTTCTCTATATGTTTGATCACTAACATCATCAGCAGTGAAGATGTTGGTCTCAAAATAATCCATCTGGGTTGATAAAAGTTTCAAGGTATTATCGGATAAAACATACTCAAATAATTCAATCTCATCAGAATTCGCTCACCTTTGGTGGTGGTATTGAAGATGCTTCCATTTCAGAAATATGGCGTTCTATCTTACCCAATAAGTGATAATAAACTGTCAATTAACGGGGAGACAGATTAATAGAAAGAGAGACATAGAAGGGAAGGGTGACATAATGGTAGAGTGTGGGAGGGAGAGATGGGGAGAGTGAGGAGACAATGTTATGCCCAGCTATATCACTTAACCTGACTACAGTAACCTTTGAAATTACTCTCCAACTAATCGAGATGAATTTTTGATTTGAATGCTATATATTTTCAAACAGAAGTGAAAAAAGTGGCATGCATAATATAAATAGACATACTCAATTGACATGTAGAACATCATCATCATCATCATGTGGTCATCAGTCCTAAGACTGGTTGGACGTTAACTTCCAGCTTCTCCTATCTTGTGCTAACCTACGCATTTTGCTAATTGTGCTACAACCTACATCCCTTACTATTTGCGAGCAGTAGTCTAATCTAGGCCTACCTCTGCCTTTCTGCACTCCTATTGCTGCCTTCAAAATATCGCGGACTATTCCCCCATGTCTCAGCAAGTGACCTACCATTCTATTTCTTCTCTTCTTTATGTTTTTCCACATACTTCTTTTCTCGCCGACTTTCTCTAATACTTCTTCGTTTCTAACCCTATCAGTCCACGGTGTTTTCATCATTCTTCGGTAACACTACATCTCAAAAGCTTCTAATTTCTTCCTACTTGCTTCCCCAACCGTCCAGATTTCGGAACCGTATAGTGCCGTGCTCCATACATACGTTTTCAAAAATCTCTTCCTTGTTTCTAAGTTTATTACCCCCGAGCATAAAAGTGATTTCTTTTTGTTAAAAGCTACTCGACCCTGCGTCATTCTTTGTTTTATATCTTTATCTATATATTCTTCCATCCCAATTTATTTTACTTCCTAAATAAGTGAAGTCTTTAACTTCCACCAATCTTCCATTATTAATTTGTACTTTCGTTTTTGCTCTGCTCTCGCGCTCTCTGCACACCGATAATTTAATGCACCTGCGTATTTCGATAGCAATCAAATCTTCGTCACCAGGATATATTTTGTTCGCATTCGAACAAGGAACAGTATTTCCTGACAAATATTGAATTGCTATCGCAATATGCATCTACAGGTACATTATAATATCGGTTGTGGTTAACAGGAATATAATAAATGTATCGTACTTGCGAAAACCACAAAATAATTATCGTGTGATGGTTTTTTAATGCTTTTTAGCCAATTAACATCATTGAGGTCTCTATTTTGTTCATTTTTTTTTTATCCTCAGTAGGTCAAGCGATGTGGATAAAAATATACAACGAAAAGAGTTTCATTTATATCTATTGCATTTCAATCATGCCCTTAAAAAGAAAGAAATCGTATAATTTCACCCGTAGGTCTAAGTGAAAATTGCTTAAACAATAAATTTAATAGTATGTAATTTGAATCACGACAAAGTAATTAATTTTGCGAGTCATAATGCAGATATTTATTGCACATTTAATTATACTACGACAATTAATATATGTTCTACTTTTCTCTAAGTGTGCGTATTAACAGAACACGCAGTTCTTATACAGATTATATTAGAAAATAAAGGTTTTTGATCCGATTTCGAGGAAATATATTAAAACAATTTTGTTATTTATGTTAACAACTTGATTTAAAAATAAGGCTACTATATCTGACGATATATCACATAATTTCTCTGTATTACATATGGATTTCCGGACATCCGCTCTGATACAGTCAACAAAAGGGTCATTTACAAACACTGATATGACATATTATAACAGCGTTTAATAAATAATTATATGGAAGATGTAATTTTTTATACAATGGCGATACTTGCGACACTTGAACCTTGATATGATTAACTGCTTTTCCGTTACGCTACGGTGAGTAAAGGCGTCACGAGCATTACTTGAAATACGACACATTTTCGGTCTATTTGCCCGGACAAAGCCTAATAAAATGCTATGAATAATGAGATAGTGATTAATCTGAGATAAACATGGCGAGTGTAATAAATTTATTCAACGGTTACTAAACGAAGGTTTTTGTTCGGAGGAATCGCGGAATTTATTAAGTCGGATGTCATTGACTTGGACTTAATTTAAGCCACTTTAAGGCGCGTAAATATTAAATCATCTTTTTTAACGTATCTACGTGTGATGTTTGGGAAAGGCCTGTGGATGCTTAAGTTGTATTAGAAAATTAAACGAATGGTAGGTCTTTAAGATAGTTCGTCTTAAATAAACGTTGTTGTTTTTAATATACCAAAAACAGTATTTCAGTTTGGAACATTGATCAAACGCATACATCAAATCCATATTAGTGACATTATTATACATATTATTATAATCCAAACAATTAAAAAGTAACCTGTCCTTTAATCACATAAGATTATCAAGATCAGATCGATTATGTAATAGCTTTGCTATTCGGGAACTACTTTGATAACCGCTTGGCGGTTATCAAAGTTACCTGTGGCGGGTTTTATTTTATGAAACCTTATCTGATCGTGTAGAAACACGAGAAAGGGGTCGAGGATCGCTTCTGGGTATAATTCAATGCCTGGCGGAGCTTTAGCCCGAGGAGTAGTTGTTTCCTAGAGCGATTATGTAGTAGCTTTGCTATTCGGGAACTACTTTGATAACCACTTGGCGGTTTGGTGGTTCCTTTCTCAATTTCCGACTTATATGTTACTGCTAGAAATTGGTTTGATAACATGGAGAGGTACATAAAGTTGTGCATTGAATAAAGCAAGGATATGTTGAGCAGTACTTTCTTGCTGTTGTGGTACCAATGTACCACATTGGTGGTAAAGATGTACCACATTAGTGGATCGACATATCAAGAAAATATGTAATGGACCACTAGCAATACATTGCCGTGAAATGCATGTAGACAACAATAGATTAATTCCAAGAAGTAAGGAGTTAAATTATGTTCTTTGTCTTAATGTGGTCATGTTTTCTATTGATGAAAAGCATAATTAACCCAAAACTTAATTCAATATTGCCTATATTTAAGGTAAATGTATCGAAAGTAGCACTTTCTATATATTTCGAATGTAATGAGACCATTACATTCTCTCTTGATGATGCAGCTGTATAATATCTCAACTTGGCAACTCTGTCTGTATAGTGCTTGACAAATTCTAGTGACTTTAAGACTGCTGAAGTCAATATTGAAGATTAACGTGATGTATGCACTTTTGATAGTGAAGAGCAGTGAACGGATAGAGGAAATAGAGGGAGATAAAACACCACAGGAGATTATAATAAATCAGTTCTAAATCGGGTGGTAGTACCCTCCATAATATAGTTCTTCATGGATGAATTAATTATGTCGTAATTAATTAAAAGTCTGTTGATAACTTCTCGAGATGTGTGCAGTAGATGTTGTGATAAGGATTTTAGCGTAACGATATCGAGCCTGAAGAATCTCATTGTCAGTAGTAAATGAGTTGTAACAGCCAGTGTATTCGAATGTTTGATTTGTGTATACTACATTCGATGCTTCCAATATAATTATAAACATGTTAGAATACTTTCGAGTCTATTCTCGATTAGGTATATACAAGTAGAACCTTCTAATATTAGTTTTCTTTTTTATTACTTATCAACTTACAATCATCGGATGGCGAGGTATAAAGTATATACTCAATTTTGCATAAATTATATATTACATATATACGTACACTTATAAATTAAACTCGTTGACACCATATTTTGATATTCAAAAATGATCAGAATACTTAATATCGCTTCTAAGGTTTCTTGATTCTAGTGAAAGTTATTATAATCGGTGCAGCAGTAAGCAAATCTAACTAATTGATATTCATTGGAGGAAATTGGTCGTCATTTCCTGCTCTGAATTTAATCTAGAGAGGAGACTTCTTCAATTGTAGAACAAAAATATTTCCTTTATTCGACCTGCTATAAGAAATGCAATTATTCTTTTTATCATTAGCCTGTAAGCAAACGATTCAATCTATTTTAAATATTTTAGTGTATTCGAAATGAAAATAATGTGTAAATTATAGAAATGCTATAGCTTAACTTATGCTTGAAATATGGCTTCATATCATATCGTTGTTTTTTTTTGTATGTACATATGTATAATATATGTATGTATAATTTCTTTAAGAGCAGTGAGGTAAAAATCAAGGTAGGTGTCATAAAAACTGTTTTAACAATAAAATGCGTTTTGTGCAACTGCAAAGAAATAGATCAATTCGAGATGCAGTTTTATATTAAAACCCATAAAAACTTCGTATTCTGGAAGAGCAGAACATGTTGTCAGAAAAAGGATCTTCCCTCTTCTGGAGTTTATTTTTTTCAATTGGTATTCACTGGAGAAAAATAAATCCAAACCGGTTCATATTCAGTGGTCTGTTAGCTCACCAGGTTTATATGTGTTTGATTATTTTTTATAATGATACTAAAAAGTATGGAATACAATGACAATCCACAGAACTTGTTGACTTTACAGTGTCAAGGATATCATGAGTGTGCCTCGATAGCTCAGCGGTCAGAGCAACCAACCGGCAATTGGGAGAGCCGGGTTCGATTCCCGGTCAAGGCATGATGCACTCTTTATCCTTACTATCGCCAAAATAGGTTTCAAAAAGAGACTTGCATATTTTGAAACTATTTGAAATGTGGTATTTAAATACAGTCTCTCTCGGAATCTCTCGATTGTCTGTAGTTGAAGAGTGAACTTATTAGTTGGTCATAGAAAAAACTCGCGGATAAAAGCTGTGGTGTTGGTGTCGTATGTGCTATTGTACTATTTTTCTGAAAATAAACAAGCTGGGTTTCATTATCATGTAGTGGTTGAACAAATTCAGCCAAAAAGCTATTTCGGTACTATTATACACTCATAGTGATATTATAAAAATGCCCAAATAATTATTTTGCAAGAAGTTTTATTTAAACATAAATTCTGTGAGGATGTGTTGGAGGTTCTACAAAAATATGGAGATTATCAGTGGTGCACATTTAGAGAACTGCGTTGAAACCACCTTGATAGACAAAATCACGCTTCGTCAGAAAAAAAAGTGTTAAACTTAACACCATTGGCAATACCCAAGATGTCTGCGGTGGTCTACTTGAAAAAGCGCTTGATATGATTGAATGTTATGGATACAGGTCTGTGTTCTTGCTTCAATCGTTCGGCATGTTGTACAGAAAAATTCGATTTCTTGAGATAGGCGCTTCAAATGTTTGTATTCAAACACGAGACTAATTGACGAATATGGTTAATATAATTTAGAAAAATAAATGTTTTCATCTATCTGTGAAACAAGCCATTGTGTCGGTTACACCATGTTCCTATATTAAGTCTAAAAAATATACTAAAAGAAAATTTTGTATATTTTAGATTAGTATTGGAGAAGACCCTATAGCTAAACATGTATGATGAAAGTGATGAAGTACGTAAAATATTAGCAACAGTATTGGCTTCAACATAAACCTTGATGTAGATTCAAACAAGTGACAATATTAATTCATCCAACTGTGACATTAACGAAGACATGACATTAATGTGACCTTTACGTAAAAGCTTTAAAATATATAACATATATTAACTGTTTAAAAGCTTTAAAATATATAATATATATTAACTGTTTAGGATGTACTATCACCACTAATTTTTAATCTGTACATCGAAGAGGCGATTAATGTGGTAAAAGATAGAGTGGATTTCGGGATTAAAGTACAGGGACAGAAACTAAAAATGCTGAGATTCGCGGATGATATAGCAGTATTAGCATCTAGTAAGGAGGAATTAGAATCAGCATTGAACGAAAAGGAGGCAGTGTTGACAGAGGAATACGGAATGAGGGTGAATAAAAACAAAACTAAAGTGTTAGTGTGCAGAGGGCATGAGAGCAGAGCAAAAACGAAAGTACAAATTAATAATGAAAGATTGGAGGAAGTTAAAGACTTCACTTATTTAGGAAGTGAAATAAATTGGGATGGAAGAAGCGATAAAGACATAAAACAAAGAATAGCGCAGGGTCGAGTAGCTTTTAACAAAAAGATAGCACTTTTATGCTCGGGGGTAATAAACTTAGAAACAAGGAAGAGATTTTTTAAAACATATGTATGGAGAACGGCACTATACGGTTGCGAAACCTAGACGGTAGGGGAAGCAAGTAGGAAGAAATTAGAAGCTTTTGAGATGTGGTGTTACCGAAGAATGATGAAAATACCATGGACTGATAGGGTTAGAAACGAAGAAGTATTGGAGAAAGTCGGCGAGAAAAGAAGTAGGTAGGCCACTTGCTGAGACATGGGGGAATAGTCCGCGATATTTTGGAGGCAGAAATAGGAGTGAAGAAAGGCAGAGGTAGGCCTAGATTAGACTACTGCTCGCAAATAGTAAGGGGTGTAGGTTGTAGCACAATTAGCGAAATGCGTAGGTTAGCACAAGATAGGAGAAGCTGGAGGTTAGCGTCCAACCAGTCTTAGGACTGATGACCTCATGATGATGATTAACTGTTTAGAATATATGGAATTTTGATAACCAAACACTATTATCTGGAATCTGAAATGTCATGATCACTTTTCTTTTGCAGAAACTTAAGATTTTTAGCAATAGATGCAAGATGAAAATTAGTTACATTTTCAAAAAATCAGATTAAGTTTATTCCCTAGCTTTAAGTACGATTGTTGATGAGTTCCCTTTGTGGTTTTCCATTAGTCCTTACAATCTCGGTGAGTGAGGATTCGAAGAAATATTTTAAAAGTTTACAAACCACTATTTCTTCGATAAAATTGTTTGATGTCTGTTATAGAATAGTTTACTGCTTACAATAAATATTTTCGTTAATATTAGGAATGGAATGAGTGTAGGCCATTGTAATACAGACCCTAACTGGTCATTCCCCGAAGAGTGGCCTAAAGAACGTTAACACCAATTTAGATTTAAAAAGCTGATTTGACTTTTTCAAAGCCACCATATTACAAACAAGATAATGATTTTTACTACAGCCTTACATCGTAACAAAAATAGTAATTCCAAGAAATGAGATATCTCGTAGTTATAATATAAAAGGACATTAATATGTATTTTGCAAGAGGTGTTCAATTCTACTATATCCTTATACACTATGTTGCTTTTATTCTTCTAAAAAGAAAAGTGAAACTCAGATTGGAATGATAACACCGATAATGTAGTACAATCAAGAGAAATCATTTAGTGTATTCACGGATAATTCTTTAACTTAAATATAAATTTTTATAATGCAAATTGATTTATATTAATCTAGAACGTTTTGTGAAAATGAGAAAATTACAATAAATACTACAACATTACAACAAATATAGGTATGCATAAAATTTTCCACCTACTAAGATCTGCTATGCATGACAATAAAAATAAATATAAATAACAATACCAACAAGATTAAAATTCAACTGATTATATTTGTTTCTCTCAAGTAGCTCACACCCACAAAAATGACTTAAGTCGGTATATCTCAACCTTGAGCTATAAAATATATGACCAATTAAAACAATTAATTTAATTTTTCCAACCGTCGAATGTAACGAAATAGTAGTCTGTAAATAAAATTATCTGCATCATTTACAACTGTGTAAACAAAATTCATGTGAATTTTCATACTAGCGTAGATATATTATGTACATACACATACTATAAAAAATTACTATTAATGCCAGCAGGCTTTTAATTAATTTCGCATTGAAATCACTGCCAGTCTTTTTTCAACTACTCACTTGTTAATACATGTCAATATTACACGGCTCGTTGTAAACGTTACTTCGACAATAATAAATTACATCTGATAACATAAAACCCTTGTAAAACACAAAGGAGATGAGTTAGACTATACTTATCATGGCTTTTACTTAAACCGCTTGCAAATTCATCACCCAGGTACACTTACCTGCGACTTTTTCGCGAAACAAACGCACAATTGGTATTCACCTGCAGATAAACAAAAGACAAGTGAAGGTGTGTTGGTGAAAGTCACAGCTAGCGTGTTTAACTTGTGTTCTTAATAAAAACACGACCGTCACCTCACGGCAGTAGACGTACACTGAGAGACAAATGAATAAAAGCTTAGTTTTATCTTTCTTTCCCTATACTATGACACGCTGAGCGACCGGCGACGGCTGTTCCTTTACTCCAGTGCATAATATCGGAGATGGAACGAGAATTTCCTATGCATTATGCATGCATGCGTGCCCGAGATAAGGCTGGCTGTACGCATGACACACTTATTGCCACTTTATTGACTGGCCCATTGATTTTTTAATTGTTTTCTGCAGGCTATATTTACCAACAGACCATAGGTACAGGTATACACATTTCAGACGAATAGATAAGACAGAAATAGAAAATATATTATTAAAAGATAATTAAACAATTGCACGTATTTTGAAAATAAATCTTTATAGGTATGTATCTTTCGACAATCTGTTTTCAATAAAAAAACTTAGACTTCGACCTCATTTATGTTTCAGAAAAATAGATTAATCTAAATCCTTATAAGTTTCGTTTAGTTGGCAATACTTTTAATTGTAAAACAATATTTATAATTGAATGTCAAAATATAATAATTTTTAATCAAGGTAAAAGAATATGTAGTATAATAAAAGAAAACCCCAAATTGTTGCACTGAAACTATTCAGAATACTATAAATTCATATATCGGAATCATTTTAACACAAACCATTTTATTTGTATAACTAAATGGTCATAGTATCCCAAACAACATCCATGATATATTTTTCAAACATATAATACATCAAATTTAACTCCTATATATATATATATATATATATATATATATATATATATATATATATATATATATATATATATATATATATATATATATATATATATATATATATATATATTAGGTACGCCACTGGCTATTCTGAATTTAATATTCTTTGGAGTGTAATAGGTTCATTTTTTGTATTTATCTTGTATAAAATGTTTCTAATTATTTTAATCACACATGAGTTTACTTATAAATAAAATTATAAATAATAATTCACTGACGTTCTTTCGACATATTAACACTATAATCACCAATCAGTAGATCTATTTAAAAAAAAAAGAGTACAGGAAATATTCATTACTCTTATTGAATCAATACTGAATTTAAAGTTTTTCTTTTCTCTCATAATTTCAGAGATATTAGAATTAACCATACTTTATTAAAAATTCGTGTGAACGAGTGCGCAGCAGGCAACCTTCAACACGGAAATATGTTCATGATGGTTACATAGGTATGTTAAAAATTTATATTATTCATTTACAATTATAAAAAACATATAGACGATGCAATATAACATTCTTTGTGAAATAATTCTAATTAAAGGAAGGGTCTTTTGTAACATTTCTTTAATAGTCCAATATTTAAATTTATTAAATTAACATCTCAAATAACTTTATAGAGATTACGTTGGTATCCCAACAATACCGATTGTGGAAGAAGAAGACAGATAAATTGACAGCCAGCTGTGCCAGTTCGCCAGTTGCTATACATTAACCAAACTTTTTTCTAAAAATCCAAAAAGTTATTTACATGACTGTGCTTGGAATTACAGCGACGATGGAAAATGCTGGCTCAAAAATAGGGCATTTAGAAGATGAGGCTCTAAAAAGAAGAGAGAAATTGAGGGTGCTTAAACGTAAAAGGGAAGGAAAAAGTACAGAAAATGGTGAGACACCCGTAGAACAAGAGGGTGAAGTTTTACCTAAACCTATTTTTAGAAGTTATAAGCCATCGGATGAAAAATTGAATGAACTAGTGTTAGATCCAGCTGCTCCAGGAGATGTAAATTCAGAGGTGTGTAAAATTTGTAATGTTCAATAACTGATATATTAAAATACTTTTGATTATACTAATCAATTGTATATATTTCGTATATAGATATTTGTAAATTTGTGTGTGTGTGTATAATAATTAATTAATGCATGTAGGTTAAAGACCAACTAGAGTCGGCAAAGTCTGAAATGGTCATCGACCAACTTGATGTTACTTCGTTAGCACCAAGAAAACCAGATTGGGACCTGAAAAGAGATGTAGCAAAGAAGTTGGCTAAACTAGAGCGGCAGACACAGAAGGCTATTGCGGAGCTTATTCGTGAAAGGCTTAAAGAAAGAAGTCAGGGTGAAGATTTAGCGGCTATTGTAAACGCTGGAGTATCAAACCCGTAATGATCATGACTGAGAACTGTAGGTGCCCCCATACATGTTCATGTAATTTTTCATAAAAGTAGTGTGTTAACGAAGAATATATTTATTTTCATGTGTAAGATATAGTATTTTAGCTATTTTTAATCTCTTTGTTGTACATAATTTTTTATTATTTGTATTTAGCAATTAGAATTATTTTTATAAGTAAATCTGCATAATTTTTGTAAATTAAGTTTTAAATAAATACAAATGAAGCAAATCTACTTCATTAATACAAATATAAGTTCCCAAGGGGTAGTTACAAAATATTTTAGTAATACAAATATTAATGTACAAGTTCTTTCCTCTTAACGAATTATTTAAAGTATTTCATTGTGTCGCGATCTTCGCAGGAGAAGCAGGGGGAATTCAAAAGAGAATTCGGGGTAATTATAAAAACTTTATTTATAATAAAATCACAAATATCTGTACATCACATTAAATAGTTATTTACAATTAGTTTTAAGTTTATCCTAGCACGGGTATATGCTTATGATGAAATCAAATACAACACTTATTGCAATAGTTTTTATAGTATGATAATAAATTAAGTTATATTGAAACATAAATAATGTACAGTTTATGACATCGGGAATATGCTTAGTAGCATCTATAAGTAATTTTGGAAGTGAAAATGACGAGTTTTGTTATAGTTAGTTATAACCTGAGTGAAACTGAAAATGATTTCTAGTATACAATAAGTTTTGTAAAATTTAAGATTCAGATTGCTCAAATCATAACCTTCACTCTTTCATTACAACTTATTCATCATTTTAATAAACCGAAAATAGAATAAACACACTTTAATCATAACGGTAATGCACGGACATATAAGAAACGAGAATATTACAACATAATTATAAATATTATTGCTTTTGTAAAACAGTATTTAAAACAGCATCATGTTTGCTCATCTTCAATTTGTTAGACTTCCGTGCAAATCTGCAAATTCGTAAAGAAATTGCACTTCAATATCCCAGATAGCATTTTGACATATTCTGTACGTAATATACATTCATATTGTCATTTCCCGTATATGAATATATCACGCACGTATACATTTATCATTGTGTATATAGTTTTGAATCATGAATATAACACAGTCCATCCATTATATATTCTGTGGGTATATGCATATATGCATTCACATCCTGAGTATGAGCATTCACATACATTATGGTATATGCAATGGGCATTCCTATGGAATCAGGTAAATATAAAATTAATGATTATCGATCAGGTTGTATATCTAAAGTATCTTCTGTTGTGGATTCCTGCCTGTATATTACTTATTAATGTTATTCATATTTTTAGTTTCTTTAAGGGGCTACGTCTACCTAAAATCTTCAAAGTTTTCGATAATTTTTTTTGTATGTTATTGTAGTATGAAGGCTTAAGAATATATTCTGAAAGTTTCAAGTCGATATCTTTAAAATTTACAGAGATACAAAGCTTTCAGTCACGCGGTAGAGGGCGGCTAATGCTGCTACCTGCGCCCCTCAATGAGCGCCCTCGTCGGGCGCGGAACAATGATCAACTTAACTAATTAGCGACAAACTTGAGGAATAATTGTTTCATGAATTTTTTCCCTACTATACTGTAATGTATACGCACAAAATTTCTCGCGCTAAGAAAGATGAAACGAACACGAGAATTCATCATCCTAAAAAAAATCCATCGTCCTTTGAATCCGAACCGGTGCCCATCATTTCTCGAGAAGCGATCGACAGATTCTTTTGAAATTTGGCACAGTCTTGCTTTAGGCCATTGTTAATAGAACAGCGATAACATTTTTAAAAAATAACCAGAATTGTTTAAACAAATTACGATAATAACTGAGTTTTTTAATCAAATTTTTGTACTTCAGTTGCATGCGCTGTTTTTATTTTAAGACAAACGGCACATAGAACATTTTAATTTTCGGAAACGGTGATCGTCAGTATGTTTCGTTAGCTTACTATCTTTGATTTCAAATGATCAGTTTTAGCGGGAGATGGGTCACTGCAAACCGGGTCGCCAAATTGACGCGCTCCACTTCCGTCGGGCCTATTACTTCCGGTTTTAAATATTCTTATATTGTGTTCACTTCACCATATTTACATTAAATTTATTTTTAATTAAAAAATGTTTATTTATCATTAACAGTTTCTAAGAAAATTCATCCCTAAAGCTGCATTCATAGTAGCAGTAAAGTTAACTTTAAAAAGTAAGACGTAAGAAAATTCAATACAATGTTTCATACGGCGCCATTCATAGCGCATTTTAAATAAAAATTAAGGAATAAGCCGTTAGTCTTAAGAAGTAAGAAATGACCAATTTTTATTTCTTAAGTTTTACTGATAACTGATTCGTATAAAATCGTGATTAATCGTTTATTTACGGGGAATTTCTTTTAATTCTAAATTCAGTAAGTTCTGTTTCTGTGATTTGTTTGCTAAGTCTATGGTTTATGTTTGTTTTGCGCACAGTTTTTGAGGTTATATCTGTATTTTTTTGCGGTCTAGTCGTATCATACTCAGAATAGTTCATCTTCATCTAATTGCATTTTTTCTACCTTAAAATACCTTCAATTTCTTCACACTTTTATTTTTAATGTCGACAACAAATCTGCAAATAAATCGAGAATGACGTGAATCTGACATTTGACATTGTCAAAACAAATGCAGGCTCAATTTAGTGCGCATGACTACTTCTTAACTTATTTTAAACTATGAACACATTACTTCTAAATCCTTAATGCTAACTTCTTACTGTTTACTGTTTAAAGTTAACTTTACTGCTACTATGAGCGCACCTTAAGATCGACTACTTTTTCATGATTCTGGGTGGATGTAGCCCATTAAGAAAACTTTACTCTGGGATTCGAACGTATTATTAACCAATAAGTATGCCGACTTTAAGCTGCAATTTATATATAATTCAGAAAAACGATTTCTAAGGCTGATGTAATATGGATATAAGTAACAAACGTCAAGATTTATAATGATCTTAGGACAATTCGAGAATAAACATTGAAACGTCTGAAGATGTATTTGAGAGAAACATATTGCAATAGAACAATATGAAATTTTCCATTGACATGAGATATTGCTGTGAAAGGTATGAATTTACAACTTATAACCAATTATTCTAAAAACTAGTAGTCTTTTAGTATTGCGTTAAAGAAATCTTGTTTTAAGTTTTGAAATACGATTAAAAATAATGTCGATTAAAAGAGATTCTGGTAACGCAAGCCAAATTCAATGTACAGGATGGTTTAAAATTAACAAAAGCACAGAGAGCAATACGCAAAATACATGCATGTCATGTATTTACATACAATGTATCTTATAAGCATATAATTCATGTATACTAATTAATACAATATAGTACATATGTAATTGACACATGCATATATGTATGTTATATGAGGAGAGTCATTCCAAAAGTTGCCTTATCCACTTTTGGTGAAATTCTAGCTACATATGGCAATATATTCTCTGTATTAATCCCTATGATCCGAATTATAATGGACTCTTCCAAAATGGCTCAAATCCCACATAAAATGAGGTTGAAATTTAGGTTCCATGCCAAAACTGACCTTATCCATTCGCTGTTTCATTCCAATATTTGCCTATTCCGCATAGTCAATGGTAGTACAAATTTTTGTCACGTGATGCACACAGGTGATGTTTGTTTCGCTTAGTATGTATGAAGTCGCTGAGTTAACAAGTTGCTGATATACGGAGTGCGAAAATATTATAATAAGTGTGAAGACTGGTTTGTTAATTAGATAAATTAGCATGAAAAAAACAATAACTTCCACAACTCCTGGGCGTGGCAGAAAGAAAATGGCAAACAAATCTAAGTGGAAAAAAACTGTAGCTAAAAACTTGAGGTAAGAATATTTCTTGCACATTCTATTGCAATATTTGTGACAATTTGTTTGTAAAACAGATATCATTAGACCATTCATCATAGCTGTGCTATGACTAATAGTGCCTATTTATTGTCTTGCAGATATTCTGCTAAAGAACCCCCGCATTATCCAACTTGCCAACTTGCAATTATCAGGGGAAAACTTATCGTTATAAAATGCTGAAAATGTCGGATATTCGAGAGTTCCGTTCTGAATTTTATTCATCTACTGTTAAAGAGAAGCAAGATGCTTTTCTTTTAAAATACATTAACATTAGGAAGCCTAGACGTGACAGAGCACAAAAAGAGAATTCTTCTCGGAAGACTATATCAATAGAGTACTTTGTAAAAATTAACAATACTGAAAAATTTCAAACGCAGGTTTGCCAAACATCTTTTCTAAATATATTGCATGTGTCTACAAGCCGGATTCAAAGAATTGCACGTCACCACTTAGAGACAGGACGTTTCCAACAGAAAAAAGAGGTGGTGCAAGGATTCTTCCTATTTATATCGAGAAAAAAAAGGCAGTCAAGCACTTCATTGAGCAACTGCAGTGTAGTGAGGTTCATTACTGTAGAGAGAAAACTAAAAGACAGTATTTACCATGCGATGTTAATACTAAAAATTTGTTTGAAGCATACAACAGTAATGCTCCTGATGAGCTAAAAGTTAAGAGGAGTTTCTTCAGAAAAATCTTCAATTGCGACTATAATATTGGATTCGGGGTTCCTGTTACAGATGCATGTTCACGTTGCATTGAGCTGACCGAAAGAATAAAAGTAGAGAAAGATAATGCTCTGAAAGCCAACCTTATAATAGAAAAGAGAGCGCATAAACTACGGAGTAAAACATTTTTTGAAATTTTGCGAGAAGAAAAGCCCGGAATGGGCACTTTTTCTTATGATTGTCAGAAAAATTTAGTCAATCCTAAAGTATCAGATCAGATCGCATATTACAGTAGGCAGTTATATACTTATAATTTTACTGTTCTAAAGGGTACATCACATAGTAAACTCACAATTGAAAATGTTTTTACGTACACGTGGATGGAACGCGAGTATAAAAAGGGTTCAAATGAAATAGCATCAGCAGTATTTCACCTTCTTGCCTCCACCGATTTATCCAATATAGACACCATTAGATTATGTGCAGATGGATGTGGTGGGCAGAATCGGAATTCGACCATGGTCGCAATGATTGTCTATTTTTTATCAAAAATTGCTCCTACTAATGTGAAGTGTATTCAACCTATTTTTCCTGTTAGAGGACATTCTTTCCTACCATCGGACAGAGTATTCGGTAGAATAGAAAAGTCGCTGAAGAAAATACCAGTTATTACTGATCCTGCTATGTATACAGAGTTATTTAGCAGACATTCTATAGTTACAAAACTTGAGGATTGTGTAGTTAAAGACTGGAAAAGTACCGTGCAGAATAGTTGTTTCAAAGGTCTTCAGTCCTGGCATTTCAAAATATCACAAGCAAAAAGAATTATTATTGAGAGGGGGGCAAGTAATATTGTCACAGTAAGAGGTGAGGAATATTATAGAAATGATTTGGGCGAACCAAAATCATTATTTAAACGAGGAAAAACTGTGAACGCAATGCTACCTGTACGTGTAGCAAAAGGAGTGCCTATAAAGCCACTCAAACTTGCAAACATAAAGACACTGCTAACCGCACATTTTGGTCAAGATTGGAAGAAGAACAATGATTGTACGTTCTTTAAAAACTTCGTGGAAAGTTATAACGAACTTTACATGGAAGATTTAGAGAATACCGGTGATGATAATGAGGATTTTTGTGAAGCGATTGAGGAACCCAGGGATCTAAGAATCTAAACGATATATATGTTGTTACCAATAAAGAATAACGTTCAAAATAGTTCTTGTACTCAATATAATATTATTGTTCTTGTTCAACAGTTTGTTCCTCTTTTACTCATTCCAAAACATGTCTTATCCAATAGAACATTCCAAAACTTGTCTTATCCGCAATGAAAGTGCTTTTTGTCGCGTTATATGTACATCCAGATTTAAAATTCCTTCTGTGCACACACCATAGGTGTTACTTCTATCGTAATAAATCGTAACTGTAAAGAATATAAAATAAATGCAACCGACACAAGTTTTTCTTGGTTTGTCAACATTTTACCAAAGTGGAGAAGGCCACTTTTGGAAAGACCCTCCTCATATATTACATGTATATACATGGTATAGATATGCATGCATGTACGAGTATATTCCACGAATTTACAATAAAATGTATGTGAAAGATAAGAAAGTACATTATATTGCATATTGTATATCAGTTGGGCATGTACATGAAACGTAGATTGCTATGGGGGATCGCTTTGAGCAGGAATTTTGTTTTGATTTGACGCCCTCCGTGTCATAGTGGACAAAAAAAAAACACATCACAGACAAAGAGTTAACAGTTAGTCCTCAGAGTAATACTCTCAGGTATATTAGTGGTCTCTTCCTTTAGAAGTTCTTCCGGAATTTTGTGAATAACACTAGCACCTGGGGGTTTTGACACCCGCCTAAGCGTGGCCACGTCCGTTTTAACGTCCTCGTTCCGATTCAGCAAATAATCTAAATCTTGAGAGATGCTGTCCAGCATCCCATCTAACTTATCGTCGCTGATAATCGTACTGCTAGATGGCGTTGTTACAACTTCGTCCACCGGTTTAGTACTGGTGTCCTCCTCTATTATTTTTAAAGTCTTTTCTGCCGTAACGGTTTCATCGTGCCCGTCCGGTTGGGTGCGTTCACGTTCCGGTTGAACAACCACGGATTCACTTTCTAAAATTTTCGCGATGGCATCATCAGGCGTGATAATAACCTTGGGGGGGTATATAACGCGCCGCGGGGGTTCGCTATTAGCTATGGGTTGGGGTTTATTATTGCTGCTTTGCAAACTTGACGCCACCAAGTCCAGTTCCACGCAAACCTTACTCGCTAAGATGTCTGGCGATTGGGTGAAGGTGCTTCTAACTGTGGCGTATTTCCTGAAGGTCTGCGGGCTACTGTTGTAGTGTTCCAGGGGCGGCTGGGGTTTCTCTCGTCGCGGCGTCGACACGGTGTCCTTGTGACTGTCGCAGAAGCTGGTGCTGGTGTGCAGGCAACTCTCGAACGTCGCTGTGATGCTCTGCGATTTGCTGACCGTGGCAGGTTTGGGGCATTCGCCTCCCCTCAAGGCGAATTGCTGGCAGTCTAACTTCATGTGGGGCCCGCACTCGTTGTCTACTTCGGCGTCTTGTTTCGTTAGGACTGGAATTATAAGTGGAATTAAGAGTTAGAGGTGAATTTATATAAATTTTTACAGAATTTTGTAATTTGTCTATGTACAGATTGTCAATAATAGGAAAAAGTGTGAGATTATCTGTGTATGCGTAGAAGAAGAAGTAAGGTAGCATTCGGAGGGAAAAAGATGCACTTTACGCGCGGCCAGATCGAACTCTGTGTACATTCATACATACTCGATATTCACTCTACAAAGGTCTCAATGCGACTGAGTAAAGACCAGGCTATTTACAGCGAACTTCGTGGGAAATTCGACAACGCAATTTTGAGACTTGTTCCTATTCTTGACAAGCTGTATATATGAATAGCTGTACATTAAATGTGTATTACAGCTTTATATTAAATTATTAAGCATACATTACATCTTCAGGTCAATTCTCTCATTAACTAATTGCTACATTAACTAATTTTGAGACACTGACTATAGTTACGTATAAAGGAACTAAACTATGAAAATATTTGAACAGAAAATAAAGCCAAATTATTTGATTATATTTCAAGTATGCCAGTAGAATTGTACAGTGTGATTATTGACATTAAGGACTTCTTAAGGAATTTAAATTCTCATTAACCTGTAATAATATTTGTAATGAAACAAAAGTATAGCATTAGAAGCTACAGTTCTTATATAAGATATAAGAACTGTATATATCGCCACGTCTTATATAAGACGTGGCGATAAAGTTATTACATCGACATCAATAATTTTGTTATGGACTGATTTTTTTAAAGATTATGAAATATGTCAACCTTAGGTACTTGTGAGAAAGACATTCACTAAAATCAGTTTAGTGATTAGATCAGTATATTGATTAATTATTCTGTTACTGTTACTGTCAAGTTGATTATGTCACGCAAAGTTTTTAAAGTTGTATTTAATAAGAAATATAGTGTAAATATAGATGAAATGCACGATGAACTTGATCAGAGATCAAGTGTCAATAGTGACAGAATGAGATCTCACGAGGAGGCTTGCCAGTTTTTAAAATCAGGGACACCCTGATATACCACCTATCTCAAGATTAACAGTAAATAGACTAATTAAAGAATTTTCGGAAACTGAAACTATAAAAGATTTACCTCAATAAGGCAGATCTCCAGTCAGTGAAGGCTAAATTAAAAATGTCTTGAAGTTCAAACAAATTCTCAAACTTATACTAGCCAACTGGGCTTAAAAACGATCATTACCATCATTCCACAGTTGAGATATTGTTAAAAGAATGAATATTCCCACCCTCAGAAAGTATATTTAGTACAAGAGCTGAATGAGATGTTCTGATGATAATCTCAATTTTTTAAAATTATTTGCTTTTTCGTAACATATGGAACAAAGCGACCTTTTCTTTAAACGGAATAGTACTATAGATAATCATAGCTGTAGATATTGGTCTTGACAGAATGCTCATTGGACTGAAGAATCACATTGCACCAAGACGCAGTAAATGTTGTAGGCTACACTTGTAGGAAGTCATCTATTAGGGTCCCATTTATTTGAAGAAAATTTGACTTTTGCTAGATATTTAGAATTCTTACATTTTGATTTAGGTTCAGCTTTAGCAGCCTTCTTATCGAGACAATGGGAATGATGATGTTCCCCATCAAAGAATTTGAAGCTCCTCATTTTTCTGTTGATATCTAGTAATTTCTTGACGATATATTCTTTGGCTAGGAGGGCGACGAGGGCCAACTGAATGACTACCACCTTCACCTGATTTGATTCTCTTGAATTTATTTCTGTAGGGTTTACTTAAAATCGAGAGTATATTTTATTAATATGATGATTTTATTAATATGAAGTCAAATGATTTGGAGGATGAGGCAACAAATTCGATTTGAAATGAAAAATATCAGCTAAGAAATTACTGATCATTCAATATAAAGTGTTTAACACGGCCAATACCGGATTGTAAATTTTTTGTTAAAAACAAAGTCATATTTGCTTTAACTGCATTTTTCTCAAGAAAATCCACAAAAAAATGAGAGGGTTATAAGTTAAAAAATACTATAATACTCTAATGACAAACGAAATTTGAAAAAATAAGTTTTTACGGCGGTCAATATTAAAAAAAGAAAATAAGTTGACATGTTTCAGTTTTCCAAAAAAATCATTTCACAACAAAATTATGAATATTTTATTACACACTGTACTCACTCTACTACTTTCAGCCAATTAACTGTATAAATTCTGATATGTAAATTAATCGGCTTTTCGATAAAGGGAGCTATGAGTAAAAATTAAAAATAATAATAGAGGAAATAAAAAAGAGCACCTTGGAGTTTCTCAACACGAACTAACATGATACATAAAATCTCTACACGCTTCGGAGTTTACAAAAGTTCTAAGTAAAACTTGAACTAAATACAGTTGTAAAGTAGTCTATAAAATTAACAACTTTAATTAACAACTTAAAGAATGTATTAGGTAGTACAAAAGTAATCTAAAAGTTTTCAAAAGAAAAGAACAATGAATTACAGATTTAAGGATCATCTAGTTTATTTTACAGAACTGATGGCGTAAGTGGTGGAATAAATGTACGAAAATAAAATTTGGGACTGTTAAAGGTGGCAAACGGTAGCAATAGATATTATTGATGAATTAAGGATTAACGCTATATAAGAAATATAAAAAAAATACACTGAGTGCAGAAGGAGTCTCCATACCAGGGTAGGATTAATTTTAATATGAGTTAATAAGGCTTTTAGGAGTTTGCAAAGTTATTGGGAGATTTTCACAAATTTTATAATTTGTTTAAATAATTTTCCCTGCGATTTATATTTTGGTAATCTATGTATATGCATGCTATTATTATTTTGGTGATTACTAGTTAAAATTTATATTTTTTCTTATTTATCATATTCGTGAAAATCCCCCAATCTGTTTCATGCAAGTGATTTGTAGTGCTTCATATACGTTGTATGTGTATAATTCTCAAAAACCACGTAACGTCAGGGATGATTATATTAAAAATTGACGTGAATTCTGTTTATCCAACAAAGAAAAATACGATAACAGTATAGCCTAAAAGCGAAAACTTAAATGAAATAAATTTTACACTAGCAAGTCCAAGAAAAAAAATAAATAAAAAAGAATGACAATATTAGATGTCTTACGTGAATTATTTATATTATATAAAAATGTAGTACAGGGCTCGCCAGGGAGGTATGGTGTTTTTGAGACGACTCTTATGTGCGCCTGCGTGGAGCGAATGTTTTCAAGATGGTTGATATCTACTCGTTGTGCGATGCCATTCCAATGGAGCCGTGGTTTGTGGCACATTTTATGCATATTTACAACACTATTATTGAAGCTGGTCGTTCTGTGGTGCTCATACACAAGATATAACTGTACAAACTTCGGAAGACATTGAAAGGGTGCGACAATCGGTGCAAAACAGCCCTCGTCGTTCAGCGGTAATGTCACGCTCGCGCTCTTGCAATATCAGATAGCTCAGTTCACAAAGTTTTACACCTGGACCTAGATTCCTCGTGTCATTTTCGAAAGGAGCATGGGTGATTTTGCCACCCGTCTACAAGTATGCCTCGACAAAATGGACGCCACCTAACTGATGTGATTTTTCGCAGCTGACTTATGTTATATATTCTTCAGTGACAATACATGACTAATGTATAAAAATAATAAATTTTAAAATTCGTTCAAAAATAAGCTTGTCATTAAAAAAAATCATACCTCCTTGACGGACCCTGTATTAAAGAAAATATAGAAAACAAATAATAAATATATAGCAGTGCATAGTTGTTGTAATCCAACTTAACCTAATCTAACCTAACTGATGTGATTTATCGCAGCTGACTTATGTTATATACTTTTCAGTGGTAATACACGACTAATGTATAAAAATAACAAATTTTAAAATTCGTTCAAAAATGAGCTTGTCATTCTTTTCAAAAAAACCATACCTCCTTGACGGACCCTGTATTAAAGAAAATATAGGAAAACAAATAATAAATATATAGCAGTGCATAGTTGTTAAATAAATATAAATTGTAAATAATATCTATAATATGGTAATAGAAGTGGGAGACTTACTATTAAGATAAATTGAATAATAATAAATAAGAAACGCCAAAGACAATATTTTGGTGTATCTACATTTTTCTCGAATAAGAAGGTATTTTAAAAATAATATTTAAAAAAATAATCTTTATACTTACATTTGCTAATGATTTAAAACATCTGTAAAGAAATAATAAGAAAGGAAATTAAAGAAAATAAAACAAATACATCAAAATATTAACAAAAGCAATGCCACTTACAATTTAATGGACTGCTCGTCGAGTCGATGCTAAAAAATTTGTCTTCGCTAGTCATTTTTGGTTTCCTAACAAACATGTTTCGAAAATTAGTCTCCGCTTTTACCACATAGCACAATAGGAGAATAAGGCCCTAAAAGTACAATACATGTTGTGTTCTATTGATACAATAGTAAAAGTGAGTAATTTGTAACAGCATTCAGTTTTCTATGTACTTTTTTAATTTTTGGTAGTATGAAAAATTAATATGTAACTTACGTGTTATGTTTCAACAAAAATCATATTTTTAAAAAAAGAACTACAGTCCTGAACAAAATTAGCGGATCAGGAGAACTTTTCATTATTTCATATAATTTTCGAAAGTCTTAAACATTTTATGCAGATGGTCTAGGATATTCTTTATTACTATTGATAAACAATTGTCTTGTTAATAAGTATTAAATGTAATGCTATATAATGTGATTTGTAAAAGCAATAAATTCAGTTATGCTAGTGATTTTAAAAAAAAATTATGCCATGAAGTGAATGAAACACGTCCAGTATACTTAGAGTAGCTTAGGAGGAGATGAAGCAGTCATCATCATCATGAGGTCATCAGTCCTAAGACTGGTTGGACGCTAACCTCCAGCTTCTCCCACTTTGTGCTAACCTACGCATTTCGCTAATTGTGCTACAACCTACATCCCTTACTATTTGCGAGCAGTAGTCTAGTCTAGGCCTACGACTGCCTTTCTTCACTCCTATTTCTGCCTCCAAAATATCGCGAACTATTCCCCCATGTCTCAGCAAGTGGCCTACCATTCTATCTCTTCTTTTCTTTATGTTTTTCCACATACTTCTTTTCTCGCCGACTTTCTCTAATACTTCTTCGTTTCTAACCCTATCAGTCCACGGTATTTTCATCATTCTTCGGTAACACTACATCTCAAAAGCTTCTAATTTCTTCCTACTTGCTTCCCCTACCGTCCAGGTTTCGCAACCGTATAGTGTCGTGCTCCATACATACGTTTTCAAAAAACTCTTTCTTGTTTCTAAGTTTATTACCCCCGAGCATAAAAGTGCTTTCTTTTTGTTAAAAGCTACTCGACCTTGCGCTATTTTTTGTTTTATGTCTTTATCGCTTCTTCCATCCCAATTTATTTTACTTCCTAAATAAGTGAAGTCCTTAACTTCCTCCAATCTTTCATTATTAATTTGTACTTTCGTTTTTGCTCTGCTCTCGCGCCCTCTGCACAATAACACTTTAGTTTTGTTTTTATTCACCCTCATTCCGTATTCCTCTGTCAACACTGCCTCCATTTCGTTCAACGCTGATTCCAATTCCTCTTTACTAGATGCTAATACTGCTATATCATCCGCGAATCTCAGCATTTTTAGTATCTGTCCCTGTACTTTAATCCCGAAATCCACTCTATCTTTTACGACATTAATCGCCAATTCGATGTACAGATTAAAAATTAGTGGTGATAGCGTACATCCTTGTCTTACTCCTTTCCTAATACATACTTCCCTTCTTTCCCCTTCTACTTTTATAACAGCAGTTTGCTCTTTGTATAGATTGTGTACTACTCTCCTATCTCTATACTTCATTCCCGCGCTCTTTAATATCTCGAACATTTTTTCCCATCTTACATTATCAAAAGCTTTTTCTAAATCTAAAAATCCTATATATGCGTTCTTTCCTTTTTCTATTGTTTTCTCTGACATTACTCTTAGCGCCAGAATAGCTTCGCGAGTTCCCCTATTTCACCTAAACCTGAATTGGTCTTCTCCTAGTATTTCTTCCGCTCTATTTTCCATCCTCTTCTGCACTATTCTGGTTAAAATTTTTGACGCGTGGGAAGTTAGGCTAATCGTTCTAAAGTTCTCGCATTTGTCGGCTCCTCTCTTTTTCGGTATAGTAACGATAATGTTCCTCTTATAATCCTCCGGCATCTCGCCCGTTTCATATATGTATTTTACCAGTTCAAATATCCTATTTACTACTTTCTGTCCCGCACATTTCAAAATTTCCGCCTGTATTTTATCTACACCCGGCGCTTTATTGTTCTTTAGCCCCCTTAGTGCTATTTCAAATTCCTCTCTCAATATAGGTTTTCCTACATCTTCCCTGTCGATGCTAGATTCTTCCTCTAATATCTCTCCTAATTCCTGACCCTCGTATAAATTTCCTAAGTACTGCTTTCATCTATCCGCTTTCTCCTCTCTTCCGATCAGTATGTCCCCCGATTGACTCCTAACGTTTCTACTTATTGGTCCTATATCCCTGAAGTTCCTCTTAATTATTTTATAAGCCTCATCGGTCTTACCTATTTGGAGCTTATCTTCTACTTCTTTGCATTTATCCTCTATCCATTGTTCTTTCGCTTTTCTACGCTTTCTAATGATTTCTCACTTTATTAACTTATAAGTTTTCAGTCCTTCATCGTCTCGTCTGTTTTTGTAGCTTCGTCTCTTTTGTATTAAGTTTAAGATTTCGTCCGTTATCCAGGGCTTCTTAGCTTTCCTTCTCTCGTGTCCTAAAACCTCCATAGCCGCGGAATCTAGACTATTCTTAATACCCTCCCACTCAGTTTCTGCGTTTTTGATTTCGTCATTACTCGCTTTATTTATTAATTGATCTGTTTTCTCCTGGAACTTATCTTTCATATTCTGATCCCTCAATATGTCTACATTTATATGTTTCTTATCCTTCCGGGTTTTCAGATTTTTGAACTTTAATCTAGCTTTCATGACTACCAAGTTGTGGTCGCTGTCTACATCTGCTCCTGGATAACGCTTACAGTCTTTTACTTGATTTCTAAATCTCTTCCTAACCAGAATGTAGTATATCTGATACCTGTCTATCCCTCCTGGCATTTTCCAGGTGTACCGCCTCCTAACGTGATTCTTGAACAATGTATTCGCGACTACCATCTTGTGCTTCTCACAGAATTCTATCAGTCTGCTACCTCTCTCGTTTCTGTTTCCTAATCCATAAGGACCTAAAAATTCTCCTTCTTTCCCCTCTCCTACGACTGCGTTAAAATCTCCCACTATTATTAAATTTTCATGACCCTTCACAAATCCTATTACCTGCTCTATGTTCGAATAAACGGCTTCTAACTCTTCCTCACTATGGCTAGAAGTAGGCATGTATACTTGCACTATTACTGTTTTCACTGGCTTCGAGTCTAACCTGACCATCATTACTCTCTGGCTGTATTGTAGGTAGCTATCTACACACTGTCCTGCGTTCTTCCGCATAACGATTCATACTCCCGCGTTAGGAGTTACACAATCAATTATTCATCGAACAGTTAAACGTTTCAATGAACTTGAAAGTTACTGTGGAACCCCAGCCCCAGAAGAAGGTCGTAAGAAGTCCACAGATATAATACATGAACGATACCTTATGCAAGTCGACATAATAAATATGTATTCTACCAATTTAGAGCTGAGGTACTGGATTTCCTTCGATCTGTGGATATTTAAATTATGACTGGCCACCAAGAAGCTCAAATATGAACCCCATGGAGTATGGGATACACTAAAATGATCAGTTAAGTGCTACATACGCGCCTCTATGACTCCCGGGGAACTCGAACAAGCCATTATTGTCGAATGGGAGAATATTCACCAGAGTAATGGAACCAGTGATAAGAGGTAGAGGAGGACCTACACGTTACTGAGTTCAAATTCTTACAATTTAATTTCACCTCCAATTTGTTTTCTAAAGTTTTTTTTATTAACACCGATTATTATACATTATTATACCTTTCTATTACTTATTCATGTTTTTATCCCGATAGTACCATTCTAATTTGTTATTACGTAGGTACTATGAATTAAATTTTCGAAAAAATAAAAGTAATTATGTGTAAGTTTCACTGAGGCGTTAATTTTGTCCAGGGGTTATTGTATTACTCGCAAGATGATCTCTATTCACTTACCACAACTGAGCTGTAGACACTAAATTGATATACGCTCCATTGCTTCTTTGGATAATTAATATAAATTATACTGCTAATCGACAAAAACGTTACAGCCGCAAATAAATACCCTGATCGTCTCAACAAGGCCACCCTGAAAAAAAAAAAAAAATTAAAATTTTCGTGCATTCATATTTTAACATACAGTATATATGTTTTCCTAACTAACCTTTTCTTAATCGGTTTACTATGTTTCTCATGAATCACTAATAATTCTTTTAGCTTCTTCATAACTATGACGTAAATAAAAACAAATAATATTGCAATAATAGAGGCAACAGTGACAAAAATATTGAACGCTAACGTCCCTTTGATCATCCACCACGATTTTGGTTTTATATCCATTGTTCTATAGGCTAGATGACTACCAAATACGGTTATTATGGTAACACCTAAAATAAAAATAGCAGTCAATAAAGAGGTTTCGATCCAAATATTTAGAAGGAGGGTGGGAACTCTAAAATTTAGCATTAAAATCCAGAAAACAGATTCTTTCTTTTAGGAAAACGTGTTTGGGAAAATTATCTTGATCAGAAATACATTGGTTCATTGTAAAATTAATTTTGTGTAATTTTACAATCTACTCTACTGAACAGAAGGAAACATACTTTCTTGGGAACCACAAACACAATTTAACCTGTTTGATACTACAGGGTATTTCAATAGGGACGCTCGAAATTTGTTAGGTTGTAGCGGCCATCTAGCTAAAGCAACATCTGTCAAATTTATTGTGAATTGTCCAGTAGTGTATGGAAAATCACCATGGAAGGTTACAGCGTTCAATAAGGGTGCAAATCATAAAATATTATTTTCAAAGTCAGTGCTCCGTTCGAGAAACATTCCCCGCATTACGTGATTTTTATCCTCGCCACAACCGTCCTGTTGAGTTGACTATTCGACATTTGGTGGTAACATTTGAGTCAACCGGTGTGATGAATAATCAGCCAACACCCGTACGTCACCGATACACAATGTCTGCTGAAAAAATTGCTGCTGTGCGTGAGAGTGTAATTTGTAATAAATTTGAGTGTAACCGAGGCAGTTAATTTCTAGTCGTTCACAAGAACTCGCAACCTTTCTGCAACTTCAACTTGGCGAATTTTGCGTCGGGACTTGGGTTTGCGTTCGTATAAAATCCAACTGACCCAGGAACTTAAGGTAAATGACCACAGATAATAGTTCGCTGATTGGGCTCTGGAGCGGCTGGAAGTTGATCCAAATTTCGTCAAAAAAAAATCATCTTTAGCTACCAAGTCCATTTTTGGATGAATGGGTATGTGAACAAGCAAAATTGTCGGATTTAGGACGATACCAATCTCATAAGATACACCAGCACCAAATGCATCCCGAGAAATTTACTGTTTGGTGCGGATTTTGGTCTGATGGAATTATCGGTCCGTACTTCTTCCAAAACGAAACTGGCATTGCCATAACTGTCAACGGTGAGTGCTACAGATCGATGATAAGCAACTTGTTGTGGCCTAAACTGGATGATATGGATACCGATGACATGTGGTTTCAACAGGACGGCGCTACGTGCCAAACAGCGTATGCCACGATGAACATTTAGCACGAGGGATTTGATGGCCATGGCGCAGTGGCGATGTGAATTGGCCACCGAGATCGTGTGATTTAACGCCGTTAGACTTTTTCCTTTGGGGCTATCTTAAATCTCAGGTCTATGCGAATAAACCGCAAACAATTGATGCTCTCAAAGTTAACATAACAAATGCTATCCAGAAAATTCAGTCATCGAAAATTGGGCTTCTCGAATATGTGACACCAAGCAAAGACGTGGTGGACATTTGAATGCCATAAAAAAATCTTTCAAATACAAAAATTGAGTGTAGGTATATCTCACACATAACTTGTATTATTTACGTTCAAAAATCGAGCATCCTTATTGAAAGACCCTTTATATTCAAATCACGATTTATATTGTGCGGTATATAATTAATATACTTAAATTAGCTATACAATTACATCGAGTGTCTGAAATTGTATATAATATAGATTGTCTTCATGTTGCTTTTATATATTAATTCAGGTGCATATTGGGGTAAGGTGTACTTACTTGCATTTGTAGCAGCTAAACATTACTAGTTACAAGTAATCTTATCTATTTTAAATACATTGGGAAAATAATCTAGGAAAGGAGCATATTATAAAATAGATTCCATTAAAATTTTCGTTCTTTACTTTAATTTCTTAACGATATTTTTACTGTACATTTTACAAGTATGTGAAGTAAAAGTTCTAATTTCGCTTGAAACCCCTAGATTATCGGTATTCACCTCAAGTATAAGCCAATAGTGTATTTGGAGAGTTAAAACATTTTTTTTGATAAAAAAATGAAATACAAAAGTATACATACGTCATTAATGTCCCCGAGCATTTGAGTACCCATCATAAAAACATAAATTTTGACTGGATTATTAGTTTGTTATCAACTTCATAACTAATATAGAAAACATTTGTTTATTATAGTATTGACATTTAATAAAAGTTACATGTAAATCGCCGACAATAATTAATACTAAATAAACTGTTCTCTTGGTGTAGATGAAATTATACAAATACTAACGCCAATTTCAATTGAAACATCACGAGATTCACGAGATTAATAATTAAATGATACAGGATTTTCAATTTAAGTGAGCTGCAAGAATAAATGGCGACTTTATATAGTTAACAAGTAAAGTTATACTTACCAGAAATAATTCCTACGACGGTATATTTTGACGCCATTGGCTTTGGTACTTGCATCAGTTCCGTGAAGATAATAAGCAGTTTGCTCAAGTGACTTGACATGCCTAACAGGAAAAACGCTTCAAGGGCCGTTATGAAGATCATAAAATAATTCTGAAATGACAAGTATGTAGAGGAGAAAGTGTGTTATTACAATTTAATGTTATGCGCATTCATTAAAATCTGTTCTTAATTGTTGCGATTCTTTCATGTACCTGGTAGTAGTTCAAGCAATGTAATTATCTTCAATGTATAAATGGCGCCCAACGTGTGGCGTGCGGTTTCTATAAAATGATGAGTTATTAAAGAGTTTATAATGTTATTAAAAACGACCATAACCTATTTCTAAAGACGGTTAATTATAACAATGACCAGTTAGGTAAATGCTTGTAATTAATGTGTTTTTATAGGGTATTTATAAAATTTAATATGCAATTTTAATGGAAGATCGAATTGGATGAAATATACCGATTCAGAAAAATTATTCAGTAGCATAATATAAACTTAGACATGATGAAAAATATTTGTATATTGCGCAAAATTTATTGGGAGTGCTAAATTAATTAAATACTGTAAAGTAAAAATACTAAAGGATAAAAAGGTGTAAAAATACTAAAGGACTAAAAAGATTACATAAAAAATAGTGTGTAATTGAGTAGGCTTAATAAATGATCCAAAATACAAAATGAAAAATAAAGAAAACCAATAGTAATTGACACATTATTAAGAAAGATAAATAACATAATACTGTTTACTTATATGGTACTTATCTGTAGCTAGGTACTACCGTAGAAAAAGGCAACCGCAGACTGCCGTTGAAAATAAATCATCATTGTATCAGGAATAAACGAAATATGGGTGCATCTGACGAATGTTAATTAATAATGTCTCTGATTTCTAAGAAAATTGTAAAACAAATAAAATATTATTTATAGTAATCTATAGTAAATGTAGTATATTTATAGTAAATTATATTTCAAAAGCATTCGTTACAACTGTTCCTTATGCCTTTTCGCCAAATACTTTCTTTTTGCTCTGAATTTGTATTTATTCTGTTTCCTAAAGTTTGACCATTTATTTTTGTACTTGTAGAAAGTTAAGGGCTTTCTTGTGGTCTGAATATTTTTAATGTATTAAAAACATGCTCAAGAAATTACAAAAAATTACTATTGCTTTAGTAGACTACAAGACTGACAATACTAATTAAAATTATGTAATAATCGAGTTTGAGTCGAGACCAAGTCAGCTCTGAGGTCACCTCACTTCTCTAGAAATAGCGTAACACATAATTGCATTTCCAAGTACGTCTCAAGCAAATTCACCGAGAGCGATATTATGTGCAGCAAATATTTAATAAATATTTAAGTATTTCTCATTTGAAAGATAATCTATGATGTAACTATTATTTGTAACTGAATAATAAAAACGAAAAGAGATCAGTTTTCCACAAATGCCGAAATATTATACGGTTCTCGATGCACGTTTCGCCAACCAAGTTGGCATTATCGGGAGATTTCTCATCATCTCCAGATGATGCCAAATCGGTTCGCTAAACGCGCTTCGAGACACTCATAATTTTTCGGTCTTCGTGGAAAACTGGTTCTTCCTGTTTCTGTTACTGCAGAGGAGGTTCCAGCCCTTTTTCAGAATAGTCAATAACATTAATCTGTAATGTCATCTTTTATTTACTCTTTTTTGTATTTCAGATTGATTTACGTGTTTTACAGTACTTGCCATTTACTGGGAGAAAGACTTGAATGCCGGTTTTCTTTCGGAATCCATAGATACACAAGAAGTAAGTAAATTGCTCTGATATTATAAAAACTACAACCAATTATGAAAGAGTGAACTACTGAGAGAACTATTGCTGGAGCCTTAATTTAAAAATACCATCGATATATCAAAAACTATTATTGATTTCTATTAATATATACTTAAGAGTAAAATACATTCTGTTACTGAACAAAATTCCTTAAATATATTTCTTGTATGTCTCTGTATTATTGTGCAGTGTTAAATGTGGTTCAAACGCAAACAATTGTGTTCAACATTTTCACATATTTTTCGTAAAAAACCGTTAGTTCCTACATTAAAATACATTCTCATTAAAATTAATTTTCCAAATTTGTAAACACTTAGTATAAAATTAGAAAATTAATAAATAAGTTTTTAATTTAATATTTGAAACAGAATATGTCGACCTTCTGCCGATTTATTATTTGATATTGAAAAAGAATTTTGTATAATTGGATAGTAAACAAACAGCAAAAGACATGGGATGATGGAAACCAAAAAGTCGAATAGATATATAAACTTCGTATGCTCTTGTAAGTTTTTGTCGATAATTGTCTGCTTCTAAACTTATGTGGTATTTATTATACACACCTGCGTCGGCCCGGATACGGTGGCAAGAATGAATAATAGTTCTATGGCAAAAACGGAGAATGAACACTGTAACTTGAGAGCGACCAGACACGATCTTTTGAGCATCCAGCAAGAAGTGGCCAAACAAGCAGTTGTGAAAAGCGCCAGTACCGTGCAGATGGAGCAGCCAATTACCAAGATGTATCCAGCTGGGTTTGGGTCGTCATTAATTACCTGAAAATGTAAGAAAATTATATAGTTATATTGCGATGTCATCTTATTTCATACAGAGCTATGTTTTACGAAGTTTCAAGAGTCATATTTTGCAACACATGTTTATAAGAAGAGAAGAAATTTTATTAAACATCTCTACTAAAATATTCGACACTAAAGTATATACTGGTAGTTAAAGATACTAAAGAGGAATATTTTTAATGAGATGTTATAATTAATGAGATGTTATAATTCATTCTTAAGCTATTTAAGCATCTTGATGGACTAATTATCACTCCAGTATTAAAAGGGGCGCGGGCGGTTTAAAACTCTGCTCAAATAATCTCAGTTTAGAATAAGAAAATGCTTTAAGGACTTAATGCTGTATTTTTTACTTTTTTAATATTAAAGACTACATGGATTGTATGACGTAATATTTACATAAACAGAAAATTGTAAAATTACATTATAAAGTATCTTCGCCTAGTTATTTTCTCCACAGGTGTAGATTCATAAGAAGAAAAGAAAATATCTTAGTTACTTCTTTCCTAATTTTATTTTTGATAAAGGAAACTCTTAAGCGCTTTTATAATTTAAGAAATTTTCACCTACCATCTTTAATGCGTTTCAAATTGCTATTAGCGTAAATACAAAAATCTAATAGAAACAAAGCGAAGCTTTCTCATATTTAATATCACGATTATACACACATCTCACCTTTGGCGGGGCCATCGTTAACAGAAGGGCGAACGTTCCACTCTTGGGGCACATACATCGAGTCTTCATGTCGTTGAGGGTTTCCGTGTAGCAACTGTATATGTCCCAGGTGTAAGTGAAAGTAGATGGATCTGCGTAGGCGCATTTAACGCTCCAAGCGTCTTCGTTGCTCCAGGTCAGATTGTTATTCAACTCGTGCTTGAAGTCTATAGCTATGGGGTAGATGTCGAAGAAATCCGGCAGGGGAAGTATGGTGATGATCTGGGAATAGAGTTCATACTCCAGCTCTGATCCGTCTCTGAAAGGGCGTTGAAGTTATCTTGTGTGAGGGTTTTGAAGGAATGATTTAATTCGGTGGATTAGAAATTTTTTAATTGCTTAGGGGAATTATAAACAGGTATAGTTGACATGGAAATGTGTAGTACAATTCCCAATATGGAAATGATGTAGTACATGTGGCCATAAGTACCATAAGTGGGAGTAAAGTTAGTACTTTAGGACCACTTTAGAATATTGGGGATACTGGCAAGACCAGTTTAACTAATAAGATCAACATAATGGAAGGGGAGTATTCTGGCAATATGGTAAGCCTATGGTGTATTCCTACATAAAAATCTACGGAATATTCAAAATAATGAAGAAATAGTTCAATCAATCGAGATAAGCCGATAGATAACTCTAACCAATATAGGCAAGAACGACATTCTGGTAGTGTAGTAAGATAAGGTGGGACCAGGATTACCGTTGAATCAATAAGGGCAAGATACTTTGGTGGTAATTTGGTGAATTAAGGCAAGAAAATATATCAATTCAATCAAGAAATATCATATATTAGTACCTAAGCCATTTAAAGTAAGACTAGGTATCAGCCCAACTAACAAAAGCATGATGTTGGTTGTTTAGTCTACTAGCCAATGACGACAAGATCAACCAACAAGATCATCATAATAGACCTGCTTTGGTAATATAGGTAAGATAATTGAGAAGTTCTGCATCAAAATCTACAGGTTACTCAAAATAATAAAACCCGGACATTCAAGTAATTGAGGAAAGATAACAGATAAATTCAACCAACAAATGCAACACATATTGGTAGTGTAGTCAGTTAAGTGGAATGTAGTCAGTCAACCAAAAAATATGAGACAAATTGGTAGTTCTGCTAATTGGTATCATATAACTGTACTTACTTTATTCTTAAAAATGATCTTGGCGGCAAGAAGGAAGATAGGTTTCTAAATATTACGCCAGTCATAATTTTAGGCTTCTGTATGAGCAAATTTCCGTTGTTCGTACCAGAAAAGTGTACACTAACCCAGTTTTTGTACCTAAAAATAATTGATTTTAACACATATTCAATTTAGTTCTTCATGGTGGTTACTCTGGATGAGTCCTCGGAGTATGATCAGGTATATGAAAATAATCATCATGATTGTAGGTTATGTCCAGTATGGTTAAGTCAATTGTGCATAAGCTGAGATGGAAGGCATCAGTTTTATTTTGGGCGAATAAAGCTAATCCAATCGTGGACATGTGGTCGGTGATTAGCTCCTGTAGTAAACGTACTTCCTAGAGATAAAAAGAAAAACAACATGAGCGTAAATGATACATACTTATTTTAACATAGAGCCAGTAATTTTGTGAACAAACTCAGGGGTGTTGTTCCAGAAAATAACGTTAAATACTTACCATGGGTTTTGTCAAGGAATTGGGAGATAACAAAATTTGGTCTATTATGGAAAATACGGAGTTTGTTATATTGTACAAGGATCCATATAACGTTTTGGTTTTTCTGATATGTGTGATAACTTCCTGGGTTAAGGACAATAATCTAGCACCCTCGCCGGGCAGTATCCCTGACAAAGATTTTTTCTTTAAATAGTCCAGGAATCCCTGTAGAGTGCCCTCTGGAGTTGTGGTTGTATACCCTAGCCTAAGCTGTTCAAACTAGAAATAAGGGACAATATTGTAATGTTAGAAACATTATTGTATACAGTCTATAGTATCCTTCTACAGTAAGTCTAATTTTAAGATAATTCACTGGTTATTATACGGGGTGTCTCCTAAAAAACGCCGCAAGCCATAACTCCGTTATTCATAATCTAATTTTAAAAAACAGAAAATCAAATGAAATGGCTCTAAGTACACTCTAGAGTAAGCATACCGCAGTGTTTTTAAACTTTTTTTTTTTGAAAAGCGGTCAACTTTTTTTTTCAAATGGCAATATAGCTTTTTTATTTACTATTGTGCAGATTTCTTTTCTGAATCCAAAGATGTATGACAAATGGACTTTTGTGAAATATTTGTCACAGAAAAATGGTGAAAATATTCGCCGATACCGCAATAGGCGCCCGGTCGCATAATTGATGACAAACGTATTTAGACTAATCATCTGTGCCGTGGAAAACAAAACATAATTCAACAAACCGAGTAAATGTCATTTCAACCGCATCCTAGTTTTTTACATTATTTTGCTTTTGTGTGTCATAGTGTCATTACAGTAAGTTATTTTTTGCGAAATAAGTTAAGAGTGAAGTATGGACAATAATCAAAGATTGACGGATATGATTTAGGTATCATAATCGTGGTGCAGCAGTCCGCCTTTATAGAGAGCGGTTTTCTCATAAAGAAGTTTCAGAACCACGTAAGTTTGGAAGACTTGAAGAAAATTTAAGAAACTATGGGGCACTTAAGAAACCGAAACGAGAAGAACGCGAATTTAATGAAAACACGGAGCTCAATATTCTTCTTAATGTTGAAGAAAACCCAAGAACCTCCATTCGGGAAATTTCAAATAATATTGCAGCTTCAAAACGAACTGTGTATTCAATATCGAAAAAGCATAAATCTAAGCCATAGATACCTCAAAAAAGTACAGGCATTAGAGGAAAACGATAGAGAACGAAGACAACAATGTTGCCATTTGTATTTAAATTCAGTGCGACGACACCCACTTTTCCACACTAAGATTATTTGGTCAGACGAATGTACATTTAGTGTCAATGGTATTTTTAATAGAAATATCCACCGACATTGGAGCCAAGAAAACCCAAGGATTATCGTCGAAACTAATTTTCAGCGAAGGTTTAGTATTAATGTGTGGTGTGGCATTTTGGGTAATAGATTGGACCATTTTTCATAGACGGCACCCTAAATCAAGAAAAATATTATCAAATATTGACAGAACAGCTTCAGAATTTTTTAGATGAACTGCCTATTGCAGTACTCAATAGAATTTATTTCCAGCAAGATGGGGCTACCCCTCATAATGCCAGAATGAATACTATGTAATTGGTTAAACACCACATTTAATGAAAGATGGATAGGAACTTATGGACCGATTGGATGGCCTGCCCGTTCTCCAGATCTTACTCCACTTGATTTTTGGTTGTGGGGTTATCTTCAAGATCATGTCTATTTAACTCGACCAGAAAATGAAGAAATTCTGAGGCAAAGAATTATACGTGCGTGTCGCGAAATACCCCCCAATTTTATATTGAATGAGAACAATGCAGTATTCAGAAGATGTATGATATTCAGGTATGTCTTGATTGTGCCGGTAACCAATTTGAGCAGCACTTGTAGGTTTGTAACTTTATTTGATTTGCTAATTTGTTTCTTTAGTTGTTTCGAGTTAAACTTTGTTGTACTTCGTTTAATGTATTTCGTGTTTAATGTTGTTTAACTTTGTTTAATGTAGTTTCGTGTTTATCTTTGCATGTATTTAATCAACTTGTCTTTAATTGATCTTCATGTAATGTTTCTTTTATAATTAAATTCTAATTCTGTTCTGGGTTTTATTCGCTTTGTTGGATTTTTTTTTTGTTTTCACGGCACAGATGATTAGTCAAAATACGTTTGTCATCAATTAAGCCACCGGGCGCCCTTTGCGGTATCGGCGAATATTTTCACCATTTTTCTGTGAAAAATGTTTCACAAAAGTACATTTGTTATACATATTTGGATTCAGAAAAGAAATCTGCACAATAGTAAATAAAAAAAAACTATATTGCCATTTGAAAAAAAAAGTTGACTATCGCTTTTCAAAAAAAAGTTTAAAAACACTGCGGTATGCTCACTCTAGAGTGCATTTAGAGCCATTTCATTTGATTTTTTGTTTTTTAAAATCAGATTATAAATAACTTGCTTGCGGCGTTTTTATGAGACAGCCGGTATTAATAATAAGCCATTTTGTAGAAAGTCTGAGAAGTAAACACATTTCCAAAAAACATTGAGAACATGCGATTGTCAGAAAAAGCTATAGTTATTTACATGACAAGATGAAAATACTTTCCAAACACCTTAAAGGATGTATACATACTTTAGTATCTGTTATCCATTCATATAAAATAAGTAATCAGTAAAGTTCTTGTAGATTCCAATGTCACTTTTATAATCAAAAATTAAAAACACAAAATTTCTTGCAAGAACCTTATCCTCTTAAAATAAAACGGATTCAAGGGTAAACACACTTCCGTATAAAAAAAGAAACATCGGCTTTGTGCGACGGAAAATCTGATAAAACAATTACCACGAATTTTATTCAGTCATAATTTCCACATATCTGGGCATTCATCACGGAAATATCTCTATTTGCATACAGGAAATACGAACTAACTTCATTTTTGAATGAACACTGGACTGCTATAGCGTTCAGAGGCAAGTTTGAAGTGTTCTAAGCGCAGATTGCAAAGCGTTTTACTCGCCTTTAGTTATAAAAATCAAGAAGCCAGAAATGTGTTTCATACTCCAGAAGATAGGAAGTTAAACTTAGTTATAACTCGGCTGCATTAAGATCGATTTACTTGGGTGCAGTTATAATAATGACACGTTATATTCACTTTTCACTGGTATGTACAGGGTGAGCGAAACTCGATGCCTCAGATTTATTATAAGAAAAGGAAAAACGATAAAAAAATTTGAAAAGAGATTCTTAAATTGACTTGAATAAGGTCCATTTTAAGCCAAACTTGCATATTTCTCCATATTTAGAAACTGAAGTAATGACGTCATTGAATGTTGTTTCTTTTTCCAGAAACATACATATATTTTGGCACATTTAAAAAGAGTCAATTTTTGTGAAAAAATTTTGTAAAGATAAAAACGTTCTATCTCTTTCCGTTAAGAAATTATAAGTAAATTAAAAAAGCATTATCAAAAATTCGCAATCGTCACGATTTAAACAAGTAGCCCTTGGAAACAAATAGCAAAGTCGCGTCTGTCAATAATTAATCTAATGGTTGGCAAATATTGTTTTGTTGTTATTTGACAACATTTGAAAAATGTTCACGCACAACGAAAAAGTCGATATGTTATTAGTTTATGGGGAATCTCAAAAGAACCCTAGAGCAGCAGCTCAGTTATACGCCCAGAGATACCCCGAACGTGTTATTCCAAGTTTAAAAATATTTGCAAGATTGGAACGCAATTTACGTGCAAATAACGAGGCATTTTCTTCTCGAAAGGGAAGAAAAATTGTTAAAAGGGTCAATTCTGACGATACTGTTACCACTGTTTTGCAGTATTTTGAAGACCATCCAAGGAACTCGATTCGGCAAGCCTGTCGTTGAATTTAATATATAGTTCGGTACGAAAAATTTTAAAAGAAAATAGCTATCACGATGATAAAATAGAACACTTGTCAGATCAACATCAACAACGAAGAATTAATTATGTTGCCCAAGTGATGGTAAACTTAGAGCTCAGAATCGGTTTTTTCAGCATGTGTTGTGGACGGACGAAAGCCATTTTGTTAGTAACGGTAAGCCCAATAAAAAAATTAACATTTTTGGGCTACTGAAAATCCACATTTTGTCAATCCGATTGAAAACTTCGGATCCTTGAACTTGTCAAGGACACTTCGTAATTAACGTTTGGTGTGGTATTATTAATGGGCGTTTGATTGGTCCATATTTTTACGAAGGAATTTTAAATAGTGAGCGATATTTGCAATTCCTTCAAAAACAACTTCCTGTGCTTCTCGAAAATGTGCCATTACAGCTGCGAGCAAACATTTGTTTCCAGCATGACGGCGCTCCACCGCATAAAGCAGGAATTGTCCAACAATATTTAAATGAAACTTACGGAGAAAATTGGATAGGTATAAATGGACCGATACAGTGGGCGCCTAATCACTGGACTTGATCCCACTAGACTTATTCTTGTGCAGAACTTTGAAAAATAAGGTTTACAGAACACCATCTGTTAACTTCGAACATTTAAAAGAAAAAATCAGAAATGCTTGCAATGAACTATCTAGAGAAATGTTCGTAAAGCTTCAGTGAGAGAAGTAAAGCGGAGATTGGATAAGTGTTTAGAAGTAGGAGGTGACCACATTGAAAATTTGTTGTAGTGATTGCCTGCATACTTACTTTTTTCCATCTGTGGTAACAGTTGTAACATGTTATGTGTTTTGTAATATTAAATTAATAAATAATACTAATCAATAACGTTTAATTATTGACAGATGCGACTTTGCTACTTGTTTCTAAAGGCTACTTGTTTAAATCTTGACGATTGAGAATTTTTGACATTTTTTTTTTACAAAGTTGCTTATAATTTTTTAACGGAAAAGATAGAAAATTTTTTTCTTTACAAAATGTATTCAGAACTATTGGCTCTTCTTAAATATGCCAATATATACTTATGTTTCTGGGAAAAAAGAATTCGATAATGTTATTCCTTCAGTTTCTAAATATGGAAAAATATGTAAATTCGGCTTAAAATGGACCTTACTGAATCTCATTTAAGAACCTCTTTTCAGACTTTTTCTATCGTTTCTTCCTTTCTCATAATAGAGCTGAGACATCGAGTTTCGCTTACCCTGTACAAGTAATGCGACAAATTAAATATACTAATTGCAGGTTCTATAGAAAATGACTACACCTAGAAGTAATCATTACATATTAACGAAACTCTGTTTATATATTCAAAAACAAATATAGAATTTTGAAGACAGTCATAACTATAGTAAAAATACTTTTTTACTATGGTTTATATTTTATTTAAAGCTCACAAGTAGTCACGGGGCGTTGCTTAGCATATTTCATTGTCAAGGTTTTTTTTATTAAAACTCTCGACCAGTCGCGTCCCTTCCCATGACACCAACGGTCGCGCGTTGCACAAAGTCCAACGCCAACAAAAAATGTGATTATTTAGCGACTTCTTTTTGTCTGTCGAATTAATGTAACCAACAAATTAAATGACAAATGGGGAGAACACAAGAGAGAGAAACAATCACGATCCCTCTCGTAATTTGTTTTCTTTGTTTGGAGGTACATGTTCGTAAAATATACAATTTAATCAATAATAGCGTGGTCAAAAAATATGGAAAAATCATCGAGCGGTGTGGATACTATACGAGCATGTTTTTCTGGCCCTGGCATCTGGTTTTACCTTTCTTCCTTGGCAACTTGTCCCATTTAGCATTTTTGTCCTTTCCAACATAAAAAGAACAAGGATTCTCATGTTAGACGATTTCATCACCGGACTGTTCTGACTCACTGAAGTGATCATCAAGTTGAATTTATTCATCTTCACTTACATATGTCACTTTCATTATCAACTGCATCACGTTCTTCGTCTGATAACTCTTGAAGAATTGCAGGGACATCGTCTAAACTAATTGTTTCCCCAATGGCCCTATCACAATAGCACAATAAAAAAGAGTAGAAATCAAAAATTAAAACTCACATAGCTGGTCGCGGGTCGCACAAAATAGAATAAACACTCGAAGTCACAAAAACTCCCAGGAGCGATCTACGATGCTAACCGCTTCTCAACCAAATTGCGACCAACGCGATGGGGAAAAAGTCGGCCGGAAAACGTTACCTGTTTCGGGAAGGGTTGACCAACAAATACCTGAATTATAAGGGGAAACCTATCACCGAGCTAAAAATAGAACGGCGAAAGCGAAAAATGTGGCACTGAGTGCAACAACGCGATCGGCCAAGGGTTAAACATAATGAGTAGAGAAACAAATCTAGTAAAAGTATTATCTGTATACTGTTCTCGTGGCTTTTTTTTCTGGACTCTGAATATTTTGTGGCATTGAATTTTGACATATGTATATTGAAATGTTTTATTAACTAAGTAGAGAAATGTGAATCATTTCTCTACAAAGCTGTGTTACCAGTGTCAATACAAACATACAAACAGGAATACATACAGGAATAATAAATGTCACACTTCAATATTCACAGAAAGTAAAGTAGAGTTAGTAGAAGTCAGACTTCAAGATCTACTACAGACTCGGTTATTAGCAATAAGTATGTAAATTGAGAACATTTCGAATTGAACATTTGAACAAGTATTGTAGAATGTTGATATCAGCTTATCGAGGAGAATTCAATAACATAAAAATATGCAGGGTTTTCGACTAAAATGTTTCTTATTAGTCTTAAAAGCTTTTATCATATACTGAATGTATATTAATTACTCTGTATCTACCTTTCAGATTAGAAATACATATGTATGTACGAGTGTTTCTAAAAATTCCTAAAATAATGCTAAAAATAATTTTACTCTAGAAATTATTTACATCCTGTATTGGTTTTCAACATAAGTATGTTTCGTTTTGTTTACTAAAGAAGTGCTTTGCTAATTATATACGAATAGCGCGTTTTGTGTTATTAATGAAATTGGTTCTTGGTTATCTTTATGTTAATACTTCCTTGTAATCAATTTACGATTTCTGGTGAACCGTTATGAGAACTATTAATTTCATATTCAATCGTACCGTGTGTACCGAGTACGCATTTTAATTTACAATATTTCGTAGATGAATTTTGGACAACTGTCAATATATCATTTAAAATATGGCGGATGCGCCAATGCTAGGATACATTAGATAATATTTTAGATATATTTTCACCTAAATGCAGGCTTCAAAAAGTTCAAGAGATTAAGTTTAAATCTAATTTTATTATGTTTATAAGTTGTACTTATTGGTTTTTGATAAAGAAAATCGGTGTGAGAATGTTGATTGGAAAAGTGTAAAAAGTTTGTGTATTTAGGGATATTCATTTAACGTGACATAATTTTGCAAATAATAGATAGACTAAGGATGTTAAGTATTTGTCTTAAACCTGAAAGTATCCCAAAGAAGCTTTGAAAGTTTCAAGGCGCTGTAATTTTTGTTTTCCTTGTGAATGATTGACTTCTTCGTTTTTGCTAAAAATCAATTTAAGCATGAATTCTTCATGTTTTATTCATTTTTTGAGGTTAGAAATGTTTTTTCTTTGCAATAATCCACATTTTTTTTAAAATGTTAATCATTGCAAGAAAGAAAAAATGCAAAATTTTTTTTTCAAACAAAAAGTCAAATTTGACTGCTTTGCTTTGATCGACGATAATTCCGAGAAAAATTATCATGCAAGGCTTTTAGACCACTCAGATTAAAGAGGATAAAATTATCTAGAAAAGCGTTATAATGAAATTACTGAAAAAAATGTATCGAAGTCCGTGGATATTTTGAAAAGCAAGCAAAAATTTGTAAATATGTATTCCAATGGTTCTCTTATGATTACTCAAGAACTGCAGAAGGTAAAAACTGATCTGAAAATGGAAACTTGGAGCTTTAATTTTCTTTTTTTAAAATTGCTCTGCGACTGCTTTTTTTCCAAGTTACAGCCCATCGAAAATCACCTAATACTTTTTTTACATCCCTTAATTCTTGTGCCTAGTGTATATGTAACAAGGCTAATTCTGCACATATTTCGAAAATAAAGATCCAAACTAACAAGCTTCCAATGAAAGATTGTTCCGCGTGTAACCAAAAAGTATTCGCGTGATAACCCACCCATAATATTACCCACCTAAAAATATTCATACTTATAGTCATGTTAAATTTCTAAAATAAATCCGACATACTTCACTGAAAATTACAATTGCACTTACTTTGACGTACACGTCCTTCAACTTGTAATGCGTACACCCCGAAAAATTCGGCAAACCCCAAGCGGGTCGCCGACCATCCCTCAAGGCGCAGTACCTCTTGGCAACGCCGGTGTAATTCTTCGGACAGTCCAGAACGCCATTTGTGTCGGGCGCCGTTTCTGGCCACAACATCTCCAGATAGTTCTCCCTCGGGCACATGTACACCCCTGCCCTGTCCACCACGTGAACGGATACGTCTTGTTCGGTGGAGGTCGTTTCATCTTGCACGAGACAGGAATACTGGACGTCTTTCTGAAAGTGTCGAGAACGATTACTGGACTAAACCGGGGTCAGCGAGCAACCGGGTTATCAAAGGGGATGTAAGATTGTTTATTTCTTTACGGCTATGTTGGTATATTTGCGGAAGGATACGTATTGCGTTGCATTCGTAAATAAACTTAATCTAGTGGCGGAATTAGAAGTGGGACAGAATTATGCGACTAGTCGAAATTTGAATTCGACGAATATAGTTATAATTTCCAGGCACCATAAATTTGGTTAACGTTCCAAGTAAAATTTTGGAAATATATATTGATAAAATAAATTGCAGCTTGTATACGGATAGTTGTATATACAGTGTAGTCTAGAGAATAACCGCTTATTTATTATATCTAATTTTTATATTATATTTTCCTCACATTTTGACATGAAAACAGAGATTCTACAAAATAAACTATGTGAGAAAGTGTTGGTAACGTTAATAACGAATATCACTGTTTCTTTACATACAGGGGATGGACAAAATAATATGAACACCTGACAAATACACAATATTTATTTATTAATAAGGTGTTGGGCCACCATTTGATTGTAGAACAGCTGCAATTCTTCGCGAAATAGAGTCGTTGAGTGTCTGAATCCAATTGTCCTAGTCTTCTACCAAAACAGCCGCCAATTGTTTCAATGATGTTGGAGGTGGAAATCTGCTCCTCACTCCCTGCTCTAAAACTTATAAGGTTTTAAGGTATATAAATAAAAGAACCTTATAAGGTTTTATTTTTTAAAACCTTATCTGATCGTGCAGAAACACGAGAAAGGGGTCGAGGATCGCTTTTAGGTATAATTCAATGCCTGGTGGGGTTTTAGCCCGAGGAGTAGTTATTTCCTATAGCGATTATGTAATAGCTTTGCTATTCGGGAACTACTTTGATAACCGCGTGGCGGTTTGGTAGTTCCTTTCTCGATTTCCGACTTATATGTTACTGTCTTTAAGTTTTATCAACAAATTTCAGAAACATTCAATCGAGATAGATACGGATTTCTTCTAGTTACGAAGTTCACCTGTAGATTACGTAACTTTGGCCTAAGGTAATCAAATTTGCGTATTTTAGAGTCCGAAGGATGCCAATAATTGATGCTAAACTTCCGGTATAGGCAATGCTTTAAAACTATGATGAACATTTAATCAAATTGATGTACCTTACATTTCGAATGTTATCTTTCTCCGACCTTCACTAAAGTGAATAAAACGGTCATTTATTAAAGATATTATCTACGATCTACCTGTGATATACAAAAGTTTGTGTAACTAGTCCTGAAATTATTTTTACACCGAATCCATACGAAATATATAGAAGTAACCAATAAAAATTGTTAAAATACTTTAAAAACTTTGCTTGAACTTTTAAATTTCAAATTAAATTGGAATTTAAAGTTTAATTGTATATGCCACCCAAATTAACACTAAAATAAAACTCACCTCTGCATTGACGACCTGTAGAATAGTGCCCGATGGATACAGAACCTCATACTTTTCCGATTCTGTCCGCACAGGCAATAATTCCTTGTTCTTGGTCCAACTATAAGTGTATTTGCTACCCGTACCATCGTTTTCTTCGAGAGTTACACATTTAATAGTAAAGTTTTCTCCCTGAAAGTTTGAGAAGGCGGGGGTGAGCGAACAAGAGTCAAATTCAATATGGTGAATGTAGGCGGGTTTGAGAGTTTTCAATGCACCGGATATCCGCGACCCAGAACTATTTCTGCCACATCAGGGGTAACGTAAATAAAAACAACGCTAGATCCGTCTTTACCTGTTATTTGTTAAGGATAATTTTGACACACAAGGGTACTTAAGCGGTTAAGAATTGTGTCGTTTAACATTTCTTATATAATTAAAATAAACATTAATGATTTTTAATACAGACAGTAAAGTTACGAGGGTTGTCTCAAAAGTAAGGTTCCCACATTTTTCTTAAATAGAGAGCATTGTTTATTATCAAAGCTATTTATATAGCTGGAAAGCTTGAACATTAACCCATTTTTCTACATAATCGTCATTTTCTTCGATGCATTTTTGTAGACGTTCTTCCAACTTTTATATCCCAATGTCATAGAATTTCACCACCAACTCGTTGAGATAGCGATTAACCTCTTCTTTGACTTCATCGTCAGTCCGGAAGCGCAATCCACCCAAGTGTTCCTTAAATTTTGGTAACAGGTGGTAGTCACTAGGGGCTAGGTCTGAGCTATAGGGAGGGTGGGGAATGACAGTCCAGCCAACGTGTTTGCTCAGGAGATCCTGGGTTTGCCGAGAGACATGGGGACGAGCGTTGTCGTGCAACAGCTTCACACCTTTGCTCAGTTTTCCTCACCGACGGTTCTGGATGGCTCTTCTGAGTTCCTTTAGTGTTTCACAATACCTGTCTGAGTTTATTGCTGTCCCGGAAGGCATAAAGTCGATGAGCAATATTCCCTTATGGTCCCAAAACACAGTTTTCCCCGGGGATTGCATTTGCTTGAACTCGGTTTAGGCGAACTTGAGTGGTGCCATTCGCGTGACTGTTTCTTTCTTTCGGGAGTGAAATGAAACACCCACGTTTAGTCACTTGTGATGATGGAGTCCAACAATTTCTCCCTATTGTTGCCACATTGTTCAAGAAGTTGGCGAGCACAGTCGATGCGTTGCTGTTTGTGCGCATCTGTGAGAATTCGTGGGACCCACCGGGCGGACACCTTGTGGTACTGCAATTTCTCTGACACAATTCTGTCGATTGAGCTGGTAGATATCTCAGGAATATGATGAGTCAGTTTACGGATGGTGATCCTCCAATCTTCGAGCAGTAGACTCTCCACTTTTGCGACAGTCTTGTTGGAAATCGACGGTCGTCCGTTCCGGTCTTTGTCATGGATATCTGTACGATCGCCCGAGAACTCCCTACACCATTTGCGGACATGTTGAACGGTGCTACACTTTTCACCATAAACTTCACACAACTGAAGATGAATGTCTATGGGTGGAACCTTTTTTGCGTTCAAAAATCGGATCACTGCGCCTATTTCGCACCTGGCGGTGACGGAAATCGGGCGTTCCATCGCAGACGTCTGTCAATCCAACACTGCGCGGCGTAGATTGACAGCGAAGGTGAGGACTGAGAGAGGGGGAAACGGCACGCATGATAGTGTTGTCAGATTTCACCTATTACTTCTCCTTGCGGAGATATCGCGATGGGAACCTTACTTTTGAAACAAGCCTCGTAATTAAAGGTTTTTATATACAAATGAACTTGCTGTTAATCGATGTTACCAAATTGGTATTTTACAAATAACTTTTTGGAAAGTATTTATTTCTCAGAATTAGATTATGTTTAAACGTATATAAGTTCCCCTATCTTGGCATGAATATGTAGTAGAAGTCTCCAAGTATTCACCTAGTAACCTGCCGCTTGCTGTATATTATAAACAATACATTATTATCTAGAATAATATACAGTTAAAATATCATATTCCGCATTCAGTATTACTATAAAAATACGGTAAAAAATCAGAATTCACTGCTGTTTCAAATCGGAGGTAGTAGGCTACAAAACAGATATGTGAGTGAACTATACTTTAGATGGGCGCTGTATACGTTAGTGTAAGATACTATTGTAAGGTAAACAACATAACTTATGTATAATATAAGTTTTTATAAGCTATTATGATTACTTGTTTATTAATATGTTTGGATCAGATGTCCCAAAAAAGATTGATACATCACAACGAACATATATGTTTCAGTAGTCTAGGAAAACGTAGAATGTAAGATCAACCTCCATTGTTTTTCCCCCCTAATAGTTTTCCAGAACATACTTGCCAACTATCTTCATCCCTTATTTCAAGATATTCTTCACTAAAAAGTCGTGTGTTTTACTTAATTTTTGTCGGGTACCAACTAGTTTTTATGTAGGAATTATTTTATATAGGAATTTTCCTCTATCGTTATTACCAGAATACATTGTGGCATAAACTGTCGTGCAAGAAAATTGCTGTGAAGTTTTGATTAAACGCAGCCCAATCCTAATGTAGTAAAACGAATAAGGCGATAAAAAATGTGTTCTCGCGTGACATTAATAAAAACTTATAAATCGCATTCAAAAAAACTGACTTGATTATGATTGATTTACGTTTCTTTCGCGGAGCTTTGTGTTCAACGCTGAAATAAAAGGAAAGGAAAAGCTGATATATAGAACTTTCATAAGCATTATTAAGAGGATTATATTTTCTCCGGTTATACAATATCAACGTTCCAAACACGAATGTTTTATCTCCCAAATAAAGCGTTTTTTTCTCACAGAACTTGTGTAATGTACGTTCATGAGGGTTTATTTTATTTGGGCTGTTAGCAGGTATATTGGGTAATATATATTACGAAGATCCATTATTTGAAAGCCTTCACGAGAAGCATCCATTATTCATACTTTCTTGTAGGAAATAAACATATACAAACAAAAAACTTGCTAAACCAAGTGGCGGTAACAGGTTACTCTTCAACGTAGATACGTACGAGATAGGTGAAAATATCTTTCTTCCTGACCATAAAGGGAGGATCTTTATTATCACTATTCTAAATCACTTTGAAAAGAAAAGTAAATTAGAACATCGCAATGGTGAATGATTGAATGTGAAGGGATAGCTAGTATAAAGTGTATAAAGGGTCTTTCAATAAGGACGCTTGATTTTTAAACGCATATAAAACAAGTTGGGTGTTGGATATTTACTCAATTTATTTTTTATTTGAAAGAATATTTTATGGCATTAAATATGCAATAAAACTTTGTTCAAATATCCGTCGCGGCATTGCTTCATAGCATGTATTTTGGAGGTTCAATTTTCGATGATTTTGTTGTATAATTCTGGCTGAATTTGCTGGATGGCGTTTGTTATGTTGACTTTGAGGGCGTCAATTGTTTGCGTCTCATTCGCATAGACCTGCGATTTAAGATAGACCCAAAAGAAGAAGTTTCAAGGCGTTAAATCACACGATCTCGGTGGCCAGTTCACGTCGCCGCTGCGCGAGGTAACCATGCCCTCAAATTGCTCGTGCAGAATGTCCATCGTGGCATGCGTAGTGTGGTACATAGCGCGGTCCTGTTGGAACCACGTGTCGTCGGTATCCATATCATCCAATTTAGGCCACAAGAACTTGTTTAGCATCGATCTATAGCACTCGCCGTGGACGGCTATGGCAATGTCAGTTTCGTTTTAGAAGAGGTACGGACCGGTGATTCCGCCAGACCAAAATCCGGACCAAACAGTGAATTTATCGGGATGCATTTGGTGGTGGTGTATCTCATATGGATTCTGTCACGCATAGCAGCGATGTTTTCAGTAGACCTTGCGTTTCGGTGACTTACGGGTGCTAGCTGACTATTTATCAAACCGGCTGACCCGAATTTGGTTACTAAACGTCGAAGAGTCGACTCGGCGAGACGGTTGTGGCGAGGATAAAAATTACGTACCTAAAGCGCGGAATGTTTCTCGAACGGAGCACTGATTTTAAAAATAAAATTTGATAATTTGCAGACGTTCTTGAACACTATAAACTTCCATGGTGATTTGCCATTCAATACTAAACAATTCACTACAAATTTGACAGATGTTGCTTTAGCGCAACATATTTTTACCGTCTCTATTAAAAGACCCTATATATTCAAAAAGAGTAGAGAAATAAAAAAACATCTAATTGAACTTTGTGATAAGGAAGCCTTAATTATTAACTTAAACAATAACTTTTATTAACAATATGTATATTGAAATCGAAAGAAAGAAGGAGTAAAGTTTACAAATTTTTTTTTAATATGTTTAAACTATTCAGTTTTTGAAAAAAAAAAAACTCAATATACCATACAATATTTGACTTTACCATACAATGTAGATGTTTCATATTTTAGATGAATTCACATAATTATGTCAAAAATAATTTTTCCACGAAGATTGAAAGATTAAATGTTCCTGACACGCATTTCGTCTTGCTAAGGTAAGTTGATATACATAGGAAATGAATAACACAGTTTTAGTAATCTCCTGATGATATCAACTTGGTTCATGAAACGCGCGATGAGTAACTTGTAACCTTTCGGCGTATCATCTTCAATATTTCCATCGTTTATGATTATTACTGCTCCACCAATAACATTATCATTATTATCGTGTTAATGACTTTATTTAAGGGTCATCTGTGTTCAAAACACCAAAATACTTATAACTAATGATCTACTGATGTATTAATAGTGTAGGATGTATTAATATCTAAATTTATGATTTCTCTCGTTTTATGAAAAAGGCAATTGTGAATTTGCACTTCTTTTCTAATAAGTAGACTGAACAAAGGTGCTGAGTGAGGTGCTGTTGAGTGGTCATCTAGATCCTTAGAATTTACGACGTTGTATTGCCTTTAGTTTTACGGAAACCAGATTTAGTTCAAATTTACACTTCCACCTAACCTTCGGACGGTCATACGGACACAAAAATGCAACCAGATTACTTACGTTGGTATCAAATCTACTCCCGGGTTACCCTGAGACAGCAATCTCCAAGCTAGCTCCAAGTGCTTGGCGTCACTATAGTGGATCAATCCAGGGAATTTGCATATTTTATGCGAGGTAATTATGGAACAATTTACCCTCAGAAGATATAGCTCTAATATCTATGTCAATTCGGATTCGAACTGGAGTCGAGTATTCTTTGTGAAGAATACTCCGACCATATCCTGTCTCCACTCGCCCTTGAACCTGCGATGCCAAGTGAAAAACTAGAGCGTGGTCCACTCGATTTTCCTTCTGGGATTATTTCGAGAACAAAGTATGTATATACAATAGAACCAGATCAACATTGATGACCTCAAAGTAATAATACAGAAATAATGACTACTTATCCATCTTGAAGTTTTAGAGGAAGTTAGGCAGTATTATTCCCACAGACATCTTGATTACTTACAATAATGTTTTAGGAAATTTAGTTTGTGGAGGAGAATTAGAGAAACAATATAAAAATGTATGTATATAGGGTGTTTCATTAAAAAGAGATGTTTTCTGTGTTACAAATAAGTCGAAGTGTTTGGTATGTATGCAACCGAATAAAAAATAAATAGGTGTGTTGATATTTTCAACAAAAGAATATGTTTTGTACCAATATACAGGGTATTAAAATGTAATAAACTTTTAGTGATTTTATTGAAATATGGGATGCTTCATAAATCACGACTGACATTCATATTAGTATCGTTTTCCGCCTTGTAAAGATTCCAGTTTCTAGCGATCCGTGATAAACTGAAATTGATTCCAGGAACATGTTAGATTATGTACTGATTGTGTGATTCGGTAATAAAACCGGAGCCTTTCGCGCTACGCGACAGCCGAGAGCTTTAAAATATCTCTTGTGATACGTTAACCTATTCATTGAGTAACTTGCTATCGCGGGGATGAAAGAAAAATCGTAAAATGTAATCGACGAAATTGATGTGTTCAGTTTCTCAGATGGATCCGCTGGAGGCATGGCGGTCTACTTCGTGAAGTGGGCGAAATAATAAACAAAAGTAGTAGTAGAACGAAGTAGAAGTAGTAGAGACAATAAACAAAAGTAGTAAACAAAAAATATAACCGATATCACGTTTCTCTTGTAGTATAAAATCTTATGTAATTGGATAATTTTGCCGTAAAATATGGATAATGAAACAAGAAGAAATATATAGTTATTTTGATATCAGTTCTCAAACATATACAGTATGCCCAGAAATATCTGGGATAAATTTAATGATTTTAACAGTGTGCACTTTGAGTATTATGCTTGGATGACTCGAAAAATGTATTGCTGCTATTTAAAATAATTATCGATGATGTTATATCCGGAATTTGGACGATGCTATCTATGTCATTTGTATACATATAAAAATGCAAGCAAGAAACTCGAGAACATTGTTTAATAATGCAGACTTTTCATCAAGATTTGATGAAAATTTATTTGATAAGAGAGGCTTTCTGGCATGAATTTGTAGCCATTGGGAAAACATCCGATTTGTCACTTTTTGTACTTTCTGTTTATTTCATATTCTGATTTTTAAGGTTGCTATCTATGTTAACACAATAACAGAATAATTATTATATTTTTATAAAATTGTAACGAAAATATATAATAAATAAATTGGCTGTATTACTTTGTTTCAAATATATTACGAATGAGAGTTTGATATTTTTCAGGAAAGACAAAAAACTTTTTCGCAGTCAAACTTGAAGTTATTGAATGACGCTACTTTGTAGGAGATGAACATCTACTAATCTACTTCTCACTAACATTATTGTAAAATAATTATAATACCCAAATTGCGAGTATTTATAAAATAATTTAAGATTAAGTAATCAATAGGAAGGCTTATAGACAAAAAGTCACAAAATCTTCGGGTTTTGGAGTTCATACGACCAAAGAGCACACACGCCCTTCCGTTATGATTCCGTTGTTATAAGTAATCATAAAAAAATATGTTGTAACTGCACTATTCAAACCATAAAAGTGTAGTCAATTGTGAGTAGTATTCAACAGTGGTGGCTCGGGGGTGTGTTACACTGTAGTGACGTGATATGTAGGAGTGACAATATGACAAGAAAACATATTTTATCGCAACTTTTAGAGGACTTGTAGAGGAAAAATTTAAAATTACGACTGAGTATCACTATATGTTACGTGGTGAACAGAAATCTAAACCACGAGAGAGGGTTACCTACTAAAATGTGACCATTTCTAACGTAGTTTCATCAAATGTAATTAAACGCGTTTGCTACCCAACTATCAATAAAACGTACTTTACTCGCTCAACGAGAAAGTACGACGGAGAGCGATGAACTCCGAGGGAAAACGTATGACCATATGCGCTGTATCCCAGTACGCAAGTCTTCTTAAAATTTCAGACTACGGTGACCCGATGAAAAGTCTAGCGTGTGATATAAAAATCTTTCATAGTATAAAAGTATAAAGTTTATAAATAGGATATTATATTTTTTAGAGAGTTTATAATTAATATAACAGAAAACAAGTTTTCTCTGATAAAAAATTAAAGTGGGCACGTGCCCCTGTTCCCGTTATTATAAGTGCCATTGTGTCAATTGGACATCAAGTTTTACATCATATTCCAGACAGTGTATGACATTAAGCAGTGGTAATTTCTTTCAGTAACATTAACAGACACTAACTAAAATTGTTTCATAATTTTTTGTTGTCAAATAATCTCCTTAACATAATGATATGAAGATTTCCATTATACTTATTAGACTTATTAAACACTACAACGTATCTCATCGTTACTACAATATTGCTGGTCGATTACTTTTCTAATATTGCTGATCGAGTGTAGGATGCTCAAACAACCCTACTATAAAAAGTACTACAGCTGAACGAGTCGAAAGTGTCACGTAACAATGATTTACGTCTTATCTATTAAGCTTGTTTGGATAAATACCTTTCCATCTCAATGGAAACGTCACGTAGCCGAGGCATACGTTACGCGTCGCGATCCTTCATTCCGACTAAATTTCATTTTCGGAAAAGGAAACATGGCTTCGCTCTATAAAATCCACTTACTCACCTTTCTCACAGTCAGGCTCATGGGCTCGATCTTCACCAGGGGGCGTCTCCCCACTTTCACCTGCTTAGAAAGGCACTGCTGCATGTGGAAGTCTTCCACTTGACAGGTAAAAGTGCCCTCGTCGTAGTCGTGCGTCCTCTCCACGGCCAGCAAGGCGGTGTACTGATTGGCGACGTGGGGGTCCTTGATCAGTTTTATCCACTTGTGGCTGCGGACACAAATAATAACTGGATAAATATATAATTCGTTTTTACGTCTTTATTTTTACAGGGTTTTAGTTCAGATATACTCTTCCACCTAATATCCGAAAACTTATGTAGATACGTCCAGCCGACTGATGCGGGACTTGAACCCACGTTCGGATTACTTCAAGCGCTTCGTTACCCTCAATCAATTCAGAGAACTTGGATGTATTCTACAATGTAATTATGTGATAATTTACCATTAGAAGATCTGCCAATACTTCTAACATCCTTGCCAATTCAGATTCGCACCGATTAAGTCAAATAGTCCTATAAAAAACGACCAATCGGAATGGCAACGAGAGAGGTTGCAGCGTTATCCACTCCATCACTTGACAGACTATACTATTCTACAGGGTCCGTTAGAGAGGTATGGTGTTTTTGAAAAGAGTGACACAAGCTTATTTTTGAACTAATCTTAAAATTTATTGTTTTTATACATTAGTCGTGTATTGCCATTGAAGAATACATAACATAGGTCAGCCCCGAAAAATTGCAACAGTTAGGTATCATCCGTTCTTGTCGACGCATACTTGTAGGCGGGTGGCAGAATCATCTATACTCCCTTGCCTCGGGCATGGCACGAGGAATATTTTCCATTTCGCCCGTTATGGTTTCGGAAAGAGTTTCAAGAGTTTGTGGTTTGTTTATGTAAACTTTAATTTTTAAGTAGCCCCATAAAAATAGCCACAAGGTCAAAGGTCTGGTGACCGAGGAGGCCATTCCATATCTCTACGCAATGAAATCAGGCGCTCAGGGAAACGTTCCCTTTAAAAGCCCATTATTCTCCTTGACGTATGGCAAGTCGCCCCATCTTGTTGGAACCAAACTCTGTTGAGGTTAATACGTCGTCTTCTTAGATCTGGCAGAAAATAGTCAATCAACATGTCGAGATAGCGATCTGTGTTGATGCTGTTCGTCCATATTCGCGAAAAAAATACGGCCCAATATGCAACTTCGAGATACGCCACGCCAAACAGTTATTTTCTCGGAGTGCAGAGGTTGTTCATGCAGTTCTTGCGGGTTTTCAGTAAATAAACACAGGATGTGCCACAGACTATGGCTCCATGGCTACTGGAATGGCATCCCGCAACGAGTAGATATCAACCATCCTGAAAACGTCAGCTCTACGCAGGCGCGCATAAAAGTCGTCTCAAAAACACCATACCTCCCAGGCAGACCCTGTATTTATACTATATACAAAGAGCTAGTCGTAGTTTAGAGGGGTTAAAGTGTGGGTTATATCAGGATGCAAAAAATTGGTAACTCAAAAACAAAAATCGCTCTACTTTAAGAATTAACAATAACCCTTAAAACAAATTTATTCCATAAATATGGACTGTTCGATATATTATTAGCAATAGTAACTTGATATCTTATATCTAATAATAGAGGACTTTGTTTAAAGTAATTCACTATTTTTAATAAAAGAACTTTTGATAAATTGGATATTGCAACTTGATAAATCACATAACAAATTGGTTTAACTTCTGGGAGAAAACTAACAGAAATTAATAACGTTCCATAAAGTCTGGACATACGACAATTGTAAGGTAAATTGTGAGGTCTCATGTACTTCACGGAATTTAATGAAATTGGAACTAATAATTGTCCATAACCAGAAACTAAAGTAAATATAATAAAGATATATTGATTTTCATGGTTGACTTTATAACGTAGTACTTTAGAATTCCAGTCAGTGATGCCGATTGAGTCCTGCGAATTATCATAATTAAGGACTATCGCATCTTTTATGACATCTCTTTGAGATGATTATAATGGAAAATATTGAAAAATCAAAATTTTCTTGGCCAAAGATGGTTATAAAATGGAAAACCTTATATAAGTTATAAGTAATAATTGTGAAATAAATGCCTCAAGAATAATGGGTCAAAATAATAACGAGTTGTAAGTTTGAAAATTAGAATGAAAGATAATAACGTTCTTATTAATAAAAAAATCCAAATTAAAGTAATTGTTGAAAATCACGTAATTGTTGAATAGATTTACTTAAAATTCTATTTTTATATCGTTCTATATTGACGATGAACTTGAAACGGGGCAAATGATTATTTTGATATTTTCATATTACAAATACTAATTTAAAAAATGGCGAAGGTGTCGGTAAGATTTTAATATATGTATTTGTTCATCCATCTTGCATCTCTATATATGTTTATGAATATTATTTCAGTTATATGTCGATGGCTATGTCAGCAACATAATGTTATGTTTTTATGATAGAAATGTATATATCTCTAGGATATAGCATACATTTTTAGCTGTTATGACTGTTTACTTTTGAAATGCTCATTAATTAAAATATTTGAATGTATACGGAGTTCTATTTAGACATGATGCTTGTTTTTTTACTTCTTATATTTATTTACTTTCAAAACCAGTATCCAAAACGACTATTGATTGATTATTTATTTATTACTATCATTATATATTGATTACAATTATCTTTTGGTTTTATGTAATATGTATATGTAAACTAATTCTTAGAAATCACAAGTTCTTAAACAGATTCAGTAGAGATGCTATTCCCATGCCATTCTGCATTGATGATAAATTTGAAAAAACAATCTAAATGATTATTCTTCGAGAAACTACAATCTAAACACTAATGATGTAAAAGTGTATTGTAAATTTAATAAAAATATGCAGATGCTCTACTATAGGGAAAAATAGGGGTTACTATTTGAGCGAAAAGTAATAACTGTCGCCGAAAAATCAGGATAAAAATGACTCAGAATTATCTCAAATAGTTTTATAATAATAAATATTCGTTTCAATATTGTATTAAAACATAAAACATTAACCATGTTATCTTTCCAATGCCTATTGTGAAAGTTTTCATTATTCAAAAATTTTCAATCATTATTTTAGATTTTTATAAACAATTTACCTTAATGTCCGCCATATTTCTGGAAAATGTCAAAAATTTAGATTCATTCACTAGTAAACTTAATTTAGAAACGGAATATTTTAAAATATACAGGATATTCCAGATTGATAAGAATTGTATTAGTAATACTCGAATAGGTATGTCAAAATAGGCTCACTTATTTCTTATACGTGAGTTTAAAATTTAAAAATTCTGTTCCAATATAAAAAGAATGGCAAGCTGATACACTATCCCACTAACACCTGGTGTATTTATAAAAATATATCAAACACCAACTTTTCGCGCAAAACAAACATGAACAAACCGAGGCGAGATTTAATCTCTATTTAAAATGACTTAACTTTTAGTTTAAATGGGTTTCATTTCACAATAACGCGTGGCCTCATGTCAGACAGAAATTGAGGTGGAAACTGCCATAAAATGTTTATGTTAACCAGTTCATTCTGAACTATAACCTAAATATCGATATACATATTATCCAGAACTTTTTTTAAGAATACCTAAGTATTTAACATGTACATGAGCATCCATTCAACCGAATTCAAACGCATGAGCAGGTGTTCTTTTGTTGAGCAACCTTAATTTATCCTTCCAAGTTTTATTAAATCTAACGATTATCGAAATTCTGCTGCTAGAGGAAAAGGAAAAGAAAACAGATTAATTATGTAAATTTTAATAGACAGCGAAGCTGCCCATTAAGACTTAATTGCGTTAAATATGGAAGTTAATAAATACTTAATTTTTTTCAAATTCTCATGCAAGGAACTGAATACCAAAAATTGTATTAAATTATAGTTTATTTCATCGCTATTTGCTAAATAAAAATCTCAAAAAATAACCTTGGTTTATTTTTATGGCTAGGCTCAGGTAGACTCTTCCGTTTATCGGCAAGATAAGATCGTTTTTTGTTTGGAAAATACCGACGAAATGAATTATACTTCTATCCCGATAAATGCAACACATGTTATTGTGCGAATTGACGTTATATTATGTCATTAATATAATAATATAATTAATATGAAATTACTAACACATATCATTAGCACATATTTACACTTATACGTGCTTCTATTTACCTACAAATACATATACTGGTGCAACATCAAATGGAATATTCATTGCAATGCATTCTACGCAATTCCTTACGTAGTCGGACCTGATTCAGGCAGTGGAACGAAATCGCTCCCATCGACATAGTTTCCTCGATATAAACTTGTGCAATTTAGATGACTTGTCACCTTGATATATGTTGGGTAACGTTTTGTTCCACTTGAAATTGAAGCACACTGTATACACTCATACACATACACACTGGATTTTTTCGATTAACTTTGCTTTTGCGATAAAAAAAACTATGTTGTTGCTAATTAAATTAATTAAAATTAAGAAAGATCTGATTGAATATGGGGTCCAAATATGAATTTAACATATTTTATTTTCCGACATAATATACATGCATCAACCAGTTCTTGAATAAACTCCAATTATGTAAACATTTGGTCTGTATTGAGAACCATAATTCAAAACCTCAATACTATAATAGCAAGAACACTTCACCAGAACTATGCGACATAAATATAGGGCATTAGGTCTGATAGTTATTTTAAAACCCCCAACCAACTGCGACCAAACCACTTTTGGATATCTCGGTATGAAGTTTATACTAATAAAAAATTCCGAATACGTATCACAGTGTGCAACTGGCACTTCATTATTTTATTAAGACCCTCCCTCCCTATAACACAATTGCTGAAGAAATGTTAAAACGTCCATGTCATCCCACACACCTTCCGTTAGCGGCATGCCGTTTCCGGATTAAGTGAAAGCGAGCAGTTAATTACCTGGTGGAAGTAACGTTGATAAAAATGCCATCCTTAAACCACCGGAAAATCATAGTAGGCGATCCCCGAGCCACGCAGCTTAGTATGAACTCGTCGTTCTCCCGTATTATCCCTGGCTGATTGATCGCTAAGCTCTGGAACATGAAATAAAGTTTAGGAAAGTATATGGATTTCGATGGATTTATTACATTATTTAGTTGGATCGTATTAGTTGGACGACACCAAATTTTGTTCTCGCGAAATATGGATCGTCTGATATGAACAATTTCATATTATAAGCAAACAGCGATTTTTAAATAAATGGCGAATGCGCCGGTAAATACCAATTCCGGTATGTACTTTGTTCATTCATCCTTCAACTCTATACAGGTTGTAACATAAATGTTAGGGATAAATTAAACGGTGGATTTTTGGTAAAAAAAAATTATTTGTTTCATATGAAGTTATGCTCTAGGGGTTTTCGTTTCTAAGCTACAGGGCGATACAAAATTTGAAAAAGTTTAGTTTTTCTGTAATAACTTTCGAAGATAACGTTAGAAGATGATGAAATGAAACTTTAGCCGTAGCTTAATTTGATAAAACCATAATAACAGGAAAAGGATTGATTTCGTATGTTACTCAGAGGCGTGCGTACGCATTGTGCCGTAGGGTTTTCCGAAGAATATTGTGATACGCCACTAGTAAAAATATATTTTTAATATTTATTTAAGATCCACTTTTTATCTTTAACAAAATTATCTTCTTGCATTTTATTTGTATCTCTTGTCATTTTACTGTAATTAAAACTTTTGTAAACGCCATTTTTTCCCACTGCTAAATGCAAGAAAATGAAAGTAACAAAAACATTATCAAGTATATGTTTTCCTGTTACCAGGGTATTATAAAATTAAGCTACGGCTAAAATTTCGTTCCATTATCTTCTAATGATCGAAATTTTTTCAATATTTTAGCGGCCTGTAGCTTCGAAACGAAAACCCGTAGAGCATAACTTCATATTAAAAAGATCTATTTTCTGTTACTGAAAAATCCACCTTTTAATTTATTCCCAACCTCTATCTACTACTGAGTCCCAATAAGAAGAATCATAAACAATTTATAGAACGTGAAACAATTATGATGATTCAGTTTATTATTTCTGAATAACCAACTTATGTCCAAAGAGTTTTTCTGTACTAACAAGCAAACATAGTCATTGCCATGGCCAAGTTTCTTAAAAATAATAGGTATTAGATGTTTGAAAGACATATCAAATATCAATATTTGAAACAGATATCAAATATAATAAATATTACCCTGTTTGCTTTGAGTTGGTGTCAAATTCACCACCTTTCATATAGTGTTAGCTTAATACTTGAATTTTGGTATTATTTGTCTGATTCTATGCTTTAGCATATTTACTATAATTAATCATGAGCACTGTAGTATTTATAATATCATCTAGGAAATAAATAATTTTAAAGAGGTGTTTAAAAATTTACTAATAAAGTAAAATTTATGTAGAAAAAATATGTTTTACCTACCGCGTATAGTATAACCTTATAAAAATAATTAAATATCCTATAAATAAAAGATATAATATTCAATTCAGAAATATTTAAAAGTAATATATGAATATTTACAAAAATGCAACACGAACAATTTTTTTAAGGCATGCATAAAACAGTTCGAAAATAGATATACTACAGACATATAATTCATTTTTTACTCTATGATGAAAATCATAGTTCAAAAACTGTTTTAGAATACTATAGCAAGAAAACCAGAAGGAAGAAATGTTCGTCAGAGTTACTTGGCAAATTTTGATAATGAAATAATCCTTGATATAAACGACACCAGTTGATAAAGTTATTTAGTATTCACTTTGAATAAAATTTTAAAAATTTCGTATTTAGCTAAACAAATATGTAGTTGGTTCATTTATCATGTCTTCTAATCCTTTGGCGAAACTTAGAAAATTATTTTGTAAAATTCTGTTAAAATATTACACAGATTTGGTAAAACAAAACATGGGGATTGGAGCATTGTAACAAATTTGGGTGTGGTTTAATTGCTTTGATGGTTAATTACCATTAAGAGTCAATTAAAAATTTTGTAAACGAGCCCAAACTATTAAATATCGATAAACAAATAGTTACGTTAAAAATTAAAATAAAAATTCCAGATTTTCTGCATCACTGCATTCTGCATTATGTGACAACTTTTGCAAAAAATTGGCAAAGCGAAATATAAATAGGTATCTAGAGTATCACTCTTTGAATTTCACTGTAACGAAAAATTATCCTATTATACGTCATCTCCAAAATTCCTTCTTCGAAAATTAGTCCGTTCAAAAAACTACATTTCAAGCGAATTTCTAGGTAGAAGAAATTTCACTGGTAGACTAGAGGATATTTCAAAGTGCTCTGTATTGCTAACATTTAAAATATTGCACATTGTAGAGGTAGTATGCATTTCGATTTGACTCCAGTAACTTTTTAATATAAAGTTTAATAACTTTCCACTTAATAAAAAGCCATATCAACTCCGCAGGCTTTCTGACTTGCAGCACTTGAAACGATTCTATACCCTTTATGGATATTTTACTGCGAAATACGCCGAAAAGTACAGAACATCCGAGTTTGCTAGCGCAAGTAAGAAAATTCAAAGTATGCTTCGAGGAGTTACAATACGTAATAAAAGAGAACGCGCAAACGCGTCCCATAAATTATTATTAGCCAGCGAAAGGCTGTAATAATTTTAATAGAGTAAAGAAGTTGCAACATTGAAGCGGTGCTTCAGAAAGCACCGCCTGAAATTCTCTGTTAAGGACAGCGATAACTCCGAAGAAGTGGACTGTACGTTGCATATTATGCGCACACAAGTGGCCATAAAACGACGGTTTCATCAGAAACGTCGTTGAAATTGGAATTACAAATATGGGTGCACGGTAAAACATTCTGGTGCGGTAATTTCAAAATGAATATACAAGAATTTATGAGTAAAATTTCTAGTTCTAACTACTTTTTTAACAGAAACGCCAAGCGTTTAAAACTGTAACGTTATTTTATGTTTGGAAGAAGTTACGCCACATTTGAAAAAATGCCTTGTTTCCTAAATAACACATCATATCAGGAATAATAATGTGAAAGATCCACAATATATAGAAATACTGTACTAAGTAGGCGTTTTGCTAACTAAAGTAGAATCATCAGAAGATGATTAAAATTAAGCGTCTAATTATAATTACTTTTGTTCAGGTCTAGTGATTTAAATTAGTCAAAAAATGTAATAACTAATAATCTATTGTTAAAAAATATATAGAGCAAGAGCCCGTGAATGCTAGACCTTCCGTATTTTATAAAAGTTGAAAGTTTCTCAGCGCATGCTTCCAACATAGGTAGGAACTATGGGCTACTATGAAGTGTGGGTCATCGTGGCTTTGGCAGGTAACAAGTAGCAAAAGTGTATAAAATACCAACTTAAATTTATCAAATAATAAAGCGTAATTTTCTTATATTTTCTTCGGAATAATATTAGAAATCACGTCATCCATTGCCAGATTAATATCGTGGCCACCCCTTGCCAAACACCCTTAAACTTTAATAGCTTGTAACTGCACTTATATATAGTTATATATAATAGTTACCAAAGTAACATGTATAAAAGATGAATTTTATACATGTTACTTGGGTAACTATTAGAAGATGTTTTCTTGGTAGCCAGACAGTTTCGACAGTCCTAACCCCTGGCCAGACAAACATATAGGGTAGCTGTAGGTGCGAGCGCGAGGGAATATACATCCGAGAAGGTGCGAGTGAGGTAGTGAGTTAGGTGTTTTGCGACCCTTCACTTTGCATCTTTCGTTTACTCAGTATATGTATTATACTGATAGTACATGTTTTATCATTTGTTTGTGCAGCTTATAAAATAAATGTGATTCAGTTTTGATAAAGCATCATCATGGGAGACGTACTAATTTGTGTTATTTGTAAAAAAAATAGTGGCAAAATAATATTGTTTTCTGAAGAGACGTTAAAAAAATGTCAATCGATTTTGAGACTGCGAAAAATACATAACATCAAATACAAGGACATTATTTTGCCTAGTGAATATACGGACAGTGGTTATCACAGGGAGTTTTATAAATAATTTACAGGACTCATGAAAAAATATTTCACATCTGAATCTAAAAGTTCTAAAAAAAAACCGTTGAAACAGAGAAAGAAAAAGAAGCAAGTATATCTACAGACAATACATCTCCAGCTACATCGTTCTTACCTGAGTTGACAGTAGAACCATCTCATTCACAGCTTCACTTACAAGAATCTTTAGCAGCATCACAACCACCTTTAGCTCCTTAATCAATAGAACCTCAACCTTCAACTTCTCAGGAATATGTGGACATTTCTGAACTTGAAGAAGTGAATGAAAATAATTATTTAATTTCAGAAGTAAATAGTTCGATCCAAAGTGACACTAGTGTTGATTGATATGTGTAAAAATGTTTGTTTATTTTGTAATAGAAAAAAGAAACAATTACGATAAAAAATGCTTCCACATCATGAATCTGACACAGACCAATTTAAATCGCGTATAATACCTAACATAGAAAATAAAGAAGAGTATAACGAGTTGTTAAATAGATTGGAAAATATTGTAATTTTAATAAAATGTCGAATTTTGTATTAAACTGAATTTTAAAAATAAAGTTCATGAAATTCCAAAACATTATTTACTAATTTATTTGGTTTATTTTTTAATCATTTATCACCATGAAAATTATAATCAATAACTTTTTAAAAATTGATTTCTTAGTCATAAATAACTACATAATAAAATTATTGTTCGATCGATCCAAATAACTATCTCACTCCCACCTACTCGGATGTATATTGCCTCGCTCTCGCACCTACAGCTACCCTATATGTTTGTCTGGCCAGGGGTTAGAACTGTCGAAACTGTCTGGCTACCGAAGAAATATCTTCTAATAGTTGCCCAAGTAACATGTATAAAATTCAGCTTTTATATTATAACGTAAGTATAGTTACAATTTATTAAAGTTTAAGGGTGTCTGGAAAGGGATTGCCACGATATTAAGTGTCTGGCAATGGATGACGTGACTTCTAATATTATTCCGAAGAAAATATAAGAAAATTACGCTTTATTATTTCATAAATTTAAGTTGGTATTTTATACACCTTTGCTACTTGTTCATAGTGGCCCATCGTTCCTATCTGTGTTGGAAGCATGCACTGACAAACTTTCAACTTTTATAAAATAAGGAAGGTCTGGCATTCACGGGCTCTTAGACTAATAGTACAAATATCAAATCCCATGTAGATTATATTATTTAAAGAAGATACATAAGAAAAGCCAGGAAAATGGATGTGGTTTATCGTTTAGGCAATTGATTCATCAACTTGTGACTTGTCGAGATGGTTAACAAAGGACTTCCAAAATTTGCCTGTTGCGCAGATTCCAGTGATGATTTCTACAGATATTATTAATAACACCTAAAACATTCAATTACAAGGATACGATATATTTGTCTCCGTTGTTATCTATCCATTGTTTTCAAGTGTTCTCACACCACAAACTTTGAAGTACATCAGGGTACTATTTGAGTAAAGTGACTTCATTCAAGAAACCATCGATGAATATATAAGCCTAATTTGTTCTTGTATGAGTCCAAATTCATATTTAATAACGAATATTTTGAACAACAAGAAGGTACTAGATTGGGTAGCTCTCCCTGTCACCTTTTATTGCAAACCGCTTTATAAGTAGGTCTGAGACAAAAGTCAAAGAATAATTCGTATACTTTCTTAGAATAAGCGCAGATGTGTGGATGATGTTTTACAGTTCTCGGTATTACAAACATAGATGGTTGTTTCACAATTGCTGCTTCTTGATGTATGTCAACAAGCATCATTTCCTGATGTACTAATCATTAGAAATCAATAGAAATATGGTCCATCGTTTGCTAAACTCATCTGAGATAGCTCCGGAAAAGATAAGTGGGTAATTAAGCATGTCGCTAGAAGTAATTTCTAGAAACTTCTGATAAATTAATTGGAAAACATAGTGTATTACAACTTTTAGTAACCCCACGACCTTTTGAGAAGACTCAAAAAATCGCAAATTTAAATCCATTTTGTATGAACCGCAATTCAAATAGAGGACTTGCATGAGTTTCAGAGATTTAAAAATGATACTAGCATACTCCTTCGCATACTCCTTTGACAAGAAGAAATCATTCTGTTTTAGGATACCTTTAGGAAAACCCCTAAAATAAAATTGGAGCACACGTTAAAATATGGAAAATTACAAAAATATTCCACTACTAAGCCTGTTTTCGGAAACAATCATAAAATGAAGTCCAATGACTTAAATTTTGCAAAACGTATAACAAATAGTAATATAGATTGTGGGATGCATTTGAAAATATAAAGGTAATTGAATTTCCCTTTTTTGTGTTTCATTTTCAAGACCAGTAATTCAGGACCAGTACTATTGAACGTAATTCGTTCCAGTTTATATGCTGTTACAAAATAATACTTATTCAATTGCTTATAATGATTTTTCTTCATGGTTAAAATTTCTTCATGGTTCTATGCTTTAAGCCTACTAAATTATTACGACACACTAATGAAAAGAACAGACTAAAATATCATGCAATAGTTTCAGCTATTTTAGATAAATATTTATCAAGTTGATTAACCTAATGACAAGGTTCCCTACAACTTAAATAAGTGAAATTTTAGGTGTAATATGAAAACCTTCATTATTGTAGAAGGTATTGGCTATCAGTTTGATATGCCAGTTACTCCTCCGGCTATTATAGGATAGTATCTCTTAAGCACTATAACTTTTATCAAAACCCTTTTTGGTGTTGTATCGTTAGAGAAATGTTTGGGAAAACTGATAACCGTAAACAGTTTATAAAGCTATCCACAGTTTAAAAGTTCATCCTTAAAAATAGTTTAATGCACAAATATATATATATATATATATATATATATATATATATATATATATATATATATATATATATATATATATATATATATATATACAGTACTATTCAAAAGTCCCCTCCCCCCCTCTTATCTTTTTAACGATTATACATAAACTAGTGAAATTTGGTAACTGAATATTAAGGGTTGTAAACTTCCCTACTAGTGATGATAGATGACGTATGCGTCAAAGAGGACGTCACAAGGTCATTGTGACCAATAATTTTAAATGGAACCGTATGGCAAGCGACACCTCTTTTAAAAGGTATCGAAATAACGTATTCAATGATACTAATATTGTTTGTATTTATGGTATTTTTGATGGATTAAATCAGTAATCAGTAAACTTGGATAATAATTTTAATTACAGATTCAAGAATCAGTATCTACTTATAGTAATTGTTCGAAGTGAGCTCCATCTACTTCCTGACAGTAAAACATCCTATTGCGAAACTCTTCTCGTACTTTTTCAAATGTGTCTGCGGAAATAGCCCTACATTCTGTAACAATACGTTGTTTTAAAACATCAATATTGTCAGGCTGAGTGGCGTAAACCTTCGATTTAAGATACCCCCACAGAAAAAAATCTAAAGATGTGAGGTCCGGTGATCGAGGCGGCCATTCCATTGAACCTCGTCGTCCAATCCATCTACCAGGATATTCTTCATCCAAATACCGTCTTACTGCACCGTAATCGTGTGGAGGAGCACCATCCTGTTGGAATGTTATTTCCAAAATGTCGAATTCATCTTGATTATCTTCCAAAATTTCAAGGATTAACGGTTCTATTGCATTTTGCAACATCTGTAGATACACCTCACCGGTTAAGTTGGTATTTAAAAAAATAGGCCCAACGATGTGGTTTCCCAGTATACCTGCCCAAACATTGACCTTCTCGGGATACTGAGTATGTGTTTCACGAAACATGTGAGGATTTGCGTCACTCCAATATCTCACGTTTTGTGTATTTACATTTCCATTTAGATAGAAAGTACTTTCGTCACTAAAACAAATTGTTTTGACATAGTCTGGCTGTTGGTTAATTTTAGTCTCCATATTTTCACAAAATTGCAGTCTTCGGTCTGGATCGTCGCCTGAGAGTTGATGAACCATTTTTAACTTGTATGGGTGAAATTTGTTTTTTTTCAACACCCTGTGCACTGTACTTTGACTGACTTCACAGGTTGATGCAACTTGAGTTATTGAAGAAGTAGGATTTACTATTACTTCTGCCAGTATATCAATTTTTTTCTCATCAGAAATTTGTGGTCTGCCAGACCGTTTTGCATCATTAATACTACCCGTTGTTTTAAACTTACGAAGAAGCTCTCTCAAATAAGTCCTCGAAACTGGGCGATAGGGAAACCTTTCATTAAAAATGCGTTCTGCTGCATGAATATTTTCTCCAGTTTCACCAAGTATTAGGATCGCTGCTACTTTATCACCTAAAACACGTACCATTTCTCTTCTTGAAGCACTTAAACGTTCAGCTCACAACAGTTTAACAAATTAGTGAATGTACAAATATTTTAAAATTACCACAAGGTACTAAAACAGTTAAACGTTCGATCAACAATACACAAATTATTAAATGTATAAAAACTTTGACAGCTAAAAAAACATCAAATTGGGGGGAGACTTGCAAAAACGTCAGATTATTTACTATCCAACTATCCAGTGGCGGAGCTTGAATTTTAAATTTTATTATTAACTGATTTAATTCATCACAGCTTTGCGGTTTTTGAAAGCCAGTTGTCAAAACTGCCGTAAACAGACACAATATTAGTATCATTGAATAGGTTTTTTCGATACCTTTTAAAAGAGGTGTCGCTTGCCATAGGGTTCCATTTAAAATTATTGGTCACAATGACCTTGTGACGTCATCTTTGACGCATACGTCATCTATCATCACTAGTAGGGAAGTTTACAACCCTTAATATTCAGTTACCAAATTTCACTAATTTATGTATAATCGTTCCAAAGATAAGAGGGGGGGAGGGGACTTTTGAATAACACTGTATATATATATATATATATATATATATATATATATATATATATATATATATATATATATATATATATATATATATATATATATATATATATATATATATATATATATATATATATATATATATATAATTGACTTCGTCTCATCAAGTTCGTGAACCCCTTAAAGGACAATCATTAAGATTACTAATATCTTGATTTATCTTTCTATTTTATTACCTATGGTGTACCGTACGTGAATTATATGATATAGAGGATATAATATGTGGTATATATGAAGTTGAATATAAACCATTTTTTTCATAATTTCAAATTTAATTGTTGGATGGATATTAATTAAAAGCATAGGTAAATTGACAATAAAATCCATGTTACATTTTAGTATTATTTCCACAAAATGTAGCTTCAGTTTTTTGTAATTACGGCCCATGCTGGGCCGGACATTAACTGCTTACAATAAAACCTAGAGAGGGCAACAAATTCTGGCTTCATTAAAAATCGTTTATTGACTCGACCTCGTTACACAATTTATATAAAATCTATATAAATCCAGCAAACCGCTTTAACTACTTTACAGCTTGTTGTTGTTACAAAGTTCAGTTACAGTTCAGGAGGTTGTTATTTTTACGTAAAAAACTATAAACTTGATAAGAAAGCCATCTGAGCGGAGATTTTATTTCTATTTACTTTAAAAACAAAATGTGAGGATTTAAAGCGCTATTTAGTAAATATAACTAATAATAAGTGCAAAGTTTGTTCATTTACTTTATTATTCATCAAATAACTATAAACGGATATAAAATGTTATATCTTTATATTTTATAATTAAAAATACAACATCAATTTCTAACGTTGCTGCTTTTAAAAAAGCTTCTACAAAGTGTCCTGAAATGTTTTCCTCATTTGTTTGTTAAACATGAACACGAGAAGTTTGTTGAATGTGAGATTTGCTAAGGACACATGGTTTCAGGAAGATGTGACTACAGTGCATACTGTAAATTTATCAATGGAAGCCGTTAGAGTTATGTTTCCTGAAAAAATGATTTCTTATAACCACGGGGAGATGTTAGTTGACCGCATAAGAGTCCTAATTTATCGCTATTGGATTTCTTCTTATGAGGTTATTTGCAATATAAGGTGTACACTGATGTTTCTAGGACTCTGAATTAGTCCTAGGTAGCAGAACTAGCACATAAAAGCAGACAGAGGTATAATAAACATTAAACAATATTTCAACTAAAAGATACTACTAATTTTAAATGTTAATAAAACATTTAATTATTTTCTGTTTATAGAGAAAGTATATTTTAATTAAAGGAATAAACTCTTCAGATATTATTAAATATTTAATGGTGATTACAGACATTTTATTACTAACAAAAGTTTAAAACATAGTATATCATGCATTAGTACAATAAATCTATTACTGTCTCGAATAAGAGGATAAAGCGCAGTACTTAATAATGGTTTATAACCTTTAAAAATACAAAATACATTATGAAAGTAATTATAGATCAAATAAAATATCAAGTAAGATAATAAACGTTCTTGCGAGGTATGAAACAAATTTAATACACAAGAGATATCAAACAAAAATGACTATTATAATATCCTTCATAACAAAGAAGTAAAATAAGTGAATGTCTAAAAATGCTAGCAGTATATCTCATATATAGGGTCGAAAATAACTAGATAATGTTTAAAACAAAAAAAAAACGACTTAAAAAAAGTAACTGAACTAAAAAGCAAGAAATAAATGTTTTCTATAACAAATTAATTCTTATTTGTTGTTTCGTTTAATGTAATTTAGACATTATTGTTTACTATGTAATTATTACTAATTGTTTTATATAATTTTGAAGTCGGTGTCATACAATATTAGTAATGCGACTGCCGGCCCTCAGCAATATTAATTGTAAACTAGTTGTTATAGTAGCAAGGTATATATTTTTGTGTGTTTTACTTGGCACCAACTTCAAAATTAAGTACCTACAAATCGACCTACAAAGAATGCCCTGCGAATTAGAAAACGACGGCTACTTGAGTAAGGAGTTCCGTTATGTATCTTCGAAGTCCAAGGTCTAATACCAATGAAACT